>JAMXBB010000001.1:71351683-71502926 GCA_024138015.1 Lumnitzera littorea | reverse complement strand
TTCAATAATATAATGTTTGATGCATAGTAGATTCAATAGATTGATTGTTTGTGACTTGGAATGATCACTAATTAAATATGACTTAACTTTTATTCGATTAAAAAAGTTTACTTGGATCATTCATAAATCATGCACTGCATAACTATTTTCGGACAGTCACATTATATGGAGGTAGTGAGAGGCTATACTTGGGTTGATTATTGAATGTTATTGATTTCGTACGGTGCACACGTACGATATGACCTTACCCTTGCTCGTGGGATGACTAGGCGTTGGAGGCGCCAACCGCCTGGCTATGGGTCGAGTCCGGAGGCCTTCGTTTAGGGGTGAGTGAAGGCTGCGTGAACTTACTCACAATCATATGTAGAACTCGTTTTGATAAAGCTGGTAATGGATGTACCATTACATTTTAAATACGAAACGCGGAGTTTCGTTATGAAATAAGTTCTAATATGATACCCGGATCTGAATGTACTGAAGAATCTCCAACCCTGACTTCGGAGGCCGTTAAATCTGAGTTACATGCAATACCTGGTCACCTGCATGTATTTGTTTGGCATACTGCTTGTTCATGCATTCATTTGGTTGAACTTAACTGTGGTATAACTTGACTGCTGTATGGTTGAGGGAAAATATCTCACTAAGCTAGTAAGCTTATACCCTTGTAGACTCCTTTTACAGGATGACTTATTCGTGGAGTTAGGCCATCATATGCCCGAGGTTAGCTTTCTATATGGGATCCATGTGGGAGCTGTTTGAGGACAGAGAGTACTTTTGACTAAATATAGAGTTGAATATGTAATTTTTATATAGTCTGACTTTAGGCATGTTTCAAATGCTATATCTATAAACTTTTATACACATAAATTATGTGTTATGTTTTCTATATTATTATTCGTCATGAAATGCTATTGCTTAAGCTTGCACACTCTTGGTAGTTAGTAGTAGTTGTAGCCTTGTGTATCGTATTAAAGGGTCATTGATTGTAAGGGAACTCAATCTACAATCCTTTGTACGGTATACGGTGACTGCCACGACTAGCCCCCTTGGGTCGCGACAAACGAACCCTACAAAGTGCTTGAAAAGATCAATCCTAATGCCTATAGGATTGAACTACTAGAGGAATATGGTGTCTTGGACTCTTTTAACATTGCCAATCTCCACTGGTACACTCTCGAAGATGAGCAACTAGTAGTTGGGCCATATTTGATCCAAAATCTCAAATAGCCTGAATGGGATGATAGGGATCACAGACTAATCATGCACTCCCGAGCTCGTGGGCTTGCTTAGGTAGCCTACCGAGCTGTCCAAGGTGAATTGAGTGCCAAGGAGCAATACATACCTTAGTCTAAACTATCAAGTTACTTCATACTCCCCATCATCTAAGAAGCTATTGAGGTGGACTAGCCGACATGTTGAGTCGACCCCTTTGCTATACACCAGTCCAAGCATTGAATCAGAATACAGCCAACCTCATTAATGCCGAAGCCGAGTGGATAGTTATCAAGAGCCGACCACCCAAGGTCGACTAGAAAATGAGTCACCCCTAAACCAACCTTTATCCAATCTTAACTATTTGAGCTACTAAACTGTTGACACCGAATTGACCTGATCGGGACCCCGCTCTTGCTCAGCTAACAGTGTCATCAGGACCATAGAATGAGCAAACTACACATGCACTATCCTTTTTTTGACATCTACACTATCCTTTCTACCAACATATAATCTTTTTGCACAATTACATTGAAACCCTTGTAACCAAAGATTTACCTTAATTAGGTACTATAAATACTTATATATTGTAATGGTCGCAACTGAAGGAGAGTACATTGAAATTTCTAGACATACTCTTTTGAGCTAAGTGTTGTGCTGTTTACTCTCGAGCTACTCTTATCTAGCCCATTGAGTATGGACTAGTAGTGAGTGACCTCCGACCTCCACTTATACATCATATCCATTATTAGTGCATGAGGACCCGTGCTCAATCTTTGACTATCATTTATCTTTTGGACCATCTTATGATTATATCCATTATTAGTGCATGAGGACCCGTGCTCAATCTTTGACTATCATTTATCTTTTGGACCATCTTATGATTCTAACCTATCCTTTTGGTTCGTGTGATACCGGACGTCATATGTTCATCCGCATTAGACTGTATTTGATAAGAATCATTCCCTTGGATCGATCACACGTAGCTAAGCTAGAAGACTATAAGGACTTAATCAAAGAATACTAGCTAGAAGCCATATTTAAGATGGAGATTTCTATTTTGAACTGATCTCTTGTTGACCTAATTGTTAGACCCTCACCTATGCCAGAACTGCTCTTGCCAAGTAGTTATGCTATGGTAGGATATTTGAGAAGATAGCCCTAAGATCATCTGAGTTGAGCTCTTGAGCTGACTATAAGCATCCGATCCTAACTTAAGCTAACTACTCTGCAGTGGGACTAGCTAACCTTGAACTTGATCCAGATCAGGTCAACCCCTGATTGAAAGCTCCCTTTTCTCTTCTTCGCCTACTTTGTACCATATTTTTGACATCCAACCATTGAGCGACACGTATCTTTTAGCACTAGCACAATATTCTAGAAGGATTCTTACTTTTTCGTATTGAATATTTTTTATCTCTTTTACCCTTTTTAGTATATATTATGTAACATAATTGTAAGAATACCCTTTTGTCTTTTCATACATGTAAGGTAACCCTAGTGGATGGGTATATAAACCCTTGTTTGTATGAAGGGAGGAGTCATTTTTAACATAGAGAAATTATTCACATTTCCTTTAAGTAACTTTAGTGTTCTCATTATTATTCAACTCTTATCTATTCTCTTTGGCAAGGAGTAGTGGTGAGTAACCCTTCAGTTTGGACCAGTGAGTCACATCTAGTGGATTGTAGGTCGACTAGCATGTCATATCTATTCAATAGTTGGCCAAACTTTGCTAGCTTTTTTTTTTTTTTTGTTCCTTTCAATTTGCTTCATTGTGGTGCTTCTATATATGTCCAACTTCGGAGACACATCAACTTTGTTGGTATTAAAGTACAGTTCCAAGAGGGAGTGTGAAGTTGCAATGGTTTTTGGTTTACTTTGCTGTTAGTGGTTGTTATGTTCCTTTCGTAGCTGTTATAGTGTGTTCATGTAGAGTTAGTTTGGAATTGTGAGCTGTGTAGTGAAGATTTATGTGTTGATAAGTGTGATTTCATTGTTACTCTGTTCCAACCCTATTTTTCACTACTAAAGCAGAGCAAGTTCATTGTTATTATATTCAAGTTATTATTGGTTATTAAAATAGTTGGTGTATTAGTCGAGGTTTTAGGAAGTACGAAAGCATTGTTTTCCTGTGTATTGTGTTATTAATCTATTTTAAAGACATTGTATCATGTTATATTTGAGTATTTAGGGTGTCATCGATGATCAAAGTAGTGGTGCTCTACTTGGTCGTGATCATTATGGTAGCAATACCTTAAGGTCAGTTGATGACAAACTTGACAAACACATTAACCTTGTTGAGCGTCTAGCTACAGTAATGCAGGTTAATTGGCAACAACCTCAAGGTATGCCGCTACATAACCCACTTGAAAATATTCTAGAGAGAGGTTATGGCCAAGGTGGTAGAACCTATTGCCCAGTTCGACCCCCTTAAACTGGAGGAGTTACAGATTGAGTTGTTAGACGAAGATTGGAGTTAGAGGAAATTAAGGAAGATGATGAAGAGGAAGAAGAGGCTGGTTATTACCGAGCATAAGAGCGAGGACCTTGAGCTCCTTGAAGACTACACAATGTTAACATCCAAATCCCACCCTTCAGTGGAAGTGGAGAAGCAGATGAATACTTGGAGTGGGAAGAGAAGGTATTTGATTGCTATGGATACATAGAAGCTGTGAAAGTTTGACTTGCTGTACTTGAGTTCTCTAAGTATGATACTATATGGTGGAAAAATCTAAATACAGTAAGGGAAAGGGATGGAAGATGAGGTGTAAAGACTTAGGATGAGGTGAAAAGATTGTTAAGAGGTAGATTTGTGTCTAACACCAACTTATAGGATATGTTTACAAAGTTGTAGGAACTTTGCTAAGTAGGCCAAACAGTTGATGATTATGTGAGAGAGTTCCAGATGCTTATGATTCGAGCTGGTGTAGAAGAACCTAAGGCTCATACAGTATTGAAGTTCATTTTTGGACTCAGATTTGAGATTTGCACCATTGTGGAAGTGCAAAGGTTTTGTACCTTGAAGAGGCAATTAAGATAGTATAGAAGGTCAAAAAGTAGAGGAGAAGTGATCTAAGCCAACCTAAGCCAACATTCTCCCAAACCCCATTTCTATACCGACCTATTTAGGTTGAGCTAAGGAGGTCATATTGAATCGAGGAAAGGAATGATCAACTTGACGATAGTTGAGTAGGCTAATAAGGCTGAATAGGCTAGTCAAACAAAGCTGAGGCTAGACTAACCCTAAGGAAAAATGAGAGAGGACAAACCTTTGAACGGAAGACTAGCAAGGTGAAGTGCTTTAAATGCTTAAGGCTTTGGACACATGGCTATTGAGTATCCAAATCAACGTGCCATTGTACTCTAAGGAGATGTAATGGATAGTACCTATGAGAGCAAGCCTAAGGAGGAAAAGGATATTGGAAAAGCCGAAGCCTAAGAGGAAGAGGAGACCTATGTTTATGTCGACCAAGGAGAAGTGATGACCTTAGTCTTGCGACGAGTATTGAGTTCTCTACTGAACTTTGAAGAAGATTAGAGAAAAAATTTATTCCATACAAAGTGTACCATCAAAGGACAATTGTGCACCATTATAGTAGATGGAGGAAGCTACACTAACGTAGTTGCACAGTCCTTTATGTAGAGGTTATGTTTGGCTAACCTTTAAGCATCCTTAACCATACAAGCTGCATTGGCTTCATGATAAGGGTGCTTTACACGTAACTGAGCAAGTAACTGTGCTGTTCAATGTTAGGAACGTGTATAAAGACAAAGTAGTATATGATGCTATCTCTATAGGAACTTCACATCTGCTACTCGGATGACCGACACGTTACTCACAACGGGTATAAGAATATATATGCCTTTGTTAAGGATGGAAAGAAGATTGTGTTGCAGCCCATGATCCCATCCTAAGTGAATGAAACCCTTAATTAGCTCACTCGAGCCAACAAGAAGAAGACCTTAGTGATGAGCTAAAGAGGGCTCTAAGTTGTTGAGAAGGCTAATGAGCTTATGCTCCTATTGGTTAGAAGATTGTTGGAGGTAAGAGATTTAGAGGGTATTCTTGATGAGATCTAAAGCCTGCTAAATGAGTTCTCTGATTTGTTCCCTGAAGAATTACTTAGAGGACTGCCTCCGGTTCAAGGCATAGAATACCATATCGATCTACATCTAGGTGCTACCCTATCGAATTGACCTGCATATAGAATGAAACCTGAGCAAGCTATCGAGTTGAAGAGATAAGTAGATAAACTCATGGAGCAAGGATACATGAGGGAGAGCATGAGTCTGTATGTTATAGCAGCTCTATTCATCCCTAAGAAGGATGGTTCATGATGTATGTACATTGACTGTTGAGTAATTAATCGAATTACTGTCAAATATAGGTACCCAATACCAAGGCTCGATGACATGTTAGATGAGTTCCATGGTGCTAAGATATTTTCAAAGATTGATTTGTGAAGTGGCTACTACCAAATTCACATGAGATTAGGTGATGAGTGGAAGATTGCATTCAATACTAAGCATGGCCTCTATGAATAGTTGGTTATGCCATTCAGACTTACTAATGCACTGTGTACATTCATGAGGTTAATGAACCATGTGATGTGCCCCGTGATCGAAAAGTGTGTGGTCGTGTACTTTGATGACATATTAGTATATGGTGTCGACCTGACAACCATGTTTAACATCTCTGAGTAGTATTTGATATTTTGCAGATAGAGAAGTTATATAGGAATTTGAAGAAGCGTATGTTCTATCAAGATTGGGTGATTTTTCTTGGGTTTGTAGTGTTAAGGAAAGGAATCTAAGCAGATAAAGAGAAGATCCGAGCTGTCTTGGAATGGTCAACATTGAAAAATGCCATTAAAGTTCAAAGTTTCTATGGCCTAGTTTTTTTCTATAAGTGATTCATTAAAAACTTTAGTACCATAGCCACCCCTTTGATCGAGTTGACAAAAAAGAGTAATGGGTTTAAATGGAACGATCAAGTTGAACAGAGCTTTAAGGAGATCAAGGAGAAGCTTACCTCCACTTATCACTACCAAACTTTGACAAGCCCTTTAAGTTAAAATACGATGCATCGGGAGTTGGAATTAGAACCATCCTAATGTAGGAGCAATAACCCATCATTTACCACGGTAAGAAGCTTAGTAATGCTGCCCTGAACTATTTTGTGCACAAGAAAGAGTTATACTCTTTTTTATGAGCCCTTATTATATGGAAACACTATTTACTGCCATGAGGGTTTGTTATTTATATAGACCATGTGCCTTTAAAGCATCTTGAGAGTTAAAACGAACTCTCAAAGAGATAAGCCAAGTGGTTAGACTTCATGGAAGGGTTTTCATACGTAATCCAACACAAGAAGCACAAATGTGGTCGTTGATGCCCTATTACAATTGCAAACCTTGTTAACCACTTTGCAGACAAGATTATTGAGATTCTTGCTTATCACTGAGAAATATGCTAATGACCCTCATTTTGGTTTTATTATTGAGCAATGCCGAGAAGGAGTAGTTGTTGGAGGATATTATCTTAAGGATGGCTATCTATTCAAAGATCAAAGGTTGTATATACCAAACTATTTTACGCGTGAGTTGTTAGTTTGAGAAGCTCATAGTGGTGGATTATCTAGTCATTTTGGAGAAACTAAAATAGCTAATCTGTTGAAGGAAAACTTTTACTGGCTTGGTTTGGCTAAGGATGTCTATAATGTAGTTGGTAATTGATGAACTGCTGACCATCGGTCCCATTACTCGTGCACAACTCTAAGGCCTCCAATCCCTCACCCGAAGAGTCTTCTCTCGACAACCTACTAATGATGAGAAACTTTACACTAAAGGAAGGTGGTTGAACTCCTTGAGCTCCTCACATTGTTACATGTTGATCTATACTTTCGATTGTGATAATGCAGATCATTCACTTACCAAGAACCCTGTGTTGAGTAATCCTACCAACTACTATCGAGAGGTTCTTACCAAGTGTTGAGGGACTCACTTATAGATCGAGTAGTTTTCTCTTGACCTGTTACCATTTCTCTCATTACCCTCTTCTCGTCTTGGCCCCTTTAATGCCATAACATCTTAATCTCTCTCGCCTGCTGTGTTCAGAGAATCTTTGTATGGGACTAATGTTGTACTACCACTTGTCCACCTAATCTAACATTGTACTACTTTTCTATTTTTGTCTTTTTTCCTTTTTACCCTTGTTTGTATGTACTAAGAATCCCCTTTTTGTATATACTTTCTTCTAATTTCTTTATTTGTAATGTTGCTTTAGAGACTTACTATAAATAGTCTCTTTCTCTTGTAAGTCACAGATAACTTGACAATTAGACATTGAATATTTTGTTCTTGAGAGACAACCTTCTATAAGTTCATTTTCTTTCATAAGCTCTTATCTAATCTTACCGAATAGCTTAGGATTAATGGTAAGTAGACCTTGACATCAACTTATGAGTCATATTAAGCAAGGTGTTTAGTCATGTTGTGTTCATTGGTAAGTTACATCATCTGAGCAATTTTACATCAGTTACTCCAGTTCATCCATAAACCATTTCCCTCTACTTTCTTTGATATTTCAGAGGACTTAGTTAGTTCAAATTTGCTACGGTAAATTCTAGTGATAACTAAGCTCCTAGGCACATTAGTAGTTGTGAAGTATGCAAGTGAGCTAAGGGAAGAGAAAGACCAATGGAGAATATATACCCTTGCCAATGCCAACCTTACTGTAGGCTGACCTTAGCATGGACTTTGTCCGAGGGTTGCCCGGAACCTCTAAAGGAAAAGATTCTATGTTTGTTGTAGTGGACCGCTTTAGCAAAATGACACACTTCATTTCATGCCATCGAACTAATGATGCCTTATACATTGCTGATTTGTTTTTGTACGAAGTTGTTCCACTACATAAAGTGTTGAAGACTATCATTTCAGATCGAGACATAAAATTCATAAGCTATTTTTGGAAGACTCTTTGGAGAAGACTTAGAACTAAACTTGTATTCAGCTTTAATAGCTACCCTCAAACTGATGGCTAGACTAAAGTAGTGAAGAGGATGCTAGGCAACTTACTTAGAGCTGTTGTGTGAAGGAACTTGAGGGACTGGGATCTGTGTCTACCAATTGTGGAATCGCATACAATCGAATTATCTACAACATTATTAAGAAGACCTCATTTGAGGTCGTCTATAGACTTAATCCTATTATTCCCCTAGATATGATTAACATCCAGTAGCTACTGAAGAGAGTCAATCCAGAGTTGACTAAGCCTAAGAATTGCAAGTAATATGCCAATTTGTAACCAGGAAGATCACCAAGTTCAATTAGAAACAACATGAGATTGGTAATCAAGGCCACTAAATTGTCACTTTCTAGCTAGGAGTCTTAGTATGGATTTACCTTAGTTGAGAACGATTCCTACACTTGAGATAAAGGAAACTATTTCCTTTAGTTGATGGTCTGTTCAAGGTCTTAAAGAAAGTCAACCACAATGCCTATTAGATAGAGTTACTTGATGACTATAGTGTCTTCCCCACTTTCAATGTGTTCGATCTTATTCCTCACTAACCAGTAGAAGAAGACCCTGTGAATGTCTTAGAAGGACAACCAGAGATCACTCTAAATTTAAGGAAAAATCTTTCCAACCCTTAGGTAGATGATAAGAATTTGCCCCTTGGATGATCACATGTAGCCGAACTAAAGGACTCCAAGGACTTACTTAGAGAACATTACATTAAAGCCATATCCAAGATGGGGATTCCTATTTTAAACCGATCTCTTGCTGACCTGACTGTTAAACCCCTCATGTATGATACATTTGCTCCTGCTTAGTAGCTGTGTTATGGTAGGATATCGGAGAAGACAGCCTTAAGACCATTTGAGTTGACCTCCTGAGCTGACCATAAGCATCTAACCCCAACTCAAGCTAACTACTCTATAGTGGGATTGGTTAACCCCTAACCTAATCCAGATCAGGTCGGCCCGTGATTGAAAGCTCTCTTTTCTCTTCTTCGCCCACTTTGTACCATATTTCTAACATATAACTAATGAGTGACACATACCTTCTGGCACAACATTGCAGAAGGATTCTTACTTTTCTGTACTAAATATTCTTTGTCTCTTTTACCCTTTTTAGTATATATTATGTAACCTAATTGTAAGAATACCCTTTCATCTTTTCATACATGTAAGGTGACCTTAATAGATGGGTATATAAACCCCTACATGTTTGTACGAAGGGAGGAGTCATTTTTGACATAGGAAATTATTTACATTTCGTTTGAATAACCTCAGTGTTCTCATTATCCTTCAGCTCTTATCTATTTCCTTTAGTAAGAAGTAATGGTGATTGACCCTTTAGTTTGGACTAATGAGTCACATTCGGCAGATTGTAAGCCATAGTTGCCTAGACTTTGTTAGCTTTTCTTTTGTCTCTTTCAATTCGCTTCATTACGGTGCTTTTTTGTGTATTTGACCTCGAAGACACATCAATATCACACTTTATGGTTTTACTATTAAAGCCATGTACTTTAATGACATAAGGAAGAATAAATTTAAGGAATCATTTTATCATGTTAAAATACTGATAATAACGTGATAAATAAAATGACTCATATGATAATAAATATTTAAATAACATAAAATCTATGGCCTAGGGCACATTACTAGCAATCTCCCACTTGCATTAGCTGAAGTTAAACATAAATCTAATGCCTAATGCTCTAACATGGCTATCTTGCTTAAATTGATGGAGAGGATTATTCAGTAGATCTACAGCATTGTCATCTATTGGTGCTTAGCATATCTTAACATATTCTCTATCGATGATCTCTCGAATGAGATGGTAACACTTGAGTATGTGTTTAAATCACTGGTGTAATCTAGGTTCCTTAGCCTATGTAATGGCTTTATTGTTATCACAATATAGGTTCACTAGATCTTCAATGCTAAGAACAACTCCTAAGCAACTGATAAACTTCTTGATCTAAATGGCTTCCTTAGCAGCATTCAATGCTGCTAGATACTTAGCTTCTATAGTAGAATTAACTACTATCTCCTATTTGGAACTCTTCTAGCTTACAGTGCCTCCATTCAAACAAAACACATAACTAGATTATGTTGGAAGTCATCTATGTTAGACTGGAAACTAGCATCTATGTAACCATTTACAACAAGCTCATCTTCCTATCCTCCATATGTCAAGACTACATCCTTATCTCTTCTTAAGTACTTTAGAATGTTCTTCACTACAATCCAGTAACTTTCACTCGGATCAAATTGGTACCTACAAGTAATGCTCAAAGCATAAGCAACATTTGGTTAAGTGTATAACATGGCATGCATGATGGAACCAATAATTGAGGCATATGGAATCTTACTCATATGCTCTTGTTCTTCCTTAGAAATAGGACATCGAGTCTTACTTAACTTAATTCCTTGTGACAATGACAAGAATCCTCTCTTGGAATTCTCTATATCGAACCTTTTTAGTACCTTATCAATGTATACACTTTGACTTAGGCTAATAAGTCTTCTAGATCTATCCTTATAGATCTTGATGCATAAGATAAATTGATAGGAATTAGAGCACCAGATCTTTGACCCAAGCTCAAGCTTGAGGGCTTAAGAGTATGGCCAAGCAAGTTCTCTAATACTGACCTGTGTTTGGTGAGTTCGAGCTACTTCATCTATGAGTCTACTGCCTTGTTCGAGCTAAACCCTCTTGTACTTATCAATAGTCACTAATTGTCAACCTAAGACACCTTCAAACAATAGCTTGACTTGTTTGATCACTAGCTCAATTAACTTGAATATGAACTACTTTGAGCATGTTTGAGCTGAACTCACCTCAAAAGAAATCTCTAGTCTTACTTTGCACCTCTACTCAATAGTTGTTGGCCTGACTGTACAATTTGTTTGCTTCAGCCAGAAATTCACCTACTAATTGACAACTACATGTCTAAGCAATCATATGACAAAATCCTAGGTGAGAGATGAATGCTTTTCTTGATTTTCTCTTTATGCCCTTTTCCATTCCCTGTACATTACTTATTTAGGATTTTACCATTTTTAGTCATTTTCATTTATAGTTGTTGCTCTAATATTTAGGGTATAAATACCTATTGAAAATGTAGCTACAACATCTTACACATGAAATATTGAATGTACTACATTGTCTCTTTTCGTGAGCATTCCTTTTTACTTACTTCACTCTTATCTTAACCCTTAAGTAGGGTTAGGTAGCAAGTATACTAATTGGACTAGCTTGTGTATCATATTGAGTTAAGTCATGAGTCCCCGATAGTTTCTAAGTGCATCATATCCTTGAAGTAGATCATGGTTTTGCTTGTTTGATTTTCTATTATTGTGTAACTCCACCTTAGTTTTTTTTTTTTCTCAAGCTTTCAATGAGCTTAGACCTACCCCCTTACGACTAGCCTTATTAGTCCTTGGCTTGGTTCGTATCATATAAGTAGCTTTGCCCATGTCCTTCATTGAGAAACAATTTCCTAACCATGTTTTGACATTTTGCAAGGTAGAAATATCGTTTCTAATGAGTAATATGTTATCTATACAAAACATTAAGAAAAATATTGCACTCCCACTAACCTTCTTGCATACACAAGGGTCATCTTCATTCCTGATGAAATTAAACTCTTTGATTGCTTCATTAAAACAAAGATTCCAACTTCGAGATGCTTGCTTCAATCCATAAATGGACCTTTGAAGTTTGCATACCTTATGTGAATCCTCTGGATTGACAAAACCTTCAAGTTGTGTCATGTACACATCTTCGTTGAGGTTTCCATTTTGGAATGCTATCTTGACATCCATTTTCCATATTTCATATTCATAATACACATCTATGGTAAGAAGAATTCTAACAAACTTAAGCATGACTACAGGTGAAAAGGTTTCATCATAGTCTACACCATGAGTTTGTTTGAAAACCTTTGCTACTAGTTTTGCTTTATAGGCATGCACATTGCCATCCGTATCGGTTTTCTTCTTGAATACCTACTTACATCCAATGGCTTTAATGCCATCAAGTGGATCAATCAAAGTCCATACCTGATTATCATACATGGATTGCATTTTTTATTTCATGGCTGCTAGCCATTTCTCAAAGTCAAGGCCCTTCATTGCTTCTTGATAGCATGTGGGCTCATCTTGATCTATGACCATCACATCACAATTGTCAATAATGAGAAATACATACCTCTTAAGCTCATGACAAATTCTACTAGACTTGCATAGGCTTTGAGTCAGTTATTCAAGTTCAACAACTACTTGTGAATCTAATTGATCATCTATCATTGATTTTATATTAACTTGTGGTTCTCAAACTTCTTCGAGTTTTATTATACTCCTATTGGTTCTTTAGGAAAGGAATTCTCTTTCCAAGAAGTGACCATTACAAGCAACAAACACTTTGTTCTTTGATGGGTTGTAAAATTAGTATCCTTTCATTTCTTTAGGATACCCTACAAAGAAGCACTTATCAGATTTGGTGCTAATTTGTCAGACATTTGATGTTTCACATAAACGTCACAGCCCCATATCTTAAGAAAAGACAAACTAGGAGCTTTGCCATTCTACAAATTGTATGGTGTCTTCTAAGTTGCTTTTGTTGCAACTCTGCTCAATATGGATGCAATAGTTTCTTGAGCATGTTCCCAAAAGGATATTGGAAAATTTGTTTAACTCACTATTGATTGAACCATATATAATAAAGTTTCATTTCTCCCTTGAGAAACACCATTCCTTTATGGTGTTCTTAAAGGAGTCAACTGTGAGACTATCTTGCAATCCTTGAGATGGTTAGAGAATTCTTGGCTTAAATATTCACCACCTCAATCTAATCAAAGTATCTTAATATTTTTACTGTATTGGTTTTGCACTTCATTCTTGAATTTTTTGAACATTTCAAATGATTTAGATTTATATCTTATTAGGTATACATATCTATACTTATGGAAATCATTAGTAAATGTAATGAAATACAAATAACCCTCTCTGGTGTGCCTAGGAGCTTAGTTATCATTAGGACTTACCAAGACGGAATTGAATTGAATGGGTCCTTCGAGATATCGAAAAAAATTAGAGGGAAAGTGTTACGATCCAACAGTATCATTGTCGTGGTAGAGTGCCGTGTACCGTACAAAGGTTTACTATTAACCCCTTCGCTGATTGCAGGCCTTTCATATGACATATAAGGCCCTTTCCACTATACGTTACGATTAGGCCCGTAGATAAGAAATATTGAGCAATTCTTACTAAAATTAACTTTTGAGACATAAATTAATCAAGTAAACGTGTGGACTCGTTACGTTCCATACAAAAAGAATATTACAAATAAATGCAGTTCATAATAGGAATTGCATCATAAACTTTAAATTATGTTATGAATAAAATAAAGGTAAAGAACTATCTACAAAAGCTTTTACAAAATCTCCTCTATGCTCCCTGATCACTCCAACTTGTTTCTATAGGAGACTCACCATAAGCATGCCTCGGCTCAGATTAGCGAAGAGGTTTTCTTGCAGCAAAAGGAATCTATCAGGATGTAAGCTTAAGCTTAGTGAGATAAATACCCTCATCAATACCATATGGAAGAAATTTATTAGATGTACAATCATATGAATGTATGAATAATCGGTATGCCAAACAACGCATGCAGTGGCCTAAGAACTACATATGACTCAAAATTACGCCCCTTGTAGTCGGGGTTTGGAGATAATTAACCAACCCTAAACCAAAATCCGAGTTCTAGACCTTGGGTTTTATTTCATTTACACTATTGTGCTTAAGCCAAAACAAAACTATATATATATGTATATACTTTCTTTACCGAATAACAAATCATATTTTTAAAATCCTAAGTCTAGTGGTACGGTAGCCTCTGCAATCTATAAACACACGCTCTAAGCAGAAGCCACGAGACACAACCTCTCACTAACTGTTGGCATCTCCCGACGCTTAGTAAACCCGTTAGCTTAGGACAAAGACTCAATAAAATGATGACATAGCTAGTGCCTAATCCTATAGGAGGCCCTCCTTTTGTGAGTCCCTTCCCATCTTCTGCATGAAGCGGCAATCGGTGTTATCTGAATGCAATTATGGGGAATGTACGATCCATTTAATTTCTTAATCGTATAAGTGGTTAACCCAATTTTCAAGTTGATCAGACAATTTCATTTCATACAATCACACATATAAATTATCACAACAATTCTCATTATTATATAATTAACAAGCCATAGCATTCGGTTCACAAATTCATACATATGCACGTCCATATCCCATAAGCATCTAAATATATATATATATAAGTTTAGGTGCATCTATTCTACAAGTAAAGAGTCATCAAGAATTTACTCACTCTGCCATACGAGTTAGTCAAAGTAGTTCGGGGGCAGGTTGTCTCCAAATGCGAGGTCCCCTGGTCATCGAAATCATAATACTACAAAGGATTTGAAATAAAACTTGGGAAACTAAGCTAAAACCCCTTAAGTTATACTCTTGTCTAGTTTTCGTATTTTTCCCGATTTTACTTAAAAGTTCAATCGCATATAACTTTCTTGTTTTGAATTTGATTTTTATGATCTTATAGTCAATCTTCATAATTTTCGAGTGTACTTTAACGTAGTGAAGTTAGATTTTTGAGATGAGGTATGTAAATCTATCCATAGGTTAGAACAGTAGCGGTCCTCATGATTTAGACTGCTTTTGGGCTTTGTTTGGTTAATAGGCTTTTTGGTAACTTGGGAAATCCTTTAGGCTTGGGCTTAAGATTTCATTCTTGGCTCAAAATACTCCTTAAGGTTATATTTACAACTTTGATTTACACTCCTAAGGCTATCAACCACTTCTTGGGCTCTTAAGTTGTCAAATGGGCTTGTTTTTTATTTAATTTAAAGATGGTCACTTTCTTGAGCTTAGGAAGTGTCTTGTGGGCTTCTTGAGGTCTTAAAACAACTCTTATTGATATGTCAAGTTGCCAATCAGAAACTTAAGGGTGGTTCAACTTGACGTATGAGGCCCATTTTAGAAGTTTTAAGCCCGGTTTTGAGTTTTAAGCTTAATACTTATCATACTTGTTTTGGTTGGTCTTTTCACTTTATTTACTTACTTTTATCATATCTTTAAGTGTCTTCTAGGGATGTTCCATATATGGTCAGTTTGAGTACAAGGGCTTCCAACTTGATTTTCCAACATGTTTCATCATTTCCTTAAGTTTAGGTGTTAGATTATGAACTTAAGCTATTTGTATTCAAATCTTAACTTAACTTCTTTTTCATGAAACGATTGTTTGGCTCATACTTTACATGAAAATAAAGGATCTCACTTTTATCATACTTCTCATACCATAGTTCATGTCTTACAAAGTTGGTTTCCTCATAAAACTTCATGTGATGGATTTTTCCTTTACTTAAGTTTAGGTTTTAGTATGTTTAACTCAAAGAAAGCGAAAACAACATCCAAATGACCTCCAAATCCTCACGTCCAGCATGCTTCTTTTTCATTCAAGTTCTCATTTCAAGATTTTCTCAACCTAAAATCTTCCATTCAATGTGTTAAATAGTATCTATACAAAACATTAACTTTACATGCTCTTACTTCAATTTTCATGTAAGGGTATCATGAGTTTGCTTCTTAGTGTGGTCTTTGATGTTATATCAACTTATGATCATACTCATATCTTCAAGAAATCATAGTCTCCTAACATGAATACTAACTTACTAACACAAAATATACTTACTCATCCTCTAAGCAAAATGTGGTGGTTGTGCACTAAGGTTCCACTTATGCACTTTATCTTACTTCCTCTTTCTTACACCTTTTTTTGAAACCTGAGTTGTGATCCTTTGAGGTGGGGTTTAAGGAGTCTTCGAAGGATCCTAAAGGCCTTTGAATGTTGGCAAAAGCAAGACAAGAAGAAGTTGAAAGTGTCGTATGTGTGGGTGTGCTTGGAATGTGGCGGCAAGTGAAGGATTTGTGGAGCAAGGTTGTTTCTTTTTTTAGGGTTTTTTTTCAAAGTGAGAGACAAGGAAGTGAAAATGAAATTGAAAGTGAGAGAAATGGAAGAAAGGGTTGCCGGTTGGGAATGGGGTGAGAAGTGTGTTTAATAGGCTTGATTTTGTTATCTTGTAGCATACACAAAAGTTAACAATTGCAACTATTGATGATGTAAGCATTAAGGGGTGAATAGTAGATTATAAGATAAAGTGATTGATGGATGAAAGACAAGAATATGGCCCCCTTTAAAGCCATGTAACAACCAGCCATTAGGTGTCCTTTTGGGCATGGAGTTGTCTTGTCTTATTTATTAAGGTTAAGCATGTGAAATCTTGTGATAATTTATCCATATATAGTATAAGTGAAGGGGTGATAAGGAAAGTATCTTATCATTAGATATTGATAAGTTATCAATAGATAAATGACTCCAACTTTCAATTGATAAGTCATTTAGGGGATTAGTTGGTTTACTTATTCAAGTGTAAGGCTTAGGTATAAAGATAAGGGAATTGTCTTATAGGAAATTGTTTTAGAATTTACTTCTTGAATTGTTTTGTAAATGATGATTTAATTCTTATAAAATTATGAAATTTTCTTTGAATGAAATTATTCAAATTAAATTATCAATTAGTCACTTAGGGTCAAAAGTCCTTAATTGTTTTAGGGCTTAAGGTTTTCAGTGACCTTAGAGTTCGTAGTTTTTTAAGTTTGGGTTTTATTGATAATAGGCTTTTGAATTGGAAAAGTAAGTTCATTTCTAATTGTAAACTTGACTTCTTAGTTTAGTTGATTTTTGGGAACATTCAGGAAGTACTCTTAGTTAAATCATAGGCTCGTTAAAAGTACGGTTTATATAGGAAGGGTCCACAATCGAACAAGAGTAGTTGACGTGAAGCTGCACGGAAGATGTAACTCACCAATGAATACAACATGACTTGACACCATACTTGATGTGACGCACAAGTTGATGTTAAGGTCCACTCGCCACTAATCCTGAGCTACTCGGCAAGATTAAATAAGAGTGTAAGAAATCTGAACTTATAAAGGGTTATCTCACAAGAACAGAATATTTAGTATAAAATGTTGGTTATATCTATGGCTTACAAGAGAAAAGGACTATTTATAGTAAGTTCTTAGGGTAGCATTACAAATAATGAAAAGATAAGAAAGTATTTATAAAAAGGGAATTCCTAGTGCATACCAAAAAGGGTAAAAAGGACAAAAGACCAAAACGGAAAAGTAGTACAATGTCAAATGAGGTGGATAGGTGGTAATGCAACATTGGTCCCATACGAATATTCTTTGAGCACAGTAGGTGAGAGGGGTTGAAATGTTGCGGCATTAAGGGGTTGTGAAGAGAGAAAGATGGCGGTATGCCGAAAGAAAACTATTTGACCATTAACGTACGATAATTAGGATACCTCAAAGAGTTCAACCACATTCCTTCAGTGTAAACTTTCTCATCATCAGTAGGTTGCTGAAAGAATTCACTGTATGAAGGATTGGTGTCCTCGAAGCTGTGTGCAAGTAATGGGGCCATTGGTCGGCAAGGGTTATTGAAGATTTGCCATCAAATCTTGGTCTTTGTCATCTTCGGGCACATATGGAGTTAAGTTGGCAAAATTGAATGTGGTAGACACGCCGAGACCTTCAAGTAGCTCAATCTCGTAGGCATTATCATTAATGCACTTGAGGATCCTGCAGGGGCCATCTGCTCTGGGAGATTATTTGTTCGTCCTCTTGCTAAGGAAGCGCTCCTTGCTAAGATGGATCCAAACAAGGTCCCTAGGGGCATAAATGATTTGTTTCCTTCCGTAACTTCCTAATTCCTTCTGTCAAGCCATAGTTTTGGCTAGTTGCTTAGCAATTCTTTGATGCAACCTGTGAAATTCTTTGGCACGTTATAGGGCAGATGGACTCCCCCCTCGTGTAGTCAGACTGCTAACCAAGTCCAAGAGTAGGTTTGGGTTAAGTCCATAAACAACCTCAAATGGTGATGTTCTAGTGGGGCTGTGAGTGGAGCAATTGTAGGTAAATTTAATGATGGGTAGGCATAAATCCTAGTCACGAGAGTTCTTTCTAATATTGGCATCAGGAGATTATTGATGGTTCTATTAACTACTTTAGTTTGGCCATTTGTTTAGGGGTAGCAAGAGGTACTGAATAGCAGCTTAGTGCCAAGTTTCCTCTATAAGGTCTTCTAAAAGAAGCTCGTGAATTTAGAATCACAGTCGGACATAATACTCCTTGGCAATCCATGTAGTTGCACAATTTCCTACAAAAAGAGGTTAACAATAAATAAAGCATCATTAGTTTTATGGCAGGGGATGAAATTGCTCATCTTGCTGAAGCGATCGACCACCACCATGATCGAATCGTGTCTTCTCTACGTATGGGGAAGGCCGAGCATGAAATCCATCCTTAGATTGGTCCATGGTCGCTCGGGAATTGGTAGGGGTATATATTCTCTATAGGGTTCTCTCCTCTCTTTTGCATACTTACATACTTTGCACCTCTCAAGTATTCGATGCACATCCCTCATCATCCTAGACTAGTAAAAGTGTTCATTTAATATCTTAATCATCTTCTTTTCCCCAATATGGCCAACTAGACCCCCAGCATGAGCTTTTCGAACAAGTAGTTCCCTCATAGGACTATTCGGTACGTAAATCTGCTTTCCCTTCATTAAGAACCCCTCACTCAAGTAGAATCCTTCTATAGCTCCTCTATCATGGCACTTGGCTACTAAAGGCCCAAAATGTGGGTTATGCTCATATCGATTAGCTAAAGTGCCAAATCCAAGTACTTTAGCTTAAAACGTCGTAATTGGGGTATGACGGCGAAAAAGGGTGTCAGCCACTATGTTGGTGCTTCCTTTCTTATACTTGATGACATAGCAAAAGGTCTCTAAGAACTTGACGCACTTAACGTGACATTGAGAAAGCTTCTGCTGCTAGTGAAGATGCTTGAGAGATTCATGATCCAGATATATGATGAATTCTCTCAACAACAGATAATGTTGCTAGTTTTGAAGTGTACAGATAAGGGCACTGAACTCCTTGTCATAGGTTAAGTAATTCAAGGCAGTACTTCGGAGTTTTTCGCTAAAGTAAGCAACAGGTCAGCGCTCCTGCATAAGGACGGCACCAATGCTGGTACCAAACGCATCACATTCAACCTCAAAAACCTTTTGCAAAATCTAGTAAGGCAAGTATTGGAGCAGATGTCAACTTACACTTCACATCTTCAAAACTCCTCGAAGCCTTTTCTATCCATTTAAACTCATTGTTCTTCTTGGTTAATTCAGTTAACGGTGTAGTTATGGAGCTGAAGTTCTACATAAATCTTTGTTAAACAAGGCTAGGCCATAAAAGCTCCTGACTTCAGCTGCACTTGTCGGTGTAGGCCACTCATTAATAGCCTTGACCTTTTCCTCATCAACTCGAACTCCATTCCCTGAAACAACATATCTAAGGAATACAACCTTGCTTTGACAGAAAGCGCATTTCTTTAGGTTGTCGAATAATTTCTTAGCATGGAGTATATTAAACACCAATCTCAAATGTTCAACATGAACAAGAAGGTCGACACTGTAAACTAGAATATCGTCAAAATAAACCACAACGCATTTGTCGATCAATGAGCTGAGTACATGATTCATGAGTTGCATGAATGTACTCGGCACATTAGTTAAACCAAACGGCATAACCATCTACTTAAATAGACCATCTCTAGTCTTAAAGGCTATTTTCCATTCATCTTCCAATCTCATTCATATTTGATGGTACCCACTCTTGAGATCTATCTTCAAAAAGATACATACACCATGCAACTCATCGAGCATGTTATCCAACCGTAGGATCGAGTATTGGTACTTAATAGTATTCCTATTGATGGCATGACTGTCAATGCACATCCTCCATGATCTGTCTTTCTTTGGTACTAGCACGACTGGGACGGCACATGGGCTTATGCTCTTATAGACATATCTGCAATCTACTAACTCATCAACTTTCTTTTTTAGCTTGGTTGCCTGTTTTGGTTATATCTGCAGCTTACAAGAGAAAAAGACTACTTATAGTAAGTCCCTAGGGTAGCATTACAAATAATGAAAAGACAAGAACGTATATACAAAAAGAGAATTCGTAGTACATACCAAAAAGGGTAAAAGGACAAAAGACCAAAATGAAAAGTAGTACAATGTCAGATCAGGTAGATAGGTAGCAGTGCAACATTGGTCTCATACGAATATTCTTTAAGCACAACAGGTGAGAGGGGTCGAAATGTTATGGCATTAAAGGGCCGTGAAGAGAGAGAGATGGTGTATGCCAAGAGAAAACTATTTGGCCGTTTATGTGAATCTCTCATCACTCGGCAGGAAGTTCTTGGTAGTATCGGTGGGATTACTTGGTACAGGGTCCTTGGCAAGGGAATGGTTGGCATCATCACTGCCGAGTGTGCAGATCAACGTACGATAATTAGGGGACCTCAAGGAGTTTAGCCACATTCCTTCGGCGTAAACTTTCTTGTCATCAATAGGTTGCCAAGAGAGAATTCATCGTGTGAAGGATTGGAGCCCTCGGAGACGTGCGCAAGTAATGGGGCCATTGGTTGGTAGTTCATCACCCTCTAATAGGTGAACTTAATGGTCCACATACATCAGTATTTATTAGGGCTAGTAAATCAGTAGCTCTTTCACTTTGTCTAGGGAAAGGAGCCTTTGTCATCTTACCCATTAAACAAGATTTGCATGATTTATATGATTCAAAATCAAATGAATTTAGGAGCCCATCTTGATGAGGCTTTGATATGCACTTCTCATTTATATGGCCAAAGCGACAATGCTAGAAGTAAGTTGGATTCAAATCATTAGATTTGAACCTTTAGGTATTAATGTTATAAATGGACTTATGGTCAGGTTCATCAAAGTTTAGAACATAGAGACCTTTCAATAAATGAGCAAGTCCATAATAAATGTCTGTACAATAGATGGGATGGTATTATTCTTAATAATAAACCTAAAACCGTCCTTGTCTAAATAAGAAACTGAAATAATGTTGCTACTCATAGAAGGCACATAGTAATAATTACTTAAAACTAAAATAAGTCTATTAAGCAAAGCTAATTCAAAAGTTCCTATAGCTAATGTAGTAATCCTTGCTCCATTCGCAATGTATAGGTCTACTTCACCTTTAGCTAATTTTCTACCTTTCTTAAGACCTTGCACATTTACACATATGTGAGATCTACATTCAATATCTAATACCCATTATATAGAAGTAGATAAATTGACTTGTATGACATAAATACCTAAGGTGGTAGTCACACTACTCTTCCTCTTCTTCATATCATCTAAATATAGCTTGCAATTTCTCTTCCAATGGCTTGGTTCATTGTAGAAAAAGAAAATTGGTTCCTTAGGTAGTTTGGCCTTAGATTGTAGCTCAGGCCTCTTAACTTTGGTCTCACCTTTTGTTTTTCCTTTGCCTTTGTCATTGCCATTCCTCTTTTTGTCCTTTCACTTTTGAACCATAAAAACATTACTAGTCGCCTTAATGTTTTGTTTAGCATTCTTGAATATCCTATGCAACTCCGATATAATCTTGTCCATTTGGTGCCTATTGTAGTTCATCATAAATTGATTATAGCTAGGAGGTAAAAAGGCAAGGATCGTATTTGTAGCCAACTTCCTACTAATTGGAGCACCAAGTTTCTCGAGCCTATCTATGTAACTCTTCATCTTGAGCACATGTGCACTTAAGAGCTACTTGGAGCCATTTTGCAAGAATTTAGTGCCTTAGTGATTGCAAACCTCTCTTATCTTACTTACTCCTGGAACATTTCCCTAAGGCGTACAATCATAACATATGCCTCTATATCCTCCATTTGCTTCTAAAGCTCAAGATCCATGGTAGCAAGCATGAGGAAAGTTACATCCACAAAGTTGTCTTTATGCTTTGTATAAGCATTTCTTTTAGGCTTTGGAGCATTAATAGCAGGTTCATCAAGGATTAGGTTATCTAAAATATACAACTTCCTTTCTTGCTTAAGAACAATTCTTAAGTTTTGATACCAATTAAGGAAGTTAGTACCATTTAGTTTTTCCTTTTGAAGAATTGATCATGAAGTAAGATTGGACGCGTTGTTTGTTGCCATGATCTACATATAGAGGTATGTAAAGTTAATTTCTTTATTTGAGCCTTTTTAAATACTTCTACTATTTTATCAAATTAATAAACCCCTAATATTAATTTAGAGACTTTCAAAGTTTGATTTTCTTAAGGGGTCATGATCCATATTTCACTAAATTTGGAATTAGCTATGGCATGATGCTCAAAGTTTGGTTATCTAGGTAGGAAACCCCTTTCCAATTGCATCACATGTAACTCTTGCCATGGGATTGACATGACATGTCTCGGTCTACTAATCCCATTTAATGCCATAGCAAAACCGTTTTGATAGCCTAATTAAGTTTAACTATTACAACATGTAGATACTACCTTTTATCTACCTTACCTCACTAAGATAGTCTATTACACCTTGCTTTGGTAAAACCTATAATTAGATGATCAAAACCTTGATAGGGGTTGAACTATGGAGGGCATTTTCATGACTTAATATTATATGAAGGATTTTATTATTTGAATTACATGTTGTGTATATTACAAGACTGACTTTGATCAGTACATACATCACATACATATATCACATATATAGCATCTCATACATGTATATATAACATAACATAAATATGAACGTAACATAGCATAGCCCATCAACTAGGTTAATCATTGCAACTAATATAAGGATCAAAATAACCGTAACCTTTGGGCCAAATATCATTTCCATGATCTTCTTCGACTGATATGAATCGCCTCCATGATCTTCTTGGATTGACACAAATAGCCTTCTTGTTTTACATTACCATGTAATTTATATCTTATTCTAATACAACTAGAAAATAGTATAATTGAGAAAATAAATAGATTACAAAGGATAAAGACACGTGTACCGATTTAAAACCAAAACCAAAACAAAATCTATCAATTACATATTTTTAAAAGGGCCATGCTATGCACCATGAATATCACACAACATACATATAATGTAAACGCTTTGTGTTAATCAAATTTTATTTTTACGCAACAAATAATAAGCATAGTGATCCTACTAGTTTACTCCATATCTAATCGAGTCTCATAATCATCTAGTTAAAAAATGATAAAAAATTAAATCAAAACATGGAAGTTACTATGTAGGAATCCATGATGTCATCAAGTCAAAAGATGAAAATAACACTACTATGAGTAGTACTTATCAAATTGATCTATATAGTACTCTTACGGTAGGTTAATCCAATATAATATACTCTTATATGTATTTATGTGCTGAATCGATATCTCATATCCATAATTAGTAAAATATGATTATCATTCAGCCAACATATTAGTCTTAATTCATTATTGTTCCACATAACAAGTGGTTCTCATCTCCTTATGGTTTTACTATTAAAGTTTGCACTTTAATGACATAAGAAAGAACATATATCCAATGAATCATTTTATCATGTTAAAGGGCCAATAATAATGTAATAAATAAAATGACTCATATCATAATAAATATTTAAATGACATAAAATCCATATGGCCTAAGGCATATTACTAGTAGAATATACGTCACCAGTTAGATCTAGATACCATACTTAAACTTACACAAGCTATGATACTTTGTGTTTCGTTTTTCGAGAAAATAGTGTTGAGCTTAATTTTTTCCTAGTTTTTTATTTATTTTCCTTAACCTGATCAGTATTAAACCATAACTCGTTTAATACTAACCCTTGACTAAGAGTTAAGGAAAATTGGTTTTCTACCTTTTAAAACTTGGAGTCGCCACCTGACTAGGGTTGGGAAGAGAATGTGTTAGGTTAAATCGATTAGTTAGACCGATTTAACTTAGCTACTAGTCTACTTAGAAAATCGATTTTACTTTTGAGAAACTAAAGATTGAGTTGGGGGCTAATCTTTTAAACCTTTACTGGTACTATTACTAACTTTCTAAATTTAGATTTAATTTTCAAAATTACACTCTTAGAAATAAAGTTTAAGAACTAGTAATTAAATAGGAATTATTTTACAAAAATAGATAATTTAGGTTATAATTTACAAAAAAGAAAAGACTAAAATTTTTACAAGTTTTACGTTACCTTGAAGGTGCCTACGTATTCACTGGTTAGGATCAAACGTTCATAGTTCATTTTGAAAATGTTAGCAAGTTAGTGAATTTTAATTTGGAAAACTTATCAAATTTATGTTTTAATTTGTTTCAATTTTTATTTAGGAAAAATTCTAAAGGGTCTTAATTTAGGTGTCTTTTTCTAGAAAGTCCTAGAAAGCCCTAACTTTGAAATGGGTCTTATTAATTTTTTTTTAATTTTTGAAATTAAGTTTTTTCTAAGTGATTAAACCTTTTTCTCATTATTATTTTTCTTTCCTTATTTATTATTTATTATTTATTATTTTTGTGTTTATATTTCAAATGAAGAAAGAAAATAAATAATTAAAAACTAAGTTTTCCTATGTTGTTCTTTCTTTTTTCTTTGACTTTTCTTTTCCTTTTTTTTTTTTTTTAGTTTTTCTCTTTTTTTTTTTTTTATAGGTTTTGTTAAAATGAAATAAATAAAACAAAAGAAAAATTACACAAACAAACAAAACAATAAAACCAAAAGAGGGATGATTAGACCGGACTTGGATAAGTTAGAGCATCTACGGTAGGCGGCTTAGACATCGAAGCTTGGATCGGGTTCACATCAAGTCTTTGGTACAAATTTGGGTCAAAGTGGAACAACCAAGTAGTGATGGAGAGCTCATTAGGGTGGTTTCTGATGGGTAATTCAAGCGAGTAAATTGATTTTCATGTAAATCTAGTTAGGGAAGGGTGGTTTAGGACTAATGCCTTATTGCTTGGTGGTGGTTTGAGGTAATTATAATATGCTTTTGTCTTCTTGTGTCGAAGAAGATAGGGCTTTGTTGTAGTGGGGATTAGATTGCATGCTTTGGGCCAGTGAAGGAATGGTCTATCTCTTGCCATGTATTGGTGGGGGAGAGAGGTTCAGTCGAAAATGGTGATGTATGTTGCTGTGTCGTAAGGATAGGGGTGGAGTGTTGTTGAGTGTGGGCATTGAGTTGGTATTTTTGGTGTTGGTTTTATGTAACAGTGAGGTCAGTAAGGTTGGGGGTAATGGGTTGGTGGTTTGTTGTGTGCTACCATGGAATGTTGCAGTAGAGCATGGGAGAGAATGACAATGGGCCTATATTACTACTGCAACAAGGATGCTCGATGTTGGGTTCGATTCTCAGCATAGCTGTAGATAGGCAAGGCATTAGTTGGTGTTGACATGAGAAAGGTGATTGGATGGAGTGTAATGGCTACGAATGGTAGGGCTGAATTGGTACGCAATGGTTATTGGCTGGTGGTGGTTGGTGTTGTATGGTGAGGCATTTGCTGCGGTTAAGAAATTGGGGTTAAGGATGGAGTGGACATTAGGTTCAGTTGGAATTGAGTTTGGTCGTATGTGTGAGGATCATGAAGAGGTTGGGTATAGTTTATGGCCTACTGTATTTGGGTAGTGTCGGTTATATGTTCAAGTGAGAGGGACATTAAGGTAGTATGTTCAACAAAGAGGATTGGGGCTATGAGCGTTGTGATTGGGCATTGGATGCCAAAAGTTGTGGTGGATTGAGTCGTTAATGCAGTCGTGTTAGATGATTGCTAGAGCTTGGTGCATAGGTCACTTCGATGGTGAAGGAGGAGAGTTGCATTGGCTATTGTTCTGTGTTTAGGTTTACTATCGTAGGTTTGCTTGATGTGTGACAGTAGGCATACTTGGGTTGTAGAGTAAGCCATGTTCTTGGTTCAAGTGTGGGTTATATGTTTTTTGTTTGTATGGTGTGAGTGAGAGCATTGATCATGGGTTCTAGAGCTTAATTATATAAGGAAATAGACATTAATGGTCAATTCACCATCAGTGCTAAATCCCAGATTTCCAATTTTTTCCTATTTTCTATTATCGAAGAAAAGAAAATGAATTTAGACTTAGTTTGCTTTCGATTCGAAGGCCATGTGGAGTGTAAGATTGGATTAGTGAATTACGTATTTGTGTATGGTAGACGTGTGAAAGATCAAGCCAAAGTGAAGGGTATGGACTGGGTTTGCGTAAGACAGGTGAGGAAATGAAGGGAAAATAAGGCAAAAAGGGGGAAAGGGAGAGAAAGAGCTCACTGACGTAGTACCACATCAACCATGTTGCCAAATCAACATTTGCCACATGGCCCCAATCAAATGTGAACACGTAACATCCGTAAGTGGGAAAAAAAATAAAAGGCACTTTATGCCTGTAGTGATAATCGAACCTAGGATATCTATGTTATTCTAAGTGCAAGTCAATGAGAATTACCATCAGTTAGTTGGCCAATTGTATACATGGACTAGGTTGGCCTAGGTTAGATTTAAATCTAAACTAGGTTCAAAATCCACTTTGTTATTTTTACTATTTAAGACCCAAAAAAGGTATTAAAACTATTAAAATTTTCTATTCTATTTCAAATTTATCTAAATCTCTTCTTTTTAATTTTTTTTTTCTAAATTCTCTCTCTCTCTTTTTTTTTTTTGTATTTTCTCCAAATTTTCTCTTTTTTCGTATTTTTCTAAATTTTTGGTTCTCTAAATTTTCTTTTTTTTGTGCTTTTTTCTAATTTCTCTATTTTTTTTATTTTTCTAGATTTTATATTTTAATGTTTTTTTTTTCCTAAATTAGGACCCTTTACCATATTCCGAAAATTCTAAAATTATGCAAGTGCGCGGGGGTGCCTCTCTTTATGATGAAATTTGAATAAAACTTTGTCATAAAGATAAAAAGAGACATCATTTTTATGCGAGTGCTTTAGGGGTGAAATTGCCCTAAGCAATGCTATAACTAGTTAGTTGTCTTAGGTTTGATCCATTGGGGAATTGGAGAATGTTAAAAGATGAAAGAGAGAGAAAGTACTCTAAGAGTTGACTGAGACACAAAAGATACTGAAAGAGGGTAACGCCTCTATGGGTAAGCAAGAACCCTAAAAAGAAATTGAAAACCTAGTCATGTTCATTTGAGCTAACTAACTGATGGGTTGTTGACCACTGGCCCAATGACTCGAGCACGCCTCAGAAGCCTCTAGTCTCTCACCCAATAGATTCTCTTTCGTTAACCCATTGATGATGAGAAACAGTATACTGAAGGAGGATGGCTGAACTTCTTGAGAGCTCTGGGTGGTTGTTCTATGTTCTATTCGTTATCCTGTGCCAATGCCGACTATCCTCTAGCCAAAAGCTCTATGTTGAGTGGTCGGACATTCACTTACCGAGAGTTTACTACCAAGTAAAGAGATCTACCTCCTTGATCGAGTACTTTTCTCTTGGCCTCTTACCTAACTCTCACGGCATGTCCTTTACGTCTTGGCCTTTGTCTCTACACGTTTTGACTCCTACTGCCTACTATGCTTAGAGAATCCTAGTACAGAACCAATGACATGCTACCACTTGTCCATTTCTTCTGACATTGTACTACTTTTCCCATTTTGTCTTTTGTTTCTTTTACCCTTTTTTCATATGTACTAAAAATCCCCTTTTTATATATGCCATTTTGTAATTTCTTCATTTGTATTGTTGCCCTAGGGACTTACTATAAATAATCCCTTCTCCTTATAAGCCGAAATCAAACTTTACTAATAGCCATTAAATATTATGTTCTTGTGAGACATCCTTCTCTAAGTCTATATTTCATACACTTTTATCTAATCTTGTTGAGTAGCTCAGGATTAGTTGTAGATGGACCTTAACACCAACTTGTGCATCATATCAAGTGAAGTGTCAAGTCAAGTTGTGTTTGTTGGTGTGTCATATCTTCCGAAGAGCTTCACGTCAGCTACTTTAGTTAGTTTGTAGTCCTATTCATTCTACCTTTTTCGATATTTCGAAAGACCCATTTAGTTCAACTATGCTATAGTAAGTCCTAGTGATAATTGAGCTCTTAAGCACATCATATAATCCTTATATTAGAGCTTGAGGTTGTAACCCAAAGTTGTGTGGCAATAGTCCCTACTTGTTAGTTAGTTGAGATACTTTGTTTTTATTTGGAAGAACAGAGAAAGTCACAATTTAAGTTCGAGTGGTAAGGGTTTCTTGTGTGAAGAGTATTTTCTAAAGCTTTGTTTCGAGAATGTTGAATCTTAGTGTTTAGGGAGAGATTAATGATGTCGAGAGTGATGCCTATGGTTGTGGTCGAGTTACCTAATAAACACCATATACTATTGATGAGCAAATACAAGATCTTGTTGCGATTATGGCCAACTTAGCTGTCTTAGTAAACAGAGTCTTAGAGATTGGTAAATGAATGAGTACTTGAAGCCTTTCCAGTGAACCATGCACCATTGCAGCGTGCCAATAGAGCCGTAAGAAGAAGATTAGAGTTGAATGAAGTGGAAGAATATGAAGAAGAAGAAAACTAGTACATCAGGATTGATGAGCATAAGTTTAGAGCACTGAGAGGTCTCGAATACCTCAAGGTATAGATTCTAAGCTTCAATGGAACTGATAGTGCTGATGACTACCTTAATTGGGAGGAGAAAATAAAAAAGATATTAAACTTTTACGATTATGAAGATACTATCCATATATGGGTAGCCACGTTAGAATTTTCTAGATATATGGCAATGTGGTGGAAGAAACTACAGAATGTTTGCCTGAGGGCCTGATGAGAAGTTTAGACATGGAACAAAATGAAGAGAGTCCTGAGAAGTAGGTTCATTCCTAAACACAACGAGCAAAACACTTTCAGATGGCTCCAAGACCTAAGGTAAGGTAATAGGTCGGTGGATGATTATGTTCGAGAGTTTTAGTTGCTCATGATTTGATGTAATGTCAACGAACCTAAGACACAAACTATAGTATGGTTCATCTTTAGGTTGCAGACTGAGATTGGTAACATCATGGAACTGCAGAACCTTACAACTCTAGATGAAACCATCTAGGTGGCCTAGAGAGTTGAAAGGCAAAGGTGGAACTAGATTAGTTGAGTGTCAAGTGGTTGACCCATGCTACCAAATATGGTTGGTGTTTTGAGATAACTAGGGAATGACCAGGAATCAAATAGTTCCGAGGTGGAATGTTGAGGGCCTATGTTGAGCTAACTAGAAGAAGGTTGAGGTAAAAGCAAGACTAAGGAACTTCAGGCCTGAAGAAACCAAGGTCAAAGCTTAGGAAGAAAGACCTGAGAAATCAAATGCTTTAAATGTCTCTGTTATGAACACGTGACTAGTCAATGTTTGAATTGTCGAGTCATGACTATAAAGGGAGACAAACCCCAGTTTAAAGTAGAATGTGCCAGCAAAAGAGAGGAAGAAATGGGAATTAATTAGAGACTAGAAGAGTTTTAAGAGGATCCCAATGCCGAGACACCACCTGAGGGTAACGTCGAGTATTGTTTTGTCGTTCATTGATCTCTTAGTGCTTTTATGGCTAATGAGAATGAGTAAATGGAGAACCTCTTCCATACAAATTACCGAGTGAATGGCAAGCTATGGGCCTTGCTTATTGATGGAGGGAGCTGTAACAATGTCATAGTACAAGGGGTAGTTAAGGCCATGAAATTGCTAACCCTTCCATACCTTAAGCCATATAAGATTCACTGGCTAAATGAGAAAGAAGCACTACATGTTGTTGAGCAAGTTAGAAAATTACTTACCATTGGTGATAAGTACAGGGACGAGGTGCTATGTAACGTCCTTCCCTCGTGTGCTTCTCACATATTACTTGGCTAACCATAACTATTTGACTTGAGGGTATTGTATGATAGGTATTGAAATACCTACATGTTCCAAAAGGATAGGAAGAAAATAATACTAACACCTATGAGTCTGAAGGAAGTGCAGGAAGTTGAAGAAAAGGTTGCTAGATCTCTACAACATAAGTCCTTAGTGATTTCCTTAGCTTAGTTTACACGAGAAGTCAATGCTGAGGACTATGTTCTTCTTTTAGTTAGGAGACTCTTAGAAGTAAGAGATGTCAAGAACTGCCAAACCGAAGTAAGAGCTCTACTAGAAGAGTATTCCGATCTATTCCCTATCGAAATGCCGAAAGGTTTACTACCCTTAAGAGGCATTGAATATTGCATTGATCTTTAGCATGGAGCAGCCTTACTGAAATGACCCACTTATAGGCTCGATCCTAAGTAAGCAGCTGAGCTGAAAAAGCAAGTTGATGAATTGGTGGTTTATAGTTATGTCTAAGAAAGCATGAGCTCATGTGTCATCCCTACCGTGCTAGTACCTAAGAAAGATGGGTCATGGAGAATGTGCATTGACAGCCATGCTGTCAATAAAATTATTGTTAAGTACCGATATCCGATCTTACGGTTGGATGATATGCCTAATGAGTTGCATGGTGCACACATCTTTTCAAAGATAGATCTAAAGAGTGGTTACCACCAAATACAAATGAGAACAAGAGATGAATGGAAGACGACCTTCAAGACATGAGTGGTCTATTCGAATGGACGGTAATGCTATTGGTCTTACTAATGCATCGAGTACTTTTATGTAGCTCATGGATCACATACTGAGGGCAGTGATTGTCAAATGTGTTGTGGTTTACTTTGATGACATTCTTGTCCATAGTATCGACCTTATCACCAATGCTAAACATTTAAGATCGGTGTTTGACATCCTCTATGTTGAGAGATTATTCAGTAACTTGAAGAAATTATGTTCTATCAAAGTGAGGTTGTATTCCTTGAATATATTGTTTCAGGGAGGGGAGTTCGAGCTGATGATGAGAAAGTCAAAGCTATTTTAGAGTGGCCTATGCTGCCTAGTGTTGCTAAAGTTAGGAGCTTCCATGGTCTAGCTTCGCCCTATTAGAGATTCATTTGGAACTTTAGTTCCATAGTAGCACCCTTAATTGAATTGATTCGAAAGAATTCTAAGTGTAGGTGGTTAAAGAAAGCTTAGAAAAGCTTTAAAGCTATAAAATCTAAAACCGATGTTTGCCCGAGTACTCAACTTACCAGATTTTGAAAAAGTTTTCGAGGTTGAATGTAATGCATCAGGAGTTGGCATTGGTGCTACCCTGAATTAATTAGGGCTTTTTAGGTTTCGATGAGGCCATAGGGTGCTTCCCTTCATCAATCTCTTTTTAGGATATTAGCAAGCTCGTAGGGAGCTTCCCATTTCCAATTTCTCTTTTAGGGCTTTTAGTAAGCTCATAGAGCACTATTGAACTAGCAACATTATCTATTGTCAAGAGAATTCATCATCTACTCAAATCATGAGTCTCTCAAGCATCTCTACAAGCAGTAGAAACTTTCTTGGCATCATGCCAATTGGATTGAATTTCTAGAAACTTTCTGCTACATCATCTTGTATAAGAAAGGAAGCACCAACATAGTGGTTGATGCTTTTTCTCGTCGTCATACCCTTATTACAATTATGCAATCGAAGGTACTTAGATTCGGTACCTTACTTGAATAGTATGAGCCTGACCAGTATTTTGGGCCCTTAGTGGCCAAGTGCAATGTTAGAGGTATTGTGGATGGGTTTTACTTGAGTCTTGGGTTCCTGTTGATGGGCAAACAGATTTGTGTCTCAAGCCTATGCTGAGGGTTTTGCTAGCCATTTTAGGGAAAAGAGGACGATTGAGATATTGAAGGAGCATTTCTACTAGCTTAGGATGATAAAGGATGTGCACTGTAAACTTGAGAGGCGTGAAGTGTATAAACATGCGAAGGGAAGAAGATATCTCTACGAGGAGTATACACCCCTGCCTATCCTAGAGTAGTCGTAGACCAATCTAAGCATGGATTTCGTGCTTGGGCTTCCTCAAATGCTAAGAAGACATGACTTAATCGTGGTGGTGGTCAATCGATTCAGCAAGATGGGCCACTTTATCCCCTGCCATAGAACTAACGATGCTTTATTCATCGTTAACCACTTTTTGCAGGAAATTGTAAGGTTACATGGAGTACTGAGGAGCATTGTGTCCGACTGTGACTCAAAGTTTAGGAGCTTCTTTGGGAAGACCTTGTGGAAGAAGTTTGGCAGTAAACTCATGTTCAATACTTCTTGTCACCCTTAGATAGATGGCGAAATTGAAGTTATGAGTAGAACTAGTGGCAACCTCCTACGAGTAATTATTGGGAAGAACTTACATGATTGGGATTTATGCTTGCCTGTCATTGAATTTGCTTACAATTGCCCGACTCACAGCTTAACTAGAACATTGCCTTTTGAGATCGTTTATGGACTTAACCTAAACTTACCCTTAGATTTAATTAGCGATCCAACTACATAAGGTTAAAGTCAATTTGGCCTATAACGCACCGAGGAATTCTAGAAGTTGCATTAGAAAATTGCCATATAACTGGCCTGATAAAAGGAAGTAGGAAGTATGAAGTTGAGGAAGAAGACGAGTCATTTATAACCTTGGAGACCTTGTTTAGATCCATCTTAGCAAGGAACGCTTTCTCAATAGAAAAACGGACAAACTATCTCCTAGAGTAGATGGGCCTTACAAGATCGTTAGGTGTTTTAATGATAATGCCTGTGAGGTTGAATTGCCCGAAGGGTATGGCATGTCAACCACATTCAACGTTGTTGACCTAACGCCCTATGTGTTAGATAATGATAAGGACTATGATTTGAGGGCAAATCTCCAGTAACCCTGGGGAGTTGATAGGTTGTTGACCAACGGCCCAATGACTCGAGCATACCTCAGAGGCCTCTGGTCTCTCACCCAGTGAATTCTCTCTTGTCAACCCACTAATGACGAGAAAGGTATACTGAAGGAGGATGGCTGAACTCCTTGAGAGCTCTAAGTGGTTGTTCTATGTTCTGTTCATTATCCTGTGCCAATGCCAACAATCCTCTAGTCGAAAGCTTTATGCTGAGTGGTTGGACATCCACTTGTTGAGAGTCTATTGCCAAGTAAAGAGATCTACCTCCTTGGCTAAGTATTTCTCTCTTGGCCTTCTACCCAACTCTCACAGCGTCTCCTTTACGTCTCGGCCTTTGTCTCTAAACGTCTTGACTCTTCCTTTTTGCTATGCTTAGACAATCCTAGGACGAAACCAATGTTACGTTGCCACCTGTTCGTTTCTTTTGACATTGTACTATTTTTCCCTTTTTGTCTTTTGTCCCTTTTACCCTTTTTCGTACGTACTAAGATCACCTTTTTGTATATGCCATTTTGTAATTTCTTTCTTTGTATTGTTGCCTTAGGGACTTGCTATAAATAGTCCCTTCTCCTTGTAAGCTGAAATCGAACTTTACTAATAGCGATTGAATATTCTGTTCTTGTGAGACATCCCTCTCTAAGTTCATTTTTCTTACACTCTTATCTAATCTTGCCAAGTAGCTCAGGATTATTGGCAGGTGGACCTTGACACTACTTATGCGTCACATCAAGTGAAGTGTCAAGTCGTGTTGTATTCGTTGGTGTGTCATATCCTCCGGGTAGCTTCATGTCAACGACTTTAGTTAGTTTGTAGTCCTATTCATTCTACTTTCTTCGATATTTTGAAGTATGCATTTAGTTCAACCCTACTATGGTAAGTCTTAGTGATAATTGAGCTCCTAAGCACATCACTAGCAAGCCTAATTTGAAATCGATTTGAGAAAACTTGGAAGTGCTCCTTTGAGTTGATTGACTTAGGTGGGAGCATCTTTAGGGGACTAGCAACTCTAATTCGAAATCGATTTGAGAAAACCTATAAGTGCTTCTCTAAGCTAACTGACCTAAGTAGGAGCATCTCTAGGGGACTAGTAACTTTATTTTGGAATTGATTTGGGAAAACCTAGAACTAGGCGGGAGCATCTTTAGGGGACTGGTAACCCTAATTTGAAATCGATTTGAGAAAACCTGGAAGTGCACTTTTGAGTTGACTTACTTAGGTGGGAGCATCTCTAGGGGACCAGCAACCTTAACTTGAAATTGATTTGAGAAAACTTAGAAGTGCTCTTTTAAGCTGATTGACCTAGGCGGGCGCAACTTTAGGGGACAAGTAATCCCAATTTGAAATTGATTTGAGAAAACCTAGAAGTGCTCCTCTTAGTTGACTAACTTAAGCAGGAGCATCCCTAGGAGATTAGTAACCTTAATTTGAAATTGATTTGAGAAAACCTAAAAGTGCTCCTCTAAGCTAACTAACCCAGGTGAGTGGGTGAAGTGCTCCTTAAGTAGGCTAGAACCATACTAAAGAGGGATTAGGAAAGAGAAGCACCCTATGAGCTTGCTAGGAAAAGATTGAGTCGAGATAATCCTCTATGAGCTTACTAAAAGCCCCAAAAGAGAAATTGGAAATGGGAAGCTCCCTATGGGCTCACTAATACCCTAAAGAGAGATTGATGAAGGGAAGCACCCTATGGGCTTGTTGAAACCTAAAGAAGGATTGATAAGGAAGTGCCCTAGGGCTTGCTAAGACCCTAGAAGAAATTGATGAAATGAGGTATGAGTTAGGATTACTCTTTTAAGAGTTGGCTAAGACCCTAAAAATAAAGATAGGATAGCGTTTTAAGAGTTGGCTAGAACCCTAAAAATGGATTGAAGATGGGACAGTACTCTAAGAGTTGACTAGAAATCTAAAAAAGGATGAAAGATAGCATAATGCTATAAGAGATGGCTAGAACTATAAAAAAGGATGAAAAATGGGACATCGCTCTAAGAGCTAGCTTGTAAACCTCGCAAATTTAGCTGTCTAAATATAGAATCAAATGCCCAAACTGTAGATGATTTCCTGAAGTTAATAGAGCTAGTGAGATTTAAAACCGATTAAAGTCTCAATTCAAAACCTAAAGTGAATATAACAAACCTTAAATTATCAATTGAATCTCTAACCATATACGAAGACCCTAAAACCTCAAGTGTATGTAACTGCCAAAGTTAACCTCAAATCTCATCAAAACCCTAAGATAACAATCGAAGACTTAATTGCGTATGAATATATTAAACCCTAAATGTGTAAAAACACTAAAGATTGTACTCGGAAGTAATAAAAACCCTAAAACTATAACTTTAAGGATATAAAAGCACTAATTCACCATAATTTACCCTAAAACCCTAAGTGATAATATATCCTCTATATTTTGCCATTTCATTGGTAAACGACTAAAGATAACTTTCAATCACGCATGAATATTTAGAATACTTAAGTGATCCCTTAGAAACTAAGATATTGTATCCTAGATCACATTTATCTTCTAAGTAATAATTAGGATAGTAATACATAGAGTTAGGGGTTTAGTTGATATTTAGGTTACATGTAGTAAACCTTAATACCCTAAATGGTACTTTTCATGAAAATTACATAAAGTGGCATACGAAATTATATTTCTAGGATATAAATACTTGAAGAAAGATCTCATTACCTATTTTTACTAATTATTTCAACAAACCCCACATTTCCTTAATTTTCGTCCTAATTTTTCTTAATTACTTCATTATACACATAAAATGGCATTTATTTTTGGAAAGTTGACTAAGTCAATACATGTTGACTAAATCCAAGAGGTTGACTAAGTCAACATTTAGAAAAGTGAACAAAAATGTCCCTTTCATTTGAAAAAAATATCTTCCTTCTCATGATTTCTTTTCTTTTCTTTTGGCTTTTCCCTTCCTTTTTCCTCTTTTGCCATCCACTTCTTTCCCTTTCCTAGACCCCACTTCTTTTCCTTTTCAAAAACAAAATAACACAAAACAAAATCCCTTTCCTCTTCTCCTTTCCTAAACGTATCTTCTCCTTTCCCTTTCAATCTTCTTTACTTTTCAATTTTGCATCCATTTTCAAGAGCAAATTAAGGTATATTTTTATGTTACTAAGTCTTGCTTCATATTCTTTACTAGTTAGATGAAGAGTTAGGTTAGGTTAAGTAGTTATGTGCTGTGTATATATATGTTGATTAAGGCTTAAAGTTTCAATCTTTATGTGTAGAAGTGGAGGAATCTTTAGACAATGGAAGAAGATGCATGTGTATATGTTTTTAAGTATATGTACATAAGCATATACTAGAGGAATACAAGTATGGAGATCTTTGTACATAAGTATTTACTATGTATATAACCTAAACTAAGACAAATACTAATTATACATACCTATACCATGCTAAATATACTCTCAAAACACAAAAAGAATGAAATTAGGGAAGTTTTCTTAAGAGGAAAATTTGGCATTCGAAATTTGTACAAAAATAGTATATGACTGTATAGGTATATGGGTATGTGTACAAGTATAAATACGGTATATGTATAAATATATTAGTATACATATAAGTATAGCAAAGGTGTAGGTATATAGTTAACATATGTATAAATGTACATAAGTGTACATAATACACTTAGGCATGAGGTAAAGCTTATGTAAGTAATGGATGAGGTAAGCAATGATGCAATTAAAAGATAACATAAGCCATGACATCATCAAATGATTACATAAGCTATGACATAAGCAAATGATGACATAAGCGATGACACAAGTGATTGATAATGTAAGCGATGACATAAGTATAGGTTTATAAAATAAGAAATAAGAAGAGTACATAAGAATTAGGTACATGAATTAGTAAACCCTATTACACTTCCTAAATTGAATTAAACTTAATCAAGTATGTGAATTAGTAACGCTAATGTAAAATTCCCTAAGTGTAAGAATCTAATGTCTAATTAAATCATTAAATACTAGAATAGGATATAAACATAAGCAATAAGAATAATTAAGCTTCCATGAGTAAAAATTTTAATAAGTTTAGCCCATATTGTAAAACATGGGTCTTAATGTCCAAAACGGACATCACCGTATGAACGTGCGTCCAAAAACAATGAAAAATGACTATAAGTTCGCAAATATCGGAATTAAAGTGAAAAAGTTACAAAATACATAAAGGAAGTCTCATAACTTACAAATATAAGAAAATAATTACTATTAACCCCATTAAGTATGATAAACCCTATACATATTATACTTTGGTTATATTGGGGTAAACTAAATAAACTACAATAGACTTTTAGTTAACTAAAGGGTCTGACTTCTTAGAATACTTATAAGTTTTACCATTTTGATTTAGGCATTCAATATCAAGTTCTGGAAATCCCAAAGGCTTGGAGAATGAGCAATAATCAAGGTGAGGGAGTTCTAATGACTTACTACTTGCTTGTGCATGTTACTTGTATGATGTTCTGCTGCTTGCTGTTGCTTGTATATTTGAATGACTGTTTTGTTTGTAAGCCATCATTTGTTTGATTACCTTTTTAGATTGATAAATATAAATATCTGACCTAAATAACCGGTTATATTTGTTGCATGTCTATGACCCAATAAATGTATGGATGGAGAGTATTAGTTTTGCAAAATGTTGAAAAGGGTATTTTTGGAAAAATGTTTTCCTAATCTTAAATGTATCTTGTACGATTTTGATAAGGGCCGTAGTGCTAGAAATGATATTTTATCGCTAAGGCAAAGCTAGCATGGGTTTTCACTTAATAACGAGAAGACTCGCTTTATTGTGCCTGTAAGGCCTTGGTTAATTTTGGTTGTGAGAGGACTCGCTTTATTGTACCTGTAAGGCCTTAGTTAATTTTGGTTGCAAGAGGACTTGCAAGTTTGTGCTTGAGGGGCCTTGGAGGGTGGATAGTCCTAGTTTGGAATCCCCCTATTTGGATTGAAACTCTTTTCTTGACTAGGGTAATAGTCAAGTATTGCCTAGAGGGGTGGTGCCCCTAGGTAGCCTTATACGGGTAAGTTGAGGTGCCCTATGCGGGTAAGTATAGAGGATAATTGAAGTGTAGATGACGTAATTCTAGACCTTCCATATTTTCGGACTCCTATGGAAGTGTTGCTTGCATTCATCGCGCATGCATTCATGTTGTATGTAGATAACTTGCCTGTATATGTGATAATAATGTGTGAAAACTTGCTTGACTGGTAGTGGAGAGGAACAAACTCACTGAGCTGTTATATGCTCACTCCCTCATAGTGTCTTTTGCAGGTTTACTTACATTGGGATTGGGATAAGTCTCGAGTGCTAAGTGTGAGATGAAGATATATATCTTAGTATTAGAAATAGTTGAGTACTCTTTAAATGATACATAAACATCCTTTGTAGATAATTTAATTTTTTTTGTATCTCTTTTATAATGTTGGTATATCCTGTCTTATTATTTGCTAGAGGATACCGATTCTTTGTGATTCTAAGGAACTATGGGATATCGGATATCTATAGTTATTTATATTTATATGTTATGTTACGTTACAATAAATTAATTACTTGAAAATTAGTAATCTTAGTGATTTACTATTTAGAGTCTTGCAATCTCTAACTTATAAGACGGTTTTCATATCATGGGTATACACATGTTATGAAAATTTTTAGGTAATTCTACTAGGCCCCCTTTAGGGTCTTGACATGGCTAGAACCTATAAAAGGATGAAAGATGGGACAATGCTCTAAGAGCTACTTAGAACCTTAAAAATGGATTGAAGATCGGACAACGCTATAAGTGCTGGCTAGAATCCAAAAAAAGATTATGAGGTAGGGAAAGTGAGGAATGTAACCTGTTTGAAAAAAAGACTTCTTGACTTGAAAATATTTACAAATAAGGAATTTGGTGAAAACCATGTATGACAAAAAAGCATTAGGGATTAAGTCCCTTAATGACTTAGATTAATATAATTAGTATCATGAACAGAATAGTATCACTATCGTGGTAGATTGCCGTGCACTATACATTGGTCAATGACCAACCCCCTTGTTGATCATGGGTCTTCTATACTATGCATAAGGCTCCTTTGACTCTATGTTATCCTTAGGCATGTAGACTAGCAATATCAAGCATGTTAATTAAAATTACTAACTGATTATGTAAATTGTTGAAAATAAAGTGTGGAATATAGAATTATACGACAAAAATATTATAGTACAAACTAAATCCATATAAGTCTATCTAACTATAGAATTATGCTAATTAGAACAAATGAACAATTTCTAGCTATTACTATAGATTCCCTCTTTCGCTCTCTGAAGCACACAATCTTGTCTCAACACAAGACTTACCTTGGGCATTCCATGGCCTGGATTGCAAAGAGGTGGTCTTGCATCAAAGGAAATAAATTAGGGTGTAAGTTTATGTTTAGTGAGCTAATCTCTCTGTCATGTTGTACAAACAATTTGTTTAAATGCATAATCATATGAATGTATGAAACACTTAGAATGCCAAACAATACATGTAGCAACTTAGGAACTACATGTAACTTAGAATTACGTCTCCTATAGTCGGGGTTGGGGATAATTAATCGACACAAACCATCAACTAGGTTCTAGCACCTGGGTTTTATTCCAATTGCATTAATGTGCTTAAATCAACTCATACATAAATATATAACATGTAAGACATCACTTATCATATGGAAAATATGCTTTTCTTTTCAAATCAAAATCTCAGGATTAGGGTGTGATGGCCTCCACAATCTACATCATATACCCTAAGTGAAAGTCACAAGACATGGTCCTTCACTAACGGTTAGCATCCCTTGGAGCCTAGTAAGCCTGAAAACATGGACAGAGACTTAATAACAATATATAAGTGGCATAACCTTTGCCTAATCCCTTCAAGAGCCTACGCTCCTGTGAGTCCCTTCCTTCCGCATGAGGTGGTAATAGGTATAGTTATGATGTAAAAATGAGAAATGCATGACTTGTTGAATTCTTTAATTAAATAATTACTTAACTTGGTTTTCGTTGTGACCAAACAATTGCATTCCAAAACAACAAACATATCTAACATCATAAATAACTTCGTTTATTATCTGATTAGCAAACCATGGAGTTTAATCACAATATTGAACATATGCATTTCCCAAATCCCTCATGCATTTGAGTATGATATAACAATTTAAGTGCATATATACTACAAATAAAATCAAGCATGAAGTCATCAAGAATCACTCACTTAGCCATGGTTGATCAGTCTTAGTAGTTCAAGAGTAAGACATCTCTAACAGTAAGGTCCCCTAAACATCATAAATATGATATTATAAGAATTTGAAATAAAAATAAAATGCTAATCTAAAATTTTTTAAGTTATACTTCTAACTTAATCTTATACTTCTCCTAGCCGTACTAAATCTTCAATTGCATATAACTTTCTCATTTCCTATCCATTTCTTATAATTTTATAGCCGATTTCGATCATTTTTTAGTGTACTTTCACATGGTATAGTTAGATTTTAGATCAGGGGCTTGCATTTTTGCCGACTGATCAGAACAGTAGCATCCCCTAGGTTTTATCTTCTTTTAGGCTTGAAATTGTTGTTAGGCTCTTTGTTACTTTGTGTAGTAATTTGGGCTTGGGCTTGGAACTTTGTTCTAGACTTAATACTTCCATCAAGGTTAGATTCCCCATCCCTTATTCATGGCCTTAGTACTATCTTAATTTTCTTGGATTCTTAAGTGGGCTTATGTGGTCAAATTGAGCTTGTTTTTGTACAAATCAATGTTTGTGACTTTGTTGGGCTTAAAGAACTCTATGTGGACTTCCTATTGGCCTCATAACACCTTTTTCTTTAGAAGTTATGGTGCTAGTTATAAATTTCATGAAGGCCTAATCAAGAGTTTTAGACTTGTTTTAAGTGCTTTTGGCTTAATTTTGAGTTTTAAGCCTTTAACCCTTATTCTACTAGCCTTGTTTGATCTTTTTACTTTGTTTACTTTATTTTATTGTGTTTTTAAGTGTATTTTCTTTTGGTTCCAGATCTGGTCAGTTTGGTTTGGGTAGCTTCCAACTTGTTTTTCTACTTAATTCATTATTTTCTTAAGTCTAAGTGACAAATCAAGGGTCTACACTACTTGTACTCTAATTCTAACTTAATTTCTTCTCAATGTGAGGATTATTATGTCATAGTACTAAGTGAAGTTTATAGCTTAAGCATATAAAGTATGCGCCACACTTGATTTAAGTCTGTAAGAGTTGATCTCTACACTAAAGCATCATGTAATGGTTTTTCCTTCACCAAAAGCAACTTTTAAGCATGTGAAACTAAGTAAAAGTAAAAGTAATACTTGGATAATGCTCTAAACTTGCCATGTCTAGCATGTTCCTATGTTGTTTATGCACTTGTTTCATGAGTTTCTCAAATCAAAAGCTTCTATTCTAAGCGATAGGCAAGTATTTAACAAAAAAAACTAATTCTAGCCTACTCATATTCCAACATTCATGTGAAAGATTCATAAAGCTTAGCACTAAATATAAACTAATTAGGATATCACCTTATGTACATGATAACATCCTCATGAACATGTATAGTCTTGTAGGCATGGTGTTATAAAGGTATTTAAATTTAAAACTTACTCCTTTTTAAGTGTGATGGATGGTGGACTTATGCTTATAATGTCCTCCTTAGCTCCTTTTTTCTCTTTGTTTTCGTGTGCTCCTTGAGTTCTTAAAGCTTAAGTGTTTAAGGGTGGTTTTGGTGCTCCAAAGTTTCTTAAATGAAGTTGTACAAAGTTACATAGAGTAATCCTTTGAGTGGACTAAAGTAGAGACGACAAAAATGGACTTTTTGTGTCACGTGTATGATTGAGTGGAGGTGATGGGGAGAGATGTGGGGCTTGGTTTTTTTCTTTTTGTTTGTAAGCTAAAAGTGTTTGAAAGTGGGAGAGAACGAGAAGATTTGAGGGTAGAAGTGGCCGGTTGTGCAAGTGTGTAGTGTATCTTAATTCCAAGTCTATTTATTGCTTTTAAGTTAGTGTTGCAATGATTGGATGATGTAAGCATAATGGAACAAATAGTGATTATGAAAGAACAAATGAGTGGATGTTTGATTGATAAGGAATGTCTTGCCATTCCTTCCTCTTCCAAATCGGTAAGGCATGTGTCCTTTAAGGCATGGGCTTATCAAATCCACTTGATCTATAATTAAATAAACAAGATAGTTAGATAACTTATCTATGCGTAGTATAACTTATAGTGAAATAAGTAAATTGTCTTATCATGAGCTTTTAGGACTTATCAATTGATAAGTCAATTCAACTCTCACTATTGTCTTTTAGTTCCCATTAATTTCAAATTGAAATTAAATTGATTTGATCAATTATAAGTCTTATATGTATGGTCCTTTTAAGGTTTGGTTCTTGTAGTAAATCATATATTATGATTTGCTTCCTAAAGGATATTATAGAGTTTTAGAAGCGAGTAAAATTTGGTTAAGTTCGAACTTCCAATTATTCACTTAAGGTCTTAATAGTTTTAAATATCTTTAGCTCATCCTTGGGTTTAGGGTTTTGGATGATTTAGAGTTTGTTATTTTCGTCTATGGGTTTTCAAATACTTTGAAACTTTTGAATTGAAAAACTAGGTTCGATTTCTAAATGAAAACTTTAAGTTCTTAGTTTAGTTAGTCCTTGCAAATGATTGAGAAGCACTCTTTGTTACTTGAATATCACTTAAAGTAGCTGGGTTCACAATTAGCTTAAAAGTTGTGACTATACTGAGAAGGAAACAAATGACTTGAATTGAAAGTTTGGCTATTGGAGCGGATAGGGATTTCAAAATTGACAAAAAACTTGTTATAAGCCTTTACTTTCTCTCCCTTTTTTATTTTTTTATTTTTTTGTCTTAAAAATTTGCTAACGGGTATAAATTCTTATTTAAGAAGCAAGTGTTATAACCACCCCTTTTTTGGTAACCATGTGGGGAATCTCAATGTCTCTTGACCCTAATGATGAGCTTCCTATTGGGCCCTTATGATTTTGAAAGTTCCTTCCCTTAAGGAAAAGGTAACTCATGATTTGTTTAGTTGAAAAGGACTTCCTTACACACTCTTTGTCTAGATTTCACTCTTAACTATAGTTCCATAAATTATAGTTTGTTTTGCAAGTGATACATCTTGATCAATCCATTAAGTCTTTTTCGATCCAACATTATGAACTTAGGTTTTCGGTCAAAGGATTTTAGAAAGGACTAATGAGAAGGCCTATTTTGAATAAAATACTTTTATTTAACTCAAGTGTACAAGTTAAGAACTTTTAAGAAAAAACTAGAAGCATGCTTGCTCTAGTTTCAAAAATAATTTTTATTAAAGATAAATTATCTTTTAAGATTAAAAGAGCTTTTATTGAGTGTGGGAGGTACTATAGGTTAGGAGTCTTATGTGATTCATCATGGGTAAGAAAGTTTTTTTATTTGTGATTTTGAAGTGTGATTCAAAGTGGATATGGAGGTTTTGTTGAGCTTAGAATGTGATTTAGGGCCTTGCATTTTTGGGGCTATTTAGGCTTTGATTCCAAGCCTTTTGATTTAGTTTTGCTACCTTTGCTGGGGTGAGATATATTTTTTGAGGCTTTCATGTTACACTAGGGCCTAATTTTTTGGCCTCTTTTCTTTCTTCTTTTTCTTCTTCTCTTTCTTTTATTTTTTTTTAAACTTTTTTGTTGCCCTATTATTTTTTGCTCTTCTTTCTTTTCATTATCCCTAAGAGTGATAATTTCCATTGTCGAGTTTTTCTTTTTTCCTTTTTTTTTTTTATGTCTTTAAGAGATTTAAGGCCCCAAATCTATAGATTCTTAGTGTATGAGCTTAGGATAGGTATGTATAAGTTTAAGGAGTTTAAAAAGGAGTTGGCTCTTCTTCATTTTAAAGAAAAAAGTCGTATTTGAATTAAAGTTACTGTAGCAAGTACAAAATAGTTTTTATCCATTTTTTGTAATCATTGACCTTAGCCTCTGAATTGCCTTAATATGGGGTGGTTCTTAATAGGGTTTAAATTTTAAAATACTCCAAGTTGGTCCAACAGGGTTAACAAAAGATAATTGTGTTTTAGGATTTGAAAATGAATGCTTAACTTCATTTTAATCTATGTATCAAATTCAAAATGGACCTCCTTTAAGGAATAAGTCTAAAATATCCTCACCATTATGTCACTTAACTCTCAAAGTGTTTAAGGTTTAATATGTGGAGTGAAGTTTGCCTCTTTTCATTATAAACATTTTAAAAGTGAGTTATTAACTCCTTAAGGAGTAATTTATATTTATTTTTGCTATGGGATGGAGATTGATTATGCCCCTTAGTTTCTTAAAATATGCCCCCATGTCAAACTTCTAAATTCGAGACCGAGGTTACATTTGGTTTCATGTTTGACTTATGATAGGAATCAACCTACGACTATCTTCCAGCCGAGGCCAACCTGTCCTAAGCTGATGCTGACTCGCCAGAAGTAGATGTCAACCTATTCTAACCCGAGGTCGAATGATTCAAGGTTGAGGCTAAACAGCATTTGTCAAGGCCGGGCTAATACTAGAATACCGAGAGGAAGAAAAGGAGCCACTTAGCATTAGGTATGTCATTTGCTGAGAAGCCGAGAGACCACACGACCGCGAACTCAATGTCAAAGATCCACTTAGCACGGCATGGAGAGACTTGTACTGATTAGTTCTAGAACTCACCAATTATGGGCTGACCTTTTTAGTGTCTCGGCCAATCAATATGAGACTGCAAAGACTCCTTCTTAGACCTGAACATCTAATTGCCAATCGACTACATGCGATCTCATTTTATTACATGCACAGTTTTGTATTGCTATACCTGTTTTCTTTATTCTTATTTATGGGCCCAATTCTTTAAGATTTAACCACTAAGGTTTAGGACTTACTGTAAATAACAACATTGGTAATCATAAAAGGAGTTTAGAGACAGTGAAGAATATTCCCATATAGAGAACATTCCTTTTTCAAGCAAAGGATACTCTTGAGCTTTTAGAGCTTACTTTTTTTTTTTTTTGCTTGATTATTGAGTGTTGATTAAACTCTTTAATCTTTCCTGCGTTCTTATCAATCTTGACCTTAAGATTGTGGTGAACCTTTCATTTGAACCAGTTAGAGAGTTGCATCTAACCTTCGTTTGAATCCTGAATGACATTTAGTACTCATAAGTTGTATCGAATCTTATTTCAAGCTCAAACCCCTGATTGTGTTTTTGTCTTGATGCTTGATATCCATACACTTTCACCTTCAAAACCCTTGTTTTACTTCCTGTTCTTCATACCTACTCGAATCCACAAACACCCATTCCATTTTTCCAACCCGCTGTTGCATCAACTTAGTTCATGGTTAGGCTTTTTTCAATGGACCAATGATTTTGGCTATGTTCAACTACCTTGATGGGCTACGGTTTGTGTTTTGTCTAACTGCCTTGATGGGCCATGGGTTTTAGGTTAGTTGCCTTAACAAGCTAAGGGTGTAAACCCTGTTAAATTTTTAGTGATGCTTGGAATCGAACTTGGGTAGCCCTGATACTCCTTAGAGTCTACAAGCTAAATAACTAAATTTCACTGATGAAAAATTAAATTGGTAGTTAAATATTTGCAAACCCATGAAAGACCTTAAAAATGTGGTGATCAATTTAGACTTGTTAAAACCCTAAACCTAAAAAGGTATTAAGAATTTTCAAACTTACCAAACACCCTAAGTGATCAATGAGTTACCAATTAAGGAAATGACTGCTTAAAAACCTTACTTCAAACACTTAAGCTTAATTGAGCTTGGTATAATCTTAAGCTACCAACAACTTAGAAAGAAAGCCAATTTAAAGCAAGAAAATAATTACGAAACGAACTATAATGAGCTAATTGAATAAGGTGGCCAATTAGGTTGTGCAATTGTAGAAGTTCTAGAGAATCACATATGAAGATGAATCAACCCCTTATACCAAATTTCCTTATCAATTTGAGCACATTTGAACCAATGTGAATAGTGATAACTTAATTGATCTTTCACTTGACAAATCCCATAAGGATAAGATAAGCCAATCTTCATCTCTTTATATATGTTATACTACTTATAGATAAGTGAACCAACATATCAAATTGTTTAATGCGTAAAAGGGAGTGATGTAACAAATCCATGGCATAAATAGTGCCCCCCTTTCACGCCAATTTGGGAAGAGGAATGCCATGCGCTAATACTCATTCAATTGTCATAGCTTGTTCACTATTTGTCATAAGAACTATATCTCATCCAATCATTATGTGTTGACATCTTACACTTCCAAAATTATCAAACAAAAAGGGGTCATGTGAATATACAAAGGTAAACACACAATCAACCATCCATGCTCTCTCCATCTTCATTTTCTTAAAGCATCTAAAAACACTAGACCCAAAAGCAACAAAAAGAGAAAATCCTCTCACCCCACACAAACTAAAACAGTTCATCCCATATACACTCTTTACATCACATACACACACACCTGCACATCTTTTAGACGACTTCGATTCACTTAACAAGTCAAGCTAGGAACATTCTATCTCACTAATTGAGGGAACATTAAGTCAACCAAGATACAAGAGCATAACTCTCAAGGATCTAAGAGACATAAAGGGGGAGAACTAAAGATAAGGAACCAAAAAGGACTAGTAGGGGTGCTATCCACCATCCATTCCACTTAGTGAAGTAAGCTTTAATCTTAGTGTCATTAGAACACCATGCTTAGAAAATTATCTCTTATCTATGTAAAGTATTATGTACTCTAGATATTATTCTGGTTTAGGTTATGTTAAGTATTTAGCTTCTTGAAATTTTTCACATGAATATTGAAGTATGAGTAGATTAGATTTAGTTTCCTTTAGTATATTTGGTTGTCACCTAGAGTATGGCCTTATGACTTGAGAAAACTATGAAATCAAGTGCATGAGCACCCATTTAAGCTGCTAGACGTAGTGCATTTTAAGGATATTTCTAAGTTCCTTAGTCTTATTCTTGTTAGTTTAGCTTAGAGATATTGCCTCATGTCTCCTTTTGTAAGTATATATGTTGTTTAGACAAAAATTTTAAGAAAAGTGTCCATTTGGAAGCTTAACAAAACCAATTAAAATCTAACCACACTTTAATCTCCAAATATAAAAAAGTTTTAGAAGAGATTAATGTGATTTGAGACTCCCTAAAGTGGTGTAACTATCATACAAAGACACTAGAAAGCAAAATCGAGCCAAAAATATGTTACAAGCCCAAAATCGACCAAAACAAGCCTCAAGAGTCTCTTGGACAGAATTGGAGCCAACTTGAAAAGTTACTTAAAAACATGGTTAAATAATTTTAGACCCAAACAAGCATAACGGGCCTAGGGCATAGGCCCTAAATGGATAAAACGGCTAAAAACTACAAAATGGGCCAAATCAATAAAGTTTTGAACTTAAGGAGTTAAGAAACTAGCATTTCCAAGTTTTATAAATAAGATTTAAGGCCTGACTTAACAAATTAAAAAGCTTAAAGGAGTAAATAGAAAGCCCAATTTAAGAGGCCTTAGCAACAAGGCTCAAAAGCCCAACCAAGAGACAACAATAATAAAAGGCTAAAATTGGATCAACAAATTTATCTTGGACCTACGAGGAATTAATCCTAAACACACCCTAAGGCCCAAATAAGAATTTAGAACCCATTAAAAATTGTAGAAATAGAAGTTAAAGACCGAGATCATGCAAAATAGAACCAATAAGCTTAACAAATAAAAGGTCCGTAACTTTTCAGACCAGTACAAAAAATTTTAGTTAAAATCTATCAAAATGGATCATGCCACATTAATTTACGCTTGAAAATGATGGAAAATGATTATAAGAACATGAAAATCGGATTTAAAATGAAAAAATTAGGATAGAAACAAGTCTTAGGCAAAACCGAAGATTATAGCAAGGATAGATAACTTAATACAAAATTTCCATCTCTTATTCGAACTCCTTCATGATTATTTTTGGCAATCCCAACATTGATCCAGACTTGCTTGTTGACTACTATGATGTGTAGATCATCATGGTTGAGTGAGTATTCCAATGACTACTATACTTGTATTTGTTTGTAGAATAGTTGTACTAAACAATAAGTGATAAATTGTATGCTAGGGGGACTTAGGAATTGCATGTACCGATATTCTGTGCTTATTGTGTGAAGAAACCTTAATATAAATTAATGAAATGTTCGTTGTATAGTCGTTTGCAGTATATTGTGTGATAGTTTATTGAAAATGTGTGGTCACTAAAACAAAATGAATATAATGATTTTTAACCATAACTAAACTGGATCATGCATGGCATATCTTACATCATTATTCATTGGTCATTGCATTATGTGTGTAGGATGGAGGGGTCTTACGAATGTCGTAATTATTTATATTTGAGTTTTCGCATGGTGCACAAGTGCAACATGGCTTCGCCCTAACTTATGGGCTTAATAGGTGCTGGAGTTTGCCAACTGCATAGTGATAGACTGAGTCTTACAGTCCACTGCTTAAGGGTGAGTAGACTATATATGTAACTCACATGCACACTCTTGGTTTAGGAATTGACAAGATAGAAAAAAAAATTGATTAATGTACTAAGCTATATGCAATTATCGATTAAGCTACATATATAATTGTTTGACTATATGGTTGTTGCATTCATATGGTTACATAATACAACTATTTGATCATTACGTGAAAGGTTTAGTAGGAGGAATTACTCATTAAGCAAGTTATAAGCTTACACCCACTTAGTCTTTTGATGCAGGACGACTTATGGCTCGTACTAGGGCATACTATGCTTGAGGTTAGTACTGGGAGCAGGGAAGCATAAGTTGAAGAAGAGGGACTAAGAGAACTTGCTTATTTTCTTAGTATTGACTCTTTTATTTGATCCTCATATGTGATATTTAGCCAAACTCCCTACGATATACTTTTTTCTGTAAGTAGTGTCGTACCTACATCTTTTAGTGGGATGATATTCTTACTTATGTTAATTTATAAAGATGATTAGTTTGCTATATTATGAAATTAATTAATAAATTAATTTGAACTACTTAGGACTGCATACCTAAGAAGCTACCTAGTATTTGGAAGACAACTTGTATATTGTATCAAGGGTTTCAAACTGGCCATAAGGCTAATCTAAGGCATTTGAGGCACTATATGGTGAGCTGCCACGACTAAGGTATCTCTTGGGGCATGACAAAGGGTTAGCATAATGGGCCATGGTTTATGTTTAGGTAGGTTACCCGAATGGGCTAAGGGTTCATTTTTAGGCTTAATTGCCTTAATGGGCTAAAGGGCTAGTGTTTGGGTTAGCTGTCTTGATGGGCCGAGGGTTAGTTACTTGATTGGGTTAAGGGGCTTGTGTTTGGTTTAGCTGTCTTGATGGGTTAAGGGTTAGTTGCTTGAATGGGTTGAGGGGCTTATGTTTGGGTTAACTTCCTTAATGAGCCAAGTGGCTTAGGTTGGCTACCTTAATGGTCTAAGTGGTTTGTGTTTGGGTTAGCCCATAAGAATTTGTAACCATTAGCAAATTTCTTCTTATTTATTTATTTATTTTTTTTAGAGATAAAGATGTGGCTTTATTTTATAGAATCCAAGAAAGATAAATACAAATGGAGATTTAGGGGTTTTATTTACAAGTTTATGGAATTTATTTACATTTCCCTTAATGAGAGGGAACAATGGTTAGATGAATGCTTATTGAAGGACTATTTACAAATAGGGAATCCTAAAGAATGAAGAATGATAACCTAAAGAGAACTTTTATTATTTTGAAAAAATCAAAGTACAGAAAACAAAGGGAGAGGGCCTAACATTTATTCCCAATTTTGATTTGGTGAAACTTAACATTTAGTCTAGGCCTCCTAGCTATAAACTAGAGAAACCTTAAACAAAGTCTCATAGATGAGCTCCAAGTCTTCTATCATTTCATGGGTTTCCCTAATGACTTTTCCAAGAAGGGCTTTTAAGGCCTAATTGTGAGCTTCAGAGCATTCAAGCTTCTCCTTTAGATAAGTAATTTTAGCTTCTAGCAGTTGCTCACAAACCCTAAAGAGATCCTATAGCCTATCAATTCTCTTATTATTCGCTTGGTTATCTACCATTTTAGGCTTAAACATTTCATAAGCAAGAATCTATTACAAATGAAACAAAAGAATGTACATGGAAACATGCGCATGCTAGTTACATTGGGTTAATACATCATTCCTTAAGTTGGAACCCTACTATTGAAAAGAAAAATAATTGAGTTTTTAAAACACTCTAATATTAGTAGGATTGCAACTTTTAGGCATAGTGTATTAACTCATGTTTTTAGTGTATGCAATCTGGGTAAATTCTAAAGGTTCTTAAACTCTATGACCTCACACATTTTTTTTTTAAATGGTTCTTTAGTCATATAAAAGTTTAAGTGGGGTAGCTTAATTAGCCCTGAGTAGTGGTTACCCCAAAATACCCGAAACCTACATAATAGCTCCCCTCTTAGGGTCTTAAGATGGCCTAGGTTTGACTGTATTTACCCTACATCCTTAATGCAATCATTCCCCCCAACATCTTAAGTATGTTGCATACAAAGTGAAATAGCAATTTAAAACAAGTACATTACATGAAATAAATAAATAAATAACATAGGTACATTGAAAGGCAAATTTAATTTCAAAAAATTTTTAAGTAGCTAGCCTTCTTTACGTCCCTAGTAGAACTGCTAAGCTGTTGAGTTTGATTTTTTCTCAGTTTTTTATTTATTTTCCTAAACCCAATCAATATTAAACCCTAACCCATTTAATATTGATCTTCGACTAAGAGTTAAGGAAAATTAGTTATCCATCTTTTAATACTTGGAGTTGCTACCTAATTAGCGTCGGGAAGAGAACAAGTTAGGTTAAATTGATTTGGTGGACTGATTTAACTTAGCCGTTGGTTTACTTGGAAAATTGATTTTAGGAAAAAAAAAAAGGTTTTGAAAAACCATAGATCGAGTTTGTAGGCTAATCTTTTAAACCCTTATGAGTATTACTACTAACTTTCCAAATTTAGATTTAATTTTTCAAAATTACCCTTTTCAAAAGAAAGTTTAATCACTAGCAATTAAATTGAAGTTATTTTACAAAAATAGATGATTCAAGTTATAATTTACAAAAAAGAAAAGACTAAAGTTTTTTTATAAGTTTTACATTGCCTTGAAGGTACCTACGTATCTACTCATCGAGATTAGTTGTTTGTAGTTCATTCCTAAAATGTTAGTGGGTTGGTGAATTTAGAAAATTTTTCAGTTTTATGTTTTAATTTGGTTCAATTTTATTTAGGAAAAATTCTAAAGGATCTTAATTTGGGTGTCTTTTTTTTAGAAAATCCTAGAAAGCCCTAACTTTGAAATGGATCTTATTAATTTTTATATTTTTGAAGTTAAGTTTTTTCTATGTGATTAAACCTTTTTCTCATTATTATTTTTCTTTCCTTATTTATTATTTATTTATTTTTATTTTTGTGCTTATATTTTAACTGAAGAAAAAAAAAAACTAAAAACTAAGTTTTCCAATGTTCTTTCTTTTCTTTTCTTTTCTTTTTTTTTTATTTTTCGTTTCCTTTTTTTTTTTTAGTTTTTCTCTCTCTTTTTTTTTATTTTTCGTTTCCTTTTTTTTTTTTTAGTTTTTCTCTCTCTCTCTTTTTTTTTTTTTAATTTCAAGTTTTATTACAACAAAATAAAGATAAGAAAAAAAAAAAATTGCACAAACAAACAAAATGATAAAACTAAAAGAGGGATGACCAAATTGAACTTAGATTGGGCCATGCATTGGTTAGATTAGCTATAGTAGGTAGGTTAAACTTCAAAGCTTGGGTTAGGTTTGAATCTAGTCTTTAGTACAAATGTAGCTCAAAGAGGAAGAACCAAGAAGTGATGGAGAGCTTGTTGGGGTGGTTTCCAATGGGTAATTCAAGTAGGTAAATTGATTTTCTTGCGAATCTAATTGAGGAAGGGGTGTTTAGGACTAATGCCTGGTTACTTAGTGGTGGTTTGAGGTGGTTATGATATGCTTTTTTCTTCTTGTGTCAAAGAGGATGGAGCTCTACTACATTGGGGATTAGGTTGTACGCTTGAGGCCAGTAAGGGAATGGCCTGTATCCTACCATATGCAATGAGGGAGAGAGGTTCGATTGAGAGTGGTGGTGTATGATGCTGTGTTATGAGGACAAGGTAAAGCGCTGCTGTGCATAGGTGTTGAGCTAGTGTTTTTGGTGCTCGTTTTACACAACAGTGAGGTTAATATAGTTGGGGGTCATCAGTTAGTGGTTTGTTGTGTGCTGCCACGATGTGTTGCAATAGATTATGGGAGAGAATGAGGATGGGGCTGTATTGTTGCAACAATAGGGATGCTTGGTGTTGGGTTTGATTCTCAGCGTGGTTGTGGATGGGTAAGGTATCGGTTGGTGTTGCCGTAAAAGAGGTGATCGGATGGAGTGTAGTGGCTATGAATGGTAGGGCTAACATTGGTGTGTGGTGGTTGTTGGCCATTGGTGGTTAGGGTTGTATAGTGAGGTGTCTACTACGGTTAAGAAATTAGGGTTGAACATAGAATGGACCTTGGGTTTAGTTGGGATTGAGTTTAGTTGCATGCGTAAGGATAATGAAGAGGTTGGGTACTGTTGTGGCCTGTTGTGTTTAAGTAATATCAGTTGTGTGTTCAAGTGAGAGGAGTGTCAAGTTGGTGTGCTTGGTAAAGAGGATTGGGGTTGTGAGTGTTGTAATTGGTAGTTGAATGTTGAAGGGTATGGTATATTGAGTCGTCGATGTAGTTGTGTTGGATGATTGCTAAAGCTTGGTACACAAGTGGGTTCAATGGTGAAGGAGGAGAGTTGTGTTGGCTATTGTTATCTGTTTGGGTTCACTGCATGGCTTTGCTTGATGTGTGACGGTAGGCATACTTAGGTTGTTGAGTGGATCATCTTCTTGGTTTGTATACGGGTAGTATGTTTTCTTTCTGTATGGTACATGAGAGAGCACTGATCATGGGTTCTAGAGCTTAATTATACAAGGGAATGGACATTAATGGTAAATTCACTATTAATGCTAAATCTCATATTTCCAATTTTTTCCTTTTTTCCACTATCAATTTGAATACGAAAATAAATGAATCTAGACTCATTTTTGCTTTCGATTTGAAGAAGGCCATGTGAAGTGTAAGCTTGGATTAGTTAATCTTGTGTTTGCATGTGGGAGATGTGTAAAAGATCAAGCTAAAGTGAAGGGTATAGATTGGGTTTGTGCAAGAAAGGTGAGGAAATCAAGGGAAAATAAGGGAAAGAGGGGAAGAGGGGGAGAAAGAGCTCACTGATGTAATGCCATGTGGGTAGCACGTCGATCGTGTCGCCTAATCAACATTTCACACATGTTAGGCTAACACATGGCCCTAATTAGACGTAAATACGTGTTATCCATAGGTAGGAAAAAAAAAAAAAAAACATAAAAGGCACTTTGTGCCTATAATGAGATTAGAACCCACGATCTCTATGTCATTCCAAGTGTAAGTCCTTGGGCAATTGATGCCTTCAACATCCAATAAGTTTTTGAGCTATGAAAAGGTCATATTGTACGAATGTGTTGTACTAAATCTTTAATTTCATTTTTATAAAACAACCTCTGCATATCCTTTCACTACATTTGCATGACCTTTTACTACCTCTATATGATGTGATAACCGATATATATATATATATATATATATATATATATGATGCAATGCAAGCTTATGCATAATCCAATTTAATTAGTTAAACTAAATCTAATTAAGTCTAGTTATTAAGCAATTAGCTAATATCATTGACAATTTAATTCCATACAGTACCTATAACAACCAATTCATTATGTTAATCCAAGGTATGTTCATATAACAAGCATTCAGTAACAATCACATGTGGATTCTAAAACCTTAAACAATAGTCAAATTTTTAATAATAATTAAGTGTTATTATTTATAATCACAAATAAGCATGCAATCATCAACAGTACTTACTTAGCTAAGATGATAGTCAAGGGTCGTAGTAGCAAGTTGGAAGATCAGTATCCTCGTTGGAATCACCTGCTAAGGAGTATATAAAAAGTAATAAGTTTTTAGATAAAGAAAATATTTATATATCTATTTGAAAATCTACCTAAATTTCTACTTAATGTTGCATAATTTCCCAATTCGAGTTTTTTTTTGTTAATTGTGCATAAGTTTTTCATTTTAAATCCGATTTTGATATCTTATAGTTAATTTTTATCATTTTTTGGCGTACTTTTACATAGTAGGTCAATTTTGGAAGTTGGGACTCACATTCTCCATTATGCGCCAAGGAAATTACAATTTTTTTTTTTTAAATTTAGGCCCAATTTGGTTTTAATTATCTTTATGGTTTTCTTTTAGTAGTTTTATTAATTGGGCTTAACCTAAATTTTATTAATAGGACTAAAATTTTTTTCTAAAATTTTTATTTCTTAAATAATTTTGTTTTTGGGCTAAAAGTTTGTTATTGGCCCAAAACAAGCCTTTTCCTAATTCTTCCATTTCTGCAAGTTATGGCCTAACTTGTATATACATTATTATTCTTATTTCATGTAAGGACAAAATTTGTATGTGTCCTTTACTTAGGAAAGGTCAAATGATTTTTATGGGCTTTGCTCATGGCCTTAAGGTTCAAACTTAAACTTTAAGTTTAAGTTTAAGACCTAAGTAATTAACCATCCTAACCATTATTATAGCAATTACTTTAAAATATTTTGCTATTATTATTAATGTAATTTCAATTTTAAGTCACAAAATAAGGAAAGCTGACATGGTAGCTCCTGATGGGTTGCGATGGAATTTTCTTAATTTATTCATTTTTGTAAAATTTTTGTTTAATTATGTTACTAACATATACATATACTTATAAAAAATATTATGTACCCGAAATTACAAAAAATGAATTAAAATTAAAAACAAGAATATTATTGCGGTGTCCAACATACTAATAAATACTATTGCACATAATACATACATACATACATATACATATATATATATATATATACAAGTTCGTATTATGGCGCATATGTATATAAAAAAATAATACTAGAATATTTAGTATTTTCATAATATACCCAATTATTCACACACATATTATTATGTATACACACACACACACACACACATTTCCATCCCAAAAAAGGAAAGAAATTAGAAAAAAAAAATAAGTATAAAAATAAAAAGGATAAAATATACAAATATATTACATATGGACATATATATAGGCACATATATATATATAGGCATAGGTTTAAGTTCATATTATTATTATTATTATGTGTATATATATTTTTTATTTACTATACTAGCACATATATATGTTTTGAAAATATACTTGTATGTGTCTACACATATACACCGTCATACTAATGTTTATATATATGCATGTATAAATTCAAGAAGGAAAATGAATAAAATACATAACAAAATAAAAAAAAAAAGGATGAATTGGATAAAGAAATGAAGGAAGAATAAATATAAAAAGAAAAACTTTATATACTGTATACCCAACTTAGAGTACATTATTCGGAAATCCTAATACAACGATACATCTATCTATCATTCGGTACATGTAGAAATAGTACATGAAATTTACCAAGTATAAAAGGTAAAGGAAAGAAAGCAAACGAAAGAATAGAAGAAAAGAAAAGAAAGAAAAAGACTAAATTAGTTCTTGGCTTCGTTGGATCCTTGGCTTGGCTACAAACTCACATCTATCTTAGTGTATGGTGATACAAACTAGATTGTAGGTACAGAGTCCGAGAAATTAAAAGAAAACGAAAATAGAAAAAAAAGGAAGAAAAGGTATGGTGATGGTAGGATATAGTGGGGGTTTGGTGGAGATGGGGGATTGTGTTTGTTGAACAAAAGGAAAATGAAAATTTAAAAAAAAAAAAAAAGAGAGAAGGAGGTGAAGGAGACGAGATTGAGGGGATTGGGAGATGAGAGAGAGAGAGAGAGAGTACGTATGGGATGGGTAGATGAAAGAAAGGAAAGAGGGAGAGTATGGGGATGGGGTAACTAACGTAAGAGAGAGAGAGTGGCTGAGGGTGAGAGACTTTTCCAGAAAGAAAAGAAAGAGTATAGGGAGGGAGATGGGAAAATTGGGGAGTCGTTTATAACTAGCATTGGGAAACAAATCATAGAGACTAAACTTGGGGAATAGGCGAGGGGGGTTAGGTAGCATATTACTGCCCTGCATACCCTAATTTTTTTAATCTATTTATTGGTTAGATATAAATATAGTTTAGGGTTGAATTGGGTAGGGTATAATTTAGGTAAAATGAAATAAAATAAAGTAGTAAAATAATGGATTAAGGTATTTAATATACAATATTAATAATGATGATGATAAAATAATATCTATAGTAATAATATGTCAATAATATTAATATTGTAACTTACAATAATAACAGTAAAGTATTAAAGAAAGGAATAAAATGCATATATGCACACCTACATACAAGTATCGCCATACCTAGATATATGGTATTATTTTTAATTTAGTAGTTTACTCATTTAATTTTTGGCAATTTATTATTTATTATAATTATTTAAAATTATTTCTAATGGTCCATTAGCAATTTTACACAATTACGTATATATAGTGATAATTTACCAAACTAAGGTTTTGCTACAACTAAGGTAAATTTCTTTTAGTTTTATAAGCTTAGGGTCTTAGATTTAAAGTTTTTATTAGGTTTAGTATTAGTCTTTTATATTTATACATATACATAATCTAGGATTTCTGCATGCAGTCAGGGTTACGATTAGTATATTAAGGTTTTTTTCACCTTAGTCCTAAGTTTAGATTTATAGTTTAATCAAATTTTAATTAATTTGGCTTTATTGATTCAAGGAATTATTTAGGGCTCTTAATTTCAATTTAAGGTCTTATCTAAAATTTTACGGGGTTTACAACCACTCTCTCTCTTTGACTAACCCAACTCACTCTCTCTTCATTGTTGTAACCCTCGACCACACCTTCTTTCTTCCTTGCAACAGTAAAGCCCCTAACTCGACACACAACAACTATACCCCAATCAACATTCACACTACTATAATGACCCAAACACCCTTCATTGTCCCTAGACGGCACACATAGCAAACCACTCGATACCTACATAGAAACCTGACCACCCACTCTCAAGCAATGTATCCATGGCTAACATTAAATCTCAACACTCATCCTCTTGCGTAACCTCCAATGATGCTTACTCTCTCTCTTACCTACTCTCATCATCCATTGCACAACAAATGTGGCTCAAGTACCATCCAAACTTGACAACACACTCCCATGCAACATCTCGTATGTAAAACACACCCAAGCGAGGCCTAACCCTACATATAACTCACACTGACATAGTTATGCTACTCGACCAGAGTAGACAACATGCGTGCTCTCCTAATCAGTTGACTATAGTAGCAACATAACCCAAAGGCATATGCCTAAACCTCATCCACTATCAACCCCCTTTGTCAAACGTCAAAAAGCACCACTCTTCCATCAAAATTAACCATGCCACTATGCTTAGGTCTACCAAAAACCTAAGCCATACCCTTTAACCCAACTTAAAACTCTCCTGTTCGCGACCTGTGGACACTACCACTACCATCTATTTCCTAAAATCACCAAAACTATCAAGATAACTCTAAGCATTTGTCTTGAGCTCTTTTTTACCAATGATTTTATCATGAAAGTGTTAAATCCCGTTTGTTTTGGTGTTTAAAGAGCTCCATTTGTCGTTGGATTAAGTGATGCTAATGGAATTGTATGTGATCTAACCCAATCCAACCCACTTATGTATTAAGTTAGGTGGGGTTTTGTTTTTGTTTTATTTTATTTCCTTTTTCTATTTCTTTTATTTTATTTGTTGTGTTAGTTTATTTTACATACAATTAAATAGTACAAGTACTAAATTTAGTTTTATTTTTGTGTAGGTCATTAGGTTTGACATTAGTTTATTTTAAAAGTTTTTAGTTTTATTGTGTGATGTTAGTTTTGTCTAAGGTTACACTTTTAGGGTGATTTGTTTGCATGGATTAGGTACTAACATGATTCTTTTTGTAGGTCTTCATGTCATTTTTCATATAATGGTAGTTTATACATATTTTTGTATATTTATCATTAAAAATCACATTTTAGTATATTTAATGAAATTTTCATTTTTAAAATATAAATTTTTTTAGAAAATTGAATCTTTACAAAAGTTGCATGTTTTAGAAAAATTACATTATTGCATATTCTCCTAACGAAAATTACATCTTTTAGTTTTTTTTTTAAATTGTCTTATCATGTAGTTGGATTTTTTCTAAAATAAAATTTTAATCTGGAGTCTTTTCAAAATTAGGTCTTTAGGGTATTTTTCTTTAATTGCAAATAAAAGTTATGGTTTCTAATGGTTTTTTTTTAAAGAAAAATAAAACGGTTAAAAGAAACATAAATTTGGCCCATTTTTGTAAATAAAACTTGTCAATCCACTAAATTTTTTCTAAAATAACTAAGAATTATGGTTAGTTTGATTTCAATTAGTAGCTACGTAAGCATCTTTAGGATAACTGTAAAATTTAGGAAATTTTTTTTTTCTTTTTATTTTTTAGGGAAAATTCATAATAGAAATATAATAAAAACTCATTCTCATGCATTTTCTTATTTTTGCATATTTCAACTTTTTTAGGAAAATTATAAAAATAAAGGCTTATTGGTTGTTTTTCTTAATTTTTTACATGGAGATAAGTGATTTAATAAGTTAGCCTTTAGACCCATTTTTTGGCTAAAGTTTTCTAAAAATATATATTTTTTATGAAAATTGGCAGGCTAATGAGCAGATTAGGGTTTCTTTCACCCCAAAAAGCCTAATTTGTTTTTTTACCAGTTTTACTAGTTGAGTACTCCAAAAATATTTTTAAAACATTTTGTAGAGAAAAATGTTTTTCCTTAATTTTATGTTGAGTAACTTATATTAAGTAGGCTAGGCTTAATAAAGGTTAAGTTAAGGAAAATTAAAATAGAGCTCAACAATGGGTAATTTGGAAATCACTAGAATGTTGCATGAAACTCCATATTTCAAAAACTAACAAAATAATGCAATATCCTTTGAGATGACAAGAATATAAATAAAAAACATAAATATTTTATTATAGAACTATATTGTAATAACAATGAGAGCCAATGAAAATTTTCAAATTCTATCACTAAATACCAATTTTCATGTAGGTCACTCATTTCTACAATAAAAAAGGGCTTAAGAACTATAACTTATAATAATAATAATAATAATACAAAACAAAAAATTTTGGTCCCTTTTACTTCTTCTCCAACATGAAAACAAGGAGCCAATGTCTCTTCCCAACTTATTCCATTTGACCCCTTCAACCTACCACTACCCCCACCCCCACCTTACCCCACTACATTCCCCCTTCCCCCAACAAAGCTTATACTACCATCATTCTCACTAACAAACCTTAGGTAAAATCTTCATGCAATTGCCATTACATCTCATTCTTACACAAATTAGGTTATTCCAAGGCTAAGTAAGAAAGTCTTTCTCTATCTATTTCATTTTCTTAAACATCAAGAGGATGAACTTGTCTTAGATGTAAGTTTTGGTAAATTGCAGCTCCTATCTCTATCTTAATGTGCAAAATCTCACTCGTACAGGTAAGAACCTTCTATTTTAGCTGTTGCATGTCAAGTTCATATTAAATTCCAAGTTATTTATACTATATAAACTAGTGTTGAGTGACTATACACATAGACATGTTAGTTAGGTCTAAGTTCTTTCACTTTTATCTGTGATTTCCTTTATTGCAAACAAATGAAATCTCATGTGTCGTTGTATATGCCCTCTATGGTATTAACTCTCACATGCAAGTTGAAATCTTGATGAGTTTTAGAGATCCTTAGACATTAGGAACAACACAAAAGCTAAACAAACACATGGAAAGCTATCATTGATACAATTTGTAGGAATTTGAGATAATCAGCAATTGTAGTGGTTTAAATCCTTGTTAAGTCTCCATTTAATATAAATGAAGTGGATTAAAAGTAAATCAAACCCTTGTAGTGCCTAGGAAAAGATAGAAACAGTAAGGAAATTTCGAAAAAACAAGTGAAAAAGTCAAGACATGACATCTTAACAACTGTTGCTAAAAACGCTCTAATTTGTTCTATTTTTCTACACTTTTTCCTAAGGTCAAAACGTGCAAGGCCTATTTTTGCATCAATTGTTCAATATCAATTGCAGCCCATTTGACCTACAAACATTGAAACTTCATTGAATTAGCTTCACAACAACTATTTACTCATGAAATTTCGTTAAGAAACGCTTAAGTTATAATAAAAACAAGTCTAAATGCAGAAATAGAGCTTAGTTACGAATTTTAAACTATAAGAAGTATTAGGAGCAATCTTTAGACAATACGCTTCACTCTTAATAGCACCTCTAGCTAACTTATTAACTTCATATTATAGGTGATTTCATTAAGCAAGAAGACATTTTACTTGAGGATTACTTCGACTTAACTACTAAGATGTCTAGGTGAGTAATACTCTGTGATTATTGCACTTGTTTGTTATTGTTAGAATTAGCTAATGGAATTAATTGATTATTAACTTATAATTGATATGTCTGTAGGGTTTAAGGGAGTCATATGCTTGTGAATGTTCATGTGTTGATTGCTCCATTAAATCATAGGCTTATATGAAATGGCTTGATTATGATACTTGTTTGAAATTATTGCGTATCTATTACTTATAATGTGAATGGTTACACTATAAATTGGAATAAATATGGATCAGCTAAGTTAAATTAAATTGGACATACCTTACATCCTCTACGTCTTTTCTTGAAGGCCATCAACACTATACAGGCAATGGGGAGGTCATATGGAGGTGATTCTACATATGTCACCTTGCTTTGACCTTTGGGAATTGTTACCACACTAGGAGGCGCTGCCCTCTGACTAGAGTACAGAAATGGCTTGTCTAGCTAGCTTATCAAGCCATTATGATGACTTGTCATTGAATTCACCAATTTGGAATCCTAGACTAACATGTAAGAATGGTCTCCTAACCCTTTAGCTTTAGAGGGTGTAAATCCAACCCTTGTAAGATATTTGAAAGGTCTTATATATAAGTACATTACATATTGTTGATTGTTGCATATAATATTGGGTGATAACTTGCTTGACTTGTTGCGTGTTGTGTAATATGAGAGTTGATCTCATTAAGCCATTGATTTTGCTCACAATCATATTGATTTCCTTTTAGTGTATGAGCATTAGCATGGTACAACCCTCTCTAACCATTTCTAGAGGTAAGTGATAAGCTTTTGAGCAAAATGGATACTTAGGAAGGATAAGAGTTATTCCGTCTTTTTTTTCTTTTCATGTGATTTGGCTTGGCCATTAAACCGATGTATTTTGAACCTCTAGTAGTACATATGTGCATAATCCTAAACTATTGAACTTGGACATCCTTAATTTTGGAAATGGGGCATTGTATTTACGTAAAGACCCCAAATGTCTTTTGAATAATGAATTTCCCACAGAAATAGGTAATAAATAAATGCAAATTGAAGACAGATTATAACTATGAATAGGAAAGTTTTTGTAAGTTTTAAATGTTCTGAAAGTATGGTACACAGGAAGTAGGTATGGAATTGGGTTGTATAGGTTTCTTAGGACTCGTCTAACCTAATGCCCTATGTACATATTAAGGTTAATTTCACTATCTTTATTTATGTGTTAAGATTATAAGTTCAGGATTATGCCGAAGTTACCAAACTTAATTAGATAACTTATGTGAATGCAAAGCCTAATGTGCATTATCTGAGTCTTTTATGGACCTTAGTGGAATCGTCTACCACTCCACTACGCATATGGCAGGGTTGTTATGTCGAGATTATCCTTAGGGGCATGATAGTGGGTCACTGAAGACAGAGACAAAGAAAGAAAGGAAGATATAATAGGGGGCATTTTAGTAATTTTCATTTTATATACCTTTATTTTTCTATTCCCCCTTTATTCCATTTATTGAAGTGAATAGGCCATAAAAGAATATTAGCTTATCACTGCCAACAGATCATAATGAATGTTTTTCTTGAGGCTATATTTTTTTTAAAATTTAGTGAAACCCTCACAACAAAACTCTTTCAATAATTTTTTCTCCTAACAAATACTTCAACATATTGACTTAGCATTAGGATTGACCTATACTTCCTCTATCGTATTCTCACATCCTCGACACTTATAGGATTCAGGCATGTCCTTTTTCTATAAGGGAACCATTCTCCTCCATGCCTAGGATTTGTCTCTACTAATAGGTATAGTTAAACCTATACGGAAATAGTGCGAAATAAGAAAACTAACTTATAGGCAATACCTTACTACAATAAGTTTACTTAATGGCTTTAGGATTAAATGAAGTAATGAAACCAAGGAAAAAAGACCTAAAAAGTTTATTTCACTAAGCACCTTGTCGTGAAACATGATATGTAATGGGGTTCTTACTACATTTTTTGTTCAATATATTACACAAAAAACTATCCCCCCCATTACCCCAACCTACCCCTCCCCCTACCCCCATTTCATCTAAACCTAAGTACATATTAAGGTATTCTTTCTCTCCTCTTACCTTACTCTCTCTTCGCTCCCATTCTCTCACTTGCTAATGGGGCCTCTAGTGGTATAGGGGTTAATACTAGTCTTAGGTAAATTCACTTGATCAAGTTATAGTATAATACGAATTTGAATCCCAATTGTCAATCCTATAGGGAATCATAAGACTAAGGAAACCATAGATTACTAGCAATTTTCCCTAATTTACCAATTATCTAACTTATTAATTTTAGTTGAATAATTATATTCTAAAGAATGAAAGTAAACAAGATATGAATAATAACATAAAGAAACAATGAAATAAACAAATAGGAAAATAACCAAACAAGCAAAATTGATCAATTTGTGGAAAGCATGATTCTTAGTAAATCTATTATATACTACCTAATTCTATATAACATTCAATCTCAATTACACATTTGGAGCGTAGAGGTTCCTAATATGAATTAATCAAACTCTTATCTTTTAATTAATTCCTAACCTTGAGTATACTTTATCCGAATTGCTTTTATAATAAAGTATTTGAAGATCACATTAAGATCTTGAACCCCTTTATTAGGTTTCCATAATCTGGAGAAACTAAATAACTAAACATTTTAGTCTATTAAGTTATTTCATATTGCATTAGTTTATCTAACCATAAGATCTTGTGAACTTTATAATAGATTTACATAGTAATCCAATGGTCGACTCTATTGAATTAAAGACAATACAAAACAATGTAATTAAATCACAAAATGCAATATCATAGATCAAATATAAAATTAGTTGCTACATCAAAAGTAGGATTTAATAAAATATCTACTAAGAAAAATAAAATTACAACATGGAATTATAAAAGAATGAAGTTAAGAGACATGAGAGACCCTATAACTTTACCTTATACAGAAAGCCTAAGCTTCTATTTATAGAACTTGAACTTAGGATTCCAAAGGAACCTTTCAAAAATAAAAAATTTCTAATTCATGGCATGTATACGCCCAAGGATCATGAGTGTGATTTTTCACTACTTGAGGAGTGGCTTAGCTGTGGCAGGTTATTATATATTTTACAAAAGACTGTAGATTAGTTTCCTTTCCAATCAACAACCTTTTATATGACATACAAGGTTACAACTATAACTAGTTACTTAAGAGTTAGTGATGACTTGATTTATTCTCTCAAATTACTAAGAAAGCAAGTCGAAGTTACAATGGGACCTTCGACCCCTGCGCTTAAGAAAAATAATAAGGGGAAGAAACCATGGTAGGTGTACCATGCTAAACCCTTGCATGTTAGCACCCTAGCTACGACAAATAAATAATTTCAAATTAAGAAGAGCCCTTTTGTCCCTAAAATCCTGAATGAGGTGATACTACAGCACATTAAGTTGCTGTACTCACCTTGAGTACTACTGTACTTTAACCAAGTTGCATGACTTAAGTGATGTCGTAGCCTACCGAGCTTTTTTGTAAACACTAAGGAATACAATGAGTACATGGTTCAAATACTTTAAGTCGAACATAATCTTATGTTTCAAAGATTTGGTAGAGGTGTTTCTTCAACACTTCCTTGTAAGTAAGCTTCCTATTAAGGATTCTTCTATCCTTAACACGATAAAGTAGAGATCAGATGAGTCTATCAAAGATTATCTGGCTAGGTTTATGGCTGAGCTGGTCCAAATTCCAAAATTGGACATTCGTAATACCCCGAGTTTTCCAACCAGTTCAATAACTCTAAGATTCAAGCCCTTAAATTTAGGGCATCGGGTTATATTATCTATTTCATTTCAAACTTCATAGTAAAGTTAGAAAAGTTAGACGAAGTAATTCAAGTAAAGTTAGTTTCTCAAAATAAGCTATATAAAAGTATTAATTTTAGAAAAATATCAATTTATTGATAAAGCCAATAAACGTGAAATTCGAGCTTTTAGATACAACAGAATATTAGAGATAACTTAATTAATTTTCAAAATAATAAATGAAGTTGAATTATGCATTATATGCATTAAATATATACATATAATAATAATAAATTATTAAAATAAGGGAAATTAATATAAAATAATGGAAAATTAATAAAAAAAATGAATGGATGAGTTATCAAATGATGTGGCAATATGGGATTAATTAGAAATGATGAGTCAACACTTGATTAATTAGAGGGTGACACATAGCACCTAAGGAAACAAGAAATTAACATATGTTATTTCACTTTTTTACATGCAAAAATTCCTAAAGCTTATAAATAGGACTCCAAACTTCATTTACATTATTTAAGGAACTTGAAAACACAAGAACATAATTTTAGAAAATCAGAAAAAATTATAACAAAATAAAATAAAAATAAAACAAAAAATAGGGTCGAAATTAGTTTAGGTCAGTCTAATAAGGTGTTGATGTCTTGTTGGGGTGGCCTTTTGGGGTCCAATGGAGAGTGGTTGGAGAAGCTTTTCTGATAAGGTGTGGCAGCCATTAGGTGGTCAGAGGCAGTCGGTGGCGGTCTGTTTAGGTGAACTAAAATTCCACCAGTAACTTATTTAATTTTGTAAAAATACAAAATCATGTTAGTTAATTATGAAATTTGGTTTTCTATGGTTATTTTAGCTGTAGATTAATATAGTAACTTTATTTTAATTAAATAATTAGTGAAAATATGGATTCCTTAAGAAGATGCCCTATTTAGGAGAAAATTGAATAAATTTTTATAAATATTAGATGATGTGTTTTCAAATTAAATATTTGTATATAATACACCTAATATATATGTGTAATTTTGATAACAAAAATTTTTGAAATTAAGATGTTTACTATTTTTTATAATTATTTTGAATAAAACTGTCAATTTTATCGAATTATTGAAATAATTAGTTTTTGATGAAATTAATGAATGAGCCCTACATGTTTAGACTTTTGGAAGTTTATAATGATATTTGGAGCATTTAATTTTTATCTCACACATAAATTTATTTATTTCCCTTAATTTTCTATAATATCGAGCTAAAACCACTATTTTCATAAAAATAGATATTAGCAAATTTAGTGTAATTTATGGTCAATAATTAAACTAAATATTTTTTTTTAGTCTACAGGATTTTTCATGAAATTAATCGGGTTCGTATACTATTTATTTTGTATTTCCCTAGTATAAACCTATATATTAACTTAATATGTAATATATGAATTAGTACTATTGGAATATTTGTTAAATCCATGTCAAATTAACACTTTAGGGTATATTAAGTGTTGTTGGACAAGTTTGGAAAGTGTGATTTTTAAGGTTTTAATTTAGTATTGTAGCTTAATCAGGTTAATTATGGAGTTACGATAACATACGATCGAATAAGTAACACAAAAGGGTATTTTTAGGTTTTTAACAATATTGATCAATCTTATTTCTTAAGATATATTAATAGTATTCAAAATGACAATCATGATGATGTAAAGTTTATTGAAATTGGATAAGGATTGAGTAAGATACGGTCAAATGAAGTTTAAAAACATGGAAATTAAAGCTTATAATAATTCGAGTTTGACCCATACTTGATTTGAAGGCTATGTTACATTTTCATAGGTATGATAAGTAAAGAAGGACCATGTCATGAAGTTTAGGATTTTGTGCTATTGCTAAGTCTAGGTAAGTGAATCTAACCCATGTTTGGAATATATATATTACTACTCATAACACTATGTGTTGTTTGATGCTGTATTGTTTGAATATGGGTATATCTTGGGTGAGCTGTTATACTTCTATAATGGATGCTGATGTGGTGATTTTGAATGATAGTAATTGTGTCTTAATTAAACTATTATGCTGTTATATTGGGTGATAATTTGTGCTTACGAATGATTGTATTAACTTAGGAAGTTGAGTGATTGCTAACTCAATTTTTTAGATGTTCACCTAAGTGAACCCTAAGTGAGATGCTAAAATTCCACTAGGGAGAGTTTGAAAATTAGAATCAGATCATTAGGTTGAATAAAATTGAAAGAATGGTTGTGCTGAGTGATATACTTGAGTTGTTATGGCATGACATGGCATAAAAAAGACCTACGGGTTATAACTTTTAGAATGAGGCTTCTAAGTGATCATGGAAAAATTATGGCTTCATGAACTCAGTTTTTGGAACCATATAGATCGTATTGCTTGAACATTGTAACTATTTTGATAGTAATATTTGGTAGACTATAGAGTGTGGTCTAATTTGGTAGTGTTGCCTCTTTGATTTGGTGAACTATAGTATGTAGTCTAATTTTGTAAAGCAAAATTGGGGTTCTACTCTTAAGCAGCTTCTTGTTGCCATTTTTGATATTAGTAGCTAGAGTGTGTAGTCCAATTTGGTAGGAGTCATACTCCTAGGTAGCTCCTTGTTGCCAATAGGTTCCTAAACATTGTATCCAGATGCTCGGCTATGTTAACTAACCCGATGGAAATTGGAAGGCATCAAACATCGGTACCAATGCATGTTACATAAATGAGCATAGCATGATGCATTGCTAGCACTAAACGCCTGGTTAGGCAAATTCATATGTGAAGTTTAGCTTGCAGATTATGATTGAAAAGTTTTAGTTATGATACGCAATATTATCCATCATATTGTCTATATTGTGTAGTTTGTTATCCACTCTCACTCAGTTTTAGTAGCTAAAGGGATAAAATATTTTATCCTCAGATTAACTGCATTGTAAAGGGCCCAACACTAAGAGGTGATATATATACTACAAGTGTGAGTCAGAGTCAGCAACTTTTGCATGGAACCTGTACGAAGTCAGGAATCCTATTATTGTAAAGATGACAAACGAAAAAGCTGGTTCATGTTTTGATGTAAATATTATATTATACACATAAGTTGTAATTGAATATCCAATTGAACTCTAAAGTAGCAACCCCTTTATCATGTAAACAATGTTATCTTTTGATGAATACGCAAGTTAAGTTAAGTTGTTAATAGGTATTCCTATACGATGGTGCATTATGTGCTAAGCTGGGATGTGACGATATGAACATAGCTCTTAATGCCGTTATTGATGGTATGAAGCCCTATAGAGATTTTTTCAAGTATCTTGCCAAAAATAAGCTGATAACTTTTGCTGAGTTCAAAGACGAAGCCAAAGCCACATCTTACATCCAATAAGAAGACAACATTATGGCTTACCGAGAAGCCGATCAAAATAGAGGAGATAGGAAAGGCAATAAGTGGAGAAGTGTGAAAGATCGACTTGGAACGGGAGATGACCAATGTCCTAATGCCAAAAAAAAGAGGCCACGAATTCCAACATATTCAATCTACACACCAGTCATTCGTCTAATTTCAAACATATTAATGGAGGTGCATAGGTAGAGAGGCATGTTGCAGTGGCTAGAAAAGATGAGAGGAAACCCATCAAGGCAAAATTCCAACAAATACTACCATTTCCATTGCAACAAAGGCCATAACACTAATAAATGCATCCAACTAAGAACACGATTGAGGATACGATTTAGCGAGGGCACTTACGTAAGTTTCTCATACATGATGCAAAGAATATTGAGCGACCATCTCAAAGGAGATGAGAAGAACATGAGAATGTTACTCCACTAGCTCTTGCCAGGAAAGATGCAAGAGACAGAACCACCAGTAGAGCACTCAATGGTATAATTAACACTATTGTCGACGGACCTTCAGCTATAGGCTGGTTAAGATCTTCGAGCTTGACTAATGTCATTAATTATGTTTGTAATATCCAAGGCAAGAAGGTCAAAATTTATAATACCATTTTCTTCATAGAAGAAGATTTTGAAGGCATTCAAAAGTCTCATGATGACACACTTGTGATTAGTGTAAGAATCGCTAACTTTAAGGTCAAGAAAATTCTCGTTGACACTAAAAGTTTGGTAGACATTATTTTTCAACACACTTTTGATTAGATGAGACCAAAGATCAAGGCACAGCTAAGATCCTATAGCTACGATTTTTATGCCTTCAACAATCAACCTATCCAAGTATCAGAGTAATTTCTTTACCAATCCAGATTGGAGATGATGTTCATCTCGCAGAGGATAAAGTGGACTTCCTTGTTGTTAAATGTTGGTCCCTATATAATATGATCATGGGATACCTTTATTAGCACTTATTCAGCATTGTCCCTTCTACTACCCACCTTAAGGCTCAATTTCCTACTCCTACTAGGGTTGGGGTATGTAAAAGGGATCAATAGTTGGCAAGGTCATTGTATATAAGGGTAGTAAGGCAAGAAGAAATTTTTTAAGTCGAAACTTGCCTAGAAGGAAAGTTAGTCAGCATAGATAATGCTAAAGATGAAATAGAGGAAATTTCATTGGGAGATGATCTTGAAAAGACAACTAAGATAAGGAAACCCTTACTGGTAGACATCCATCAAAGTTTAATCAACTTTCTACAAGACAATGTTGATGTATTCGCATGGTCGCCTTTAGACATGTTGGGTATCCTTAGAGACATTATGGTACATAAACTTCAGATCGATCTAAACGCAAAGGTGATTCAACTAGGAAAGGACATTTTTCCTTTAAGAGACAAGTAACCATTGAAGAAGAAGTCTAGAAACTCTTGAAGGAAGGATTCATTCGAGAAGAGCCTTATTTGACTTGTTTAGCCAACTGTATATTAGTCAAGAAATCTAACAACAAGTAGCACATGTACATAGTTTTCATGGATTTGAGCAAAGCCTGTCCCAAGGATTGCTTTCCCTTCCCTAGAATAGATTAAATGGTTGATTCAACTGTCGGACATGCTTTATTCTCTTTCATCGATGCTTTTTCCAGCTATAACCAAATTAAAATGGATGAAGAAGACAAAGTTTAAACATCATTTGTCACTAACTTTGAAACATACTGTTATACGATGATGCCTTTTGGGTTAAAAAAAACCAAAGCAACTACTAGTGGCTTGTAACTATGATGTTCATGCTAAAGATCCATCGAAATGTTGAAGTGTATGTCAACGATATGATTGTGAAAGGCATGACAAAGGATCAGCATCTCACTGATCTTGAGGAGACATTCAATACTTTAAGAATATTCAATATAAAGTTGAATCCTCAGAAGTGCATCTTTGGTGCTACTTCAGGAAAGTTTTTAGGTTACATGGTCACTTAGTGTAATATCAAAGTGAACTCAAGGAAGTTTGATGCAATTATAAACATGAAGTCTCCTTGTACTATCAAGGAGGTTCAGGATCTAACTAGACAAATAGCCACCCTCAACAGGGTCATATTGAGAAGTGCAAATAGGTGTGTTGAATTCTTTAAAATTTTAAAGAATCCGAAAGATTTCAAGTGGATGGATGAGTGCAAAAGAGCATTCAACAAGCTTAAAGAATTTCCCGTGTCACCATTAATACTCTCGATACCGATTCTAGGAGAGAACTTATATTTATACTTGTCGATTAGTAGCCAACCACTTTCCTCTATGTTGGTCTTAATCTATGCTAAGGAGCATTGGCTAATTTATTGCGTGAATCATGTCTTGTAAGGATTAGAGCATCAATATACCAAAATTAGAAATTTGTGTTAGCAATGGTTCTCTTGGCAATGAAGTTGAAACCGTACTTTGAGGTATACCAAATTATAGTCCTTACTGATAAACCTTTGCAACAAGCATTGCAATAGCTAGATTCTTCAAGAAGGATGATGAAATATTCTTTAGAGCTAAGTGCCTACGGCGTATAATACAAACTTAAAATAGCATTAAAAGCTTAAGTGTTGGTGGATTTTCTAGTTGAGTTTGTAGTTGAAGAAGATGGCATGGAAAATGTTGAGAAGCCGATATGGAATCTTTATATCGATTGTTCTTCAACTAAAGAAGGAAGTGGTGCAAGTCTTATTCTGTAAGGACTCCATAATGTCAAGGTTAATTATGCCTTAAAATTTAGATTTCCAACTAGTAATAACGAAGAGTAGGACTTAAATTGGTAAAGGAAATTGGTGTGGAGAAAGTTGAAGTTTCTTCTTATTCATAACTTATTGTGAACCAAGTCAAATGAAGTTATGCTGTGAAGGAAGAAGAAATGAGCAAGTACTTGTTGATAGTACTAGCACTTATGGAAGAATTTTAGTCCTTTTCAATTCACAAAATACCAAGGAGTAAGAACATCACCATCGACAAGCTATCAAAGTTGGCTAGTATAGCATTTCCTGATTTGAGCGACAAAATTTTTATTAAGTTTCTCCCATAGAAGAGTTCACCATTTGTTTGGCAGAGCTGTGAACTAGCTCTTTGCTAGAAAGAGAAGTCTTGGATAGATCCAATTGTAGATTATCCAAAGGATGGTGTACTCCCTAATGATAGGAAAGAGGCTTGAAGTTTGATTTATCAAGCCAAAAATTACATACTGATAGATGATCATCTGTATAAACATGGTATCTCTCAATCTTATCTTCGTTGCCTTCCTTTGAAAGATGTACAACAGGTGTTATTTAAGCAGCAAGGTAGTGTATGTAATAACCATGTGAAAGCACAAACATTGTGTATTCGTACCCTATGACTCAGCTATATTTGCCGACAATGAAAAAAGATTTAAGAACATTTGTTCAGCATTGTCCACAATACCAAAAGCATGAGGCACTGAGTCGTGTGCCTTCTACTGAATTATGTTGCTTAACCAGTGCTTAACCTTTTGCCTAATGGGGATTAGACATACTTGGACCATTTCCAAAGTTTATAGCCTAGCAATAATTTGTCATTATTGCTATGGATTATTTCACAAAGTGGGTAAGGCTGAAGCATTGACAAGGATCATCGAATAGAAGGTTGAGCCCTTTGTTTTCAACTTTTTTATATCAAGGTTCAGGGTCCTATTTATGATAATCATGAATAATGGACCATAACTTGACAATGACAAATTTCTGCATTTTGTGAGAAAGATGACATTCGCTTAAATTGTATGTCTGTAGATCACCCTTAGACTAATGGGTAAGTGGAAGCTGTCAACCAAATCATCTTAAGTGGCTTGAAGAGGAAAGCTAATCAAGTAAAGGGAAAATGGGTTAATGAGTTATGAGATATTTTATCGGGATATTGAATTACTCATAGAACAGTAACAAGGGAAATGCCCTTCAGATTGGCCTATGGTATGGAAGTAGTATTGTTGATTGAATTGCACCTGCTGAATCTACGCATGCAAAATTTTGACGTGATGACCAACTAAGTCGATTTAATGGCTAATTTGGATACTATTGAAGAGATAAGAGATGTAGCAAGAGTGAGAGTTGTAGTATATCAACATAAGGTAGCCAGGTATTATAATTAGAAGGTGAAACAAAAGGTTTTTTAGCCTTGAGATTTGGTTTATAGGAAATTAGAGGCGACTGGCGTGCAAGAGAAACAAAGAAAACTCGGTACAAATTAGGAAGTTCCTATTAGGGTCTAAGAAGTCATTGGTGAAGGGGCTTACCTACTAGAGAGGTTGGATGGAATAATTATCCCTCATGCATGGAATGCTGAGAACTTGAAACTTTATTTTAATTAATTCCCTTGATATTATGAAGCATTTCCATTTTTCTTGTAAGGCAATTATAAAACCTACAAATTTAGCCTTCTAGATATAGTGTCAAATTGAAGTATTGTAGATAATTTCCCTAAGTCAACAAAATAGTATAAAAATAAAATTGATTAAAATTTTAAATTTGAAACCTAAAATGAATATAAAAATCCCTAATATACTATTTGAAAATCTTAATCGCGTAAGCATAATCTTAGCCCTACTTATGCATACTCATAAAAAATTGAACTTGAACTAAACAAAAACTGTAAACCCCATAAAATTTCAATAACCCAAAAGTAGAATTGGATGAAGGAGTCTTTGGAACCACCCTAAACATGATAATAATACCTAAGTAAAGCAATCAAAGCTTAAGTATTTGACTAAAACCCTAATTGAAGTAAGCCCTAAAAACTTAACTAAACAAGTAAGAACCCTAATACTTGAAAAACCCTAGAACATTATTGAAACCCTAAAATGACCATCTAACCTTAATTAAGTGATCAAATACCTTATTGTCACCAATAAATACTAATAGTAAGGTTGAATAGATCAATACAAGTGATCGATAGTACTAGGTGATTCAAACTCTAACTTTTGAGCTCGTATGCGAATCAAATTACCATAAAAGAGCACCAAACCCTAAGGGAACCCTAAGTACACGTGTAGAGCATTTAGAATAGCTAAATTACAGTGTCAAAGTCCAACTAAACCCTAATTGCACCTAATTAGCCTAATCGTACCTAATCACCACTAATTACCCTAATCCTTAACCAACCCCATTACATCATGATTAGCTACAAGTCAAACATGATTAATGACCAAAAGACAAACTCTTATTCCCTTTTAAAATATCTTGTACCCTAAGGAGACGAGATCTTGCCCAAATTGGCAAAAAGCACATAAGGTACATGGTCCCCATTTTGTACCTTGTCCTTGATTTTTTAAACAATCAAAGCTTGTCCCCCTCACTCTCTCTCACTTCCATTACTTGCTATTCCCTTCCCCTTCCCTCATTTTTCATTTTCTCAAACCCTAGAACACATCTAAAAACTCCCTCAAACTTCCTCTCAAAGATCAAGCCTAAACTCCATCTTTTTCTTCTTTTCAACAACCACCGACCACCTTAGTGCCAACCCCCATAACTTCACCACCACTACTCCAAATCACTCTAAACCAAGTCCCATGCCTCACATACACATTACCCTTGTTTTTTGACACATTCACACCCGCTTACACACACCTAAGCTTACGACACACAACCATAGAGGGAGACCTTTCGTACTTTGCCCGGTAAGAACTTAGGTTAGGTTTTTCCTTAGATTTCTTGCAAAGTAATGGTGGATACTAATGTTTTCTCTCTTAAAACTTATTTTACAACAACTCCATAAAGGTACTGAGGTAGTTGAAGAAGGTTCATAAAGGTAAGTACAAGAAAAACCACCTTTAGTAGAAGTCATAACTCAAATAGGCTAAGTTGTGTAGTGTAGTGTAGTTGTTAACAAAAATCTTCAAGTAGGATGATGAAACCCCTATTCCTCATGCATGCCGCCCCTCGCATGTGCTCTCATCACATTTCCACACACTTTTATGAAATAATAATTGTAGACACCTAATTTTTGCCCCCCTTTATTTTTATTTTTATTATTTTTCTTTCTTTTCTCTTTAGGCCCTAAATCAGAAAAACACAAAAAATTAGGAAATTAAAGAAAACCAAAAAAATTAAGAAATTTAGAAAAAATAAGGATCATAGAAAAATACAAAAAAAAAATTTCAAAAATAAGAAAAAGCACAAAAAAATAAGAAATTTCAGAAAGAAATCCTAAAAAGATAAAAAAAAAATTAGAAAATGAAGTTTAAAAATTTAGAAATTTGAAAAATTACAAAAAAAAATAGAAAAAATTAAATTCAAATAAAAGATTTTAGAAAATAATATGTTATTAGGATATATTTTAATTTTAATTTTTGGTTTAGAAGTTGGGTCATTGAACTTCGACTTTGATTTAAAGTAAACTCAAGTTGATTGAGTCCATATGGGTAATTTGATTGCACATATGGATAAGGTATAGGCCAACGGCCTAATGGTTAAGCATATGGATTAGGCATAGGGGTTGAGTGTGAGGTCTAAGGTTCGAATCTTAACAAAGGCAAGGAAGCCTTTTTCTTTTTTGTTTTGTTTACTATTGACTAGCACACTACCACGTGTCAGGATTTGGTTATGCTACGTATCCTAACACGTAGCATCATCGGATTGGATGACCTTGCTAATGTGGCGCCACATAGTGTGTCACGTTAATGCCATGTGCCACATGATGACATGTAGCACGTTGGGAGTGGTTGGATCGACTGATGTGGCATCATGTCAGCACTACGTTAGCCCTTTTTGCCTCCCTTTCTTTCTTTTTCTCTCCATTTCCCTTTCTTTCCCTTCTCTTCCCCTCCTTCCTTCGTTTTCCTTAGATTTGCCGTACTTTCCTCCTTAGGTAGCTACCTTTAGCTTGATTTTTTATTCACTTTTCATTACAATTTCGCTAAATCAATAACAAAATTGCAAACTAAACATAATCTACTGTGAATTGGTACAAAAAACAAGTCTAACTACAGTCAAAGGAGCATTTAATTTGAGCTCCAAAAATTGGAAAAAAGCTGTTTTTTTAGGCGTTTTTCATTAATCCGATTCGAGCTTTCCTTGTTTTCTAGGAACAATTCAAGTATAAAAGGAGCTTCGAGGAGTTCATACGTATACACAACCACCCAAGATCATTCATGATCAACTCCCAAACCCTCTCTCTCATTTTCACAATCTTTCTCTCTCTAACTCACACTCTCTTTCTTCAATTCTCTCTCTCCACTCAAGTCCAAGCCAGATCACCACTATAGGAGCACTACCTGTAGCTCGAGCTACCCATTCCAACCCTTTTTGACCATTGCCATACCCCTTAGCAACCGTACTGAACCACTACAGTTCAAACCTTTACCGCCACCACCATGACTCACTTGAACTAGCATTCCCAACCACCCTAAGCATAAACCTACCACACGATTAAGCTCGTTTGGTTCCCTAACGCTAAAATTGATCACCCACTCACCTCTAGCAACCCCCAAGCAACAAGAAGCTCTACCAGCACCGACCGCCACTCATAACCATCGCCAAACCACCATCTTAAGCCATGGCATTGGACCTACCCCACTATCTCCAATCGGAAACATACAAATCCACCTTCACCCACTAGAAATTCCCCTCGAATTGCCTTAAATCGCACCATCAAGCTGTTGTTGTTGATGAAGATGGTAAAGCTTGACCCGAATCCATAATCCTGATTCAACGACCCATGACCGACTCGAGATTTGACCCATGAACCATGTCCGACGCAACCCATGGTCCATTTCTCATCCAAGTCTTGTTGTTTTTTCTTTTCCAATTTTGTATTATTATTATTATTATTTTATTTGTTTATTATTTCATCCATGTAAAATGTAAATGTAAAAATAAATAAAAAAGAAAGAAAAGAACAAGAAGAAAAAAAATGAAAAAGAAAAAGAAAAAAGAAAAAAGAAAAAAGAAAAGGGTAAATTTGTTTTATTTTATTTTATTAGTTTAATAAAAATAGATAAAATATAATAAGTAGTAAATAAATAAGATGACATAATGAAATCAAAATAAAATAGGTAAGATAGTAAATAAGATTATTTTGTCACTTAGAAAAATTGATTTTCCAAAAAATGAAATAAAAATAAATCAACCATTTTCCAAATTAGGATCATTTACAATTTCCAAAAATAAAATCCAATTTAGTACCTTTGTTAGAAATTTTCTTAAACAAACCAAAATTAAGTAAAATGCAAGCTCAATAGTTTTTTTTTTAATTAAAACAAAATCACCCGCTAAAGTTTTCATAAAAAGAACTACGTACATTTGATCTCGAATAGCGAGTACGTAAGCACCTATGGGGCAACGGTAGAAATTGAAAATAAAAATCTAATTTCCCTTTTCCTTTAGTTTAGATTGTTTTGTTTATCAGATTAAAGTAATTAAATTAAGTCTTGTCTTTTGAAATTAAAAGATGATTTTTAAGTTTATTTCTAATTTTGGAAAGTCGATGATATCTATAAGGGTTTAAAATTCCTAACCCCCGGACCTAAATCTTTGGTTTTCAAAAGAAAAACCATTTTTACAAGAAATTGGTTTTAATTGATAAATCGATAGTTAAGTTATAACCAATCCACCCAATTGGTTATAACTTAATTCCTTTTTTCCCGACTCCGGTCGAGTGGTGACTCTAACCTCTTTTTAAATTGAAAAAAAAAACGCTTTTCTTTAAATCTTAGTCAAGGGTCGATACTAGATGGGTAAGGGTTTAATACTGATCGATTTAAAGAAGACTTAATTTTATAAAAAAACCAGGAGAGTGAAAAACCAGGCTCGATAATTATGGTTTTAGATTAGTAGAAACATAGGTTAGATAAGTTAAAACACCATAAAAATCAAGTATTGCATGAAAATAGAAGTTAGACCCCTAGAAACCACTCTTGGGCGCCACTTTCTTCAACCTACCAGATCTAGAACTTTTTGTTTAATAGCTTAATGACATGTTTAGTTAGTTTTAAGTATGGTTTAGGACTTAATCAATCAAGTTAAGTAGGCTAAAGTTTAGTTCAAGCCCTAAACTAGCTTAGTGATTATAGGCTTAAGAATGGTGTTAATAACCCAATGAACCATAATGGACAAATCTGTAACCATATTAAAAATGGGCTAGACTTAAGTCTAATGTTGGGCTTAAGTCCAAAAAGACAAGTGAGCTTAAGCCCAAGATCCTAAATCGTGAGCTAGACATAAAAAGCCCAAAAGAACTAATTTAAGAGCCCATGTAACTAGATGACCAAATTTGAACCATAGGATAAAAAGCTTAGGAAGAGTTATTTAGAAGGCCCACAAAACCTAGAGGCCCATCTAAGATACCCCCCATAGGCCCTTTAGTGAATTAAAGCCCTAAACTTAGTAAAAAAGGCCCATTTAGACCTATAAGAGCATCACCAAGGCTCATTTAAAAATTTTGAAGTGTTGGGTAGAAAAAGCCCATTTAAAATACTTAAAAGAAGCCCAAAATTATTAAACATAAAACCCAAAGTAAAAAACTAAGGCCAAGGCCCAAATCCTAAAATTACCCAACTCACTACTTAGGCCCACGACCTTGTAAGGCTCAAACATCACCAAATGAAAGAACATTTGAAAATGATGAAAACGACTATAAGACAGTCGAAAATAGAGTTAAAACGAAGAAGATATGCCCAAATTACGAAAACACCTAACTTCGAGATAGTAAGTGGCAAGCCTAGTTAATTGGTGTAAATAGAATACTCATAAGACTTAATTATCTTTTTTAGTGGTTGAGGATTTGACTTGGATGCCATAGAGGATTATCAAGACTGCTGAGCATCATGGCTGAGTGAGTATACCACCCCCTACTTTACTTGTTTATGCTTGTTGTTAGTAGAATACATAATTATATCTAATAACTAAAGTTGTTGCATGTTAGGGCAAATGGGAAATTGTGTGTGTTTGATATGATTGACCTTGCTTGCAAAAATATCTTAAGTTGATATGAATATAATAACTTAAGGTCTTAGAGTGTCTGTATATTATGATTGGTCACCCATGAACCAAACTAATGAATATTTGACTCCTAATTAAGTCGGACATGCATTACATCTTATAATATGATAATATGGGCATCAGCATCATGTAGTAGAACGAGGGATCATGCCTAAAGAATTCATATTGTATTTTGTGTGTTGAAAGCTATTATTGTACAACATACTTCAAGCGAAATGTTCCTGCCTCAACCTTTGGGAACTACTTAGCTCCGGGGAGTCCCACCTTCTACTTGAGGCCGTGCCGTATCTATTACTAAGGGTGATATTGATGACAAGAGACTTCGAATTGGACATGGATACCTAGATCCTAATGTGCTTAAATATTTCCTAACCCGGGTAATGGTAGGTGTTAAAACTGTACTGTATACAGTTACCGGTAGACTGTATATACTGTTGCATTGCATTTGTTTGACCATACATTCATACACTTATTAAATAACTTGCTTGATATTGCTTGTTGTAGAGTAAGTAGGTTACTTACTAAGCAATTGAGCTTACCCCCCTATAGTTTATTATTGCAACAGGACTTGTGGCTGGAGCCAGGCCGCGGGATGCTCAAAGTCAGTAGCACCAGCTTAGGATTGGGATGTGAAGAAGTTGAGAGCTCAAGCGAACCATTCGATTATATATATGTGGACTCTCTTTAATTTCCAATTATTAAGTATCTTTAGTTTGTTGAGTAGCATAGGCTACATATGGTGATTTATCTTAGTACTGTATAACTAATTTAAGGGAAACCTAAGCTTCCCCTTTATCTATATTATGTTAGTGATCATTTGGATAGCTTAATTTAAATTCACATATTATGCTATTACTAAATACTAGTCATTAGGAGAAGGTCGTAGTTGTGAATGCTTTGTGTAATGTGTTGAAGGCCCCTAATCAAGGATAGTGCTTGATTTCGGATCTTTACGTATTATACGGCGGTATTGCCACAACTTAACCCCCCTTCACATTGTGACAAAAACCCTAAACACTAAATTTAAGATTGTAAAACCCTATAATTTATCCTAATGCTAATAAAACTCCAAATTAATAAAATTATCACTAAGTATATGAAATCGCGCTAAATCACTACAAATGGCTAGAGATGATTTCAAATAATAATAATTAATTAGATTGAACCAATTAAAATGGTAAATTCGTAAAATTGTAAATTTAACCCTACATGACATATAAGTGTGGCGGTATATATATATGTGTATATATTTGTTTATACTACCTACTTATTTTCTTAAATACATAAAATAATATATTATATTAGATATTTTTACTAGTACACTACTAGGTATGCAAACCCTGTAAAATTTTTAGTATTACTTTGTATTGAACTCGAATGGTCTCGATATTCCTTGAAGTTGACAAGCTAGATAATTAAATTTCATTTAGTAAAAAATTGAATACTCCTAAACTCAAGAAAAACCTTGAAATGTAGTAATAAACTTAGATTTGCTAAAACCTAAAACCCTAAAAGGTGTTAAGAATTATCAAACTTACCAAAAACCTTAAGCAATCGATCCAATACCAATTCACAAAATGAACGCTCAAAAACCTTACTTTGAGCACCTAAGCTTAAGCAAGTTTGGGTTAATCCTGAGCTATCAACAACCTAATAACAAAGTCAATTTGAAGTGAGGAAATAATTACGAAACAAACTCTATTTTTCAATTGAATAAGGTCGCCAATTAGGTTATGCAATAGTAAAAGTTTTAGAAAAATCACGTATGAAGATGAACCAGCCACTTATATCAAATTTCCTCATCAATTTGAATATACTTGAACCAAATCTAATAGTGATAACTTAATTGAGCTTTCACTTGACAATTTCTACAAGTATAAGATAAGCCAATTTTCAACTCTTCATATATGTTAAACTATTTATAGATAAGTGAACCAACATATCAAATTATTTAATGTGTAAAAGAGAGCGATGTGACAATTTCATGACATAAATAATGCCATTTTAAGGGTGAGAGTATGTCATGCCATTCCTCATTATTAAGCCTAGTTTTTCACCTCTTGGTTTTATAATTAAGTCTTCTTTAAACCAATTAGCATTAAATCCTTACTCGTTTGATACTGGCCTTCAACTAGGGTTTAGAGAAAATAAGTTCTTTTTGTATTTTGAAAACCACTTTAGAGTTGCTACCAGACCGGGATTGGAAAAAAGAGTTAAGTTATAACCAATTAGGTGGATTGATCATAACTTAGCTACTGGTCTATCGATTAAACCAATTTTATAAAATGGTTTTTAAAACTAGAGATCTAAATCCGAAGGTTATGAATTTTAAACTTTTACGGATACCATTAACTTTCCACATTTAATTTTAACCTTATAAATCACTTTTCAATTCCGTAAAACAAAACTTAATTATTAGTTAGTCTAATTGGATCACCTAAGTAATTTAAACCAAAAAAGAAAAATTAGATTTTTTTATATTTTATTGTTGCCCCATAGGCACTTACGTACCCACTATTCGGGATTAAATATACATAGTTCTTTTTTTTTTTTGTAAAACATTAGTGAATTGGGTTTATTTTAATATAAAAAATACATTGGATTTACATTTTTAATTCAATTTTGATTTATTTAAGGAACTTTTTTGGAAAGTTCTAAAGGACCTTAATTTTAAAAAAAGGTCCAATTATTTTTATTTATTTTGGAAAGAAACTCGATTTTTCTAACTGTTAAGAAAAAACCATTTTCATTTATTAACTTATTTGTTTTCTATTATTTTTTAGATTATTCAATTATTGAATTTTTATTCTATTTTATGTATTAAAAAATAAATAAATAGACTACTTTGTCTCCTCTTTTGCTTTTTTTTTTTTAAAAATTTTTTTCTTTTACTTTTACATTGCAATTTACATGGATAAATAAATAAATAAACAATATAAAAAAATAAAAATAAACGAAAGAGGGAAAACAACCATGAAAAAGAAAAAGGGCTGGACTAAGGAGAGGATTTAGATGCACTAGTTGGATTGGTGCACAGTTTGAGCACCGAGTCAGATCTCATGTCAGAGTTTAGGTTGGAGCATGGATTCAGGTCAAGTTGTCTCTAAACTCCACTTCAACAGCATGATGAGGTACAGTTTGGGTTGATTGTGTTTTAGATTTATGTGTCAAGACACATGATGCAATGAGATCATAACACGTAGTAGTTCTTGATGTGATAAAAATAAAAAGACTTTTATACTGACCTCTAAGTTTTACCTAATACCAAGTCCAAGTCTTTATTTGTTAGGCTGATAACTTATAACTTATCCATATGTGCAAATTGCACATATGGATTAGGTCAACCTATGCTAGATTCAAATCTAAGCCTAGGTTCAAATGTCCCATTTCTAAATTCATTTGAAATTAGAAAAAATCTATCCTATTAAATTGTTTTTCTCTAAATTCGTTAAAATCATCTAAATTTTTCAATTTTTTATTTTCCAAATTTCTTCTTTTTTGTGTTTCTGCCTATTTTCCTATTTTTTTATATTTATCCTAGATTTCTTTTTTTTTTTAATGCTTTCTCTTATTTATCTTATTTTCTTTTGTATTTTTCTAACATTCTTATTTTATTGGATTTTCTTTAATTTTCTACATTTTTTTTATATATACTTTTCCTAATTTACGATCTCTTATCCAATTGAAATGACAAAATAAAGGTGGGGGGGTTGGAAAAATTAGGTGTCTACAGCTATTCCTCCTTATACTGAAGTTTGGATAAAACTTTGTCGCAAAGACGAAGTTACACTATTTTTACCCTAAGGAAGACTTTAAAATGACTAACTAGCTACCTTAGACTTGATCTACTAGGGATTTGGTGAGGAAATGAAACTTGGTAGTACCTCTCTAGGCTCACTAACCTAGGCTGGAGTATCTTTGGGGGACTAACAACCTTAAGTTAGAATTGATGTAAAGGACCCGATTGTACCTCTTTAGGCTTACTAACCTAAGCGGGAGTATCTTTCGGGGACTAACAACCTTAAGTTGGGATTGATCTAAAGAACCTGATCGTACCTTACTAGGCTTACTAACCTAGGTGGGAGCGTCTCTCGAGGACTAACAGCCTTAAGTTGGGATTAATCTAAAAAACCTGATCGTACCTTACTAAGCTCACTAACTTAAGTAAGAGTGTCTCTTGGGGACTAGTAACCCTAAGTTAAGATCGATCTAAAGAACCTGGTTATACTTCACTAGGCTCACTAACTTAGGCGGGAGCGTTTTTCGAGGATTAGTAACCTTAAGCTGGGCTTGATCTAAAGAATCTAGTCATGCCCATTAGGCTTACTACCTTAGGTGGGAGTGTCTCTTGGGGACTAGCAATCCTAAGTAGGGATTGATCCAAAGAACTTGGCTATGCCTCTCTAGGCTCACTAACTTAGGTAGTAGCGTTTCTCAAGGACTAGTAACCTTAAGTTGGGATCGATCTAAAGGACCTGACCATACCTTTCTAGGCTCACTAGCCTAAGCGAGAGTGTTTCTCGGAGACTAGCAATCTTAAGTTAGGATCGATCTAAAGAACCTGGTCATGCCTTACTAATCACTAACCTAGGCGGGAGTGTCTCTTGAGGATTAGCAACCCTAAGTTGAGATTGATTTAAAGAACCTGGTCGTGCCTCACCAACCTAAATAGGAGCGTCTCTCGAGGACTAGCAACCCTAAGCTAGGATTGATCTAAAAAACCTAGTTATGCTCCATTATAATACCCTAGATTTTGAGCCTATACGATTACTCTAGGATCCAAGCTCCTAAATTTAGGGTGCCTATCTAAGATATTAATTTAATTTCAAACTTTATAGTAAGGTTAGAAAAGTTAGATGAAGTCATTTAAATAAAGTCAATTTTTCAAAATAAGCTATACAAAAATATTAATTAAAGAAAATGTCAATTTATCTCTAAAATCGATAAATATAAAAAATGTGAAATTTGAGCATTTAGACATAACGGGATATTAGAGATAAGTTATTTAAGTTATAAAAATAATAAATGAAGTTGAATTATACATGTATTAATATAGAACATGCAATATTTGAATTAAATACACATATATAATAAGAAATTATTATTTAAATAAGGTAAATTAATATAAAAAAAATTGGAAAATTAATAAAAAATGCAAGGATGAGTCATCATACCTATGTGGTAGCTTAAAATTAATTTAGATGATGAGTCAAAAGCAAAGAAATGAGGAAATGACACCTCATGAATTGAAAATAAAAAAAAAATGATATGTGTAAGCCACATGTCCAATTTTTATAAATTCTTATCTAATTAGAAAATATAAATAGGCCTTGTACACTTCAAAAACAACATTTTGGAACTCTAGAAAAAATAGAAAATCACTCAAAAAAATTTCAAAACCAATTAGAAAAAAATAAGAAAATTAGAGCAAAAACAGGGCATAGAATTTGATCAAGCTGATTCAATAGGCTATTGATGTCCAGTTGTGGTGGCCTTTTGCAGTCAAGAAAAGCACCACCAGAGGGGGTGTTCTGACAAGATTGGGTAACCGAAGGCGGCCGGTTCAGGTGAACCAAATTTCCGGCCAAAACTTTGTAATTTTTCTAAAAGTAGCAAATGATATTATTTAATTATGAAACTTGATTTTCTAGAGTTATTTTATGTGTAGAATAATTTAATAATTTTATTTTAGTGAAATAATTATTTGAAATATAAGGTCCTTAAGAAATGGCTATGTTTGGACGAAAATTGAATTAAATTTTAGAAATAGTAAATGATGTTCTTTCAAGTTGAAAATTTGTACATGACATACTCAATATATTTATTTAATTTCATTAATAATAATTTTTGAAAATAATTATGGTTACTATTTATTGTAATTATTTTGGATAAAACTAGCAATTTCGCTATTTTAGTGAAATAATTAGTTTTTAACAAAATCAAAGTATGAGCCATATATATTATAATTTCTGGATGTTCATAATGATGTTTGGGACACTTGAATTTTATCTTGTGATTAAATTCACTTGTTCGCTTAATTTTTGCTAATTTTGAGTTAAAATTGCTATTTTCTTAAAAATATATAATAGTTATTTTAGTATAATTCATGGTCAATAATTAAACTACATATTTTTATGAGTCTATAGGATTTTTCATGGAATGAATCGAGCTCATATACTATTTATTATGTATTAGTACTAATGTGATATTTGTTAAATATGCAAAGGATTAGTATCTTGGAGTACATAATAAATGCTGACCAGCTCAGGGAATGAGAAACTTTATAACTTTTAATTTAGATTTAGGATTTAATCGAGTTAATTATGAGGTTATAATAACATACAGTAAAATCGGTAACACAAAAGGGTATTTTTGGATATTTAGAAATATTGGTTAGTTATGATTCTTAAGATATCTTAATAGTACTTAGAATAACAATCGTGACAATATAAAGTTTACTAAAATTGGATAAGAAACGAATAAGATACAATTAGATTGAGCTTAGAAGCATAATAGCGAAAATGCACAAGAACTTGGTATTGACCTGGTAGTTGACTTGGAGTCTGTATGTATTTTTGTGAGGAATGACCACATCGTGAAGCTTAAGATTTTATGCTATTGTCGAGCTTGGGTAAGTGGATAGTTCTATTTTTGTAGAAGCAGACATATGTGTACTTAACTTAGAGTTAGTTGTGTTATGAATTGTAATGACGTGCTAAATTGATTGGATACTTGATTCTGTTGAATGTTTGTTGAAAAAGTGAAATGTTTCTTTGTGTATGATTGATTCATCAATATATATTTCTATTTGGAAAACTTGAAAATTAAACTATTCTTTAAGATATTCGCCCAAGTAAGCCCTATACGAAGAAGTGTAATATAAAGCGAAGAACAAAGTTGAAGTTGAAATAGTTGAATTGTTTATAATGTAGAACTTGAGATTCGTACTTGGTACAAGGTTACAGTGTTGTTTACTGCATTCATGGCATGACATGAAAGGACCTATAGGTTAAGTTTCTAAAAAGCTTGAGAATTGTTGAGTTGGCTTTAGGACATATAGAATGTATTGTTCAACTTATTTTGGCCACATTGAGTGACCAACTACGTACTGGATTTTCAAACCACAGAGGGTGGTTTTTGTTGGGGGTCTTACTCCTAGGCAGCTCCTTGTTGCCTTAGGTTCCTAAACGTTGTATCCAGATGCTCAAGTATGTTGACTAACTGGATGAGGAATTGGAAAAGTATAGGATATCGATACCGATGCATGCCATGTACATGAGCATATCATGGATTTTCTACATAAATAGTTTGTATTAATAACTCGGGTTACGAGATTGAATGTCTTATAGTATTGATCTTTGTGAATGTGTGTATGTACATTCTATGTTTTGTTTTATCCACTATCACTTAGCTCACAGAGAGCTAAGGGGATGCTTGTGTATCCTTAGGTTATGAAGAGAACTAATGGGATAGCATCAGTTACGGGAAGAAGTCTTTTGAGAGTGCATAAGATGGCCAGCTACTTTTAAAGAATTTTTATTGTATTTTGTTCTTAATTCTATAAATGATCTGTATATATATAAAAAAAAATACTGTATTTTTGGTTTGGTTAAGTTTGTCAGATGTAATTTTTTATATAAACAGGTGTTAAGCTAAACTTTGTTGTAGTACTCTTTTGTTATAAATAGAACCTGTGTTAAGTATAAATAGGTATTTCTATGTGATGGTACATCTTGTGCTATGCCGAGATGTGACACTCACTAGGCTACTAACTTAGGTGAGAGCATCTTTTGAAGACTAATAACCTTAAGTTGGGATTGATCTAAAGAACTTTGTCGTGCCTCATTAGGCATACTAGCTTAGGTAAGAGTGTCTCTTGGGGACTTGCAACCCTAAGTTGAGATTGATCTAAAGAACTTAGCTATGCCTCTCTAACTCACTAACTTAGATGATAGTGTCTCTCGGAGACTAGTAACCTTAAGTTGGGATTGATTTACAAGACCTGACTGTGCCTTTCTAGGCTCACTAACCTAGGTGGGAGTGTCTCTTGAAGACTAGCAATCTTAAGTTGGGATTGATCTAAAGAACCTAGCCATGCCTCTCTAAGCTTACTAACTTAGGTGGGAGCATCTCTCGAGGGCTAGCAATCCTAAGTTGGGATCAATTTAAAGAACCTAGCCGTACCTTACTAGGCTTACTAGCTTAGGTGGGAACGTCTCTCAAGGACTGGCAACCTTAAGTTAGGATCGATCTAAAGGACCTAATCATGCCTTTCTAGGCTGATTAACCTAGGTGGGTGCGTCTTTTGGGGACTAGTAACCCTAAGTTGGGATCGATCTAAAGAACATGGCCGTGCCTCTCTAGGTTGGCTAACCTAGGTAGGAGTGTCTCTCAAGGACTAGCAACCCTAAGCTGTGATCGATCTAAAGAACCTAGTCATACCTCTTTAGGCTTACTAACCTAGGTAGGAGTATCTCTTGGGGATTAGCAACCTTAAGCTAAACTAACTAAAACACCCTATGGGATTGTTAAGAGAATACTAGTGAAGGAGAGCACCCTATGGGCTTGTTAAGAAGAAAATGATGAAGTGAAGTGCCCTATGGGCTCACTTGAGAGAATTTGGTGAACAAAAATGCCTTATGGGCTTGTTAATAGAAATGATGAAGGCAAGTGCCCTATGAGTTTGCTCGAGAGAATTTGGTGAACAAAAATGCCTTATGGGCTTGCTAATAGAAAATGATGAAGGCAAGTGCCCTATGAGTTTACTCGAGAGAATTTGGTGAACATAAATGCCTTATGGGCTTGCTAAAAGAACTTAGAAGAGAGATTAAGTTAAGATTGTGCCTTCAAAGGCTAGCTAAACACTGGATGCAGAAGGTGAGTGACTTATGGGCTTACTCAAAAAGACTGTTGGGGGTAAAAAATGGTCATAATCTAAATGCAAATGCAATGTTCAAAAATCTGTGCTAGCATCGTATGGAAGTACTTACCTAATCTTTATTGATAGTACCCAAACTATTAAACCTCTTTTAAAAAGCCTTATCAAAATTGACTAGCTCATGCTTTGATCCTTGTTGACAACTCGAATGATCTTGATGCAGAACATTTGAGACTTTGTCGACTCTTTTAGAGAAATCATGGAAATTAGCTCTATAGACAATGCCACCAACTGTTTTTGTGCTTTTGGAACTTTTATGAACCAAAACCCTTATTTGTTGAATTTCGTACTTCCTTGAAAAATAGACAATAAAATTGCCCGTCGAGGGGAATCAATCTATAATAAAGTACTTTAAAGAGTTTTGTCAATTACCAATGTCCTAGATCTCATTTCTCAACTTCTCTCATATTTTAAGTGTATGGGGTCAATTAAATGGAGTAAGGGGAGTTGGACCTTTGAATGGAGAGGGTGATTATTCTAACAACGACAACAGCCGAGGATATCAACTTTGCTTACAGATAATGAAAATTAGACCATAATAACACTCAAAATGACTGGCATTTCCGTGTTCTAAGTAAAAATTTCCATTGACTTCTCATGGGTAATACAACTTTACAGCGTTAGCATTTACAGGGTCTCTCAATTTTGGACATTCATTTGAGACAAAATTAAAGCCCCTCCTAGGAATACTTGCTTTATGACATAAGGGCCTCTGTAATGGGGAGCAAATTTCCCTTTAGAGTCTTGTGCATTGGGGAGAGCCTTTCTTAACACCAGATTACCTTCTTTGAAGTTCTGGGGTCATACCCTTTTGTTGATAGCTCGAGTCATTCTTTGTTGATAACACTAATTATGACACAAGACTGTTAATCTCTTTTTGTCAATCAGATTCAACTGCTCGATGCATTTCTTTATCTAATTGGCTTCGTCCAATTGAGTTTCTGATAGTACCCTAAGTGATGAGATCTCAGCCTCTACTAGTAACATTGCTTTAGTGCCGTATGCCAAAGAGTAAGTTATTGCCCCAATTGATGTTATGATGGAAGTTTGATAGGCCATAAGTGTAAATGGCAACATCTCATGCTAGCCCTTATATGTAATAACCATTTTTTCAATGATTCTTTTGAGGTTTTTGTTGGCTACTTCAATGGCTCCATTCATTTGGGGTTGATAAGGAGTATAGTTTCTATGGATGATCTTGAACTATTGCAACAATTCTGACATGAGCTTGTTGTTGAGATTGGTGCTATTGTTAGTGATGATCGTTTTTGGAGTCCCATATTGGGCCAAGATATCTCTCTTGAAGAACTTAACTACAACCCCTTTAGTAACACTTGAGTAAGATGAGGCCTTAACTCATTTGCTGAAGCAGTTGATGGCAACTAATATAAAGCGATGCCCATTGGATGCTTTTGGAGTAATCGGACCGATGATGTCTATGCCCCACATTGAAAAAGGCCACAATGCTGAGAGTGTATGCAGTTCTTAAGGCAGGACGTTCATCTTATTTGCATAAACCTAGCGTAAGTGACAATGCCTAACATGTTTGATGCAATTGCCTTCCATTGTTGACTAACAGTACCCTAGCCTCATAATTTTCTTAGCTAGCATGTAATTGTTCATGTGAAGGCCACATACCCCTTTGTGTACTTCTTTCTACATCTCTAGGCGTACTAGCAACCCTAAGCTAGAATCGATTTGGAGAACCTGGTCGTGCCCTTCCAGGCTCACTAACCTAGATAGGTTTACAAAGAGTGACAATAAATCAAGATAGCGCTCTAAAAGCATGCAATCTAAGGGTTTCATGTTAGGATAGTGCTTTGAGAGCATGCAATCTAAGGGTTTCGACTTGGGTCAGGATAGTGATTTGAGAGCATGTGTTCTAAGGGTTTCAAGTTAGGATAGCACTTTGAGAGCATTCGATTCGATAATTTCAAAGTCAAGATAACACCCTAAAAACATGAGAACATGTGATCAGACGATTTCAAAGTTAGGATAGCGCTGTAAGAGTGTACGATCCAAGAGTTTTAGTTTAGGTCAAGATAGTGCTTAAAGAGCATGCGAGTTGATGATTTCAAGGTCAAGATGGCCCTTTGAGAGCATGCAATCAAGTGATTTCAAGGTTAAGATAGCTCTTTGAGAGCATGTGATGCAACGATTTCGATGTCAGGATAGCACTCCGAAAGCATGCGATCCAAGGGTTTCAGGTTAGGATAGTGCATCAAGAGCACATGATTCAAGAATTTTAGTTTAGGATAGCGCTCTGTAAGCATGTGATCCAATTATTTCAAGGTTAGGATTATGCTCTGAACGCATGCGATCTAACGATTTCAAGGTCAGGATAACGCTCTGAGAGCATGCGATTCGACAATTTCAAAGCCAGAATAGTGCTCCGAAAGCATACATTCTAATGGTTTCAAGATTAGGATAGGGATCTGACATTTTCAAAGGTAAGATAACACTTCGAGAGCATTCGATTTAAGATAGGATAGCGCTCCATGAGCATGCAATCATTAACATCTTTACTACATGGATAATGCTCTAAAGAGTAAATGATCCATGGGGACTAAGGCAAAAGGAGTTTATGTAAAAATTCTTACAACATGAAAATGATAGATTTATTGATTAGCAATTGTGAAAGACAAAGTAGACACTAGGGATAAAGTCCCTTGATAGAAAGAGAGGTAGGTGACATTAGCTATGAGGGTGATCATGTCAAAGAGGATGATTTTAGCCTTTAAGGCTAACTTGGGAACAATTTTTACATAGGAGCAAATCCTTGAACTTTGGATGACAAGAAGTGAATTGTTGCTGGGGTAACAATAGAAGCTTCCTATTAGGGTTGACTCCAAAGAAGATGACTTTCAAAAGAAATGAGGATTCTTGTTTTGTTGAAAACCTAGACCATTAGAGGGAAATAGACAAAAGAAAGGACTAAAATGGGAGGAAATCGAATTTATTGCTAATAGGTATTGATTCTCTTAGTAGTGTGTAGGCTTTTTAGCAATCTAACAACTTGATCTTTCCAGCTGCCTTTGTTTAAGAGAACCCTTTCTTTCCTTCAAGGGTAAATAACTTTCCATGACTTCTTCAAATTTCTTTTTATCAGAAGATGTCTCATTAAAGATGGGTTTAATCTAAAAGGACTTCCTTACACACTCGACTTAAACCCTTCTCTCTTGACTTCGATTCCAAAAATTATGGTCCACCTTATAAGCAATAGACTTTTAATTAGTCCATTAGGTCTTTTTCAGACTGTAATGTAATAAAAGCTTTTGGTCCTTAGTTTCAAAATGGATATTACTTAAATAGCTTTTTATGTAAGAATTGCTCTTTAAACCAGGTTTACAAGTTAAGAACCTTATAGGTAAAACTAAAATAATGCTTGCCTTAGTTTCAAATATAACTTTTACCAAGGATAAGTTATCTCCTCTAATCAAAAGCGCCTTTAAGGAAGGGTAAATTATGCGTAGGCCATGAGCCATGTATCAATTGCAATTTCTTTAGGGATCATAATTTTTGGGAGGAAACTTTGGTATTTGCCTTAGCTTCTTTCAAGCTTAATTACTTTGATTGTGTTTTTAAGGCCTTTATTTAAAATGTGGATCTTCATTTAAGAATGGGTTTTTGTGCCCTATATCCTTTTGGGCTTTAGAGCTTTGGACTTGATCACCTTGTTTGTGTAGATCTATTCCTCAAGTGCATTTTTCATTTTTATTTCAAATTTTCTCATTTTTTCTCTTTTTTCCATTTTCATTTAAGGAAAAAAGTGATTATTCTTTCTTTTGGCTTATAGCTTAAAGCATATATGGTTGGTGTTTAGTATTTATACTGGATGCCTTTCTTCATCTTAGAGAGAATTAGTTGTCATTGGTAATAATTACTCATGAATTAATATGACTAAAGCAAGTACAAATTAATTTTAACCTTTTCTTCTGATAGATGTCCTAACCTCTTTTTTGCCCCATTGTGAGGGTAGTTTTGAACAGGATTTAATTTTTGAAAATACTCTAATAAAAGGTCCAACGGAGCTGACAAAGGACTTTGTGTTTAGGATATTGAAAAGATTTCCTAACTTCATTTTAATTTGTGTATTAAATGCAAGATGGACTTCCTTCAAGGAATGAGTCCAGTAGTCTCACAGTGATGCCACTTAACTCTTAAAGTGTCTTAAGGTTGGTGTTTGGGATTAGTCTTGCCTTTCTTCATTCTAAACCTTTTAACTAATGAGATATCATAAAATAAGAGAAATGAAAACAAAGCACTTTTATTTGAATCACTTATCTTTAACAAACATTATGAAATCTGACATAATCCTTGAATTGAGTCAAATTAGATTACTCCTGCATCAATTAGGTCTTGAACATTGTTTCTCAATTTTCAACAGTTGTTAATAGAATGCCCCTACTGACTCTATGATATTCATATTGTGCATTTAGGTTGTATTTCTTTGGCTTATATCCTAGCATTGGGGCCTTTTGTTGTAATAAGCCCTCATTTCTTAGTTGGTCAAAGACTTAAGATAACGAAGCAGGGATCTGAGTAAACTTTTTTTTGGGTATTTTTGGGCCTTTTTCGCTTAGTGTAGCTTTTGAGGTTGTAGTATTTATATATGACCCTGAATTTGGTAGGGTTAGTCTTTTTCTGGTCAACCTCCTTATCCTTATGGTTTCTTTAATTCAACTCCCAACAAGTATAATGTCTGCAAAACTGGTCATTATATTACCTAATAAGCGCCCATAATAGTTCATCTACTGAGTTAATAAAGACAAATTTAATTCATTTTCAAGGAAAGGAGGAATTATTCTAGCTACCATGCCCTTCCATCTTTGGGAATGTTCCTTAAATGACTCATTTTTCTTTTTTCTTATTATGCACAAGTCCTAAATTGAAGGAGTTGTCTCAATGTTGAACTTGTATTGCTTATAGAATACCGAAGCCAATTTCTCCTAAGTTTTGATTTGGCTAAGGTTGAGCTGGGCATACTAGGTTAATGTAGGCCTTATTAGACTATCTTAGAAAGTTTGTACCATGATTTTGATCATATATGCCCATTTTGCAGACATATAATCTAGTGTGTAGCTTTGGGCATCCAGTCCTATTGTACTTTTCAAACTGTAGCATTTTGAATTTTTCTAGGTAAGCTTTAACATCGTATGTAGAAAAGTTGGTGATCTTAGCTTACTCTAATCCATCATCATTCTAAGGGCTCTCATTTTTTCATTTATCTATTGAGTTAGCTTCCTTTCCAGCTCCTTGATACTTTCTTAACTTAGCTCTAGGTCAATTGGGAAAGAATAAGTCTTAGGCTAAAAAGCTAGATGTATTTTCTCTCCAAGAAGAGGTGCTTCAACAAATTTCCCTTATTAGGCTTCTAAGTGCTCCTTGAAGGGGAAGATATTATCAACTAGAAAGTTCATCTGTTCAATTATTTTCCCCATTGTTTGTTCTAATGAACAAAACCTTCTACAGGGCTGGTGCCATCAAGTTTGTGCTTACTTCTACCATTGGCCATTACTCTAAATAAGAATCCTCACTTGTTAGCAACTTCTTGATTTTATTTTCTTTTTTTAAGGAATAATATTCTTTCTAAGAAAGAGAAGAGGAAAAAATGGAATATATGGATAAGACTTATTTACAAGTTGTGAGAAAGAAGTAGAAAAACATTTCTAAGGGATTAGGAGCCTAAATATTTTCAAAGAAAAATAATCCTAAGGATGTATAGGAGAAAAGATTGGAAAAAGCTAGAGTAGAAGGCATGGAGAAAAGGACATGTAAGGAAATCAAATATTTAGAAACTTATGGACATGACTCATTATGTTATTCAAATAGAAACTAATGAATATTTACTAGCAAAATAAAAAATGCAATATGAGGACATGCGGATGTAGAGAAGGGAGCTATCAAATTGACTATGATGTGGCAAGAAAGATTTTTATTGCATCTTTGAAGTTTACATTACATTATTTAAAAATTTATTACAAATAATCCCTAAAGTCTAGATCTTTTTTTCTTTTGGTGTCTTAACTCCTCTTAAATCTTCTTGCTCTTCTTTAGCTCGATTGCTTTAATCTATCTAGCAACTTGGGTGATATCATTAGTGTGAAACTTTTAGAAGGCTTTGACCCAGTAATAGGTACTAATATCTTTGGGGAGTTCAATGAATGTAGCAAACGCATTAATCAGATTCATCTTTTGGACGCTTTGCCTATAAAGGAAATCAAGTTTATAGCTTCGAGTATGGTTGATAAACCAAACCACGAGTAAGGCCATATTGGTCTTTAATTCTCCATTCTTCTCTTCTTGTAGACAATTGAACAATCTAGCCTATACTACTAGTAGTGTTGCGACATAAGATTTCCCTTCTAAAAATTAGGTCACTAGCTCTGCAATTCTATGATGTATGTGAAATATCCTATTAGGAAATAAAATAGTTCCAAATGCCAATATATAGACGTTGATCTTATATTGTTGCCAATCTTCAAAGCTACTACAAAAGAGTTTCTTTTTATAACTAGATGGGGTTACAAACCAGTTAAAAAGATTGTCCACCTTAATGATTCTTCCATGGGGATCTACCCATATTTTGCATACTTTAAATTCACGAAGGCCTAAGAATTTTTTGAAAATTTTTGTAGGGTTAGTTGTGACATCTAGGACATATTTTTTGTTTTTGACAAAGGGAACTCCTAATAGATAGGGGTATTCTTCAACAGTTAGGCTTAGTTGGCATGGGCCAAGATGAAAAGATTGACATTGAGGGTCCTAGAAGTAGACCAAAGCCCATACTATAGTGATATTAGTCAAGACTTTAAGCAATGAGAGGATGATCTTAATCTTGTCTTTAATGAATTTCTGCTAGTCTGGATTGAAAAATCGAAACCATCTTTTGAGTATTCCCTTAAGCTCTAGAGGCTCATGAATATGGACTTCTTTGAAAAGGGCTAATGTAAGAGAAGACTTAACCATTTTCTATGAAAAGGATGAAAAGAAAATTACATCAACACTATCCTATTTACATGGGAAATACATTGATATTTTTTTAATAAAGAAAACATTTACAGGGAAAAGATTAGGAAACTTCGCAATTAATCTTCTTCTTTATTTTTTTTTTAGTCTTGCCACATCGTGTCAAACCATCTTTATGACCTCACTTGTTTTTAGAAAACACCTTCATTGGTCACATTATAGCTTAAGTGGAGTAGCCTAATCAATCTAGAGCAATGGTTACCCACTATGCCTAGAGGCTACACATTAGCCCCCCCTCTTTGGGTCCTAAGATGATTTAGGTCTAATCGCATCTACCTTGCATCTTTGATGTAATGAATAACCCCCCATACCCAATGTGCATTGTATTTAAAATAAATATGGCAATCAAAGCAAAGTATATATACCATTAAACAAATCAATAAATAACATGGGTATTTTGAAGAGCAATTTTAATTTTGGAAAGTATTTTAAGTGGTCGGCCTTCTTGACGTCTCTAATGGAGTCGCCAAGCAATCGAGCTTGGTTTTTTTCCTGATTTTTATAGATTAGTTTTCTTTAAACCGATTAATATTAAACCTTATTCGTTTAATACTGACCCTCGATTAGCGTTTAAAGAAAACTAGTTCTTTTGTATTCAGAAAATGTCTTTAGAGTCGCCACTTGACTGAAGTCGAGAAAAAGAGTTAAATTATAATCACTTAGGTAGATTAATTATAATTTAGCTCCTAGTCTTTCAATAAAACCAATTTTCAAAATGGCTTTCAAACTAGAGATTTGGATATGGGGGCTATCCTATTAAACCCTAAACGAGTATTACTTTTTTAACTTTCCAAATTTAATTTTTCTTTTCAATAATACCCTCTTTCAATTTCTAAACAACAAATGATATCACATGTGACTAAATTAATTAAATTGAACAAATACTTACAAAGATGGAAAAAAGAAAACTTTCCATATTTTAAGTTGCCCTATATGGACGAGTGCCTACATACTTGTTATTTGGGATCGAACTTTCGTAGTTCGTTCAATGAAAACTATAGCCGGTTGATTGATTTTAGTTTTGAAAAAAGGTCAGGTTTACTTTTTTACTCGGTTCAATTTATTTAAAGAAATTTTTCTAAAGGATCCTAATTTGAGTTTTATTTTTGGAAATTCTAAAGTAGTCCTAATTTTGAAAATGATTGGTTTATTTTATTATTTTATTGGAAAATTGGTTTTTCTAAGTGATAAGATGATTTGTTCATTCATTAACCTATTTATTTATTTATTTTATTATTTTTTATATTATCTTATTTATTTATTTTATTTTATCTATTTCTATTAAACTAAAAAGCTGAATAAAAATGGACTATTCTTTTCTTTTTTATTTTTTCTTCTTACTTTTTTTTTGTTTTTCTTTCCTTCCTTTTTTGTTTTTCTTTTACCCTTTTCTCTCTCTCTCTCTCTTTTTTTTTTTCATTTGCTGGCAAATTACAATTACATCCTACAAGTACAAGTAATGATAAAGATAAATAAATAAACAAAATTACTGCTGAATAAGGATCAAAACAAGCAAGAAATGTAGGTCGGAGCTTGGGTGCATGGGTTGAGCGAGTCGAATCCAATCAGATTCAAGTCAAATGACCCGATTATGTTGAAGAAGCAGTAGCATCGACAGGAGGTAACCCAAGGCTATTTAGGGGGAATTTTTTATGGGTAAGGATGGATTTGTGTGTAGTTTATTGGACTTAGTGGGTTTAAGATCCCTATTGCAGCATTTGGGAGTTGCTTGGGTAGCCGTCAGAGATGATTGGTCACTATGGTTTTGGGTTACATGTAGTTGGGTTTGCTGGTTGTAAGAAGGGGATTAGGTCATAGTTTTCTGAGGGTGGTGGTCACGAAGGTGGTGTTAGTTTAGGTCGATGAGGTGGCTGGAGTGTGTTTCGCGTGGTGGCTATAAAGGTCGTAAGGGTTTGGTGGTGGAGGAGCTATAGACCATGACAAGAATTGGGGGTAACCACTAGAGATAGCTTAGGACTCGAAGACAGTAGCTGCAAGGTGATTTTGGTTCGAAAAGCTTCAACTTGAAGCTTCTCCTAAAGAGAGAGAGATACAGCTAATAGAGAGAGAAAGTGATCGTAAAAGAGAGAGAGAGTTCATAAGTGAGATTCTTATGTCATTCGAGTGTGGAGAGATCAAATTTATAGATTTGAAACTCGAATTCGACTTAGCAAGAATAGTGATGGAAGATTGGGTATGAATGCTTGACTTTCGGATTTTTAGTTTTTTCGATTTTTGAGAGTCGATTTTAGCACAAAATTGATTGAATTTGGTCTTATTTTCAAACTTGATTCAAAGAAGGACATGTATAGATTAACATCAAACTAAGGAATGTTGTGTGTGCATGTGGAATTTATGTAGAAATTGGATCCAAAGTGATGGGTATGGGCTATTTTCATGTTGAGAAAGTTGGGGAAAAAGAGGGAAAGGGGGAGAAAGAGAAAGGAAAGTGAGAGAAAGGGGCTGATGTGGCGCTACGTTAGCCGTGTCATCCAATCCTAGCATGTTACGTATCTCTATAGTGATATGTAGCAACTGACGTAGTATAGTGCTAACATGTTATGCCACGTAACGTTATGTAAATGTCATCCAATCCGAAGGCGCCACGTATTAGGACATGTGGCATAGTGAATCCCTTATACGTAGCAGTGTAGTTTGTGTGTTATGGAAAAAAGAAAAAGGGAGTTTTTTCCTCTAACGAGATTTGAACCCTTAACCTTAAGCCTAAACCTAATACTATGTCTATATGTTTATCTGTTAGGTTGTTGGACTATGCCTTGTTCATATAAATTGCACATATGGGCAAGATCAACCTCGGTTAGACTCAAATTTAAGCCTAGGCTCAACGACCCTTTTTTTATTTTTCCTAAATTAAAAATTATATCTTTCTAAACTATCTAAAAGATTTATTATTTTCTAAATTTCCGAAATGCTCTATTTTTCTTTTTTTTTTTTTGCATTTTTTCTAAATTTTATATTTTGTGGTTTTTTCTAAATTCATTATCATTTTGGCTTTTCTTAGATTTTCTTTTTTCTTTTTGTATTTTTCTAAATTTCTTATATTTTTGGGTTTTCTTAATTTTCTATTTTTATATATTTTTCCTAATTTAAGACCCTTCTATCATTTTCTAAAAATTTTGAAAAAAATAAAAAGGGGGGCAAAAATGGATTGTCTACACTCCTTTATTAACATTAGGTGATACCGACCTTGACATGGACTTGCTCTTAGATTATTACAATTATGGGACGACTTGACCAGGTGAGTATTCCAATGACTGTTATACTTGATTGTGCTTGTAGATTAGTTGTACACAATTGTATAACTACTATAATTGGTTGCATGGGGAGTTAGGAATCATGCATTTGATTGATTATTGCTTCTCTTGTTTGTAAAAAAACATCATAAGATTAATGAACCAAATGGAGTGATAAATTAATGGTATCCTTTTGGTATGCTGATTGTTTGTGATGATTGTTTAGTTACTTAAATAAACTAGACCTAACTATACTTGACTGATTAAATCTAATGGTCATGCATATCATGCATGAGCAGGTACTTATTGGCCATCACACTACATGTGTGGGATGGAGGGGTCTCATAGGGGTCGTGATTATTATATTTGAGATTTCACATAATGCACATGTGCAACATGGCCTCGCCCTAACCTGTAGGCTTATTAGGCACTAGAGACGCTAACTACATAATAATGGGCTGAATCCTAGAGTCTACTGGTTAGGTGTGAGTAGATTATGAGTGCTATTCACATCTATACTTATGGCATAGGTTGAATAAAAAAGAAAAGAAAAAGAAAAATATTGATTGTTGTATGAGGCTATTTGGTGGATTAGAAGCCAGAGTGATTAGAACTTAGGTTTGATGGAGCATAATCTCCAACCTTAGCTATGGAGGGTAGAAATTCGAGCTATATACAATTTTCGGATGGCTATATATACATGGTTGTTGTATATTCATATGGTTATCAATTTAACTTGCTTACTTTTGTTTAAAAGGTGTAATAGGAGGAATATCTCACTAAGTTGGATATAGCTTACCCCTTCATAGGTTCTTTTGCAGGTTGTACAAAAGTTAGGATTTAGGCTAGGACTTGAGTGGAAAGTATTTCAGCTAGTAGAATAATAGACAAGTAGGAATGAAAAGACAATGTATATAGCTAGATGATACTTTTATAATTGATATCCAATAGAAGTATTTGAAATTTACATACCTAATTTTATTATTTGGTAGGAGATACTAATTCTTTACAATTTTGATGGACTATGGAATATTGAGTATCCATAGTCATTTATATTTTAAATTAAATTAATAAATTATGCATTGGAAGCCATAGTAATTAATTAGTTAGAGTCTGGCAATCTTTGACTTTTAAGGTGATTTTCTTATCATGGATGCACACATGATATGAAGATTTTAGATAATTCTACTAAACCCCATTTAAGGTCATTATAGTAATAGCTTAGTTGTTACGAAAAGCAATCATGTTTAAAGTTCCAATTCTGACCTGTTTTCCTTCTTAATCTTTTTATGATCAACAAATCGTCATCTAAGTTTAAACTACACTAAACGAACTAAAGCTTTAAGTTCAAACCTATCATGGTTAATGAACTTTATAATTTATCTAAAAAGTTGAATAAGAAATGTGATTGTTCTAATAAGCGATCTTACGGTGCAAATAAAGCAACTAATCCATGTCTCAAATGACTAACGGATAGCTTTTAAGAAGGCACCCAACATATTGCATGTGAAATAAAACATGCCAAAAATAAGCGTATGAAACAAAACATGCCAAGAAAAATAGGTGTACAAAATAAAACATGCTAAGAAAAATAGGCATATGAAATAAAACATGTTGGGAAATGGAATACGTAAAATGAATTGTGTTAAAACTATTAAATTACATATCATAGAAATGTGGATAATATTAATACAATATGAAATGTTTGACCACTCGACTGAAACTTGTCCATATAACATAAAAAACAATACAGCATTCTTAAGACGACAAGTTCTATGATTGTGTGAAGGCATTTCCTTAATTGAGAGATGAGACCTTATTGGAGCATATCTCTTTCTCGATGCTTGGGGTTTTGGAACAGGTGAATATCTCTTTGTGTACATAAGGGATTTCCTTGGAAAGTTGGTCCTCGTTATCACTAGGACTCTTGGCACAAACTCTATTGTCACCGCCCTACATATGGAGCCTAGCATGTATATCTTTGCCGGCTTCTTCATCACTACTAACATTACCATTAACATCAGCAAAATCTAAGCATGAAAGTTCATATTCAAGGTAAAACTTTAGAATTTCTTCTCTTGTTGCTCGAACCCCCTTCAACAACTTCTTTCTTAGTAACTTGTACTATTGACTTAGAGTCACAATTTCCAATGCCTCTTCAACAGAGGGCCCTTTATTTGTTGCCTCCTCTAATTCGGCAATATGGCTTTGTAATCCAGAGTTATTGGTCTCTAATTCTTTTATCTATATCCTAAACTTGTCCTCATCATCACTCATTGAGTTAAGTATTCAGCCTAAACCTAACATTCTTCCTTCTTTTTACAAAGTTGCTCCTTCAGGTTTTTAACCTCTTTATATTGCTCATTAATCTTAGTCTTAAGGCTTGAGACTTCATTGTCCACTAATGAATGTGCCAATTGAGAGGTAGCTAGTTCCCCTTAATATTTTCTAGCCTCCATCTTGGCCTCAATTCTCGTACTCTCGGCTGCCACAGTCTGAGCCTTCAAGGAATTGTATACATTCTCAATTTTCTACAATAAGTTAATAACATAAAATGATGAATTCATTAGACCACCTAGCAAAATTAAAAAATAAAAATAAATCATTACTACCTTTTTTTAGTTCTTTGTCTGCTTCATCCAATGCCATCAGAACATGGCTGTTGATTTATAAACAAACAAGATTGTTAGCAATAAAACATACGCAACAATCGAAAGGATTCAATTGATACTTACATCATACAATTTAGCCGCAATATGTGCTTTGTTATAGCCACCAACCTTGTTGGCGTCCTTCTTTGTAATCTCCTTGTCCTCAAGAACAATGATGCCTTCCATCGAAGCTAGGTACTTGGTCTTATCACCCAAGGCCAAATCAGTGTGGAGGATATTGTTGCTCTAGAATGGAACAAAGTACTCACCAACCTCGGTGTTAGGGACGAATTTGGCACTATTGATGTTGAGAGCTTTATTCCTCATGGCCTCCTTCATCCTTTCATCTAATGTCTTAGATCTCTTGGAAGGAGGTTAGTTAACAAGCTCCTTCCTACTTCTTTTGTTAGTACTCAGCACAACATCCACTTAAAGCGACGACCTTTCAGTAGCCTCATGATGGGTGATTTTAGACTTGTTGCAAGCATCGATTTCTTGGCCATAATCTCTTAGCTCTATAGATAGAGGAATACTTTTGACTAGAGGGATTACTTCAACTTATGTGGCCTTAGTGACCCTAAGCTTCTCCCTCCCTTGTCCTCTATTGGCTAGACAGGATGCCTTTTTCAAGTTTGCTACTTGCTTTGTTGCTTTCTCTTGTACAGCTTTCCTCGAAGCAATTAGCTAAGTCACGGCCACCTTAGCACTTGCTCGTGTGTTGGCTTTAGATTTTTTGGCCTTTGCTTAGGCTAATAGCTTGGTAGGATCTACATTCCCTAGCCTATGTCTACAATAAAAGGTAAATGTATTATTAATAAAAATAGAGAAACCAAGGACTTAATGTTTTATGCCAATTAAAGCTCAGGTTAGATTATCCTAGCCCCAAGTTAAGAAAATGGCCTTCCCCTTATAGCTTTACTCAGCATGGCAATCACTTAGTAGCATACCTTCTTTTTTAGAGAAGATTGTCTCTCCATTTTCATATTGCCTTATTATTCTCTCGGCGTCCTAGAAACACATTTTGTTTTTTCTTCTCTCTTAAATCTTCCTTGCCGCGGCAGCATCATTCAGCACCAATTCAATATCCTTAGTACGGATAGGTTCAGTCCACTGGGTCCAAAAATCCAATTCTTCATTTGAAATGATAAACATGAACTTGTTGTCCTACTTGTGGATCTTAGACTCCAATTTGTCCATGAATTCCCCCCCATGCTTAGCGGTTACAAAATACCAACCATCGAGTTGCCTCCTTATTCTAAAGAAGTACCTAAATAATTGATGTGTGACCTTGACCTCGACTTCTTCACAAGCTATTTCAAAAGTCGAAAGAAGCTGATAAGTGTTTGGTGAGAACGTGCTTGGTGCAACTAGGAAATAGTTGAAAAATTGCTTAATAGAAGCTGAAAATGGGAAGTGTAGCCCAAAGTTAAGCTATTTCAAATAAATATGAAACTCACACTCTCTTGGAAAGTATACCCTTTCCTCCTCTCTCGGCCTCTTAAGATTCCATGTTTTAGGAAGGTCGTGCCGGTATTTATTATATTTCGAAATAAGAACTTTGTTGGTAGTACTAGCCGCTTCGTCTGGTGAATCACTTAAATAAATCACATTATTATAAAATACCTAGCCACTGATCTTCCTTCCTTGTCATCTAGATAGGTATCTACTACAAGAGAGTTAATTTGAGCAAGTTTATCCTACTGCTTTACCACACTATCGGCCGAGCTACTTGAGGAATACGCCGTCTCACATGTTTTTTAGGGGGGGAGAATTAGCCTCGATCTCAGTTGCTTTAGAGTTTAAAAGAATAAGTCGACGAATTACGTTTCAAACCATATTGGATTTTAACTATAACAAATGTCATAGAACTTTTTTGAAGATTTTGACTATGAAGAAAAAATGCTAAAAAGCTTATGGATGCAGTTGAAGATGAAATGAAATATGTTTTCAATATTGAAAAATTCCTTAAATATGAATAATTTACCCTTGTAACCACAACATGTTTTTTATGGAAATGATGCATTGATTAGATGATGGCATAGATTATTGACATGTGTTTCACAACAAAGATCTAATGACTATTGATGCTCTGATAGTTGTTAGTGCCTGAGATGCAATTATGGCTAAGGTGATAGCCGTCGTACATGTTACCACTTAGTCTTTTGATTGGTGGGAAAATTGAAAAGTTGCAACCTTTCGGATGGCATACAATCTTCCCTTCTAAATGAAAATTAAGGAACTACCCATATTACTCGACATTTGGGAAACGGTTATTCACTCAACCTCATAATGAATATTAAACTACTTACTCCATTGGTCAAATCCTTGACCGCGGGAGTTGGGGGACAAATGTTGATAGTTAGATTTCATTCGTTACATTCACTCATCCACCCGACTGATGAGAAGCCAAGTAATTCACCTCTCGATAGATGCCAACCAAGATGACCATATTTGGTTTGAATTTAAGTAGGGTGAATAGCTATCTCCTAGTATGGTTCCATTACATAACCACCCACTACTCCTAAATTTTAGGAATGTACTTGATTATGATGTCTCCATATGTCTCAATAATCATGTGATTAGCTGTTGTTCCAAACGCTCAACATTTGCTTATAAATATAGATGAGAAGCACTATAAGGACTATTGATAACCCATAACTACTCTCTATTTTCTCCTAAACTCACTTATTGACTTAGGTATCGGAGTGGCTACACTAGACTAGCCTTAGTATCCTTTAGTGCTTTGTACTTTAGAGGAAGGAAATTATCTGAAAATCATACAGCACTAGGTTTCCCTTACCAAATAATAAGATAAGCTAAGTTAGTTTTATAAATTATAAAAAATACTAAATTATATAGAAACCTAACATATAAATATTTTTTACAAATGATGTTTCTATAGCAACTATGTACTTTCTCAATTAACACTAACATTATCATACATATCCTCGATTTGTACTTTGCACTTGAGATTTATCCTAGTCCTAGTTTAAATGAACTTGCAAAAGAAGCTATAAGGGAATGAGCAAACCATAGCTTAGGAGTTCATTCCTCACCATTACCATTTATGCAAGTAGTCAAACATTATTAGCACACATACAAGTTTATCTACAAACGAAGTGAATGCATATGTAGTAAATACAAGAAATACATTCATAGGAGTTTGGAACTATAGAAGGTGTAGAATTATGTCGTCTACACATTGACTATCCCCTGTATTGACCCATATGTAGCACCTCACCTTAATCGCATGTCCCTTTAAATGACACTTGACTATTAACCTAATCCAGAAAGAAACGTCAATCCAAATAGGTAGACCCTAAGTAAGGCCATCCAACATAAACAAATCATATCCAAGGCCTTACGAGTACAACTATGCAAGTCCTTTCGTTATAAAAATATATTTAAGGCCCTATGGGCACAACTATGCAAGCCCTCACATTACCAATTGGAGATATTATGCTAGTTTTGCCTTAATGATAAAAATATTATCAATAGGCACTATGAGTCGTTATAGAAATCTTATAAGCATTTGTTTAAGATTGGGAAAAAAACATTTCCCAAAATACTTTTCCTAAAAATTTGCAAAGCTAGTACTCTTCATATGTATACTAGTAGAGTCATAGACATGGGACAGCTATAACCAGTTATTTTGGTCAGACATTTATAATTATCGATTTAAGGAGGTGATCACATGAATGATAGCACATGAGCAAAACAGTCATTTGGACACACGAGCAATAACGACTAGCAAAACATCAAGCAAGTTTCTAGCAAAGTAGATTGTAGGTCATTAAAACTCCTTCACCTAGATTAATGCTCACTTTACAAGCCTTGGGGATGTTTAAAACTTGACAATTAAGTATGTAAAAGATAATAAGACTTATAGTGTTAGAAACCCCATTAATGAAATGAACCAGATGTGAAACGCTTACTAAAATGGGTTATTTAGTGGACCGATTAGGATATTTGGCCCATTGCAATAAGTTAGAATAAAGTTTAGAGTCCTAGAATGTAAATTAGGCCTAAACTAGCTTAGTTAGTTATTAAAGCCCTAGCAATATGATTGAGAGCCTAATAAATGAAAAGAACTAGATCTGAATCCTAATAGAAAATAGACTTATCTTAACGCCTTTAGTGGGGTTAAGCCTAAAATAATAAGTGAAGTTAAGCTTAAGGACCTAACATACAAGATAAGCCCTTAAAAGAACTAAGAATAGAGCCTAATAACTTAGTAACCAAATCCGATCCCTAAATTAAAAGACTCATTAAATAAATTATAAAAGATTTATTAAGTCTAAAATCCATTTAAAGCCATTCCTTGTAGGCTAAGGCTTTAAATTAGTAAAAAGGGTCCATTTAGACTTACAAGACTAATATTATGGCCTAAATTAAAAGTTGTGGAATTTGATTAGAAACTTACACTTAAAATACCTAAATAAAGGTCTAAAAGGTCAAGTATAAGGCCCAAAGCCTAAAACTAGGCTCAATTCTTAAAGTAGTCAAATGAACACTATTAACCAACGAACTTGTTTGGCCCAAACTGAATTCATAGAAGTCCAAACACCTTGAAAATTGACTATAAGAATATGAAATTTTGATTTAAAATGAGAAAGTTACGACCAAAATACGAAATAAGCGGAAATAGGGAAATTATAGCGAGGTTAGTGAATAGATTAAATTTAAGATGAGTCTTATTTACTTTAATTACTTTACTTTGGTGATTTAGGATACCAAGTTTGAGACCATTGAGGACTACTAGAAATACTAGACTTTTTATTTTAGGCTAAGTGAGTATACCGCCTCTTATTTTACTCTGTTATGTGCTTGTAGTTAATGCACCATCTAATTATTTATGATAATTGAACTTATTGCATGTTAGGTTATATCGGAATTTGTATGTACTTGCTTTGGTCAACTCTTGCTTGCAAAATATCCTAAGATATTTTGAACACACTTGTTTGTCGTATTAGAACTTAGGGTATTGGAGTGTCGAGAATATATTTGCTTGGTTACCCCATAAATCTGGATTAATAAATATTTGGCTTTTAATTAAACTAGACATGCATTATACCTTGTCGCATAAGTTAAAGGGCATTAGCACTACATAGTAGAGCAAGAGATCATGCATAAATGAAACCATATTGATATTATATGTTGTGATTATTTATCATACGACATATTCACATGATATATTCCTGCCTCAACCTTTGGCATCTACTTGGCTCTAGGGAGTGTTGCCTTCTACTTGAGGCCGAGTCGTATCTACTACTGAAGGCACTTATATTGCTAAGAGAGCTTATATTAGACGTACCTAGGTCATGATGTACCTATATACTTCCTAACCCAGGCAATGGTGGGTGTAAAATCGTACTGTATGCAATTACCGGTCAACTGTATACACTGTTTGTGTTGTATATGCTTGTACATGCATTCATGTTTGATAAATAACTTGTTTATTATTGTTTGATGGTAAGGTAAAAAGGTTACTCACTAAGCTGGATGTAGCTTACCCCCCAATAGTTTCTTTTGCAAGTCTTACAAATCTAAGGTTGGGCTAGGATTCGAGTGAATAGTGCTCCATCGTGTTGGGAAAGTCAAATATAAGTTTAGAAAAGCAAGTAGTATAGTCAAATCAAACTTTTAAGGCATTTAGTGACTTTATGATTATTAGGATATAGATACCCTTTCTTATTGTTTGGTATGTGGTTCTGACTCTCTATGGTTTTAGTGATTGTGGAATGTTGGATCACTTATATATATATATATATATATATATAGAGAGAGAGAGAGAGAGAGAGAGTTAAGTAAAAGTATGTAAAATGAATAGCACCCTTAGAAACTCACTAATTAAAGTCTTGCAACTTTTGACTTATAAAGTGGTCATCTATGATATGAAGATTTTAGGCTAAACTAGTAGGTCCCCTTTTAGGGTGTTGTAGTTTAACTGTCAACTTTAAATTAAAATAATCTAATTTAATCTAAAAGAAGAATGAAATAGAAGAACAATAAAACAAAGGAAAATAAAGGAAACAATAAACACTATGAAGAAACCATAGACTTTAGTATTTAAATATAGAATTTTCCACTAGAATCTATACCACATTCAATCTCATCCTCACCATAAGAGTTCCTAATTTGAGTTAACTAGAATTTCTTTTAACTCCTAACCTCAATTATACTTTACCTCAATTGCTTCTATAATAGTATATATCAAGAACACATTAAGTCCTTGAGCAATACTATTAGGTTACTCTAATCTGGAGAAATCAATTAGCCGAACCTTAGTCTATTCAATTATTTCTAATTACACCAATCCATTCACAATAAGATATTACAAATAGTAAGGTGAACTTTAACATTTAATCAATAGCTAATAATATTAATTCAAAGACAATAAAGCATAGTGCACTTAGATCTCAACAACAAAGAGTCATACATTGAATTAAGAAATATATTCTACATAGAAATCTAAGATTGAATATTTAAATACTAAAATTGAATAAAATAACACATTGAAAAGAAATTAAGTAGAAACATAAATGTAAACATGAGAGAAGGTTAAAGGACAACCCTCTTAGAGTCTTAAATCCCTAATCTCTTCTACTCTATCTTAGAATAACAAGGCTTATGTGGCTATTTATAGTATAAAGGAATCTTGAAATATATCTCCAATGTATCTTTAACATATCTTGCAATATCTCCTTATTTCCAAATTAGGCTCCTAAATGAAAGATACATGGAAACATAACATCTTCTAAGGCTTCAAATCTCTTTAAAATGAGGAAAATTCGTAAAGAATAACATGTTCATATGTGGGAAACATAGTCGTGTTTCTTAGGTGTGATCTTTCTCTACTTAAAAATTGCAAATAAGTGAAATAGGAGTGGTATGCTTATGATCCTACTTGCGCTTCTCTTTGACCATTAATTCTTCCTTATTTTCTTGCTCTTTTGGATGCAATTTCAATTCATGGGTAACACTCTTGGGTTTGATCCTTTCTAAGGCTTAAAGATTTATGAAAATCATCTTTAAATCATCCAAAAATTGATTAAATTCTTTGAATTCATAAAAAAATAGCCTAGAATCAAAAGAAAAACTAAAAATACTAAGCAACATATTAGAATACTATCAAAATGACCCATAAAAAACATGTGTAATTTAGCATTTATCAAATTCCCCCACACTTGAGTTTTTGCTTATTCTCAAGCAAAATAAATGAAAATAGTGAAAACTCTTAAGGATAAAATATCAATGGATGCTCTAAATCATTGAATCAATATTAATATCGCATATAATCTATTAAAAAATAAGACTGCATACTTATCCATTAAAATTCATCTTTTCATCATTAAATTCAAACTTATAGAAACTTTTATTCTATGGAATTACACATCATATTTACATGCCCATAAAACATAACTACATAATTCATGTACTGGTGACTAAAAGTCATACTAGAATTGAAAAATTAATCTATGTAAATTGGTATTAAACCACATCTTTTAAACAAATATTAAATTGAAAATTGGAACTAACATAAATTTAATCAAAAGAGTTATCCATATTTCATAAAATAGACTAAAAGGTACACACTCCCTTCTTTTACCTTTTTAGGCACAGTAAATTAAAACAAATGCATATTGCATCAACTAGTCCCTTAATTGTTTCCTTAACATTTACTTTCATCAGAGATTATTATTATTATTATTTTCAATTCATTTAAGAAGCAATTTCAACTATCGATAAGTCTTAGGCTAGACGAGCTTATGCTATTAGGCATTAAGACTCCTTTTCAAATTATCCACCATTCCTTTTATTCAATTAAGTTTTTTTTTTTTATCTTTTCTTTTCTTTTTATCTTTATGCACGCTTTTCTCTTGACCATGTAAAGAGCTTTCAACCAATAATTATGAGCTTATCACCTAAGTTTATAAGCGTTATTCCACTCTAAGGTAGTACCCTGGAGGCTTAATTATTAGAGCCAATGAGGCCCGCAGCTGAATTATTTAATCAATTAAGTACAATTATGTAATTGATTTTTCCTTCAACTACTTTGATTTTTCAGGAAACTTTCAAGAGATAGGCATCATTTGTTAGAAATTAGAGGGCTCTCAAGGTTACTAAGGAAGGAGTATGTACAAAAGTAAAATATAGATAACTAATTCCTAATTAGCAATGTTCATCCCAATTTTAAGTCTAAATCTAACCTTCAATTAATAGGAAACTCTACATTCACTCAAATTTCAAATTAATTATAGCACTCTATAGAAAAATCACTATGATTAGGCAAATTCATGGAAAAAATCATCCTAAAAAAGTTATTTCTTTAATTAGATGAAAAATAATGGTAAACAGATATCAATATCAAGAAAATTGATTCTATATCTCAATTTTTTTTTTCCTTTTTGGGGGGAAAACTTAAGTGTAAGATCAAATCAATTAAGCTTAAATGCTATAAATTATATCAATGTCGTATCACTTTATTCTTCTCCCACATTCATCTTGTACATTGTCCTTAATGTAGAGAATATAATAATAAAAGCACCAAATCAATAGGGAGAAATAACAAAAAAAGAAAAAGGAATGGAAACTTACCTAATTTAAGCTCTAAACTAAATGTAAAATCACCATGCTAGAAGACTCCATCCTTATGAAGTCTTAAGCCTTGCAAAACAAAATAAGACAAAATAAAAAAAAAAAAAAACAAAAGAAAGTAAAATGCATCAACAAAAACTGAAAACTAAAGCTATTCCTAAATTACTCTGAAACGATTCTACTTGCAAAAAAAAAAAAAAAAAAGTCCACTAAAAAGTGATAATAACTCGCAAGAACATTATATATATTAAAAACCAACAAAAGCCCAAAAGTTAACATATATAAAATCTCTTAAAAGCTCATCCTACTAATTCTCTCTTTATGTCTTATTTCTTCTTAGCATGATTCTTGAAAATAGGCTCCTCTACAATTAATCTTATAAAAATGAAGTCAACGGTGCAAGCATGTAGAATAAAATAAAACTTAAAAACATAACATCAACTAAAGCACAACTAGAAACTAATCAATTTTAATGAAGTACAAAATCTAAATTGGTAATCAATTAGTCTCTAAATTTATAGTCTTAATGTCAAAACAATATGAGCCTAGTTAATTACTACATTACTGAATTAGTAAGTTAGTAAATTAGTAAGCTCACATTGTAGAAAGACATGCAAGAGCACCTAAAAAGTGCAAGAATTCATAAAATGAAATTTCAGACTATGAAAACTCATAAATAAATGCTATGCTAAGTTTCATACGTCATCAAACCATGTCTAAGAAAATAACTAACTATTTGTATTGATAAGTATAAATTACTTTACACTTTCAAAGCATGTTTAGGCATAGAATTGATCATAATTGTGATTTAATTCTTAAGTTTTGGTACTTAATTATATAAAATATTGATTTTAGGTAAATCACTAGTAAGGGGACGAAATCTACACAAGAACAATAACTTTTAAGACAATTACGGCCGTGAGGAGAAGAAAACATTAAAGTAGTATCAAGATTTACTCAATCACGGGTATGATAAAGAAGGAATGAAAAGACTAGCATTGATTACGCCCTCAATCATGGGCGTGATTTAGGAAGTATTGATGATCCCCCTATCAATCACGGTTGTGATTGCATAGTAGGAGAGTAATTACGCCATCAATCATGGGTGTGATGAGAGGTAATTAAACTATGAGGAGTTTACGGCCTTCATTACGGCTGTAATTGGTATACAATTTTGTTTTCAAGACTATCACTCCCTAAGTCACAGGTGTAATGGGAGAGGTACAACTATTTTTTTCAACCTATTCATATGAACCAGTACGTAAGAAATGTCAAGTGGTGCCTTAAAGAGGTAGATTTAAGTCCTTTGATGGGAAGAATATAAATGTACCACAACTTATGGAGAGATATAGACATTGAGAACATCAATTCACAAAAAAATAGCTAATCATCTACATCTGTACCATTGTATTGCCATTTACAATAGAGTTTGTTTAAGTGTTGTATCATATATTTCCTAAAATGACTTGAGAGGGATGATAGGATTCATTGTTTGTACATAGTAAAGATTTCTACAGTGAATTTCAAGCGAGGTTATATTTTCTTAATTGTCTCATGTTAATTTTAAAACAACGCTTGGGGTTAATCATGTAATCGGTAAATGTTTTAGGTTTGGAAGTTAAAAGAAGTTGAAAGGGGTTTGTTTTGTTCGAAGTATACTTGAATTGCACATGACTTTGAACTAATGCTTATATTTGCAAATTGCATGAAAAAATCAACCACTCCTTGGCATAAGAGATCGAGGGTTGATAGTTCTCCTTCTCCTCTCAGATGATCCGATGCAACAAGTTCCAATAGGGCAGTTGCTCCACCAACTGGTATGATTGAGGAGTAGAAAGAGAGGTTCAAGGAATTTGTTACTAAGAAGATTATCAAGCGACATTGTGTGGTAGATTGGGATGTACTTGGGGAGTATGGATTAAAGATAGCTATGTAGTGGTTGTTAGGAAATGGACCATGGTTGAAGTTGTTTTCGATTCAAGAAAAGGCCTATAAACAAACAACTCTAGCTTTTCTCTCATCTTTCAAGATTAAATACGAGTATATCGGCTTCAAGATGGATAATGAGGTGGAGTTCTTTGTGTTTAGAAGGACTCATACCTTTGATATGTTAACATTCGTATGGGCGATGAGGTTATATGCCTAAGCTGAGCTTAAACATGAAGAGTTTGTTGATTTGCCAGTAAGTCTTCGCTAGGGAACTTTAGTAAATGAGTTTTGGATAGAAATCTCTAATGAGAGCATGAGTCTTCCATTACATTCTAGTGAAGACGATTTATGGGAAGTACGAGAGACCTAGAGCCATGGCGAAGCATGATCTATTGCCCTTATATAGTGTATTGAAGGGGTTTCCAATGTAGGCATCATAACTGCATTTGGACTTTGTCAACAAACTTTTGATAAGGGTAAGGGTATATTTATAGAGGGCTTAATCATTAGGATCATGAGGAATTAGAGGTTGTGGCTTACAAGCAACAAGCCAAGTGACTCTTATGCTAATCTAGAACTACTTCCAAGAACCCCTTTTAATCAAGGTGGAATTGTAAGAGTCTCAAATCCTAATTTAGATATTGAGGACCCTAGTATTGTTGATTTTATGCCATCAACATTTAGCTTCTCAATTGAGAATTTAAAGAGATTAGAAATTGAAGTGGCTGAGATTAAGGAGACTCAAAAGGGGATTATTGAGCTTTTGAAGAATATAGCCATAAAAGCGGGAGTAGCTATTTCTTCTTGTTTCTCTTGTCCTTAAACCTAAGAGGACGTGGGTCCTAATCAACCTCTAATTCCCCCACCAATAAGAGCTCCCCAAGAAGAAGAAGAAGATGAAAGGGATGAAGAGTCTGAAGAGGAAGGCTCTGGTGACAAAGAGGAATAGTCAAAAGAGGACGATGGAGATGATGAAGATGGAACTAAAGGAACCCAGCAAGCACTAGCCAGACAAGATGCTGGGGATGAAAGTGAGGAAGAGTCATTTGGGGAGGATGAAGACGATTTAGATGACGATATAGGAGATGAGACTGACTAACTTGTTTTCTTTCTTTTGTTGTATTTTGTTAGTTTTGGACTCATTATATGTTTGAGAGCTTAACCTCACTAATGTACTATTAATGGAGACTCTCATATTATGAGTTTGTCATATTTTGTTTTTGTTTTATCTTGATGGTCAGGTGTCTTTTGCTGTTCCAGTTGTCATGGTATTGGAAGCTATACTCTCTGATGGTTTAAGAATCAATGAAATGGTCAAATTACATATTTCAGGGAAGGCTAGTTCTTATGTTTATTCATTTTCATCTTTCTAGTTATTCCATTCCTATGCCTTTTCTATGTTTACTTTCATCAGACATTGAGAACAAATGTCTCTCACTAAGTATGGGGAAGGGTAAACTCTATTTATTAAAAGTCTTCCACTTAAGCTGTTTGTCCTCAAGTTATGAATTTACTAAGTAGATTGTAAATTTGGCATAATAATACTTAATTTTATGCATAACTAACTCTTGTGGACTTATTATACAAGATTAATATTATAGGATAAAATCTTAGTACAGCAAACTTACTTATTATTTAATGAATGAATTTAGAGGTAAGAAGTGAATCAAAGCCTTAGTTGAAAGTAAATTGGTTACGCTTCTAAATTTTCTTAGTATATCTACTTTGCAATTACTTTAGGGAATTCATTTAATTTTGAATGAAAAGGGCAAATGTAGTAGTTCACTTATTGATATTTCTTGAGAATCTCTTCAAAATAGAGTAAATTGAAGAATTTAACAACTGAATTAGTAAGGGCGGGCTTTGGTCTCTCAGAAAAGCAAAGTTTGACCCCGTTACTAATGAAGTGTTTGTACCATTGTAATAAAAATTTGTAAGGATCAAGTTAGTAAGGATGAGCTTTAGACCCTCAAAAGAGTAAAGTTTGACTTCACTACTGATCTTTGTCCTTATAACTAAGTTAGTAAGGGTGGGCTTGAGTTCCTTAGATGAGTGAAGTTCGACTCCGCTGCCAATCTTTAGCATTCTTACTTATATTTCAAAAAAAAAAAAAATCAAGAAAGAAAAATGTGAATATAATGTATAAGTTATTCTTAGAGAGATTCAATAAAAGAACTAGAAATACAAGAGAAAGATAGATGCAATATACTTTTCTTCTAGATTAGTGTTTTAAGAATTAATTGAAGGGTTTTTATATACTTAAGGAAGTGGATGAAGAATAACCAATTTTCGTTGATCTATTTGGCTTTGTGTTAACTTTGAACCTTTGAAAGTTTTTGTTAAATAGTAAGGATGAAGTGTGTTTTACTTTCATTAATCTTAGAATATTGCTTTTTGTGTTCTAAGAACACAATGAGGTACACACAAAGTTAAGCCACTAAGGATGCTTTGTTAAATATGCAATTGATTTTTTTTTTTTTTTAGTGTTTGCTTGAGGACAAGCAAAGCTTACATGCGAGGAAGTTTGATAAGTGTAAATTACTTTACACTTTCAAGGCATGTTTAGGCATAGAATAAATCTTAATTATGGTTTAATTCTTAAGTTTTGGTACTTAATTATATAAAATATTGATTTCATGTAAATCACGAGCAAGGGGATGAAATCTATATGAGAATAATAACTTTTAGGAAAATCAAGGCCATGAGGAGAAGAAAACATTAAAGTAGTATCAAGATTTACTCAATCACGGGCATAATAAAGAAGGAATGAAAAGACCAGTATTAATCAGGCCCATAATCATGGGCGAGATTGAGGAAGTATTGATGATCCCTCTATTAATTATGGTCGTGATTACATAGCAAGAGGTAATTAAACAATGAGGAGTTTATGGCCTACATCACAGCCGTGATTGGAATAGAATTTTGTTTTCAAGACTATCATTCCCCAAGTCATGGGTGTAATGGAAGAGGCACGACTGTTCTTTTCAACCTATTCATACGAACCAGTACATGAGAAACGTTAGGTGGTGCTTCAAAAAGGTAAATTTGAGTCCTTTGATGGGAAGAATATAAATATATCGCAACTTGTGGAGAGATATAGACATTGAGAACATCAATTCACAAAAAAACAGCTAATCATCTGCATATGTACCATTGTGTTCCCATTTACAGTAGAGTTTGTTTAAGTGTTACATCATATATTTCCTTGAACAACTTAAGAGGGATGACGAGATTCATTGTTTGTACATAGTAAAGATTTCTACAATGAATTTCAAACGGCGTTGTATTTTCTTACTTATCTCATGTTAATTTCACTATTATCTCTACATTGTATTAATACACTTTATTATTTCATCATATGTAAGTAATACGTTAGGACTTGTTACTTCACTTGCTATGATTAAGTGCATGGAATAGTAGTTTCTTAATAAATGTTAATTTCGATGAATTGCACTTAATGAATCTGAGTATGGTGTAGTGTACGACATTGACTTAGGATGAATTTCGATAGAATACGCCGAGAGACAACTCTATTGAATAGATCTAGTTTATCAAAAGAACTTACTCTTGATAATAGAGATATTATTAAGAAAGTTGCTACATCCTTAGGTGAATTGATACATTAACATGACATTAATGCGATCCGAGTTTGCTGTTAATTAGGAAGAGACTCCAATAGACATAATTAGGATTAGAAGTAAGTAGTTCCAAGAAGAATGCTTATATACTGTAATTACTTGCAGATAACAAGTATTAAGAAAAAAGTATTTTGGTAATATCATGCTAAGTGGTGAAGCAAGTCTACATGTTAAGTGTGTTGTTAGTAATTGTTTTAGTAACCATTGTGTTAATGGCATTAGTTTGTGGATTAGTCTAGTTTAGTCAACAATTTAGAGTCTTAATAATTAATCATTTGATAAATTAGATTAGTAGATAATAAGAAGAATAATAAGTACTAGTGTTTGAATCTTTTTCCTAGTGGAGATGACCCTATACTCATCCGTACTATAAACAATAGGTATACTTGCCTATTGAACCGAGTTAAGGATAAAATATCAGAATTTAATTTATAAAACTTGGAAGCTCCATTTAGTGGTGATTATGTATCTATGGATGAAAATAACAAATTAAAACAAAGAGTCACATCCACAATATACCAAAAACTAAATTTACCTTCTCAATTGTAAACCTTAAACAAAAGTGAAAAGAGGGCAACATAATGGTAAAGCACACCTATGTAGAAGAATAGATATGAGAAAGAGATAAAAAGTGAGAATATATATCTGATCCATGAAAAATGAAAAATAATTCAAAGCCCAAAAATCTAATTCACATAGGGAAGATCATAGTTAAGGATCACGGTCGTGCACATTGCCCATGCTTCTCTCGACCAACTTCTTACGTAGCATTCAATGAGGGTCATGCCCTTGAACATGGAGTGATCACCTATGCTTCTCTTAGCAGCTTTTCGTACAGAAGACTCCTTATAGAATCTCCTTCATATCCTATAAGAACTTGTTATAACCCTTAAACAATACATGAGAGAATTTAATTCTAGCTACCAAAATAAAATAATGAAGGTGGAGTAATTTTTGCTCTCTTTTTTTATGAAAAGAAAGAAAATCTAAAAGCCTAAACAAAATAAAAGATATGATCCTTCCTTTGCTTCCAAGATTACCCTAATCCAACGGATTTGTGATATGTTTCTATGCTATCTAACACTTCCAGGGGTCTTTTTGACATCTACATGGCCAATCGTTGAATTGAATCCTTGATTTAGTCCACATATTTTTTCAAACATCTCGGAAAGCCATATGTTACTCCTAGTCATGACTACAAAAGAAAACAATGACAATAGAAATGATTCAAAAAATAAAAACCTAAGGAAGGAATTAAAGAAGCAAAGAATAGTGGTTAGAATGATAAGTTAAAAAGGTTTTTGTAATAATCAAAATCCTTAGTCCCTATGGCAGTGCAAAAAACTTGATGGGAGGCAAGCAAACCTGTAAGTTTTATAGTATAATGGATTTGAGTTTGAGTGTTGATCCCTTAGAGACTAATTATGAATTACAAGTACTTTCCTTACTTTCCAATTATTTAACCTGACAATTAAGTGCAGGTGATTTAACTGTTAAATCTAAATTAAACTAAACTAATTTAATCTAAAAGAACAATGAAATAAAAGAACAATAAAATAAAGGAAACAATAAACATTATGAAGAACTCATGGACTTTAGTATTTAAATATTGAATTCCCCCTTAGAATCTATGCCACATTTAATCTCATCCTTACTGTAAGACCATAAGAGTTCTTAATCTAAGTTAACCAAAATCATTTCAACAAACTCCTAACCTCACTTATAATCTACCCAATTGCTTATGGAAGAAAATATATCAAAATCACAGTAAGTTGTTGAATAATACTATTATGTTACCCTAGTATGGATAAATCATGTAACTGAACCTCAATCTATTCAATTGCTTTTAATTACTAGTTCATTCAAAATATGATCTTGTGAACTCTAAGTTGAACTCTAACACTAAACAATAGTTGACAATCTTAATTTACAGACAAAAAAGCACTATGTAGTTTGATTTCAGTAGTAATAGATCATAGATTGAACTAAGAGATATATTTTGCATAGAAATATAGGGTTCGATATTTAAATATTGGCAATAAATTAATGTTACGTCTCAAAAAGGTAAAGTTATAACAGTCTCACTATGTGAACTATCTTAAGATAAAAGCTAATTCTATAGCTGCTATCGTAAACCTAGTTCGTATTAGCTGTACTTGACTCAACCACTTTGAAGCATCCAATTTGATACCTATTTGATAAAAACCTATGGAATAATCTTTGGAAATAACTGTTAAAATTAAACTTGTAGTTTGACTATTTAGAACAGTAGTTGTAAAACCCACATGTATAAGTTACTTAATATATATATATATAGACTAGAAGATTGAAAACTATCGAGCCACTTAAGGAGACCTTAGTCATTTTCCTATAAGTTTGGAAAGGATCAATAATAAGAACAAAATACAGCCAAATCATCTTGATCCTCATTCCTTGGGCTCGTTTGATAAAATTATGTATTTTTTTTTAGTTTTGTACTTGTAAATCCACTTTAGACCTATAAAACACACTATAAGGGAATGAGTAACAACTCACTCAGTAAGTGAAACAAAGGTAGAAATATGTATTTAACACAAAGTAACAAGGGTTTTTAAGTAGTTTTGGTTAGATATAATGCGTATTCAAACAAATGCCACTGCAAAACATTGTCCTATCCATTGTGAGTGTAAACCCCTCAAGCATAGCCTTTTAGAGAAAGGGTTGAACTCCAATGTTATAGATATTTTCCTAAATCAACAAAACTACATAAATTTAAAACCAATTAAATTTTAATTTTGAAACATGAAATGAATATAAAAAAAAAAACTTAATATACGATTTAAAAACCTTAATCGCATCAGAAAACCCTAAACCTTATGTATGTGTACTTATAAAGTTTGAAACTAAACTTAATAAAAACCTTAAGATTATAAAACTCTAAAATTTACCCTAATATTAATAAAGCCCTAATAAAAACCTTATTATCCTTTTGATATTTTCATGTGTTAGGATGAATATTGTAGAAAACTTAGGATCATTTGTATAAGTAGTTGGTATATTGAATTATATAGACACATGTAAATGTATTCCTTCTTTTCTTCATATTTTTCTTATTCTTTGTATTTTTTTCCTTTTTATTTTTATTTTTGGTATTTCTTCTTTTTATATATATTTTCTATATTTTTATAAACTGAGACAAAGTATATGTAGATATGTGTTTGAATATATGAAGAAATACATCCAAGATATGTATATATATATATATAATGTAAAATAGTATTTATGTACATAAACATATTGTGAAAACATATTTATAGGTGTACCCATATCTATATAAATATATATATGTATATATGCCCGTACTTTAATATATATATATATATATATATTAGTATATACATATATTATCTATATTTTTATTGTCTACATTAAATGAATATAAATAACAAAATATATTTATCTACTTCAGTATACTTCGAAATTAGTAAATATACTAGTCTTACTTATATACATGCCTAAAAATACATATTTATGTATGTATGTATGATAATGTTCCACCACTGCACCAGCATATTTATCTTAAATTTACTTTATATTCTATATTTCATGGATGTGTAATTATTATATATATGTTGTAAGCCTTATGAAATTTCAATAACCTAAAAGCGGGATTGGATGAAGGGGTCCTTGGATAGTCCCTAGAACCACCAAAACATAATAATAAAACTTGGGTAGAAGAATCAAACCCTAAGTATTCAACCAAAGCCCTAATTGAAGTAAGCCTTAAAAAACCTAACTAGACGATTAAGAACCCTAATACTTGAAAAACCTTTAGAGCAATAACAAAACCTTATAATGATCTTTTAACCTTAATTAAGTGTTCAAATACCTTAATATCACAAATAAGTAACCTTAACTTCTAAGATGGTACATGGATCAAATTACTATAAACAAACACCAAACCCAAAGGAAACCATAAGTATATGTGTTGGCCATCTGGATTAGCTAAAGTATAGTGTCAAAGTCCAATAAACCCTAAATGCATCCTAATTGCACTTAATTAGCCAAATCATGCCTAATCATCACGAATTACCCTAATCAAACCCTAATCCTTAACCAATCCCATTAGATCTTAATTAGCTACAAGTTAAACATGATTAAGGATCACAAGACAAACCCTTAATCACCTTAAAATATCTTGTACCTTCAAGGGGACAAGATCATAATCAATTTGGCAAAAAGCATAATAGTACATGGTTCCCATTTTGTACCATGTCCTTGATTTCCCTAAAAATCAAAGTTAGTCCCTTCACTCCATCACCATTTGTACACCGGCCACTCCCATTCCCTCCCTCATTTTGTTTTCTCAATCCCTAAATACTCTCAAACACTCACTCAAAAATCAAACACACAAATCCCCTTCTTCTTCCTCATCTCGGCTACAACTACACACCATACCGCTAACGACCATAGCTTCACCACCACCACTCCAAATCACTCCACACCAAGTCTCATGCATCACACATGCATTCCCCTTGTTGATTGACACACTCACACCCTCATACATACACTCAAGCTCATGGCACACAACCACCAAAGAAGGTCTTCTACACTTTGCTCTTACAAAACAATGTTAGAAACTAACATTTTGCTTTGTTGAAACTCACTTTACAACAACTTCCTAGAAGTTCTATGCTGATACAAGAAGGGTAAACAAAGTTTAGTGCAAGAAAAACCACTCTTGGTAGATGATATAACAATAATAGACTAAGTAGTGTAGAGTCGTATAAGTTTTAGTAGAGAATCATCAAGTAGGTTGATAGGATCCTTACTTTCCATGCATGTCGCCCAATACATGTTCCCTCACAACACTTCCACACACTTTTATGAAGTTATTATGGTTATAGATTAGTAGAAACATAGGCTACTTAAGTCAAAACACCATAAAAATCAAGTGTTGCATGAAAATGGAAGGTTTGACCCTCGAAACCACTCTTAGGCGCTACTTTCATTGAACTACCAGATCTTGAAATTATTTTTTATTAGCTTAATGATAAACTTATTTCATGTCAAATATGGTTTAGGACTTAATTAATCAAGTTAAGTAGGCTAAAGTATGGTTAAAGCCCTAAACTAGCTTAGTTAGTGATTATAGGCTTTAGAATAGTATTAATAGCCCTAAGAAGCACAATGTCCAGATTTGTAACCATATTAGAAGTGGGCTAAAATTAAGTCCAATGTTGGGATTAAGTCCAAAAAGATAAGTGGGCATGAGCCCAAAGCCCTAAATAGTGATTTAGACACATTAAGCCCAAAAGAACCAATTTTAGAGCCTATGTAGCTAGGTGATAAGATTTGAAACCTAGGTTAAAAGGCTTAGGAAGGGTTATTTAAAAGCCTTACAAAACCCAAAGGCCTATCTAAGACACCCACCATAAGCCCCTTAATGATTTAGAGCTCTAAACTTAATAAAAAGGCCCATTTGGACCCATAAAAGAATCACTAAGGCCCACTTTGAAATTTTAAAGTGTTGGGCAGAAAAATCTCATTTAAAATACTTAAATAAAGCCCAAAATTATTAAATATAAAGCCTAAAGTCAAAAACCAAGCTCAAGACACAAAATTAGGCCTAAACCCTAAAGTAACAAAAATTCACCATTTGGGCCTACGGCTTAATAGGGCCCAAATTGAAAACCTGCTGACCTAAAAACTTAAAAGCAACTACACAAAATGAAATAAACATTTGAAAACGATGAAAACGACCATAAGATCATAAAAAATGGAGTTACAATGAAGAAGATATGCTTGAATTACGAAAATAATTAACTCTAGGATAGTGAGCGGTAAGCCTAATTAATTGCTGCAAATAAAATACTCATAAAACTTAATTATCTTCTTCAAGGGACAAGAAATTTGACTTAGACATGATAGAGGATTACTAAGATTGTTGAGCATCATGGCCGAGTGAGTATACTACCCCCTTCCTACTTTGCTTATTTATGCTTTTAGTTGGAGAAATACTAAATTATATCCAATAATTAAAATTGTTGTATGTTGGGGCAAACGAGAAATTGTGTGTGTTTGGTATGATCGACCTTATTTGCAAAAACATTTGAAGTTGATATGAATATTATATGCTTGCTACGTTAGAACTTAGGATCTTGGAGCGTTTGTATACATATTGGTTGGTTACCTATGAACCAGACTAATAAATACTTGACCCCTAATTAAACTGGACATGCATCGTATCTTATAACATGATAATAAGGGCATCAACATCATGCCATAGAACAGGGGATCATGCTTAGTTGGACCCATATTGTATTTTGTATATTGAAATCGTTATCGTATGACGTACTTGGTGCGACAGGTTCCTACCTCCACCTTTGGGAACTACTTGGCTTAGGGGAGTGCCACCTTCTGCTTGAAGCTGTATTATATCTACTGTTGAGAGTGATATTGATAACAAGAGACTCTAATTGGACATAGATACCTAGATCCTGACATACTGAAATACTTCCTAGCCCTAGCAATGGTAGGTGTTAAAACCGTGCTATATATTATTACCAGTAGACTGTATATACTGTTGCATTGCATATGTTTGACCATGCATTCATAATCTTGATTAATAACATGTTTAATATTGCTTATAAGTAGAGTAGGAAGTTTACTTATTAAGCAATTGAGCTTACCCCCTTATAGTTTATTGTTGCGGTAGGATTTGTAACTAGAGTCAGGCATGGGATGCCCGAGGTTAGTGTACTAGCTTTAGGATGTAAGATGTGAAAAAGTCAATAGCTCAAGCAAACCAATCATTTATATTCGGACTCTCTCTATAAATTTCAATTATTAAGTATTGTATGTTGCTAAGCAGTCTAGACTACTCTTGTTATTTTACTTTATTATCGTATGACTGCCCTAAGGGAAAGATATTTTATTACCTCTTATTTACATCGTGTTAGTATTAATTGAATGCTATAACTTTAATTTATCTATTCTGCTATTACTTAATGCTAGTTACTAGGAGAAGGTCGTAGTTATGAATACCTTGTGTAGTATGTTGAAAGCCCCTAATTAAGGATAGTGCTTGATCTCAAATCTTCACATATTACAAGGCGGTACTACCACGACTTGACCTCCCCATAGGTTGTGAGATATGTACATATTAATATCACAAATAAAAAATACTATAAAAATAGATAAAATTTAGTAAATTTCACTTGGTCCAATTAAGAGTGACCACATCAATCCATTTTGCTAACCCAAAAGCTTTTTTTTCTCTCTAAAAATTAATAATAATAAATTTATAACGACCTTAAAGGGGGCTTAGTGGGATTACTTATAATTTTCATTATACGTATGTACCTATGATATGAAAACTGCCTTACAAGTTAAATATTACAAGACTTTAATTAATTAATCACTAGAGTTTTCGATTTTTTAAGTTTATTAACTTATCGTAATATATAAATAACTATGGATATTTAATATTCTACAGTCCATTAGAACCATAAAGAATCAATATCCCCTGCCAAATAATAAGAGAGTGTAAAGACAATTTTAAAGATTATAAGAAATACTAAATTTAAACGGAACCCTAACATATAAACACTTTCAACATAGGATGTTTTGGTACTAGCTATACAATTCTCAATTAGCTCTAATATTATCTTACATATCTTCAATTTGCACTTTGCACTGGAAATTTATTCTAGTCCCAACATAAATGAACCTACGAAATAAGTTATAGGGGAATGAGTAAACCATAGCATAGCGAGTTCATTCCTCATTACTATCATTCAAGAAAGTTACCAAACATTAATAGCATACATGTAAGTCTATCAATGAAAGAAATGAATGCATATTTAGTGAATATAAGCAATATGTCTATGGGAGTTCGGAACTATGGAAGGTGTAAAGTTACATTGCCTATACATAAATCACACCCGCATCTAGGTGTTAGGTGCCCTTGACTTAGGACATTCTCTAATATTCTAGAATTTCGAGCTAGTTCAACAACTCTAGGATCTAGCCCCTAAATTTAGGGTGCTAGACTAAGTTATCAGTTTTATTTTAAACTTCACAATAAAGTTTGAAAAGTTAAATGAAGTAAATCAAGTCAATTTCTAAAAATAAGTAATATAAAAATATTAATTTGAGAGAAACGTTAATTTATTAATAAAGTCGATAATCATAAAACTCGAGCTTTTAGATATAGCAAAATATTAGAGATAAGTTAATTAACATTTAAAAATAATAAATGAAGTTGAATTATACATAATATATATGTATTTACATGTGATATGCATTATATGTATTAAATATATACATATAATAATAATAAATTATCAAAATTAGGTAAAATAATGGAAAATTAATAAAAAATTGAATGGGTGAGTCACCAAATGATGTGTCATGCTAACATTAATTGCAAATGATGAGTTAACACACGGTCAAGGAGAGAATGACACATGGTACCTAAGAAAATATGAAATTGACATGTGTAATTTTATCTTTTTACATGAAAAAAATCCTAAAACCTATAAATAGGGCTCCAAACATCATTTGCAATATTTTAGCAAGCTAAAAACACAAGAACATAATTTTAGAAAATCAGAAAAAATTAGAAAAAAATAAAATAAAAATAGAACAAGAAATAGGATCAAAGTTGGGTTAGGACAGTTTGTTTACTAAAGCATAACTTGAGTTGGAGCGGCTTAGAGGTTCGATAGAGGGTTGTCGAAGAAGGTGTTCCGACAAAGAGCGATGGCCAGGTGGTGGCTGGAGGCGGCTGGTTCAACTGAACCAATTTTTCGCCTATAATTTGTTTAATTTACTAAAAATATCAAATGTTATCCATTAGTTATGAAATTTGGTTTTCTAGGATTATTTTAGGTATAGATTAATATAGCAATTTTTTAATTAAATAATTAGTGGAAATATGGGTTCCGTAAGAAAATGCCCTGTTTAGGCTAAAATTTATCTAATTTTTATAAATATTAGATGATGTTATTTCAAATTCAATTTTTGCATGTAATACACTCAATATATATATTTAATTGTGGTAATAATAATTTTCAAAATTAAGCATGTTTACTATTTTTTATAATTATTTTGAATAAAATTGTCAGTTTTACTAAATTATTGAAATAATTAGTTTTTTATTTAATTAATGAATGAGCCCTACATGTTTAGACTTCTGGATGTTTATAATGATATTTGGAATATTTAATTTTTATCTCCCTCATAAATTTATTTACTTTCCTTAATTTTCCATAATTTCGAACTAAAACTACTATTTTCGTAAAAATAGATAGTAGCCAATTTAGTATAATTGATGATCAATAACTAAACTACATATTTTTTTTTAGTCCATGGGATTTTTCGCGAAATTAATCAGGCTCGTATACTATTTATTACATATTTTCTTAGTATAAGCTTATATGTTGGCTTAATATGTAATACGGTAATTAGTACTAATTAAATACTTGTCAAATTCACATAAAATGAACACTTTGGGGTATGATAAGTGTTGCTGGACAAGTTTGAAAAGTATAATTTTTGGGGTTTTTAGTTCAGTACTAAAACTTAATCTGGTCAATTATGGAGTTAGGATAACGTACGGTCAAGTCGTAATGAGAAAAGGATATTTTTTGGGTTTTTGACAATATTGATCAACCTTGTTTCTTAAGATATATTAATAGTAATCGAAATAATGATCATAACGACATAAAGTTTACTGAAATTGGATGAGAAATGAGAAATATGATCAAATGAAGTTTAAAAACACAAAAATAAAAGCTTATAATAGTTCGAGTTCAACCTATACTTGATTTAAATGCTGTGCTATGTTTTCATAAGTGTGATAAGTAAGGAAGGACTACATGACGAAGTATAAGATATTGCGCTATTGCTAAGCTTAGGTAAGTGGTTCAAACCTATGCTCGGAGTAGATATATTGTTACTCATAACACTGCGTGCTATATGATGTTATGTTTATTGAATATAGGTATATCCTAGTTGAACTGATATACTACAATAGTGGATGTTGATGTAGTGATTTTGAATCATGGTAACTGTATTCTAGTTAAATGTTATGTCGCCATATTGGGCGATGACTTATGTTACAAAAGATTATGCTAACTAGGGAAGTTTACTGAATCTTCTAGGTATTCACCTATGTGAACCCCAAGTAAGATATTAGAATTTCACTAAGGAGAGTATGAAAACTAGAATCAGATCACTAGGTTGAATAAGATTGGGAGATCGATAGTGCTGATTGATATTCTTGAGTTGCTATTGCATATCATGGCATGGTATGGCATAAAAAGGGACCTATAAGTTAGAACTTTCAGAATGAGACTTCCAAATTATCATGAAAAAAGCATAGTTTTATGAACTCAGTTTTTGGAAACATATAGATTGCATTGCTCGAATATTGTGACTATTTTTATAGTCAAATTTAGTAAACTATAGTATGTGGTCTACTTTGGTAGTGTTGTTGCTTTGATTTGGTGAACTACAGTGTATAGTCTAATTTTGTAAAGTTGGGGTCCTACTCCTAGGCAGCTCATTGTTGCCCTTTTTGATAATGGTAGACTATAGTGTATAGTCTAATTTGGTGAGGGTCCTACTCCTAAGAAACTTCTTATTGCCTTAGGTTATTGGATGTTGTATCCAGATGCTCGACTATGTTGACTAACCAGAAGAAGTTTAGAGGGCATAGGATATCGATACTGATGCATGCTATGCGCATAAGCATAGCATGCTGCATTGCTAGTAGTAAATGCCCAGTTGGGCAAATGCATATGTGAAGTTGAACCTATGTGTTATGATTGAAATGTTTTAGTTGTAATATGTAATATTGTCTTTCATATTGTCTATATTATGTTGTTTGTTATCTACTTTCACTCAACTTCAGTAGCTAAAGAGGTAAATTGTTTTATCCTTAAGTTAATAGCATTATGAAGGGCCCAATGCTAAGAGCATGAGTCGGAGTTAGTGACTTTTGTATGGAGCTTGTATTAAGTTAGAGATCCTATTATTGTGAAGACAATAAAGGAAAAAGATGGTTCATGTTTTGATATAAATATTACGTTGTACACATAAGTTGTAATAGGAAATCTAGCTAAACTCCGATGTAGAAACCCCTTTATTATGCAAATAATGTTGTCTTTTATTAATTAAGTAGGTTGAGTTAAGTTTTCAATAGGTATTTCTATATGATAGTGCATCCCATGCTATGCTAGGATGTGACACATTCACCTTATAAACCTCGACTTAAGACATTCGCATGCCAGGTGCACTTGGATTTCTACCATCATTTAATCATTATCAATGCCATAAGGCCAAATTGAATGGACCCCGACTCAAGCCATCAATAGTCATCCATTTGCTTTACCTCAAAATTTTCATCAGTAGCTTTTTAATAGCACATACGACGATTTTATAAAAGGGTAGCTTTTGGAAACTCATGAGGGATTTTAGAAAAATTTACTTTGTCAAACCATATCAAAGTTTTATAGAACCATTACTCAGTAGAAAAACATTTCCAAAAAGTGTTTTATGAACAATCTATAAAAATTGGCAAAGCTTTTACACTTTAACTTGCATACTTGTAGGATCAAGCACATGCAATAGATATATCCGATTATTTTGGCGACTACACATATGAAGAGTATTTTAATGCATTTAGTTTGTACAAAGTGAATAATATACATATATATATATAGTTCGTATAAAGTGAATAATAAATATACATACATATGTATATATATATATATATATATATATATAAGAGAAAAGAGTAGCACAAACCAATGGTGTAATAGGAAAAAGAATGGTGATGATTTGACTTGTTTTTTGTTTTTAATAAAATGATAGGGTGTGGCCTTGTAAGAAAACAAAAAAAGGGTTTAGTCATTTAAGATAGGATAGTGGAAGGGGTTAGGGATATGATGGAGTGTACTTAGAATAGGGCAAAATATCTAATATAACACGTATATAATACTTAATATTAGTATAGTAAAATATATAGCATATGTTACATGTGGTTTATAATAATAATAATAATACGTTATGCTTAGTTAGTGTATTAGCAGGAAAAAGGTACATATGCATATATATAATATTATGCAATATATATAGTATATATCCTATGATATATTGAGATAAGAGAAGAAATTACTTAGTAATACATGAGTGCATATTGTGATGCCACTTACGTACACATGTAAGATTAATTTTGTAAATTTATTAATTTATTCTTTTAACCAGGTTAGCTTTGTTATTTATTATTATTTAAAATTATCTTTGATCGTTTATGATAGGTTTTATGTGATTTCGTGCATTTAACAATAATTTTATTGATTTATGGCTCTTTAAGCATTAATGTAATTTATAAACTTTTATAATTTTATAGTTTAGTATTTATAGTTTTTATTAAGTCTAGTTCACATTTTTAAAAGTACACAAACGTAAGGATTAGGGTTTTCGTACGCAATTAGGGTTTTAGAACTATATAATAGGGTCTTTCATATTTGTTTTAAGTTTTGAATTTAAAATTTTAATCGATTTTTATTTTATATGGTTTTATCAACGTAGGGAAATATTTATGATACTCGAGTTTGACATTATATCTAAAAGATTTAAATTTGTGAGGTTTACAGAATTAATTTATAATAAGTACTATAGCAATAGTTTGAATAAATAGTAACTTAGAGCTTAAAGTTGTAGAATAAGGAAATATGGTGAAATTGGACCTTAAATCCCTTACTAAGTTTGAACCAAAAAGAAAAAGGTGCACAAAAATTTTCATTTAATTAAAATAAGGTTCAAAATATATAAACAAGTTAGGCCCATAACTTGTAGAATCGAAAAACCTAGGAAAAAGGCTCATTTCGGGCCAATAACAAAGATCATGGCCCAAAAATAAGAATATTTAGAAAATAGAAAATTTAGAAAATTTTTTTAGAGCCACTAATATAATTTAGTTAAAACCCAATAAATAAAACCAATAAAGGGAGCACATAAAGATAATAATAATAATAATAATAATAAATGTCCAAGCCTATACAAGACATTATGGGACCCAACTTCCAAAATAGGCACTACTACATGAAAGTACATCTGAAAATGATAAAGACTAACTATAATATCACAAAAATTGGATTTAAAACAAAAAAGTTATACGTGATTAAAAATTTAGGGGAACTGAGGAAGATAAGCAAAATAACTAAGTTATTCAAATAATTTAGACCTATCAATAGATAATTAAGATAAACACATTAATAAATAAACAAATATCTAAATGTAATTGTTTATAGATGTGTACATATATTTTCTATTCAATGAAGCTAGTAGACACATACCCCAAAGTATGCAGAAGGTGTAAATAGTTCAAAATAAAATTGTTGAAAGGAGTAATGTACAAATATGTTGAAAAAATGATATGTTTCCATTTATATAAATGATTGAATCTATAAAACATAATGACAATAGTATGACAATATGAAAATAATGACAATAAAAATGTTAATAATAATATCAAGCTTAAAGCTTAATTTCAATTGATGATTAATGAATTAAGAATTTATGCAAATAAAGCCTAATTTGATGATTTAGTCGCGTTGTCGTAATTAATTGTTATGTAAGATTGTGTTGCTAGTTGTTTTTCTATATGTCTAAGTGTCGTAAGACAATTAGGAATTGTGTTGTGTTTATGTGTTAATGTTGTGAAGTTGAGTATTATATAGTTGAGGAGAGATATGAACCCTTAGTTGAAACTCAAGTTATAAGTTAAGTCATTATGAATTCACTTGTGTAATGCGTGCTTGAAAGTAGGTTAGGGTTGATCATGATTAATCTATAGATGTTTTATGTTTGTAAGTTGAAGGAAGTTGGAATGGCTATGCTTAGTCTGAATTGTACTTAAATTGTACATGTGTTTGTTTCTCTTAAACTAACACTAATGTTTGTAGATGGTACCTAAAAAATCAACAACATCTCAACACAAGAGACCAAGGGCTAATTGTTTTCCTTCTCCTCCTCTTAGGCGATCCAATGCTACAAGTTCAAGCAAGGCAATCACTCCACCAACTAGTGTGACTGCAAAGTAGAAGGAGAGATTTACGAAATTTTCCACTAAGAAGATCATCAAGAGACACTACATCCTTAACTAAGATGTGTTAGGGGAGTACGACTTGAAGATAGCTATATAGAGGTTGTTGGGAAATAATAGGCCATGGCTGAAATTATTCATGATTCAAGAGAAGACTTACAAACAAACAACATTGGCTTTCCTCTCCTCATTTAAGATCAAGTACGAGTTTGTTGGCTCAAAAATGGACAATGAGGTGGAGTTCTTTGCAATTGGTTGAACTCATACATTTGATATGTTAACTTTTGTCTGAGCTATGGGATTGTATTCCTAGGCTGAGCTGGAGGATGAAGAGTTTGTAGATTTGCCAATGAGTCTTTCTCAAGGAACTTTAGTGAATCAGTTTTGGAGAGAAATCTCTAATTAGAATAGTTTCAAGGTGAATAAGTCCAAGGCTTCAACTTTTAAGAAGACTAGTGCTCGAGTCTTCAACTACATTCTTGTTAGGATGATTTATGGGAAGCATGAGAGCCTTAGGGTAGTGGGAGAGCATGACTTATTGCCCTTATACAGTATACCTAAGGGGTTTTCAGTGAATGTGGGAATTATAACCATATTTGGACTCCCCCAGCAAACATTTAATAAGAGCAAAGGTATTTTTGTTAGAGGACTGATTACTTGAATCTTCAGGAATTTGAGGTTGTAGCCTACTAGTGATAGGCCAAGAGACTCTTATATTGATCTAGAGCTGCTTCGAAGGATCCCTTTCAATCAATAAGATATTGTAAGAGTCTTAGATCCTAACTTGGACATTGAGGACCTTGGTGCTCTGGATTTCACACCAAGCACATCAAGCTTCTTAGTTGTTAATTTGAAGAGAATGGAAACTGAAATGGTAGAGATTAAAGAGACTCAAAAGGAATTGTTAAACTTTTGAAGAACATCGCCACAAAAGTGGGAGCAGCCATTCCCTCTTATTTCTCTCGTCCTCAAACCTAAGAGGATGTAAGTCCTACTTAACCTCCAGTTCCCCCACCAATAAGTGCTCTATAAGAAGAAGAAGAAGGATATGAAGAGTTAGAAGAAGAAGATTCTAGTGAAGAGGAAGAAGGGTCAAAAGAAGAAGATAGTAATGATGAAGAGGAAACGTATGGAACCCAACAAGTAGTAATAGGACAAGGATCTGGGAATAAAAGTGAAGAGAGTGAAGTTGAGTGATCTAAGGGGATGAAGATGACTTAGACGAAGAGACAGAAGCCAAGAATGACTAACTTGTTTTCTTTCTTTTGTTTTATTTTGTTTAGTTTTAGACTCATTATCTGGTTAAGAGCTTAAACTCACTGATGTATTATTAATGGAGACTCTCATATCATGTGTTTATTATCTTTTGGTTTTTTTGTTGTCTTGTCTTAATGGTTAGGTGTCTCTTTTGTTGTTCAATTTGTTGTGGTGTTGAAGGCTGTACTATTTGATGGTTTAAGAATCAATGAATTGGTCAAACTTCATATTTCAAGGAAGTTCATTCTTCATTGTCTATTGTTTTTCATCTTTCTAGTCGTTCCTTTTCTATGCCTATTCTATGTTTTCTTCTCTTAAACATTGAGGACAATGTCTTTCCCTAAGTGTGGGGAAGGTTAAACCTTGTTTATCACACATCTCTTACTCAAGCTGTTTGTTTTTTAGTTGTGAGTTTACTAAGTAGATTGTCAATTTGGCATAGTAGCAATTAATTTTGTAACGAACTACTTCTTGCGAACTTAATATACATGATCAATATTGTGAGATAAAATCTAAGTGAACCAAACTTACTTGCTATTTAATGAATAGATTTAGAGGTCAAAAGTGAATTGGCATCTTTAGTTCAAAGTTAATTGGTTGTGCTTCTAAACTTTCTAAGTAGTATATCTACTTTTCAATTACTTTTAGAGTTCATTTAACATTGAATAAAAAGGGCAAATGAAATTATTCACTTGTTGATGCTTCTTAAGAATCTCTTCAAAATAGAGTAAATTTAAGCATTTAAAGACTAAATTAGTAAAAGTAGGCTTGGTCCCTCAGAAGAGTGAAGTTTGACCCCATTCCTAATTTTTGTCTTTATAACTTTGCAATAAGAATCTATAAGGATTGAGTTAGTAAGGGGGTGGCGGGGTAGGCTTTGATCCCTTAGAAGAGTGAAGTTTATCTCTACTACTAATCTTTATCCTTATAACCAAGTTAGTAAGGGCGAGCTTTGGTCCTTAAGAAGAGCGAAGTTTGGCTTCGCTACTAATCTATGGTCATTCAATTAAAAAAAAAAAAAGAAAGAAATGAAAATGAAATTGTAATGAGCAAGTTGTCCTTGGAGAGATTCAATAGAAGAAGTAGAAATCTAAGAGAAAAATGGATGCAATGTACTTTTCTTCTAGATTAATGTTCTTAAGAAGTAATTGAACAGTTTTTTTATACTTAAGGAAGTGGATAAAGTATAACCAATTTTCATTTAATCTATTTGACTTTGTGTTAACTTTGTACCTTTGGAAGCTATTATTAAATAGTAATGGTGAAGTGTGTTTTACTTTGATTAGTCTTAGAATATTGGCTTATGTGTTCTAAGAATACAACATGGTAGGCACAAAATTAATCCATTGGGAATGCTTTGTCGAATGTGCAATTGATTGTTTTGAGTGTTTGCTTGAGGACAAGCAAAGTTTAAGTGTAGAGAAGTTTGATAAGAGTAAATTACTCTATACCTTTAAGACATATTTAAGCATAAATTGTTCATAATTGTGATTTAATTCTTAAGTTTTGGTACTTAATTTTGTAATGCATTGATTTTAGATGAATCATGAGCAAAGGGATGAAATTTACACAAGAATATGAATTTTGAAGCAATTACAGTGGTGAGGAGAAGGAAACCTTAAAGTAGAACTAGGATTTACTCCATCACGAGCATGATGAGATGTAATGAAGTGACGAGGAGTTCACATCCATTGTTACGGCTATGATTAGTATAGATTTTTGTTTTTTGAGATTATTACACCCTGAGTCATGAGCATGATAAGAGTAGACACAACCATCCTTCTTCAACTTTCTTTTTACATAAACCAGTATGTAAAACATGTCTTAACATCAAGCGGCTTCGTGAAGTGATATAATTTGATTCCTTTGATGAGTCAAATATAAATATACCATGACTTTTAGACAAATAGGGAGAAGAGAGAACACCAGAAGAGAATTAAAACAAAAGGAATACCAACAAGAAATACAATAGATCATTACAATTAAGACCATTAAGTTTTTTTATTCGTGTTCTTAGTGTGATGATATTATAACGAGAGTTTTGAGTAACATTCTTTATTAACTTCGAGACAATTGTGAAGAATCTAGTGTCTATATACTGTTGTATCAGAATCCTTTAAGTGAATCAAAAGGGGTTTTATTCTTCTCTCTTCTTTTATGTTGTGTTTTAATTCTTTTTTCCTGTTTCTCTATATTTGTTCTTTTTCTATCATGTATGAGTGATAAATTAAGGTTTATGAAGTCATTTTAACATGAGTGTATTTTAAATTGTTGTTATTCCTAATTACTATGCATTTCTAGTGGTTAGAACTTCATACAAGTTAAGATAGTGTAGTGCATGACACAATCTTACAGTAGATTTCAATGGAATACGTTGAGAAACGATTCTAATGAATAGATCTTAGTCTTTAAAACGAACTACTTTTGCTAATAGAGATATATTTAGGAAGTTTGTTGCATATTGAATGGAATTCAAGGATTAGTAGACTTCTAACGCAATCTTGACTTATCCATTCTTTGAGAAGAGATTCTAAGGAACACAATTGGGATTAGAATTGAGTAATTCTGAGAAAAATACTCATGAGTAGAGAATTCTTGTAGATGAGTAATTGTTAGGATAGATAGTTCATAAGCTATGTTAATATGATGGAGTAAACCTGCTGTGTAATTTGTTGTTTCCATGTTATAATTGTATTTGTTGTGTTCTCTTAGTGTAAACATAGAATTAGTATAGTTTAGTGGTAGAAATCAATTAAATTACTTCATTAAATCATTTGATCACTAGTTAATTGGAAGAATAATTGGTATTAGTGTTTGAATCCTTTTCCAAGTAAAGACAACCATATACTTATCCATACTAATAAACAATAGGTATACTTGCCTATTTAATTAAGTAAAGAATAAAATATAGGAATTTAATTTTTAAGACTTGGTAGCTTTATTCACAGGCGATCAAGTTTTTTGTTACAACTAAATTATTATATTGCATAACAATACATCATATTAAAAAAAAAAAAACTACTACAAATAAGATATCATATAATATCCACTAAGCGATACGTTGTTACTTACATATTAAAGTAATATTTTCTATTTACTACAAGTTAAGTAATGTGAAGTATTATTGAAAATGTTAATCAGAATACATCATTGAAAGGTACACTTGAGTAAAATAAGAATCGATTAAGAGGACATAAAAATTGAAGATAAAAATAAAATGTTACAAGCTGTTAATAGTCGAATTTCATTTACTCGGCCACTCGGCTGCTGACAAGCCAAGTAACTCCATTCTCGGCTAATGCCGAGAAACATAAATCTATATTTGATTTAAATCTAAGGAGAGTGGCGCGAACAGTTATCACTTGGTACAGTTATATTACATAACTGCCCACTATCCCTACATTCGAGGAATGCACCTGATCAAGAGGCCTCCACATGTTCCAGTAATCACTCCATTAATTGCTATTTCAGATACAACATTGGCTTGTAAATACATTCTTGGCTAATGTCAAGAAACATAGATCCGTATTTGATTTGAATCTAAGGAGAGTGGTGCGAAGAGTTATCGCTTGGTATGATTATATTACATAACTACCCACTATCCCTACATTCGAGGAATGCAACTGATCAAGAGGCCTCCACATGTCCTAGTAATCACTCCATTAACTGCTATTTTAGACACAACATTGGCCTGTAAATACATTCTTGGCTAATGTCGAGAAACATAGATTCGTATTTGATTTGAATCTAAGGAGAGTAGCACGAACAGTTATCGCTTGGTACGATTATATTACATAACTACCCACTATTCCTACATCCGATGAATGTACCTGATCAAGAGGCCTCCACATGTCCCAGTAACCACTCCATTAACTGCTATTTTAGACACAACATTGGCCTATAAATAGGAAAAAGAAACATTGTAAGAGTCCTTGATAAGTCTCTACTACTTAATCTTTTCTTATACTCATTTACTGACTTAGGTATTAGAGTGGCTACATCAGATTAGCCCTGGTACCAAAAGCCTTTTTTTTCCTTCCTTTGCAAGACAAAAGTTTCAACCCAAAACTACCTAACAACATTTGGCACCATCTATTTTTTCTTACCTATATACATGGCTAGGACAAGATTAACTAGAAGTACAGTTGTTAGTACTTCATCTTACAACCTTAAAGGGGGAGGTAGGTATACTGACAAATATTTGGCTAAGCTGGAGTAACTTTGCTTCAACTTGGCCAAAGCAAAACCAGGAATTAACCAAAAAACATGATGAGATCCTTAATCTCCTTCATAATAATGTCTACCCAAATCAAAACAAAGGGTACGGCGATCACAGCACCGAGAATAGTGACGACTCAATTTATTCACCCGAATTTTTGAGAAAGCAAGCCGAAGTTATGATGGGAACTTCAGCTCCTACACTTAAGAAAGTTCATGAGGGTAAGCGACTGTAATAGGTGCACCATGCCAAACCCTTGCATGTTAGCACCTCTGCTATAAAGAAGAGTGCTTTCATTCCTAAGATTTTGGAGGAGGTTATACCATGACACATCAAGTTGCTACAATTTGAAACTTATGATAGGACAAAAGATCCCAAAGATCATTTATAGTATTACCATACATTAGCTAAGTTGCACTGCTTAAGTGATGCCATGGCTTACTAAGCTTTTCCCTTGACATTGGGGAATGTGGCAAGTACATGATTCAAACACCGAAAGCCGAACACTATTTTACGTTTCAAAGAACTAGCAAAAGTGTTCCTTCAGCACTTCCTTGCAAATAAGCTCCCTGTTAAGGATTCTTCAGTCCTTAACACAATAAAGCAAAGGTCTTATGAGTTTATTAGAGATTACCTAGCCAAGTTTATGGTTGAGATGATCTAAATTCTAGAATTGAACATGAGTGTAGCCCTCAACAACATCATTGATAGAGTTAAGCCCCATGGAGACTTTTTTAAGTCTCTCACCAAGAATAAGCCAAGAACTTTTGCCAAGTTCAAAGCTAAAGCCACATCCTACATTTGACAAGAAGACAAGATAAAGGCTCGGTGAGAAGCTGATCAAAATAGAGGAGACAGGAAAAATGATAAGAGAAGAAGTGCAAAGATTAACTCAAGATAGACGGCAATGAAAATCCTAATGTTGAGAGAAAGAGACCTTGAATTCTAACATATTTGTCCTACACACCAATCAATCATCCAATTTTGGACATATTAATGGAGGTACGTGGGTAAAGTTACATTTTATAGTAGCTAAAAAGGATGAGAGGAAACCCTTTAAGGAAAAATTCCAACATATACTGTGATTTCCATCGCAACAAAGGTCAAAACATAAATGAATGCATCCAGCTTAAGAATACGATTGAGGATGCAATTCAATGTGGGCACTTCCAAAAATTTTTAACACATGATGCCGAGAATATTGAGCGACCATCTCAAAGGAGAAGTGAGGACTATAAGAATGATACTCGAATGGCTATTAGCAGAAGAAATACAAGAGATGGGAACACTGGTAGGGCACCCAATGGGATAATCAATACTATTGTCGGCAAACCTTTTGCTATAGGCTGGTTAAGCTCTTCGACTTTGACTAACGTAGTAAATTATGTTTGTAATATCCAAGGCAAGAAAGTCAAGATCAATAATATGATTTCTTTTACGAAGGAAGATTTTTAAGGCATCCAAAGGCCGTATGATAATGCACCTGTGGTTAGTGCGAGAATTGCCAACTTCAAGGTTAAGAAAATTCTCATTCATACTGGAAGTTCAACAGATATTATTTTCCAATACACTTTTGACTAGATGAGACCAAAGATCAAAGCATAGTTGAGATCTTACAATTATGATATTTGTATGCCTTCAACAATCAGGTAACTAGAGTAATTTTTTTTTCTAAATCAGATTAGAGATGACAAATATGTCGTAGAAGATAAAGTGGACTTCCTTGTTTTCAAATGTTGGTCCCCATACAACATGATCATGGGACGGATGTGTCGACACTTAGTCGACATCATCCCTTCTACTACTCATCTCACAGCTAAATTCCTTACTCCCATGAGAATCGGCGTATGTAAAAGGGATCAACAGTTGGCAAAGTCTCTATACATAAGGGCCTTGAGACGAGGAGAAATTTTTCAAGTGGAAACTTGTTTGGAAGGAAAGTAGTCGACATAGACAATGCTAAAAATGAAACAAAGGAAATTTCTTTAGGAGGTGATCTTAGAAAAATGACTAGGATAGGAAAACCCTTGTCGGTACACATTCGTCAAAATTTAATCAACTTCTTCCAAGACAATGTCGATGTATTTGTGATAATAAACATGAATATCCTCTTACTATTAAGGAAGTATAAGAACTTAGTGGCCAAATAACCACCCTTAACTGGTTTACGTTGAGAAGCGTAGATAGGTGTACGAAATTCTTTAAAATTTTAAAGAATCTAAGAGAGTTCAAATGGACAAATAATTGTGAGAGGGCATTCAATGAACTTAAAGAATTCATTGCATCACCGCTGATACTCTTGACACCTATCTTAGGAGAGAATTTATATTTATACTTATCAATTAGTTGTCGAGTTTTTTCTTCTATATTGGTCCGAATTGATGGCAAGGATCATCGATTAGTTTATCATGTAAGTCATGTCCTACAAGGACTGGAGCATCGATACATGAAAATTAAGAAGTTTCTATTAGTAATGGTTCTCTATGCAAGGAAATTAAAAATGTATTTTGAGACTCACTAAATAGTAGACCTCACCGATCAACCAATGCAGTAGGCATTACAACGGTTAGACTCTTCCAGGAAAATGATGAAATATGCCTTAGAGCTAAGCACCTAAGGTGTATAGTAAAAACTTAGAACGGCATTAAAAGCTCAAGTGTTGGCATATTTTTTAGCCAAGTTCATTGGTATGGAAGACAATATAGATTACTAAGAAACCCATATGGTATCTCTAAGTGGATGGTTCTTCCACTAAAGAGGGAAGTGGTGCGATCCTTATTCTATAAGGACCCTACAATGTCAAGGTTAATTATGCTTTGAAATTCAGATTCCCAGCCAGCAATAACGAGGTAAAATATGAAGTTTTGACAGTTGGACTTAAACTAGCAAAAGAAATCAGTGTTAAGAAACTTGAAGTTTTCTTCAATTTACAATTGCTGGTGAATCAAGTCATAGGAAGTTATGCGATAAGGGAAGAAGAAATGAGTAAGTATCTATTGATGGTATGAATGCTTGTGGAAGAATTTTAGTTTTTTTTTCAATCCACAAGGTTCCGAGGAGTAAGAATATTACTGTTGATAAGTTGTCTAAGCTGGCTAGTATAAACGCTTTGTTGAATTTCTCCCATACAAAAGTTTTTCTTCTGTCTCACAGAGCTGCAAATTGGCTCCTTACTCGAAAGAGAAGTCCTGGATAGACCTCCTTATAGATTACTTAAGAGATGGTGTCCTCTTTGATAACAAGAGGCTTAAAGATTGATTTCTCAAGTTGTAAATTATATGTTGATAAATGATTAGCTATACAAATGCGGCATATCCTAACCTTATGTTCAATGCCTTCCTCTAAAAGACACCCAATGGGTGTTATTTGAACTATATGGCAATGTATGCAATAACCACATGAAAGCACAAACATTGTATATCCATTCATTGCGACTTGACTATTATTGGCCGACCATGAAAGAAGATGCAAGAATAGCTATTTGGCATTGTCCATAATGCCAAAAGTACGAGGCGTCGAGTCATGTGCCTTCTACTGAATTATGCTGCTTATCCAATCCTTGGCCCTTTGCCTAATGGAGATTAGATATGGACTTTTTTTGAAATCTATATCCTAACAACAATTTGTTATTGTTGTTATAGATTATTTCACAAAATGAGCAGAGGATGAAGCATAGGTGAGGATCACCAAATAGAAAGTAGAGGAATTTGTTTTAACTCCATAATATTAAGGTTTAGAGTCCCATTTATGATAATCACAGACAATGGACCATAGTTTGATAACAACAAATTCCAAGCATTTTGTGAGAAATACGACATTCGTTTGAACTCTACGTCTATAGCTTACCCTCAGACTAATGGGCAAGTCAAAGCTTAAGGAGGAAGGTTAATCAAGTTAAAGGAAAATGGGCTGACAAATTGTGAAATGTCTTATAGGGATACCGGATCACCCATAGAACCATAACAGGGGAAACCGCCATCAAGTTAGCATATGGTACGAAGACAGTTTTGCCAATCGAGTTAAATCTGTTAAATCTATACATACAAAATTTTGACATAATGGTCAATCATGTTGGTCTAATGGCAAATCTAGATACAATTGAAGAAATTAAAGATGTTGCAAGAGCAAGGGTTGCGGTATATTAGCATAGGGCAACAAAATATTATAATCAAAAGGTAAAGTATAAGGTTTTTAAGCTTGGAGATTTGGTTTGCTGAAAATTGGAAGTGACCGGTACACTTGAAAAACAAGGGAAGCTTGACATAAATTGGGAGGATCTAGTTAGGGTCCAGGAAGTTGTTGGTGATGGGGCCTATTGACTAGAAAGGTTTAATGGTATAGTCATCCCTCGTGCATGGAATGCTAAGAACTTGAAGCTTTATTTTAATTAATTTCCTCGATGTTATGTATTTCTATTTGTTTTATAAGGCAATAGCTAACTTGCTTTGAAAGATAATTGAATTCAATGGCAAATCTTTGATTTCTTTTTCTTGATCTTTTTATGATTGACAAGTTAATAAGTTCAAACTGCATGGTGAACGAACTAGTACAAGTTCAAGCCTATCATAATTAATGAGCTTCATAAATTAGTAGAAAAGCTGAATAATGAACTTTATATTTAGTTTAAGTAAAACTGATGGTTCACTTCTAAAATGACTAATAGACGGCCTTTATTAAGGCATCTAATATATTGTATGTGAAATAAAACATGCCGAGGAGTATATTGCATCTAAAATAAAATGTACTAAGAAATAAGGGTGTGTAAAATAAAACGTGCCTGGAAACAATAAAGTACGTGAAACAAAATGTGCTAAAACTTCTAACTTATGCATAAGGAAATGTGTAAGATTCATCATAAATACAATTACAATTTCTTAACCACTTGGCTAGATACTGTCCATACAATAATGAATTAATTACATAAATAAGTCTATGATATATTCTCGGACTAAGCAGAGGCATTCTGTTGATCAGAAGGTTAAGCCTTATTGGTGCTTAGGGTTTGGGAATAGGTAGATTTTTCTTTATGCTCATAGTGGATTTCTTTAGATAGACGATCCTCATTATCTCTAAGATCATTTGCACGAGCCTTGTTTTCATCCTGCATATTAATCTCAGCACCTAAATCCTCATCATCTTCCTCATTGTAGCTGTTGACTTTATCGTCAACATCACTGAAGTCTAAGTACGAGAGATCTAATCAAGGTGAAACTTAAGGATTTCTTCTCTTGTCACTTGAACCTCCTCTAACAACTTCTTTTGCCATAGTCTCTCATATTGCCAACTCGAAGTCATGATTTTGAGTGTCTCTTCAATGTAGAAATCTTTACAACAAATGAATGATGAATTCTTATTGGCTCTCTCAATTTGATGGGAATCAGGCTATCGAACCCCTAACCTACAGTTAAGCTTGAGGACTAGAGGGATTAGCTCAATGAATCCTTCTATTCCAGCTGACCCTTGCCGAGTCACCCTTCATGCTGAGTCGTATGATCATCCATCTTTCAATAGTGTGCCGAATAGAAGATTACTCTCTCATGCCCAAGCTGACCAATTACTCAACATATTCCTTACCAAGAAGCCAAGATGGAGAGACTCTAAACTGACAAAGCCATACATGTTCGGGTAAGCCAGCTATCTGTACTTTTTGTTCATATCTTCTAACAACCTTACCAATGTAGCATCGCCATATATATAGTATCACATGTAGAATCCATTACACTAATGATTGTTTTTCTTGTATATTCATTTTTATCATTTTATATCATATTCTTTACTTCCTTAGGAAATGCCCTTTTTGTTTTTTTCTTTTTAGGCTAGTTACCCTAACTTATGGGTATAAATACCCTTGCACTTGTAACTGTAAGGACATTAGATCATTCTTAATACACTTTTGAGTACTTTTCTTTCTAGCATAAACACTATTTGTTTACTCTCGGTATCACTTTTATCATTTCCCTTAAGTAAGGTTAGGTGGTGAGTAACCTCACCGGACTAATTTGTATGTTATATCGAATTGTGCCATTAGTCCTTAGATGTTCTAATGGTGCATCATATCCTCTTGAACTATTTGTGGGTTTTGCTTATTGTTTCATTCTTCATTTTTCCTTTTTGCACTTTCCCCATTAATCCTTTTTTAAGCCTTCTACAAGCTCGGACCCATCCAGCGACTAAATTTGTCTGTTCTTAGTCATGATTTACAACAACTTGGTATCAAAGCAGAGGTTTCATGTAAACTATAGTAGTTCTTCTTGAAGTTCTATTATACTGTGTTTTGCGTATATAAAACAGAGCAAGTTCCTATGTTCATTTAACTACTATGTTATTAATTGTTAACTTCCCAAAGTATTTGTTTGAGCTTTAAATCTGTGAGGAAAAATGGCAGGCCCAAATATGAATGTTAGTACTGGTGATGATAGTGGAGTTGTCAACCATGTACAACAGTCTCAAGGAACTCCCATAAGCATTAACGACAGGCATGATGAGGGAGCTAACCTCTTAGTAAATCTAACTCGGGCTATTCATTTGTTGTCTTGCCAACCTACTGAGGCTGCGCAAAACACTCCACAAGCTACTCAACCTGTTAGAGGTTAGAATCTAACTTGACCTGTTCAAGGTGAAAGAGTTGGCAAACGAGTAAGGCGAATGATAGACCTGAGAGAGCTTGATGAAGAGGAAGTACATTTTGAAGAGAAGCATAGATGAATCCTTAGAGCATCCTACCATGTGAAGCTTTAGATTTCAAGTTTTAATGGATCTAGGACTGCTGATGAGTTTTTAGATTGGAAAGAGAAGGTAAAGCATGTGTTTGATTACTATCAATATGAAGATTATGAGAAGGTGAGAACTACTACTATTGAATTCTCTATGTATATCGCCATGTGGTGGAAGAATTTTTAGGCTATGAGAAGACGAGAGGGCTATCGAGAGATTAACACTTGGCTCGAAATGAAGAGAGTGCTTAGAAATAGGTTCGTATTGAAAACATATCTCTAAGATACTTTCACTCAACTTTAAGAGCTGAGATAAGAAGGTCGAACTATTGACAAATATGTTCAACAGCTCCAAATGGTCATGATCCGTTGTGAAGTCGAGGAATCACCAGCTCGAATAGTCTCAAGGTTCATTATTAAGTTGAGAGGAGACATTCGATACATCATGGAGCTCTAAGGATTTGACACCATGGATGAGGCTATTAGGATTACCCAGCAAGTAGAGAGGTAAAGAAGGAGTTGAATACCGATGAGGATGCCAACCTAAACAGGCAAGTCACCGAAATCTATTGAGTATAGAGCCAAGAAGGAAGTTTAATGTTAGAGCTAAGCAAAAAGGATAACCTAATGATGAACTGCCGACCTGAATGTATGAGAAAGGGCAAGGGTTTAGCAGGAAGACTAGCCAGATCAAGTGCTTCAAGTGCCAAGGGTTTAGATACATGGCTGCTCAATGCTTGAATCAACAAACGATGGTCATCTAGGGAGACATCCCAAAGCTAGAAGTAGAGAGTACGGATGAGGAACCTGAGGAGGAGGAGGAGGAGGAGGTTCCTACCGAGAAAGAAAGTGTCGAGAAAGAGCTAATTGAGGATGACATATTTCTTGAGGACTTAGATCAGTTAGTCATGGTTATCTGACGCACCATGAATGTAGAACCCTTGCAAGAGGAGGAACAGAGAGAGAATTTGTTCCATACCACCTGTAAGGTGAATGATCAAATATGTACCCTCATTGTAGATAGTAGAGGTTATACCAATGTAGCATTAGTTGATCTTGTTTCAAAACTAAAGTTGCTGACTATTGTACATCTGAGGCCGTATAAGTTGCACTAGTTGAGTGAGAAAGAAGCCTTACATGTCACTCAGCAAATACTACTACCGAGTACTATAGGGAATTACTCTGACTAAATCCTCTATGACGTATTACCCATGTACGCTTCCTACGTGTTGCTAGGAAGACCATGATTGTTTGATAAGAGACTTATGCATGATGGCTACAGGAAGACTTATATGTTCGAGAAGGACGATCAGAAGATCACACTAAACCTGATGCTGCCGAGAGAAGTTCACAAGTTGTAGATGAAACTTATAGATCGAAGAAGGCTCTAGTGATGAGTACAGCTGAACTATGAAAGGCCATCAATGCTAGTGAGCTGACCCTCATGTTGGTCAAGCAATTACTAGAAATGAAGGAACGAGGTCAGTTACCCTAAGAGATCAAGGAGTTGTTAGATGAATATGCCGACCTGTTCCTAAAACAGTTAAGGGTTACCCCTAACTCGAGGCATAGAGCACTGTATTGACCTAATAACCAATGCTGTACTACCGAATAATCCAGCTTATCAGATGAATCCCGAATAGGCTTCTAAGCTCTAATGTCAAGTCAATGAGTTGCTAGAGAGAGGCTAAGAGAGAGTCTTAGCCCTTGTGTTGTACTTACGCTTCTAGTCCCAAAGAAGGATGTAACCTAGCGAATATATGTAGATAGCCGAGTTGTGAACAAGATCACAATCAAATACAGGTATCCAATCTTGAGGCTGGAAGATGTGTTGGATCAACTTAGTAGAACCAAGATTTTTAGCAAGATTTATTTTAAGTTTGGTTACCATCAAATCTGCATGAAGCTAGGAGATGAGTAGAAGACTACATTCAAGACTCGACATGGACTTTATGAATGGATGGTCATGCCTTTCGGCTTGTCGAATGCCTCGAGCACTGTCATGAGACTTATGAACCATGTGTTGAGACATCTCATAGGGAAGTATGTCATGGTGTACTTTAATGACTTCCTTGTCTACAGTGCTTACATGTCGAGTCACTGTAAACATCTCAGAGTAGTCCTAGATATTGTCCATGCTAAGAGATTATTCAGCAATTTAAAGAAATGTTGCTTTTGCCAGGAGAAAGTAGTATTTTTAGGCTATGTAGTTAGTGAAGGAGGCTTACGAGTTAATGATGAAAAGATTCGAGCAATTGTTGAGTGGTCGACTCTTACTACTTGTATTGACATGAGAAGTTTCCACAAACTGGTTTCGTTTTACAGAAAATTTATTAAGAATTTTAGCACCCTCGCCACACCACTTATTGAGTTAACAAAGAAGAACATCGACTTTCGATGGGGAGAAAGGGAGGAGAAGAGTTTTTCCAAGCTAAAAGAAAGATTAACCTCAGCCCTGGTGTTAGTACTACTTGACTTTGACAATATTTTTGAGTTGGAATGTGACGTATTGAGCATTAGAATAGGCATTATCTTGATGCAGGAAGGCCGACCAATTGCCTTCTATAGTGAGAAGCTCCGAGGACCGTAGTTGAACTACCCCGGGTATGACAAGGAATTTTTGGCATTGATCTGAGCAATGCAAGTATGGCAACATTATTTACTACTAAGAGAATTTGTCATGTATACCAACCATGAATCACGAAGGTACCTCCAAAGTCAGACTAAGTAGTCGAAGCAACAAGCGAAATGGGTTGAATTCTTTAAAGGATTCAATTTTGTAATAAAGTACAAGTAGGGAAAGAGCAATGTAGTTACAAATGCTTTTTCGAGGAGGTAAGCGCTTTTATTAGAACTGTAGACCAGACTATTTGGGTTTGCTAGTATCAAAAAATAGTACTTTGAGGATCTACACTTTAGGTCTATAATTTTGCAGTGCATCGACGAGAGGATAGTGGACAAGTATCATGTGGAGGATGGCTACTTATTCCAAGGAGGACAATTATGCGCACCAAATTTCACTAAGGGAGCTACTAATTAGGGAAGCCCACAGTAGAGGTCTCTCTGGACACTTTGGAGAAAGAAAAACCTATGAACTGCTGAATGACCGATTCTTTTAGCTGAGAATGAGGAGAGATGTACATCGAGTGATCGAAAGCTGTGCCATATGCAAGATGGCCAAGTGCAAAGCCGAACAAAGGAGAGTAATGCCCTTACATATCCTAATGAAACCATAGACCGAATTGAGCATAGACTTTATTCTCAAACTGCTACAAATTGCTTAAGATAAAGATTCTATATGGTCATTGTGGATAGATTTAGTAAGATGGCACACTTCATGCCTTGCTTAAAAACTAATGACGCTTCGTTTATTGCTTCTCTTTTCTTATAGGAGTTGTGTGGATACACAGTGTGTCAAAAAGTACAGTCTTCAATAGTGATCTAAAGTTCTTGAGCCATCGGCTGGAAACCTAATTACTCTTCAGTACCTTGTGTTACTCCCAAACTGACAGCCAAATAGAGGTGGTTAATCATACTTTGGGGTCATTACTCCAAGCTGTAGTAAGTATGAACTTAGCTGATTGGGACGTTTACCTACCAATAGTCAAGTTCACCTATAACTGAATAGTACATGACACCATTAAGTAGACTCCCTTCAAGGTAGTTTATGGGTTCAATCTCGAGTTGCCCCTTAACTATACTCCTGTACCAGTACTCTTGCAAGAGGACCTTAATGCATTGACTAGAGCACAATCCCTTCAACACATCTATGACAAGGTCCCTCAACACATCGACCAAACTACTAAAAGAATGCAAAAAACAGACTAAGGGTAAGATAACTAAACAATTTTAGCTAGGAGAATTGGTGTGGCTATACCTCAGTAAGGAACGGTTCCTGAATAAGAGGAGGAACAAATTATCTACAAAAGCGAAACGACCTTTCACAATCCTCTAGAAGATTAATGAAAATGCCTACATATTGGAATTGCTCGAGGGCTATGGGGTTTTTGATGCCTTTAACATTGTCTACTTCAATCCGTATCACCCTAATGGAGAATTGAGTGAAGACCATTCGGATTTGATCTTAAATTCAAAACAACCTGGAAGGAACGATGGGAATCAAGTTGCCGAACCCTTGACCCACAGCCGAACCCGAGGACTAAAGGGATTGGCTCAATGAATCCTTTTGTTCTAGCTAAACCCTGCCGAGGCTGAGTACTTCCTTGCCGAGTCACTCTATCTTTCAGTAGTATGCCAAATAGAAGATTACTCTCTCGTGCTCGAGTCGACCAATTACTTGGCATTGTTCTTGCTGAGAAGTCGAGAAAGAGAGACTTTGAAGTGACAAAACCATCCTTGCTCGAGCGAGCTAGCTGTCTATACCTTTTGTCCGCATCTTTTAATAACCTCGCCAATGTAGCATTGCCACGTATACAGTATCATGTGCAGAATCCATTGCACCAATGATTGTTTTTCTTATATATTCATTTTTACCCTTTTATATCTTGATCTTTACTTAGAAAATTTCCTTTTGTCTTTTCCTTTTTAGGATGGTTGCCTTAATTTATAGGTATAAATACCCTTGTACTTATAACTGTAAGGATATTAGATCATTCTTAATACACTTTTGAATACTTTTCTCCCTTGCGTAAACACTATTTGTTTACTCTTGACATCACTCTTATCCTTTCCCTTTTGTAAGGTTAGGTGGTGAATAACCTCATCAGGCTAATTCGTGCATCATATTGAATTGTGCCATGAGTCCTCGAAAGTTCTATTAATACGTCATATCTCTAGAGCTGTTCGTAGGTTTTGCTTACCATTTCATTCTTCATTTTGCCCTTTCGTACTTTCCCCATTAATCTTTTTTCAAGCTTTCTACAAGCTTAGACCTATCCAATGACTGGCCTTATCTGTTCCTTGTCACAGTTCGCAACATGAGTAATTACAGGAAATGTATGGTACAACATTATACTGAAAAGGGAAATACAATGTATACAAAGATGGATGACTAGGTGTGATAGTGGTTAGTGAAATGATGTTCTCAATGTTGTATATTCTAATCTAAAAACTATCTCGATCCTCTTCTCTAATATGGTGGTTTTTCTCCTGAAAGTTACGATATATTTATACTCTTCCCATTAAAGGACTCTAATATACCACTTCAAGATGTTACCTAATGTTAAAACATTTTCCATTTACTGGTTTGTGCAAAAAAGTAGAAGAAGAATAGTTGTGTCTACTCCCTTCACACCCATGACGTAGGGCATATCCGTTTCGGAAAACAAGATTCTATACCTATCACAGTCATGATAGTGGATGTGAACTCCTCGTTGCTTCATTAAAACTCAATCACGGTCACACTCGTGATTGAGGGCGTGATTACTCTCCTACTATACAATTATGGCCATGATTGATAGGAGGATCATCATAACATCCTCAATCATGCTCATGATGAAGGGCATGATCAATGCTGGCTAATACAATCTTCCTTCGTCATGGCCGTAATCAAGTGAATCTTGGTTTAACTTTAAGGTTTTCTTTTCCTCATGGCCATGATTTCCTTAGAATTTATTGTTCTTGTGTAAATTTCATCCCCTTGATCATGATTCATCTAAAATCAATACATTATACAATTAAGAACCAAAACTTAAGAATTGAATCACAATTATGAATAATTTTATGCCTAAATATGCCTTGAAAGTGTAAAGTAATTTACACTTATCAATAGGTGAATGAACTAATCATATTAAATAACTTATCAAATGAGAGTTGGATTTACTTATCATATGATAACTTTTCAAAAGCTCATGATAAGACAATTTCCCCCATCCTACCATAAGTTATACTACACATGGATAAGTTATCTCACTACATTATCTAATTAAGTTCAAATCAAGATGTGCAAGGCCCTGCCCTTAAAGGACAATGAATGGCCGGTTGGGAAACGAAGGGATAGGAGGCCATTCCATGTCAATCAAACATCAATCCTCATGTCTTTCATAAGCCCTATTTGCCTCATATTGCTTACATCATCTAATCATTACATGGTAAGGCTTATGTGCTAAATTGAAGGCAACAAAAAGACCTTGTTTAGAACTTATACACATACATTTCAATTGGCAACTTCTCCTCTAAAATACTCTTATTCTCACTCACTTTTCAAACACTCTAAGTTTACAAACAAAGTAAAGACAAAGCCCTACCTTTTTTTTCCTTCCTTGCCGCCACTTCTACATACACACATACAGAGCACAAAAGTGCATTTTGTTGCCTTCACTTTATCCACCCAAAGAGCCATTTTAAGAAACTTTAGGACACCCGAAACTAACCTTAAACACCAAAACTTTGACAACTTAAGGAGCTTACAAAAAGGAAGGGGAAGCAAAGAGAAAAAGAGGACACTAGGCATATAACCACCTTCCATACTCATTTAGGAAAAGTAAGTTTTTAAATTTAGGTACATTTAGAATGCCATGCCTAAGAGATTATATGTTTTGATGAGAATATTATCATGTATATAAGGTGACATTATAGTTAGTCTACATTAGGTGTTGAGCTTATGAATCTTTTACATGAAAATTGGAATATGAGTATATTAGGTTTAGTATTAATGGAAGTTTATGACTTGAGAAAATCATGAAATATGTATATGAATGGTGGACAAACATGCTGGATGTGGTATATTTGAAGTGTATTTAGGTGTCACTTTTACTTCTATTTGGTTTCATATGCTCAAATCTAACTTTAGGTGAAGTAAAAACCATTACATGATGTTTTGATGTAGAAATTAACTCTTAAAGGTTTAAACTAAGGTGTAGTACCTACAATAAGTATGTGATCTATGGATTTTATTTGTTACTTTAGCCAAATAGTCTTCTTAGAAGGAAGAAGTTAAGTTGGAGTTAGAATACAAGTAATAGAGACTCTTCATTTGTTACTTAAACTTAAGGAAATGTTAAAACAATTAGAGAAAACAAGTTGGAACCCCCTAAACCCAAACCGACCGAATCTGGAACCACAAGAAAACACACTTAAAAATACAATAAAACAAAGTAAACAAAGTTAAAAGACCAATCAAGGTAAGTTTTGTAAGTATCAAACGCCTTAAACTCAAAACTGAGCTTAAAACACCCAAAACAAGCTTAAAACTTCTACTTAGGCCTCCATAAAAATCCTAACCAGCACCTTAACCATTTAAGGAAAGTTGTTTTGAGAACCATAAGGAGTCCACATAAAACTTCCTAAGCCTAACAAAGTCACTGACTTTAGTTTGAACAAAAGACAAGTCCATTTGAATGAGTTATGCATTTCTCATCTTTGCATTATAACTATATCGGCTGCTACCTCATGCAGAAGGTAGGAAGGGGCTTTTGTGGAGATTAGGAAACGGTTATGCCATTTATATGTTATTAAGTCTCTGTCATAGCTTTCAAACTTACCAGGCGCTACGGGATGCTAACTATTAGTGAAAGGCCATATCTTGTAACTTCCGCTTAGGGTATATGATGTGGATTACGGAAACCACTACACCACTAGACCTAAGAATTTTTACTTAGAGTCTAACTTTTAAAAAGTAAAGTGTATTTTCCATATGAAAAGTAAAGTTGTTTACATTATATATAAGTTTGAGTTGTTTTGAGCACGTCGGTGTAAGTGGAATAAAAACTTAGGTGCTAGAACTTGGTTGATGGTTTTGTGTCGGTTAATTATCTCCAACCCTAACTATAGGGGGCGAAATTCTAAGTTGCACGTAGTTCCTAGGTTGCTACATGTATTGTTTGGCATTTTGAGTATTCATGTATTCATATGTTTGTGCATTTAAATAAATTGTTGTGTAGCATGATGAAGAGATTAACTCGCTAAGTGTAAGCTTACACCTTAATATATTTCTTTTGATGCAAGACCATCTCTTCATCAATCTGGGCCAAGTGATGCTTAAAGTGAGTCTCATACCGAGATGAGGCTATATGATTAAGAGAGCGAAAAGAGAAGTTCATAGTATGGCCAATAGTTGTTCATTTTATTTAGTTAGCCCAATTTCGTAATTAGATAGACTTATGACAGACTCTTATTGACTTACTATGTATTGCAATATTTTGTTGTAGAATTCTAAGTTCTATTCTTTATTTCTAGTAATTTATGAAGTTTGTTAGTATTTTGGTTAACATGCTTGTTATTACTCATCTATATACCCAATGGCAACATAGAGTGGAAGGAACCTTATGTGTCATACGAGAGGCCTACGATCAATAAGGGGGTTAATTGTAGATCTTTATAAGGTAAATAATGATCTACCATAACAATGATATTGTTCAAGTCATGACAAGAGGCTTAGTAACATTGTTTAAAATTTTTATATCACGTGTGTACTTATAATAGGAAAATTGTTTTGTAAGTAAGAGATTACAATATTCTAAATAATTAATCACTAAGATCTCCAATTTTTAATTTATTAAGTTATTATAAAATACAAATAACTATGAATATCCAAAATTTGTCAATTCCTTAAAACTACAGAAAATTAGTATCTCCTACCAAATCATAAGATTAGGTAGTAAAATTCTAAAAGTTTAATTTATTGAAATTTCAAAATCTAAGTATGAGAATAGTAATTACATATAATGTTTCAAACCAGTTATACAAGCTATCTTTAGACTTTATTCTCTAAGCATCTCAATGCTTGTACTCAACGCTCGGCTCCTAACCTATGCCCCATTATTAATTAACTTGCAAGGAAAATTGTTAGGGAGTAAATTATACATACTTAATGAGGTATCTCTCATACTATACCAGCAAATAGGTTATCAAATAATTAGCTAATAGACATATGAATACATAAACAAGTAGTATGCTAAACTATATATGTAGTTGACTGGTGCTGTATACAACATCGGATTTAACACCCTCTAAGGTAAGGGTTAGAGATTCATCGGCATCGATCACAACTAGATTCTAGCACCTAAGTTTTTTTAATTGAAATTCTGTATTTCACAAAATATATTTCCATTTCAAAAATCTAGTAGTACACAAATTCTCAGGTCTAGTAGTGAGATAGCCACCATAATCCACATTCACGTCCTACAGCGATGGTCTCTAGACTTAACCCCAAGCCACCTTCGGTTAGTGTCTCTACTGCTAAGTAAGCCTACGAGCCAAAGGTATGGTTTAGTTATGCAAGTGCTCTTGTACTATACTAAACAAATCATGTGAGAATCTCATCCCTATAAGTCCTTTCATTACCATCCACGTGAGGTGATGACTAAAACAATAAATGTAATGTTCGTACTTATGCATGATCCATTTAATTTAAGATAAATTGAATAAGATTAAGTCAAGTTATTAGGCAATCAACTATATTAGCAGATCATCCAAATCATGCAACAATCCATCATACAACCAATTCTTTAGTTATTAGATTTGACCATATTTTGCACAACAAATAAGTAATATTCACCAGCATACATATTCTGAACCCCATGTATCAATTTATTATTATATAAGATTTAGGTACACTAACTATAAGTACAAAATAAGTATAAAGTTATCGGAAGTACTCACTTAACCAAAGCCAATAGGAAATGTAGAAATGAATGGGCAGCTTGCCCTTCAGATTGGTATCTCCTGATAAGTAAAATAATAAGAACTTAATAAGTATCTAAATGTAATACTAAACAACCTAATTAACTAATATCTACCTTATGATTCCCGTTTCCTCTTAGGTATTAATTTACATGTAACTTTTCCATTTTAACTCCTATTTTTATAAACTTATAGTTGATTTTTATCATTTTCAAATGGACTTTCATGTAATAGAGTTTTTTTTTTTATGTTAAAACCCTTATTTTTCAATATGGGCCTAAAATGGTACGAATTTTGTTATTTTAACTTAAATAATTTTATTTCTACATTTTAAGCTTTTCTTTATTATTTTATGATTCGATTAATTTCTTAATTTTATATTTTTATAATATTATATTTTTGAATCCATTTAATATTTATTTCACTATTTCTTCATTTTGTAAGCTTAATTTAGCAATTAGATTAATTTTGTTATTTTTGTAATTTTTCTTAATTAATTAATTGTTATTTTCTTATTATTTTTGTAATTTTCGATTCAATTAATTGTTTTTGGAAAATTGTTGACATAGTACTATTCCATTTGTCCACGTGGCAATTTTGCTATTTTCCTTAATTTTTACATTTCTTAAATTTTGTATTGTTATTATTTATATTTATATGTTATTATAATTAATTAATTATTTAATATATGGGCCTTATATTTCTTTATGGGTTTTGACCCATTTGTACATATGATTATATATATATATATATATCTATTTTATTAAATTATCTTGAATAAGTATATTATAAGTATGTATTTACCTGTATTTTTATGTGTATATATATATATATGTACATATGTATCATTCATTATTTATATATACTTAGCATATTAATATGTATACTTGTATATATATATATATATGTATGTATACTCGTACTATACTATTATCATACGAATATGTATACTATATACATATGTATATACACATATTTAAACTTTTAATATACTATTATTATACATATTTATATACCTATACATATACACTTGTACAATTATTTATAGTTAGTATTATACATACTTTTGTACACATACATATATATGTATATTTATATTTTCTAAATCTATTTTTAAGGAATTTTGATATCGTACATATATTAGTACCTATATACTCTTCAGTTTTTATATATTTATGTAGATTTACTTAGTATATCTTATATGCAGGTTTATGTACATACTATAGTATGTGTATATATATATATATATATATATATATATATAGGCATATACATATGTATACTTATATAACCTTATCATGTTTTCTTTTTCATTCACTTATATATATGTGTGTGTGTGTGTATACTATGCATTCCTATGCATATGTAAATAAACCGTATATACATATATATATATATTTACATATATGTTCATACACCTAGCTAAATTCATAATATGTCCATACATTTATATATGTATGTGTGTGTATAATAGTATATATATATATACATATATA
>JAMXBB010000001.1:71310035-71347548 GCA_024138015.1 Lumnitzera littorea | reverse complement strand
GGGGGGTGGGGGGAGGTTGTAATGCAAAAATTAAGTGTCTATAACTGCCCCTCTTTTAGTAAAGTTTAAGCAAAACTTTGCTATAAAGATAAAATAGATACTATTTTTGCCCTAAGAATGGATTTTATTCTAAGAAGGGATTTTATTCTAAGAAGCGCTGAAGTGCTACAATTAGCTAGCTATTATAACTTCAATCTATTGAGGATTTTGAGAAGAGAAGGGTAGTGCTTTAAAAGCTGGTCGAAAGATTGAAAGAAGAATTGAAGTTTGGTCATGCTCTTATGAACAGAGGTAAAATGGGCAAAGCGCTCCGAGAGCTGGCTAAGACCCTAAGAAAAATGAGCAAACTTGGTCGTACCCTAATGAGTTGACTAACCAAGACAGACAAAGCGCTCTTAAAGTTAGCTAAGACCCTAAGAAGAATGAGCAAACTTAGTCATACCCTAATGAGTTGACTAACCAAGACGGGTAAAGCGCTCCTAAAGCTGGCTAAGACCCTAAGAAGAATGAGCAAACTTGGTCGTGCCTTAATTAACTGACTAACCAAGGTAAACAAAGCACTCCTAGAGCTGGTTAAGACCCTAAGAAAAATGAGTAAACTTAGTCGTGCCCTAATAAGATAACTAACTAAGGCAAGCAAAGTGCTCCTAGGGAGCTAGCTAAGACCATAAGAAGAATGAGCGAGCTTAGTCGTACCCTAATGAGTTGACTAACTAAGGTGAGCAAAGTGCTCCTAAAGCTGGCTAAGACCCTAAGAAGAATGAGTAAGCTTGGTCGTACCCTAATGAGCTGATTAACTAAGGTGGGCAAAGCACTCCTAAAGCTAGATAAGACCCTAAGAAGAATGAGCAAACTTGGTCGTGCCCTATGAGCTGACTAACCAAGGTAAGCAAAGCGCTCCTAGAGCTAGCTAAGATCCTAAGAGGAATGAAGAAACTAGGTCATGCCCTAATGAGTTGATAAACCAAGGGAGGCAAAGTGCTCTTAGGGAGCTGGCTAAGACCCTAAAGAAGAATAAGAGAGCTTGGTCGTACCCTAATGAGCTGACTAACTAAAGTAGGCAAAGCGCTTCTAGAGCTGGCTAAGACCCTAAAAAGAACGAGCAAGCTTGGTCGTGCCTTAATGAGCTGACTAACTAAGGTGGGCAAAGCGCTCCTAAAGCTGGATAAGACCCTAAGAAGAATGAGCAAACTTAGTCATACCCTAATAAGCTGACTAACCAAGGTGGACAAAGTGCTCATAGAGGTGGCTAAGACCTTAAGAAGGATGAGCAAACTTAGTCGTGCCCTAATGAGCTGACTAACCAAGGTGGGTGTCTCTTAGGGATTAGCAACCTTAAAATTTGATCGATCTGGAAGACCAGGTAGTACTCCTTTGAGCTGACTATCCTAGGCGAGATAGGCGGAGCACTCCTAGAGCTAGCTAAGACCCTTAATTGAGAACAAATGAAGAGAAGCGCCCCCTAGGCTTAAGAATTATTGAAAGAAAGTGCCCAACAGGCTCACTAAAGACCCTATATGGAGTTAGTGATAGAAGCATTGAAAGATGGCTAAGAGCTCGGAAAGATAAGACAATGCCCTAAAGGCTTAAGGAGATCCCTAAAATGAAAGATAGGATAGCGCCTTAAAGGCTGGTTGAAGCCCTAAAAAGAATAAGAGAGGTTAGTGCTCTAAGAGCTAACTTAAACCCTAAGAGAAGAATGGGACAATGCCTTAAAGGTTAGCTAGAACCCTAATAAGAGAGGGATTAGTGCTCTAAGAGCTAACTTGAACCCTAATAGATGAATGGGACAATGCTCTAAAGGCTGGTTAGAACCTTGAAAAGAATAAGAGAGGGATTAGTGCTCTAAGAGCTAACTTGAACCCTAATAGATGAATGGGACAATGCTCTAAAGGCTGGTTAGAACCTTGAAAAGAATAAGAGAGGGATCAAAGCTCTAAGAGCTAGCCTGAACCTTAAGAGAAAGACAGGACAATGCCTCAAAGGCTAGTTAGAAACCTAAAAGAAATAAAGAAGGGTCAACTTTAAGGGCTAGCTAACACTCTAGAAAGACGGGACAAAGCCCTAAATGGTAACTAGAGCCCTAAAAAGAATAAAAGAAGGGTCAGCTCTAAGAGATAGCTAACACCCTAAAAAGATTGGATAACGCCCTTAAGACTAGCTAGAGCCTTAAAAAGAAATAAAGGAGGGGTTAGTGCTCTAAGAGCCAGCTAACACTTTAGAAAGATAGGACAGTGCCTTAAAGGTTAGCTAGAGCTCTAAAAAGAATAAAAGAGGGTTTAGTGCTCTAAGAGCTGACTTGGACCCTAAGAGAAAGACGGGACAGCACCCTAAAGGCTGGCTGGAACCCTAAAAAGAATAAAAGGGGGATCAACGCTCTAAGAGCTAACTTGAACCCTAAGAGAAAAACGATAAAGGATTGAAGAAGTAATGTAAGGTAAGCAATCAATTTCAAAAGACACTTTTTCTTGGAAAATTATTTATAGAGAGATTATTGAAAAACCATTTATGAACAAGGAAAAGAGTAAGGATAAGCCCCTTGATTTGAAAAAAGAGTTTGAAGGATGTTAAAAACCACAATTGGGGAAGAATGACTTAAACTAGAAAAATGACAACCTTGGAAAGGAAATAGATGACATGGATTAAAAACTTAGCTATTCGAGCCGATATGGATTTAGATAAAAGATTTTCCGATGAGCCTTTACTTTCTCTCTCTTCTTTTTTTTATTTTTATTTATATTTTTTTTTTAAGTTTTGCCAACAGGTATAAACTCTTATTAAAGAACAATCTTATTACCAACCCTATCTTTAGTAATCATATGGAATTTCTTAATGCCCCTGACCCTAGGGCTTTTGTGATCTTAAGCCATTCCTTTCTTAAAGAGAAGGTAACTCACAATTAGTTTAGTCAAAGAGGTCTTCCTTACTAGCTCTTGGTCTAGATTACACTCTTAACTTCAGTTCTAAAAATTATAGTCCATTTTGTAAGTGATACTCCTTGACCAATCCGTTAGGTCTTTTTCGGTTTACCTTTATGAATTTAGGCTTTTAGTCCAAGGGTTTCAAAAAAGATTAATGAAAAGGCTTGTTTTGATAGAAACACTTTTATTAATCCCAGGTGTACAAATCAAGAACCTTAGGGAAAAATTAGAAGCATGCTTGCCCCTATTTCAAAAACAATTTTTATTAAAGATAAATTCTCTTTTAAGATTTGAAGAGCTTTTACATGTATAAGGGTAGTATTGTGGCTGGGAGGCCTTATGTCGTTTAGTATAGGTAGGAGAGGCTTCAAAGTGTCAATGTGGATATGGAAATTTAGGTTTCCAGGCTTAGGAGTGTGTTTTTTAAGGCTGTTTTGGCATTGACTCTTAGCCCTTTTGATTTGGTTTGGTTGCTCCTATTGGGATGTAAAACATTTCTTGGGGCTTTTTATCTTATACTTCTAGGCCTAATTCTTTGGCTTTTTTTCTTCTTTCTTTTTTTCTTTTTTAATTGCTTCGCCCCACTAGCTCTTATTATTTTTCTCTTTCCTTTTGGCCCCAAGAGTGATTATTTCCATTGATGATTCAAGGCCTTAATTCCATAGATTTCAAGTGTATGGGCTTGAGGTGGTTGAAAAAGGAAATTAGCTCTTTTTCATTTCAAAGAAAAATAATTTATCAAAAATAAAAGTAGCTTTTGAATTAATGTTATTTAAATAAGCATAAACTAATCTTACCCCTATCTTCTACTCAATGACCCCAACCTCCGAATTGCCCCATTGTGGGGTGGTTCTTAATAGGATTTAAATTTAAAAATTCTCCAAATAGGTCTAATGGGGTGAACAATAGATGATTGTGTTTAGGATTTAGAAGTAAATGTCTAACTTCACTTCAATCTACGTATCACATTCAAAATGAACCTTCTTTAAGGAATGAGTCCAAAATATCTTCATAATTATGTCGCTCAACTCTCAAAGTATTTCAAGTCGGTATATAGGATATAGCTTATCTCTTCTCATCCTAAACTTTTCAAAAAGTGAGTTATCGATTCATTAAGGAGGAGTCTACTTTTTTATTTGCCTAAGATCGGGTTTTGCCCCCCAGTTTCTCAAATCATGCCTCAGTATTTGATTTTGTGTTTTAGTTCGATTCATGATTAAGCTTGGCTTTCTAAATAGATCAAGGGTTTTGGCTTGGCTTGGTTACTTTTAGGAGTTAAGGATTGTGCTTAGGTCAGCAGCCTTAATGGGCTATAGCTCATGTTCGGATTGGCTAGCTAGCCTAATAGCTTGTGTTTAGGTAAGTCGATGTTTAGGTTGAATGCTTAGCCAAATGGCTTGTGTTTGGGTAGGTTACCTAAATGGGCTAAGGTTGGTGTTATCCAAGTAGCTTATGTTTGGATTAGATGGTGATAAAGAGTTAGGTTTGGTGTGGGTTGAAAGCTAAATGTTTGGGCTGGTTGCTTGAGTGGGCTAAAGGGCTCATGTTTGTTCAAGGGGCTCGTATTTGGGGTTAAATGGGCTAAAGGACTCGTATTTGGCTTGAATGGGCCAAGGAGCTCATACTTAGCTTGAATGGGCTAAGGGGCTCATATTTAGCTTCCTTAATAGGTCAAGGGACCTTGTGTGGTTTGAAAACCAAGTATTTGGGTTGGTCACTTGAGTGGGCTAAAGGCCTGAGCTTGTACCAGTTCCTTAGGCCCATAAGCATTTATAGCTGTTGGCAACTTTTATTTTCATTTTTGTTTTTTTTTTTTTTCAATTTGTTTAGAGAGAGAAAGGTAAAGTTTAGTTTCAGAAAATAATTTATAAATAAGGATGGTGGTTTATATATATATATATATATATATATATATTTGAGTTTATATTTACAAGTCTATGGATTTTGTTTTCATTTTTCTAAATGAGATCGAATGGTGATTAAATGGAAGACTATTTACAAAGACGGGAATTTTAAAAAATGACGAACAATGAACTAAAGAGAGCTTTATTATTTTTGAAAAAGGAATATGAGAATATAAAAAACAAAGGCAAGAACCTAAACTTTATTTAGGAATTTTATTCTAGGCTCCTTAAACTTGAACTGGAAAGACCCTACATTAAGTTTAGTAAACGGGCCTTAAGGTCCTCTATCATTTCATAAATATTTCCAATGACTTATGCTAAAAGGGACCTTAAGGCTTGATTGTGAGCTTCAGAACACTCGAGCTTTTCTTTCAAATAGGCAATTTCATCTCTTAACACCTGCTTGCGGAACCTAGAGGCGTCCAGTAGCCTATTGCTTGGCTAATCATTTGCTTGGTTGTCTACCATCTTAAGTTTTTGTGTTTTATGGACAAGGATCATTCATCAATGCAATGATAGAAAACCAAAAATGTAGAAATATGCAAATGCTAAGGTTACTTAGGTTAATATATGACTCCTTAAGTTGCAACTCTACTGTAATTTTCAAAAACTTGTTTGCAAAAATTCTTCAACAATCGATAGGGTTGCAATTTCTTAAGGGTAGTGTATTAACTCAAGTTTAGAATGAAGTATATGCAATTAGGGTGGGTTCTAAAAGGTCTTTAAGCTCTATAACCTCACTTTTTTTTAGAAAACACTTTCATTAGTCACATGAGCTTAAGTGAGGTGGCCTAATCGGCCCCGAACGGTGGTTGTCCCACTACGCCCGGAATTTATACAATGGCCCCCCTCCTAGGGTTCTAAAACGGCCTGGGTCTGACCACATCTACCTTGCATCTTTGATGCAACAAATGAAACCTCATGCCCTAGTGTATGCTATTTACAAAATAAATATGCTAATTAAAACAAATATATACACGAAGCAAACAATAAATAAACAAATCAATATATAAAGAAATAAATAAATAACTAAACAATGCGGGTAATTTGAAAAGCGATTTTAATTTCGAAATGTTTTTAAGTGGTTAGCCCTCTTAACAGTCCCTAGTAGAGTCGCCAAACTATCGAGCCTGGTTTTTCACCCTCTCAGTTCTTTTTATAAAATTAGGTCTTCTCTAAGCCGACTAGTATTAAACCCTTACCCATTCAATACTAGCCTTCGACTAGGGTTTAAAGAAAAACATTTTTTCAATTTAAAAAGGAATTGGAGTTACCACCCGATTGGAGTTGGGAAAAAAGAGTTAAGTTATAACCAATTGGGTGGATTTGCTATAACTTAGTTACCGGTCTATTGATTGAAAAAAAAAAAAAACCCAATTTGTAAAACTACTTTTTTGAAAACTAGAGATTTAGGTCCAGGGACTAATTTATTAAACCCTAAACGGGTACCACTTTTTAACTTTTTAAATTTAACTTTGCTTTTCAAATATGCCCTATTTAATTCCTAAAAACATCTAATTATGATACATGTGACTAAATTGATTAATTTACATAAATATCTAAAAAAAGAAAAAATAAAACTTTCCATATTTTAAGTCGCCCTGTACTTGCGTACGGGTGCCTACTTACTTGCTACTCAGGATCAGACTTCCGTAGTTCGTTTAATGAAAATATAGCGGGTTGATTGATTTTAACTTTGGAAAAATTGCCGGGTTTACATTTTTACCCATTTTGAGTTGATTTGAGAAAAGATTATAAGAGGTCCTAAGTTGGATTTTATTTTTGAAAATTCTAAATGATTCTAATTTAAAAAATGATTGATTTATTTTTATTTATTTTTAGAGAACTCAATTTTTCAAAGTGTCAAAACGATTTTCTTTTTCTACTAACCTATTTATTTATTTTTATTATTTTTTTATACTTATTCTATCTATTTCTATAAATAAATAGACTACTTCTTTTCTCTTTTTTTTTTCCTCTTTTTGTTTTCTTCTCTTTCTTTTTTGTCTTTTTCGTTCTTTTTGTCTTTTTCTCATTTATAACATTTACAAATAAACAAATGAATAAAATTAAAAAGAAAAAAAAAAACAAAAAAGGTCGGCTTGGAGTCGACTCACTTTGGCTTGAATCGGCTCACTTTAGCTTGAATCGGCTCACTTCGGCTTAGATCGGCTTGGATCGACTCAGTCGGCTCACTTAGGCTTGGATCGGCTCACTTCGCCTTGGATCGGCTCATTTTGGCTCGGATCGGCTCACTTCAACTTGGAGTCGGCTCGATCGGCTCATGAAATCCGATAATGGTGGTTTTCATCAACAAACACCGTAAGGGATGCCATCTTAGAGAGAGGAAACTTCAATTTTTGTTTTTCTAAAGTGTTTTGAAGTTTTCGTTGTGTTTTGAAAATGAAGAGTAAACCCCTATTTATAGGTGTCATAATCGAGTTAAGGATGGAAAAAAATTAAATATAATATGATTTTTTTCCAATTTTGGATTGGACGAACTTGGATAATATGTGGTGCCAAATACATAGCTGTGCGTGTATGAATGTGCCAGAGTGTATCTACTACACTTAGAAGTAAGTTGGCAAATGACGTAACGATGACATGGCCTGTGACGTAGCGATGACATGGCAATAAATTGAGAAAAGAAAATAAAAGATACATTTTGCACCTTCCATGGAATGAACCCAAGATCTCCAAGTCATATGCAATATCAAGTTCAGGTGCTTATCTAACTGAGTTATTGGTTTTTCTTTATTCATATGTGTAATTAATTGCACATATAAACCAGGTCAACCTGAGTTAGATTCAAATTTAAACCTAAACTCAACAGCCTTTTATTCAAAACTATTGAAATTAAAATTATATTCTATTTAAACAACCTAAAAATTAATTATTTTCTAAATTCCCTATTTTATTTTATGAATTTTCAAATTTCTTACTTTTTTGGATTTTTTCTATATTTCTTATTTTTTGTGCTTTTTCCTATTTTTCTATTTTTATCTAAGTTTTCCTAGAACTCCTATTTTTCTAAATTTCTTCATTTCTTAGGGTTTTTCTTTAATTTTCCATTTTTTGAACTTTTCTAATTTAGGACCCTATAACCTAAACGGAAAAATAAGGGGGTGGGGGGGAGGGGGTGGGTAGCTGCCCCTCTTTTGGTAAAGTTTGAGAAAAACTTCGCTATAAAGATAAAATAGATACTATTTTTGCCATGAGAATGGATTTTATTCTAAGAAGCGTTGAAGCACCACAATTAGCTAACTATTATAACTCCAATCTATTGGGGATTTTGAGAAGAGAAGGGTAGTGTTCTAAGTGCTGGTCGAAAGACTGAAAGAAGAATTAAAGTTTAGTCATGCTCTTATGAACATAGGTAAAACAGGCAAAGCGCTCCAAGAGCTAGCTAAGACCCTAAGAAGAATGAGTGAACTTGGTCGTACCCTAATGAGTTGATTAACCAAGGTGGGCAAAGCGCTCCAAGAGCTGACTAAGACCCTAAGAAGAATGAGCGAACTTGGTCGTACCTTAATGAGCTGACTAACCAAGGTAGGCAAAGCGCTCCTATAGATGGCTAAGATCTTAAGAAGAATGAGCGAACATGGTCGTGCCCTAATGAGCTAACTAACCAAAGCGGACAAAGCGCTCCTAAAGCTGGCTAAGACCCTAAGAAGAATGAGCGAACTTGGTCGTACCCTAATGAGCTGACTAATCAAGGTGGGGAAAGCGCTCTTAAAGTTGGCTAAGACCCTAAGAGGAATGAGCAAACTTGATTGTACCCTAATGAGTTGACAAACTAAGATGGGCAAAGTGCTCCAAGAGCTGGCTAAGACCTTAAAAAGAATGAGTGAACTTGGTCGTACCCTAATTAGTTGACTAACCAAGACGGGCAAAGTGCTCCTAGAGCTAGCTAAGACCCTAAGAAGAATGAGCGAACTTAGTCATGTCCTAATGAATTAACTAACCAAGGCGGGCAAAATGATCCTAAAGTTGGCTGAGACCATAAGAAGAATGAGCAACCTTGGTTGTGCCCTAATGAGCTGACTAACCAAGGTGGGCAAAGCGCTCCTAGAGTTGCCTTTGCTCTCCTAGAACAGGCTAAGACCCTAAAAAGAATGAGCAAGCTTGGTCATGCCCTAATGAGCTGACTAACCAAGGTAGGCAAAGTACTCCTTGAGCTAGCTTAGACCCTAAGAAGAATGAGCAAACTTGGTCATGCCCTAATGAGCTGACTAACTAAGGTGGGCAAAGCACTCCTAGAGCTGGCTAAGACTCTAAGAAGAATGAACAAACTTGGTTGTGCCTTAATGAGCTAACTAATTAAGGTGGGCAAAGCGCTCCTAAAGTTGGCTAAGACCTTAATAAGGATGAGCAAACTTGGTCGTGCTCTAATGAGCTGACTAACCAAGGTGGGAGTCTCTCAAGGATTAGCAACCCTAAAATTTGATTGATCTGGAAGACCTGGTTATACTCCTTTGAGCTGACTATCCTAGGCGGGGGATGGGCGAAGCGTTCCTAGAGCTAGTTGTGACTCTTAATTGAAAACAGATGAAGAGAAGCACCCTTTGGGCTTGAAAATTATTAAAAGAAAGCCCCCAACAGGCTTGCTAAAGACCCTACATGGAATTGGTGACAGCGGGGTTGAAAGATGGCTAGGAGGTCGGAAAGATAAGACAATGCCCTAAAGGCTTAAGGAGATCCCTAAAATGAAAGACAGGATAGCGCCCTAAAAGCTAGCTGGAGCCCTAAAAGAATAAGAGAGGTTAGCGCTATAAGAGCTGACTTGAACCCTAAGAGAAGAATGGGACAATGCTCTAAAGGCTAGCTGGAACCTTGAAAAGAATAAGAGAGGGATCAGAGCTCTAAGAGCTTACTTGAACCCTAAGAGAAAGACGGGATAGTGCCTCAAAGGCTAGTTAGAGCCCTAAAAGGAATAAAGAAGGGTTAGCTTTAAGAGCTAGCTAACACCCTAGAAAGATGGGACAATGCCCTAAAGGCTAGCTAGAGCCCTGAAAAGAATAAAAGAAGGATTAGCTCTAAGAGCTAGCTAACACCCTAAACGGATGGGACAATGCCTTAAAGGCTAGCTAGAGCCTTAAAAAGAAATAAAGGAGGGGTTAGTGCTCTAGGAGCCAGCTAACACTTTAGAAAGATGGGACAATGTCATAAAGGTTAGCTAGAGCTCTAAAAAGAATAAAAGAGGGATTAGTGCTCTAAGAGCTGACTTGAACCCTAAGAGAAAGACAGGACAACACCCTAAAGGTTGGCTGGAACCCTAAAAAGAATAAAAGAGGGATCAACGCTCTATGAGCCAACTTGAACCCTAAGAGAAAAACGATGAAGGATTGAAGAACTAATGTAAGGCAAGCAACCAGTTTGAAAAGACACTTTTGCTAGGAAAAGTATTTATAGAGAGATTGTTGAAAAACCATTTATGAACAAGGAAAAGAGTAGGGATAAGCCCCTTGATTTGAAAAAAGAGTTTGAAGGATGTTAAAAACCTCAATTGGGGAAGAATGACTTAAACTAGAAAAATGATAACCTTGGAAAGGAAACAGATGACATGGATTAAAAACCTTAATTTATTAATCGAAACACTAAACCCTATATATTTGTAAACACTAGAGATTGAACTCAAATATAATAAAAATCCAAAAACTAAAACTTTAAGCTTTTAAATGTACAAATTTATTTTTACAATGATAAAACCTTAATTGGGTATAATTATCGATTAATATGCTTAATCACATAAAATCATGTATGAATGACTAAAGATAACTCCTAAATGCTAATAAACATAAGAATACTAAATAAATTTACAAAATTGGTATTGTTATTTTATAATTGTTAGCAACTTTATATATATGTATAAATCAATGTTATATGAATTTAATTATTTAAACTTAATTTTATTGCTTGTTTGTTGTTTATGTGTTATATCGTAAATGTTAATTTTATATCTTGTAATTTTATTTATAATTATAATATATATTATTATTATTATTATTATTTATAGGGTTAGAAATATTTACAGAAAATTCTAAAATTTATTTTATTTATTTGTTCACTTATTTCCTTATTTTTCCTTTTCTCCTTATATTTTCCTTTTTATTTTCTTTCCTCCCTTTTAAATTATAATTGCTACATGTACATAATATTATTTTCATATTATTATTCTAATTTTGGCCAAAAGTCAAAAAGTCAATTTTAATGCATTGAATTCTCTTTACTTTTCCTTTTCTTTTTCTTTTTCTTATCAATCTTGCCATGAGCCACCCCACCTCTCTAGAACCTTCCCTAATCATCTTGAATTACCTTAAATTACACACAAAAGTCAACTTGTCTTCCCCTACCTTTGAATAAAAAATACCTCTCTCTCTTTTCATCTTCCTCATTTCCTTTTTCTCTTATTTTCTCTAACTACCATTCCACATTCAACTACACTAAACATTCCACCTTCTTACTAATATTTAGAGAGAGAAAGAGAAGGATTTCTACACCAAATAATTTCCAAAACAAGTAAATACATTTCCTTTCTATTTTGCTTGTATTTGTTTTATTAAGTAAATGAGGTTTTTGGTATTTCTTTTATATTTTTGTACTTGATGTATTGTACATGTAAAGTAGTATTTTATAGTTGAAACTCCATGTACATGTACTTGATTTAATGTATATAACTCTATTTTTCTAAAATTATGTTTATACATGTAAATATACTTAGATATATGTAATATATACTCATATGCATAATTTTGTTGTATAAGTATACATGTAAGTAAATACATATACGGTTTATATATATAAATATACATAGTACATATACATATATGTGAGTGACTAAGAAAACAAACTAGGAATGCATATATATAAATATATATATATATACATTCATGCCTATATATATATATATAATGTGGTATATACATAAAGATATATATGAGATATACTAAGTATTTATATATATATATATATATGAAGACCAAAAATGTATATGGATATGTATATATGTAATATATCAAAATTCCTTAAAAATATATTAAGAAAACATAAAAATATGTATATATATATATACGCATATAAAAATATGTATAATATTGAGCATAAATATGTGTACATGTATATATGTATATGTATATAAATACGTATAATAGAGGTATACTAAAAGTATAAATATGTGTATATACACGTATATGGATACATATGGTACTAGTATCATATAAGTATACATACATGAATATACATACAAGTATACATAGTAATAAGTTAAATATATGAATAAATAAGAATACATATGTATACATATAAAAATACAAATACATATCTACTTATAATATAATTATTTAAAATAACAAAATAAAATAGACATATACACAAATGGGCTAAAACCCATAAGGAAAAGTTAAGGCCCATATATATAAACAAATTAATAAATTATAATAACATATAAATATACATATTAATAATATAAAATTTAAGAAATATAAAAATTGGGAAAAATAATAAAATTGCCATTAGACTAACAATAAGTGCCACAATAGCAATTTTTCTAAAATATCCCACTAAACTGCAATTTAAAAAATAATTAGAAAATAATAATAATTAATTAGGAAAAATTATAATAACAACAAAATTAACATCATTGGTAAATTCAGGTTAAAAATGAGGAGACAATGAAATTAATATTAAATGGACTCAAAAATAAAATATTGTAAAAATATAAAATTTATAAATTAATTAAATTATAAAATAATAAAGAAAAGCTCAAAATTAATAAATAAAATTATTTAGGTTGAAATAATTAAATTTGTAATATTTTAGGCCCATACTGAAAAATACAGGTGTTAATGTCCAAAACAGACCTTACTATGTGAAAGTATATCAAAAAACGATAAAAATCGACTATAAGTTTATAAAAATGGAATTTAAAATGAAAAAATTACGTACGATTCAATACCTAAGCGAAAGCGGGAATCAAAAGGTAGATAGTAATTAATTAGGCCATTTAGTATTACATTTAGATACTCACTAGGTTCTTATTATTTTATTTATCAAGAGATACTGATCAGGATGACGAACTGTCCATTAATTTTTACGATTCCTATCGGCTTTGGTCAAATAAATACTCTCGATGATTCTATACTTAATTTGTACTTGTAGTTAATGCACCTAAACTGTATAGAATAATAAATTGATGCATGAGGTTCGAGATATGCATGTCGTTGAATATTGTTTGTTTTGTTGTGCAAAATGTCGTTATATCTAATAACCAAGAATTGGTGGTATGATGGACTATTGCATGATTTGGATGATTTGTTAATATTAGTTGATTGTTTAATAATTTGACTTAATCACATTCGGACTATCTTAAACTAAAAGGATCATGCGTAATCACGAGCATTTCATTTACTGTTTCGGCAATCACCTCACGCGGATGGTAATGAAGGGCTTTATAGGAATAGGAATCTCATATGATTTGATTAGTATAGTATAAGAGCGCTTGTACAACAAGACCTTACCCTTGGCTCGCAAGTTTACTTAACACCGAAGATGCTAATCATAGGTAACTAAGGGTTGAGTTTAGAAACCTCTGCTGTAGGGCATAAAAGTAGATTATAGGGGCTACCTCATTGCTAGACTTAGGAATTTATAAGTTATTGGATTTTTGGAAATGGAAATATATTTTATCAAATATGGAATTTCAATATGTGGTTTAAAACCCAAGTGCTAGAACCAAGTTGTGATTGATCCTGATGTATCTCCAATTGTTACCTCAAAGGGCATTAAATCTAAAGTTGAATGTAATATCGATTAACTGCATATATTATTTGTCATACTGCATGTTCATCCATTCATATGTTTATTAATTAATTGTTTGATAACTTACTTGATAATATAGTATGGGAGATAACTCACTAAGTTCTTGTAGTTTACTCTCCAGCAGTTTTCTCTTGTAAGTTAATTGATAATTAAGCATGGGTTAAGAACCGAGAGTTGAATACAAGTATTGAGATGCTTAAAAAATAGAATCTAAAGATAGATTATATAGCTAGTTTAGAATACTATATGTAATTACTATTCTTATAGTTAAATTTGTAACTTCGATAAGTTTAAATTTTAAATATTTGCTACTTGATCTTATTATTTAATAGAGAATACTGATACTTTGTAGTTTTCAGGAACTATTGAATATTAGATATCCATAGTTATTTATATTTTACGATAAACTTATAAACTAATAATTAGAAACTCTAGTAATTAATTAATTTAAATCTTATGATCTTTGACTTGCAAGGAAATTTTCATATCATGGGTATACAATGATACATAAATTTTAGGGAATCTTAGTAAGCCTCCTTTAGAGTCACAATAGTTGAACCCTAATGTTATAGATATTTCCTTAAGTCAACCAAACTATATAAATTTAAAATTGATTAAATTTTAATTTTGAAACCTGAAATGAATATAAAAAAAAAACCTTAATATATGATTTAAAAACCTTACCTACATCAGAAAACCCTAAACCTTATGTATGCATACTTATAAAAGTTTGGACCCAAACCTAATAAAAACCATAAGCACTAAACCCTAAGATTATAAAACTCTAAAATTTACCCTCATATTAATTAAGATTTAGTTTGATAAAATTATCGTTAAAAATGCGAAATTGTGTAAAAATGCTAAAGAATGATTAAGGATAACTTGAAATAACAATAAACAATTAATTTCAACAAAATAAATTACTAAGTTAGTAAATTGCAAATAAAATCTTATACCACTACATGTAGCACTAGGCATGTATGTATGTGTATATATATTATTATAATTTCTCCCTTTCTTAATGTGTGTATGTATATGTGTATATATATATGTTGATAGTCAGTTTTTGCTCAACTTACACTCTTCTTTTAGTCAGCCAAGATGCCGAGTAATCGACTCTCTCAACATTTGCCTTCTATAAAAGACACATTGCACTTATCTAGTGTATAAGAAATGCTCTTGGTTTGAATTCAAATCTATGGTGCGACCAGTTATCATAAGCACAATTATATTTTACAATCGCTTACTATCCCTACATATTAGGGAAGATGTCAAGTCAAGAGGTCTCCACGTATCTTAATAGTTACTTAGACACAAAGACCGTCCATAAATACCAAAAAGAAACTTTGCAAGAGCTCTTTGACACTTCTTATTCACATTTTTACTACACTAAATCACCATTCTAACTTAGGCATTAGAATAGCCGCACCGTACTGGCCCTAGTACTAAGTATCTTACTCTCTTTGTAGGACTGTTTCCTCACCTTAAAATTCACCTACAACATTTGGTGCTGTCTATTTTTCTCTAAACACGACTACTTGACTAGAATTAGGATGACACAAAGTGCAGGTGCTGGTACTTCCTCCCAACACCCTGAAGGAGGGAGTCGGCATGCTGATGAACAACGATTAGCTTGACTTGAGCAACTCTGTCTTGATTTAACTAAAGAAAATTCTGAGTTAAACAAAAAGCACGAACAAATCCTTAACCTTCTCCATAAAAGTTTTCACTAGAATCAGGAAAAAGAGCATGGTGATCATGATGCCAATAGTACCAATGATTCCATTTATTTACTTGAATTGCCAAAAGCATAAGCTAAGGTTCCAGCGTAACCTACAGCTGCTACTTTCAAAAAGTTGATAAAGGCAAGTAACTGACCCTCGCATGTTAGCACTCCCGTTTCAGCGACCAAACAATTCTAAATTAAGAAAAGTCTTTTTTGCCTAGAGATTTTGGAAGAGGTAATACCTCGGCATGTTAAGTTACCTTAATTCAAAACATATGATGGGATAAAGGACCCTGAAGACCACTTGGAGTACTACTGAACACTGGCCAAGTTGCATGGTTTAAGCAATGCGATAGCCTATCAAGCCTTTCTCTTAAACTTGAGGAATGCAGCTAGTACATGGTTCAGACACTTGAAGCCTAATATCATTTCATGTTTCGATGAATTAGCAGAAGTGTTTCTTCAACACTTGCTAGCAAACTTCCTGTTAAGGATTCTTCAATCTTGAACACCATCAAACAAAGGTCTGATGAGTCAATCAGGGACTATTTGGCTAGATTTATGGCCGAGATGGTCCAAATCCCAAAACTGGATATGAGTATGGCCCTTAACTCTATAATCGATAGAGTTAAGCCTCATGGAGACTTCTTTAAGTCTCTCACAAATAACAAGCCAAAAACTTTTGTTGAGTTTAAGGCTAAAGCCACCTCATAATCCAATAGGAAGACAACATAAAGGCACAACGAGAGGTTGATCAAAGCAAAGGAGATGGAAAGAAAGACAAATGGAAAAATGCTAAGGATAGACTTGGCACGGACAACGACAATAGCTTAGATGCCAAGAGGAAGAGACCGAAGATCCCGACATTCCATCTTACATGCCTATCAACTATCCAATCTTAGATATTTTGATGGAGGTCCATAGGGTGAGAGGTGTCCTCCAATGGCCAGAAAGAATGCAAGGGAATCCCTTAAGAAGAAATTCAAACAAGTACTATGACTTCCATTGTGATAAGGGTCACAATATGGATGAGTGCATTCAACTAAAAAATGCAATTGAAGAAGCAATACAACGCGAGCACCTGCAAAAATTTCTAATGCATGATGCTGAAAGTATCGAAAGACCATCTTAGAGGAGAAGAGAGGAACATGGGGATGACATTTGGCTAGCAATGGCTATAAGAGATGCAAGGGATGTTAATCTCAACAAAGCACCCAATGGAGTAATTAATACAATTGTCGGTGGACCTAATATAGGCTAATCAAGTTCTTCGAATTCAATTAACGCTAGGAATTACGTTTACAATATTTATGTAAAGAAGGTCAAGATTGACAATACAATATCTTTCAGGGAAGAGGATTTTGAGGGTATACAGAGGCTCTACGATGATGCACTTGTCATCAATGCGAGAGTCATTAACTTTGAGGTCAAGAACATTCTTGTTGACATGAGAAGTTCGGCCGATATCATTTTTCAGCATGCCTTCGATCAAATGAGGCCCAAGATCAAAGTGCAATTGTGGTCATACAAGTATGACCTCTATGCTTTCAATAATTAACCCATCCAAGTAGCCAGAGTTATCTCTTTGCTAATATAGATCGGCGATGACGAGAATGTTGCAAAGGACAAAGTGGATTTCCTCGTCGTCAAATGTTGGTCCCCTTACAACATGGTAATGGGACAGCCATGCTAACATTTATTTGGTATCATCTCTTCAACGGCACATCTAAAAGCTAAGTTTTCCACTCCCACGAGGGTCGGTTTGTGTAAAGGGGATCAACAATTGGTACGCTCCTTATATATAAGGGCTTTGAGGTACGAAGAAGTGTTTTAGGTCGAAACTTGCCTAGAAGGCAAGTCAATTGGCATAGAAAACGCTAAGAATGATATAAAGGAGATTCCTTTAGGAGATGATCTCGAGAAGATAACAAGGATAGGAAAACCCATATCAGCAAATGTCCGACAAAGTCTGATTGACTTCCTACAAGCCAATGCTGATGTGTTCGTATGGTCACCATCTGACATGCTTAGTATTATGAGAGACGTTACAGTACACATGCTCCAAATTAACTCAAATGTAAAGGTGGTCTAACAGAAAAAGAGACATTTTGCACTAAAGAGACAAGCGGCAATAGAAGAAGAGGTCCATAAATTATTAAAGGCAGGATTCATCTGGGAAGAGCCTTATCCGACTTGGCTAGCAAATTGTGTGCTAGTCAAGAAGTCTAATGGCAAGTGACGAATGTGCATAGACTTTACGAATCTCAATAAGTCTTGTCCCAATGATTGTTTCCTGCTGCCAAAAATAGATCAGATGGTAGGACATGCGTTGCTTTCTTTTTTGGACGCTTTTTTTTGTTACAATCAAATCAAGATGAACAAGGCAGATAAAGTCCACACATCTTTCGTTACCAATTTTGGAATGTACTGTTATACGGTGATGCCCTTTGGGCTAAAGAACATTCGTGCCACATACCAAAGATTAGTAACAAAGATGCTCAAATCTCAAATCCATAAGAATGTTGAAGTATATGTGGATGATATGATTATGAAGAACATAAAAGAAGATCAGCATCTTGTAGATCTGGAGAAGACGTTTGCCACATTGCGGAGATATTACATGAAACTCAACCCATAGAAGTGCATCTTTGGTGCAACATTAGGGAAATTTCTCAGGTATATGGTCACACAACACGGCATCGAGGCCAATCCAAGAAAGATTGAAGTCATAAGGAATATGAAATCACCTCATACGGCCAAAGAGGTACAGGAACTCACTTAGGGAATTGCCACCCTCAATAGATTCGTGTTAAGAAGTGCGGATAGGTGTGCAGAATTCTTTAAAATTTTGAAGAATCTAAAGGAATTCAATTGGACTGAAGATTGCGAAAGAGCTTTCAACGAGCTCAAGGAATTTCTTGCATCACCTCCGATACTCTTAATACTCATTTCTGGAGAAAATTTATTCTTATATTTATTAGTCAGCTACCGAACACTTTCCTCTTTACTAGTCCAAATTGACGATAAATAGCATCAACCCATTTATTACATGAGTCATGTTTTGCAAGGGCTAAAGTTTCGGTACACAAAGATAGAAAAATTTGTATTGGCTATAGTTCTCTTGACAAGAAAGTTGAAGCTATACTTTGAATCTCACTATATTATTATCTTCACTGATCAACCATTGCGACAGGCATTGCAGTGGCTCAACTCCTCGGGGAGGATGATAAAATATGCCGTTGCCTATGGTGTATAATATAACCTAAAACGGTACTGAAGGCCCAACTACTGGTGGATTTTGTAGCTAAATTCACTAAAGATGAAGAATGTGTAGAGATTATCGAGAAAACTATCTGGTTTCTCTATGTTGATGGTTCTTCAACACGAGAAGGAAGTGGTACAGGCCTAGTTCTTTAAGGCCCCCATAATGTCAAAGTTCATTACACTTTGAAATTTGGATTCCTAGCTAATAACAATGAAGTAGAGTATGAAGCTCTAATCGTCGAACTGAAACTGGTAAAAGAAATTGGTGTCAAGAAACTCGAAGTGTTCTCTGATTCCCAACTAGTGGTAAATCAGGTCACCGAAAGTTATGCAGTAAGAGAAGAAGAGATGAGCAAGGACCTATTGGTGGTATAAACACTTGCAAAAGAATTCCTATCTTTCTCTATTCACAAAATTCCGAGAAGTAAGAATATTGCTGCCGACAAGCTGTTGAAGTTGGCCAGTATAGCATTCCCTAAGCTGAACAAGAAACTTTTCGTCAAATTTCTCTATCATAAAAGCTTATCTAATCTCTCATATAGTTGTAAGTTAGCTCCTTACCCAAAAGAAGAATCGTGGATAGATTCCCTAGTGAATTATCTAAAAGATGGTATTGTCCCTGATGACAAAAAGGAGGTACAAAGATTGGCTTACCAGGCTGCAAACTACATGCTGATTGGTGGCCAGTTGTACAAGCATGGAATATCCCAACCCTACCTTCGATGGCTTTTCCCGAGGGATGCTTAGAGGGTATTATCTAAACTTCATGGTGGCATATGCAGCAATCATGTGAAGGTGCAAACACTATATATTCAAGCACTACGACTCAACTATTATTGGCCAGCTATGAAAGAAGATGTGAAGGACATTGTCTAACAGTTTTGTCAATGCTAGAAGCATGAGTTGCCGAGTAAAGCACGCGTAAGTGAATTATGTAGCCTAACCAGCCCTTAGCCTTTCACCTAGTTGGGGCTAGATATTCTTGGACCCTTTCCTAATTCTACTGCTTAACGACAATTCGTCATTATCATTGTAGACTACTTTACCAAATAGGCTGAGGCCGAAGCTATGGCAAAGTGGAAGCTTTCGTCTTCAATGCCATCATATCAAGATTTGGAGTACCCTACATGATAATTACAAATAATGACCCACCGTTTGACAACAATAGGTTCTAAACGTTTTATGAAAGGTATGACATTTAGCTCAACTATACGTCTGTAACGTACCCTTAGACAAATGGACAAGTCGAAGCCATAAACAAAATCATATTGAACAGCCTGAAATGGAAAGTAGATCAAGTCAGGGGGAAGTGGGCCGATGAACTACTGAATGTCCTATGGGGATATGGAATCACTCATAAAACTGCAACAGGAGAGATACCATTTAAGTTAGCATACGGCACTGAAGTCGTGTTGCTAATTGAGTTGGACTTGCCTAATTTACGTACACATAATTTTGATGTTGTACTTAATCAAGTCGGATTAACAGCGAATCTAGATACTATTAAGGAAATTCGAGACATTGCAAAAGCCAGGGTCGCGGCATACTAGCATAGAGTAGTAAGATACTACAATTAGAAAGTTAAGCACAAGGTTTTCCAACTTGGAGATCTAGTTTGCCGTAAGATGGAAGTAATAGGCGCACGAGCAAATTAGGGAAAGCTCAACACGAATTGGGAGGATCTTATTAGGATCGGGGAAGTCGTTGGTGAGGGGACCTATCGACTAGAAAGGCTGGATGGATCCATCATCCATCAAGCTTGGAACGTTGATAATCTGAAATTTTATTTCAATTAATATCGGATGACTTCTGTCCTCACTCTTTTGGCGACAACCAACATGCTTGTAAAACTTATTTATGACAACTATATATTTGAAGTCTCATTGTGTTTTGGTTATAATTGCTGAATGAGCAAGTTCTAGGCTGTACAGTAAACAAGCTGATCTAAGTTCTAGCCTAACACGATAAAAGAACTATAGAAATTATCTATACGGTCAAGTAATGTGGCTAGTCCACACCTCAAATAGTTAATTAACAGTATAAAACAATGAGTGTGTAAAATAAAACATGCTAAGAAACAATAGGTGTGTGAATAAAACATGCTTAGAAACAATGGGCTTATGAAACAAAACAGGCTGAAAGTTAATAGGGTACATAAACATGCATAGAAGTAACGAGCATGTCAAATGAAACAAGCCAAAAAATAGCAGGGCATGTGAAATAAAACTTGTCGAGATGCAAATGGAGTAAATTAAAGTATGCTAATGAATGAGAGCGTGAAGCAATATGCATAAACCATACAAATTATGAAAGCATAGTTACATGAAAAAGTCATAAGCACTTGGCATTGCCTTGGTTATATTCCAATTAGTAATTACATGAGACTGCAGTATGCTAATACAACAAGTCCTATGGCTTATTCTCAGATTTAGCAAAAGTGATTCTTAAATTTTTGGCTGGGGCTTCCTCAGCAACTGTGTTCTTAGAGCAGGCAACTTCTTCGACTTGAGCTTCATTATCACTTTAATCGATACTCTCGGCACTCGTTTCGTTGCCTTCATCTTCGTTGGCACTACTAACTTTGTCGTCAGCATTGGTAAAGTCAAGACATGAGAGATCATAATAAGGATGAAGCTTCAAGACCTCTTCTCTTGCTGCTTGAACTCCTCCCAACAACTTTTTGTGTAGAAGCTTCTCGTATTGCTGACTTAGAGTGACTATATCGGGAGCCTCTTTAACAGATGGCCCCCTCCTCAAAGTCTCCTCTAACTGGGCAATACGGCTTTGCAAGTTCAAGTTGTTGGTCTCCAACTCCTTAATCTGCATCCTCAACTTGTCTTCATCGTTGCTCATCGTATAAATAGTTCTACCTAAGCCCCAGTACTCTTCCTTTTTCTTCTGCAGCTCCTCTTTCAAGCTTTCGGACTCTTTGTACTATTCTTCCATTTTGGCCTTTAGGCTAGAGATTTCATCAATAGCGAGGTCTTATGCCAATTTCTTAGTAGTAAGTTCCTCCTTAAGCTTTCTTACCTCCATCTCAGCCCTAATCCTCACATTCTCAGCCACAACAGTTTAGGCCTTTGATGCATTGTACGCATCCTCAACTTTCTACAACAAATATTATTATTATAATCAAGAATGATTAGATATTACATAGATATAGTAGAAGACATTACCTTCTTTGCCTCTCTATTGGCCTTGTCTAAAGTTGTAAGAATGTGGCTACTTATCTGAAAAAGAAAGTGTGTTAGTTATTTGGACGAGCTTAATAATTAAAAGCAATGTTTATGGATACTCATATCATACAATTTGGCCGCAACATGGGCCTTATTACAACTATTGACCTTGTCAACATCCTTCTTGGCGATATCTTTATCTTTTAGAAAAATAACCCCTTCTATTAAAACCAAAGATTTCGTCCTATCTCCCAAGGTTGAGTCAGTATCCAAAATCTAATAGCTCTAATAAGGGATGAAGTACTTACCAACCTCTTTGTTTGGCAAGAATTCGGTGCTAGTGATGCCAAGAGCTTTAGAACGCATTGTCTCATTTGCCCTTTTGTCCAGGCCTTTAGACTTCTTGATAGGTGGTTGGTTAGCAAGTTCCTTCCCTAGTCTTTTTTCACCACTTGGAGCCACTGTAATCACCTATGATGAGCCTTCTACGGCAATGGCATTTTCATCCTCCTCATTAGGGTATGTCTCTTAACTTTCACTATTCCTCAACTCAATAGAAGTTTGAATAATCACAACTAGAGGCTCCTTAGAACGAACCTTGGTCGGCTGTACATTCTCATTCTCCTTCACTCTCTTAGCAGGACGAGAGGTCTATGCAACTGTCTGCTTTGTTGCAACTTCCTTTGCTGGTATCTCTGTGATAGCAAGCTATGTGGTAGCTACTGGGGTGGTCCCCCTCTTATTAGCCTTGGGCTTCTTAGCCTTCGCTTGAGCAAGTAGCTTTACAGGATCTACCTCTTCGACACCTATATCTATAAGAGGAGTAAATCAATTAATATAAATAGGGGAAAAATATGAACTTACATTTTCCTTGCTAAGTAAGGCTCAAAGGCCACTCTCCCCCCCAGAGTCTCAAGAACAGCTTTCCCCGTGGCTATACTCAACATGGTGGTAACACATCAGCATATCTTCTGTTTCAGAAAATATTGGTTCACCATTTTCATAAAGCCGTATAATTCTCTTCGAATCCCAGAAGAACATTTTGTTTCTCCTTCTCTCCTGAATCTTCTTCACTATTGCTGCATCATTTGGCATAAGATCTACATCCTTTGTATGTATTGGCATGTATTGGCTTAGTCCATTGGGTCCAGAAGTCTAAGTGCTCATCAGACACTATTGACATGAACTTATCATGCCATCTGTGAATCTTAGATTCTAACCCGTTCGTGAACTTACGCCCATACCTTGAAGCGATGAAGTACCACCCATCAAGTTACCTATGGATAGTGAAGAAAAATCTAAGTAGATGAGGTGTAGCCTTGACCTAAACTTCTTCACATACTATCTTAAAAGCCACCAAAAGTTGATATGTGTTGGGTAAGAACATACTCGGCGTGACTTTGTGGTTAAAGAAGCCTTGAACAAAAGTTGAGAAAGGGAAGTGCAACCCAAAATCTAAATACTTTAGGTATATATGGAACTCGTGCTCCCATGGAAAGCATACTCTGTCCCCATCTTTCGGCCTCCTCAAGTTCCATATTCTAAGATCTCGCTAGTACCGATTGTACTTTGTGACGAGAACTCTGTTGATAGAATCGGCAGTCCCATCAGGAGAATCGCAAAAGTAAGCTATTGTATTGTATAGATATTTTGCTAAAGACCTCCCTTCCTTATCCTCAGGATAATTATCTACGGGAAGCTCGTTAATCCAATCAAGTTTATCCTACCTTGCCTCCATACTATCAGTTGAACCGCTCAGAGAATACGCTGCCTCAGTCTTATTTGGGGTAAAGGGGGGAGGGGGAAGAGTAGCCTTAATTTTAGTTGCCTCGGAATCGAATAAAACAAGTCAATGTACAACTTTGCAAACCATACCTAGATTGTTGTATGAAATGAAATAACAGAAGTCGAAGAATAGGATTTTAAAGATTGGAAAACGAACAAAAGTTTTACGTGCAACTAGAGAAGTGAAATCTGATTATGAATAGTACCTTATATATGGAAAATCCGTTCTTGTAACTGCAAATCTACTTTTGATAGTATTGATGCACTGATATGATAGTCCCACGGATTGTTGACGCATGTCTCATGATAGAAATCTAATGGCTGAAAACTTTTTAACAGTTATTAGGCCTGTAATAAAATGATGACCCAAGTGACAGATATCGTGCCTATAACTTTTTGGTTTCCTAATCTGGTAAGAGTTTTGAAATGGTGACATTTTGGTTGGGATGTGATCCATCTTGCTTCCCATGTTACCTAGCATGAACCTAAAGAATCTCTCCCCACTCAGCCTCTATTACAATATATATATATAACTCCCTTTGTCAACTATTTAAACATAGGAGTTGAAGGGTAAATGTTGATAGTCAGTTTTCACTCAACTTACACTCGTCCTTTCATCGACCAAGATGTCGGGTAATTGACTCTATCAGCATTCGCCCTCTATAGAAGACATATGGCACTTATGCTGTGTACAAGAAACACTCTTAGTTTAAATTCAAATCTATAGCACAACCAGTTATCATAAGCATGGTTATATTTTACTACTGCTTGCTATCCTTACATATTAAGGGAGATATCAAGTCAAGAGGTATCCACGTGTCTTAACAGTTACCTTGACAATTACCTTAGACACAACAACCATCTACAAATATCGAAAAGAAACTTTATAAGAGCTCTCCAACACTTCTTATTCACATTTTTACTACACTAAATCACCATTCTAACTTAAGCATCGAAGTGGTCGTACCAGATTATCCCCGATACCAAGTATTTTACTCTCTTTTACAGGACTATTACCTTACCCTAAAATTCACCAACAACAATATATATATGGTTTTTAAATACTATGATATGTTATATTGTATATTATATATGTATTGTGTTTAATTAAGTACCTTAACTAAGTATTTTTATTATTTTATTTAATCAATTCTCTAATGTCACTACACCAAAACCATTTCCAATAAGCTAACTAAACTCCTAACCAATATCCCATCACCTTCTTAAACCTAAGCTACATGAAATGATTTAAAGGAAAACAAAATCACCCAACTTTCATATTTTCGATGAACCTTCTCCCTACATACACACAAAAAGAAAAAAAAAAAAAGGAAATGTCAACTCCTACTTCTCTTTTACGCCAACCATTGCCTTAATCCTTATCCATCACCCAAAGCCCCAAAATCCCAACAATCTCTATAGGCCATCACTCTTCCCTAGAATCTTTTTCAACAAGAAAATTAAACCTCTCATTTTAGCTTATAAGACATGCCTAAGTAGTTGCCATTTCTTCCCGGTTCTTCTTTTTTTTTTTTTTCTTAAACAACACACCAAAATATTCTCCAAATCTCCCTATCATAACCAACCAATGTCTTAAGCAAGTTCCTCTTCCATTTTCTTCATTTTTCTTCCATCTTTATCCCCTATTTTCTCATTTACTTCACTTCATATTTTAACTCCAAGCTTATAAAGGAATAACATAAGGCATCTAAGAAGAATTCAAGTTTTTCTTAACCTTCAAGACCCACTATACCCTCTTCCAAAAGAGTAACAAAAATGTATTTTCATTTTTCCTCCTTGTAAAATTTTGTGAATTTTGTCAGTCTTATATTTATGTTCCATCTATATCATTTTCATATTTTCATGTATTAGGATGAATATTGTAAAAGACTTGGGATTGTTTGTATAAGTAGTTGGTTTATTGAGTTGTATATACACAAGTAAATGTATTCCTTCTTTTCTTCCTATTTTTCTTATTTTTTGTATTTTTTTCCTTTTTATTTTTATTTTCGATATTTCTTCTTCTTATGTATATTTTCTATATTTTTGTAAACCGATACTAAGTATATGTACATATGAGAAATATATGAAGAAATACATCCATGGTATGCATATATATATATATATATATATATTATGTAAAATAGTATTTATGTACATATGCATATTGCAAAAACATTTATGCACGTATACCCATAGCTGTATATATATGTGTGTGTGTGTATATGCCCATACTTTAATATATATATATATATATTAGTATATATATGTATATTATCTATAATTTTATTTTTTGCATTAAATGTATATATATATATATATATAATAAAATATATTTATCTATTTTAGTGTATTTTAAAATTAGTAAATATACTAGTCTTATTTATATATATGCCTAAAAATACGTATTTATGTATGTATGTATGACAGTATTCCACCACTACACTGGTATTTTTATCCTAATTTTACTTTATTTTTGTATTTTATGGATTTGTATTTATTATATATATGTATATATTAATATCACAAATAAATAAAACTATAAACATAGATTAAATTTAGGAAATTGCACCTTGGTCTAATCAGGAGCTACCACATTAATCTCCACATTTTGCTAACCCTAAAATTCTATTTTATAAAATTAATAATAATAAATTAATTTAGAATAAGTACTATAATAATAGTTAGAATAAATAGTAATTCAGAGCATAAAGTTGCAGAATACAGAAATAAGGTGAAATTGGACCATAAGAAAAGACCCTACTAGGTCTGACCCAAAAAAGAAAAAGGTGTTTAAAATTTTTCATTTAATTAAAATAAGGTTCAAAATATACAAACAAATTAGGCCCATAACTTGTAGAATAAAAAAACTTAGGAAAAAGGCTTATTTTAGGCCAATAAGTAAGATCATGGCCCAAAAATGAGAATATTCAGAAAATATAAAATTTAGAAATTGTTTTAAAACCACTAACATAATTTAGGTGAAGCCCAATAAATAAAACCACTAAATAGAGCCCATAAAGATAATAATAATAATAAAATAATAATTGGGCTCAAAATAATGAAAATTTGTAATTGTTCATGTCGCGACCTGAGGGGGGCTAGTCGTGGCAGTCGCCGTATACTGTACAAAGGATTGTAGATTGAGTTCCCTTACAATCGACGACCCTTTTATACGATACACAAAGCTACAGCTACAGCTACAGCTACAGCTACAATTACTACTAACTACCAAGAGTGTGCAAGCTTAAGCAATATCATTTCATGACGAATAATAATATAGTAAAACATAACACATAATTTATGTATATAAAAGTTTACAGATATAGAGTTTGAAATATGTCTAAAGTCAAACTAATATAAAAATTACATATTTAAATCTACATTTAATCAAAAGTACTCTCTGTCCTCAAACAGCTCCTACATTGACCCTATAGAGAAAGCTAACCTCGAGCATACGATGGCCTGACTCCACGAATAAGTCGGCCTGCAAGAGAAGTTTACGAGGGTATAAGCTTACTAGCTTAGTGAGATATTTTCCCTCAACCATACAGCAATTAAGTTATACCACAGTTAAGTTCAACCAAATGAATACATGAACAAGCAGTATGCCAAACAAATACATGCAGGTGACTAGATACTGCATGTAACTCAGATTTAACACCCTCTGAGTCAAGGTTGGAGATTCTTCGGTACAATCAAATCCGGGTATCATATTAGAACTTATTTCATAACGAAACTCCGCGTTTCGTATTCAAAATGTAATGATACATCCATTACCAGCTTTATCAAAACGAGTTCTATATATGATTGTGAGTAGGTTCACGCAGCCCTCACTCACCCCTAAACGAAGGCCTTTGGACTCGACCCATAGCCAGACGGTTGACGCCTCCAACGCCTAGTCATCCTGTGGGCCAGGGTAAGGTCATATCGCACGTGTGTACTGTACGAAATCAATAACAATCAATAATCAACCCAAGTATTGCCTCTCGCTACCTCCGTGTAATGTGACTGCCCGGAATTAGTTATGTAGTGTACGATTTATGCATGATCCAAGTTAACTTTTCTAGTTGAATAAAAGTTAAGTCATATTTAATCAGTGATCATTCTAAGTCACAAACAATCAATCTATTGAATGTACTATGCAACAAACATTATATTATTGAAATTTAAAATAGATTTATCATCAACAACAAATATCATGCACAAGCATAACCCAACCCCATACACATTCATTTATAATTCATAATTTATGTTCAATAACTACAAGCACAAATAAGTATGGAATCATAAGGAAAAACTCACTCGGCTATGGTTAGTTTAGGGATCATAATAGTCGGTGGGCAGCTCAAGGTCGATACCAAGATCACTTGAGAATAAGGAAAATTTGTAAGATAAGGAATTTAAAACTAACTAGTGTTATAATGTGTAAGGTTTATTTCATTTAGTTATATGAAATTGTCGATTCGAGCTTTTTATCGAATCGCGTGTAAATTTTTTGTTTTAGCTCGGAACGTTATGAACTTATAGTCCATTTTGATCGTTTTCGAGCATATTTTCTCATAACGAGATCTGTTTTGGACATTGTAGCTCGTAGTGTAAAGTGTGATATAAAAATATCACAAAAATTATTATTTAAGTTTAAAAATTATAAAATATTGATTTTCGTTTTTTCGTAACATATTTATGATTTAATAATTATTTAGATCATATATTTGTTATTTTATTATTTTGGGTATATTTTCCTATTTTTCTCATTTTCTTATTTTTCTTATGTACCTCATGATTATACATATATATATATATATATATTCCTATACTTATAATATATAATTTATGGTTTATGTTATTGTAAATTCTTAAATTACGGTATTAGATATACATATATACACTATATATTACACGTATTATATATGTATATGTATTTATTTAAAACATACTCTTATACACATATTCATATATTTATATATATAAATATATATATTTGGCATAGATTCATATAAATACATACATATATATATATTTGGCATACATAGCTATAAATACATATATATATGTTCGGTATATATATACTTATATAGTATTTATCATTTATCATAAAATATGTATACTATATATTACATACATAATATGCTGTATACTATTATATATATATATTTTCATATATCTTATATACATACTTATAAAAATACCACTACACATATATATATATATATATAATCATATATGTATACCCATATATACCCATATATATATATATATATATATAAAGTTACGGTACATACATATATATGTATATTATAGTTATGTATTAAAAAAAAGAAATACATAATACATACTATATACTTATGTACATACATGTATACACAACCTAATCTTATATTTACACATATAATTAAATTTGGGTATTCATGTACATAAACATATACTATTAGTATTATATGTAAAAATACCATAAAATACCATTAAAATACTATATTTCTACATGTATATACTATAATATACATCTATACTTTCTAAAATAAATCACTTACCTTGTAATTTTTATTTTTTTCTTCTTTTCCTTCTTCTTTTTCTTCCTTCTCTCTCTTTTCTTTCTTTCTTTTTCTTTCTTTTTCCTTACGGTTTGCAGATTTTGTGTGTATGTTTGTGTAGAATTTTTTTTTCTTTTTCCATATTTATATGTTGCTCTTGCTCAGGTTAGTTATTAGATTAAAATGTAAGCTAAGTTAGCTTTTCATTAATGTAAATAAGACAAAAAAAGAACATCACGTGGCTGCTGATTTTTTTTGTCTTAATTTGTTGACTTTTGTTCATGTTTTGCACAGGAGAAGAATTGGATTGGAAATGGAGAAGGAAAATGAGATAAATTGGAAATGGAAAAGAAAGAAAATGAAAATTATTAACAAATATGTGTAATTTTTTGAATCATATAAATTATAGCGAATCTCCTCGTAGATTAGTTTTAAAAATTTTGTGAAATTTTATCAATTTAATTGGTACCCGTTACAATTATAATTTTTACAAGTTATTATGGTAATTTCATTACAATTTCATACAAATAGGCGATTTAGTCAAAAATTACATTCAACTATAATTTTATTGCTATTGTGTAATATCTAACTATTTTATAGGTTTATGTTTATGATTTTAAGGTTTTGAGCAATATTGGGTTCAATTTCAATTAATGATGCATAAACTAGTTTTAAGGTTTTAGTAAGCGATTTAGGGTTTCGATAAATTCCTAAAGTTTTGTTGTCGGTGTTATATTTGATTTATTAAACTTAATATTCTTTTATTATTATTAGCCTTATCGACTTCTTATACAGTTTATAACACTCGGACTCAAGTTAAGATTCAACTACTGTTTTTCCTAGGGTTTACATTCTTCTCCCCTTCAAATAAGTTTTGTCCTCAAAACTTGAGATGTGTACCTGGTTCTACGAATAAGTGTTAGATTTCTCCTTTACTTCATCTTCTGCTTCCCAAGTAGCTGATTCTCGTTCATGGTTTCTCCATAATATCTTGACATAACAAATCTGTTTATTCCTCAACTGTTGTACTTTACTGTCTATAATCTTCATTGGGTGTTCTTCGTATGTCAAGTTTTCTTGCAGTCTTATTGGTTCCAATGCAACGATTCGGTTGGGGTCGGAAATGTGTTTCCTCAAAACTGACACATGGAAAACGTTATGAATTCCCGATAAATTAGGTGGCAATGCTAATCAGTAAGCTAAATTCCCAACTCGTTCCAAAATCTCAAATGGGCCTATATATCTTAGACTTAGTTTTCCTTGGGCTTTAGCACGATGAATACCCTTGATCGGTTTTACTCTTAAATACACATGTTCTCCTACTTGGAATTCTACTTCTCTTCTTTTTAGATCAGCCCAGCTCTTTTGTCTATCTTGGGATTCTTTCATCCTTTGTCTAATCACCATGATTTTATCTGCTGCTTCTTGAATCAAATCGGGTCCTATTACAGCTTTCTCTACATCATCCTAGAATAATGGAGATCGGGACTTTCTTCCATATAAAGCTTCGTAAGGTGGCATGTGTATGGTTGAGTGATAACTATTATTATAAGCAAACTCAACTAAGGGCAAATGTGTATCCCAACTTCCTTTAAATTCTATAATATAAGCCCTCAACATATCTTCCAAAGTCTGAATAGTTCTCTCCGTCTGTCCATCTGTTTGGGGATGATATGGTGTACTAAATTGTAGCTTCGTTCCCATCACTTTTTGTAAACTTCCCCAAAATTTTGATACAAATCTTGAATCTCTATCCGACACAATTCTTGCTGGGACACCATGTAGTCTCACTATCTCCTTGATATATATCCTTACCAATTTCTCCAAAAAAAAAAGTCTTATTAATTGGCAAAAAGTAAGCTGATTTGGTAAGTCGATCTACGATTACCCAAATCGCATCAAAACCAGTAGCTGTCCTCGGTAATCCACTCACAAAGTCCACAGATATCTGATCTCATTTCCATTCTGGAACAGATAAGGGTTGTAGTAATCCTCCTAGTCATTCATGTTCAACTTTCACTCTCTAACAAGTTTCACACTTAAGCACAAAATCAGCTACGTCGTGTTTCATTCCATTCCACCAGAAATTCTTCTTCAAGTCTTGGTACATCTTCATTCCTCCTGAATGTATAGTATAGCCTTAATAATGAGCTTCACTTAAAATTTCTTTTTGAAGCTCCTCATCATTAGGTACACATAATTGGTTATTCATGCGAAGTGTACCATGTTCATCCATTAGAAAATCAGTATATTTCCTATTTTCGATTTCTTCTTTAATCCGATTAAATACAGCATCACCTTGTTGAGTCATTCTAATTCTTTGTATCAACGTTGGCTTTATCACCAAATTTGATTATTCCATATTTTTTGTATGCCAAGAAAACTCCAAATTTAACCTTTCAAACTTTTTAATGAGTTCTCTTTTATCAGTCAAAAGAGAAGCAACTTTACCATAATTCTTCCTACTTAATGCATCAGCAACTGCATTTACTTTACCTGGGCAATAATTAATTCCTAAACCATAGTCTTTGATCAACTTAAGTCATCTTCTTTGTCTCATGTTCAACTCCTTCTAAGTGAACAAATACTTAAGGCTCTTATGATCAATAAAAATTTTGCATCTCTGTCCATACAAATAGTGTCACCACAACTTTAATGCAAACACTACAGCCGCAAGTTCTAAATCATGAGCTGGATAACTTTGCTTATGTGGTCTCAATTGTCTCGAAGCATATGCAATCACTTTTCCACTTTGCATAAGTACACATCCCAATCCATTTTTAGAAGCATCACTATGTACAGTGAAAGGCTCTTTATCATTTGGTAATACGAGGATCGGGGTAGATACTAATCTCTTCTTCAACTCTTGAAAACTCTTTTCCTGTTTTTCACCCTACTCAAATTTTACATTCTTTTGTGTTAATTGGGTAGGTGATCTCAAAATCTTTGAAAAGTCCTTAACAAACTTCCTATAGTACTCAGCCAATCCAAGAAAACTTCTAATCTCTGTAACCGTCTTCGGTCTTTTCCATTCCACAATAGCCTTAATCTTTTCAGGATCAACTGATATACCATCTCCTGTTATGACATGTCCAAGAAAAGATATTTCTTTTAACCAGAAATCGCACTTAGACAACTTTTCGTATAACTTATGTTCTGGTAAAGTTTGCAACACCATTCTCAAATGTTCTTCATGTTGCTTAGATGTTGCAGAATATACCAAAATATCATCAATGAACACAATTACACATTTATCCAATAAAGGTCTAAACACACGGTTCATTAGATCCATGAATGCAGCAGGGGCATTCGTCAAACGAAAAGGCATTACCATAAATTCATAGTGTCCATATCTCATCCGAAATGCCGTCTTTGGAACATCCTCCAACTTAATCCTCAATTGATGATAGCCTAACCTTAAGTCAATTCTAGAGAAAACACTTGCACCTTGTAATTGATCAAATAAATCACCAATTCTCGGAAGTAGATATTTGTTCTTGATGGTCACCTTATTTAACTCTTTGTAATCAATACAAAGCTTAAGTGATCCATCTTTCTTCTTAACAAACAATACCGGTGCTCCCCATGGTGAAACACTTGGCCTTATAAAGCCTTGATCCAATAATTCTTGTAATTGCTTTTTCAACTCTTGTAACTCAATTGGAGCCATTCTATATGGAGCTTTAGATATCGGCTCAGTTCTTGGAATTAAATCAATAACAAAGTCGATCTCTCTTTTCAGTGGTAATCTAGGTAATTCATCTGGAAATACATCAGAAAATTCATTCACCACTAAAATTTCTTTTACATTTGACTCTTTAAACTCAGTCTCCAAGGCATTTAACCAACCAACATATGTGATCAATTCAAGAGTACTTAGCTCTGGTACTCTTGCTATTGCATAACTTCCTTGGAATACAGCTTCATTTCCTCCTGAATCTTCAAACAACACTTACTTTTCTTTACAGTTAACAGTAGCTTTCATACTCGCCATCCAATTCATCCCTAATATAGCATCATAGTTATCCATATCTAAAATAATCATATCTACCTTACTATCAAAGTTTTGGATCTTCAAAGGACACTCTTTCACCATTTCTTTTGTAATTACTACACTTCCAGTAGGTGTTCTCACTCCCAAACTCGAATTGGTAGCAGTTGCAATTAAACCAGTTTTCTTTACTACTCTTGGAGCTATGAAAGAATGTGTAGCTCCCGTATCAAATAAAGTATAAACTGAATGTCTAACTACATCGATATTCCCTGAATCATAAAATTTTTAAGTCTTATTCTCATGTTATCGCTTTATAAGTTTTCATTTACGACTTCCATTTACTTATTATTACTCAATGCTTCATATACTATTCATAATAACTAAAGCAATTTAACAATGAGAATTTAGGATACATACTTGCTATCAGCTCATAATTCACAAATTCTTCAATTCCTTCGGGTACTTCCAAATCTTCTTCTACATAGTCCTCATAACTCCAATTACCTTCCAAATTGTATACTCTGGTAGCATTTGTTGCACTTAGACGTATATTTCCCGCATTTGGCCCTCCAATCGCTCTTCTAATTGCAGGACGTTCAACAAATGGTGGTGGTTTGGTAACTTGAGCATTTGTAGTTGTGCATTGTGGACAAGTTGTAGAATAATGTCCCACTTTGTGGCAGATGAAACAAGTTACAGCATTCTTTTTAGGGCATTCTGTTACTCGATGTGAGCTTTCACCACAATAAAAGCATTTTCCTTGTAATTGGGGACATTCTCTAGGGTAATGAGTCCCTTTACACTTCCAACACTTTAGTGGTTCATTACACCTTCTTTGAAATCTTCCTGGTAGTCTTACAAATCTTCTTATCTTATTACTACTACTTCTACTAGGCCCTTCAAACGATCTCTTCCCAAATACATTGATCTTACATTTTCCTACATCCTCACTCTGCCTCTTTGCATTATCCAGTACTTGTGCTTTTTCCACCATGTCAGCAAAGTTTCTTGGTTCAAATTCCATAAGTCTCCTTCTCATATCAGCATCAAATCCCCTAGAAAAGATTTACATCTTCAACCTATCACTCGTTTGATATTAAGGTGGTGCAAATTGCAACAACCTATTGAATTTTGCTTTGTACTACTCCACAGTACGCGTACCTTTCGTAATATCCAACAGATCTTCACTATACTTCAACCTTAAACTTCCAGGAAAGTAATACTCCAGGAATTCATGTCAAAAAACTTCCTAAGTTATTGGTCCTCTCAAACTCCTCCGTTTTGATTCCCACCAAGTTCGTGCTCTCATTTTCAACATATATGTACCATAGATAAGTCTGAGATGTAGTGCAATTTCGAATGCCTCAAATGATCTTTCAATCTGGTGTAACTAATCTTCTGCTTCATCAGGCCTACTGGCTACACCCTCAAAATACTTGTTACACCGTATAAATTCTGGCAAAAGGCTACGCTATTGCCTAAGATCCATAGGTGCTTGAGGCATCACCCCTGCTGGTACAACTGGTGGTAGTGGAAGGGAATCAGCATCAACCAAAAACATAATCTCCTAAGTACGGTCTGTGCTCTCCTTCGACTCCAAATAATAATTCATCTCCTCCTGGGCAGGGAAAGGACTGTCTGCGGTAAAAACCCAATAAATCTTCCTATCAATCCAATAGGGGCTCAGTCCTTGATACCATGCAGATAACACCTCACCGATTGTACGAGGTTGGCCTACCAATACTAAATCCTCACAACCAATCCTATGTCGACACTACTAATCATGTAAACTCTCTCCCTCTCGAAGACGAAACAGAGTGAAAGATATCCATAGCTCTAACTCAGTCCTCTAAATCAATAAGGCATAAAGTTACTATTATAATTCTTTTATCATAGCTTTTAGTATGTAAATCAAAGCTTAAACACTTAACCCGGTTCTACCCCTCTCAATCTTCCCAGATAAGGTATCCTACTATCTAAGGTTAGGTTTTATTTAACCTAGTTTAGATCATGCTCTAATACCGCCTAACTATCGCAACTTGAGGGGGGCTAGTCGTGGCAGTCGTCGTATACTATACAAAGGATTATAAATTGAGTTCCCTTACAATCGACGACTATTTTATACGATACACAAGGCTACAACTACTACTAACTACCAAGAGTGCACAAGCTTAAGCAATATCATTTCATGACGAATAATAATATAGTAAAACATAACACATAATTTATGTGTATAAAAGTTTACAGATATAGAGTTTGAAACATGTCTAAAGTCAAACTAATATAAAAATTACATATTCAAATCTACATTTAATCAAAAGTACTCTCTGTCCTCAAACAGCTCCCACATTGACCCTGTAGAGAAAGCTAACCTCGAGCATACGATGGCCTGACTCTACGAATAAGTCGGCCTGCAAGAGTATAAGCTTATTAGCTTAGTGAGATATTTTCCCTCAACCATACAACAATCAAGTTATACCACAGTTAAGTTCAACCAAATGAATGCATGAACAAGCAGTATGCCAAACAAATACATACAGATGACCAAGTACTGCATATAACTCAGATTTAATGCCCTCCGAAGTCAAGGTTGGAGATTCTTCGGTACGGTCAGATTCGGGTATCATATTAGAACTTATTTTATAACGAAACTCCGCGTTTCGTATTTAAAATGTAATGGTACATCCATTACCAGCTTTATCAAAACAAGTTCTACACATGATTGTGAGTAGGTTCATACAGCCCTCACTCACCCCTAAATGAAGGCCTCTGGACTCGACCCATAGCTAGACGATTGGTGCCTCCAACGCCTAGTCATCCCGTGGGCTAAGGTAAGGTCATATCACACGTGTATACCGTACGAAATCAATAACAATCTATAATCAACTCACGTATAGCCTCTCGCTACCTCCGTGTAATGTAACTGCCCAGAATTAGTTATGCAGTGCACGATTTATGCATGATCTAAGTTAACTTTTCTAGTCAAATAAAAAGTTAAGTCATATTTAATTAGTTATTAGTCCAAGTCACAAACAATCAATCTATTGAATCTACTATGCAACAAACATTATATTATTTAAATTTAAAGTAGATTCACCATTCATAATAATTATCATGCACAAGCATAACCCAACCCCATACACATTCATTTATAAATCATAATTTAGATTCACTAATTTCAAGCACAAACAAGTATGGAATCATGAGGAAAAACTTACTCAGCCATGGCTAGCTTAGGGATCGTAATAGTCGGTGGGCAGCTCAGAGTCGATATCGAGATCACTTGAGAATAAGGAAAATTTGTAAGCTTGGGAATTTAAAGTTGACTAGTGTTATAATGTATAAGGTTTATTTCACTTAGTTATGTGAAATTGTCAATTCGAGCTTTTTATCGAGTTGCGTGTAAATTTTTCGTTTTAGCTTGGATCGTTATGAACTTATAGTCCATTTTGATCGTTTTCGAGCATATTTTCTCATAACGAGATTTGTTTTGGACATTGTGACTCGTAACTTAAATTGTGATACAAAAATATCACAAAAATTATTATTTAAATTTAAAAATTATAAAATATTGATTTTTGCTTTTTCGTAACATATTTATAATTTAATAATTATTTAAATCATATGTTTGTTATTTTTATTATTTTGGGTATATTTTCATATTTTTCTCATTTTCTTATTTTTCTTATGTACCTCACGATTATACATATATATATATATATATTCCTATACTTATAATATATAATTTATAGTTTATGTTATTGTAAATTCTTAAATTACGGTATCATATATAAATATATACACTATATATTACACATATTATATATGTATATGTATTTATTTAAAACATACTCTTATACACATATTCATATATTTATATATTTTTTGTATTTATTTATTTATATGTCTTACATGTATACATACCTATAAATACATACATATATGTTCGGCATACATACCTATATATACATACATATATGTTCGGTATATATATACTTATATAGTAGTTATTATTTATCATAAAATATATAGTATTTATCATAAAATATGTATACGATACATTACATACATAATATGCCGTATACTATTATATATCCATATATATATAAAGTTACGGTACATACATATATATTTATACTATAATTATGTAAATTACTAATTAGATGTATAAAAAAAACCAAATACATAATACATACTATATACCTAGGTACATACATGTATACTTAACCTAACCTTATATTTACACATATAATTAAATTTAGGTATTCATGTATATAGACATATACTATTAGTGTTATATGTAGAAATACCATAAAAATACCATACACATACTATAATTCTACATGTGTATACTATAATATACATCTATACTTCCTAAAATAAATTACTTAC
>JAMXBB010000001.1:71245576-71308845 GCA_024138015.1 Lumnitzera littorea | reverse complement strand
ATATGTATTTATTTAAAACATACTCTTATACACATATTCATATATTTATATATTTTTTGTATTTATTTATTTATATGTCTTACATGTATACATACCTATAAATACATACATATATGTTCGGCATACATACCTATATATACATACATATATGTTCGGTATATATATACTTATATAGTAGTTATTATTTATCATAAAATATATAGTATTTATCATAAAATATGTATACGATACATTACATACATAATATGCCGTATACTATTATATATCCATATATATATAAAGTTACGGTACATACATATATATTTATACTATAATTATGTAAATTACTAATTAGATGTATAAAAAAAACCAAATACATAATACATACTATATACCTAGGTACATACATGTATACTTAACCTAACCTTATATTTACACATATAATTAAATTTAGGTATTCATGTATATAGACATATACTATTAGTGTTATATGTAGAAATACCATAAAAATACCATACACATACTATAATTCTACATGTGTATACTATAATATACATCTATACTTCCTAAAATAAATTACTTACTTTGTATTTTTTATTTTTTTCTTCTTTTCCTTCTTCTTTTTCTTCCTTCTTTCTCTCTTTTCTTTCTTTTTTCTCACGGTTTGCTCTCGTCGGTGTGTGTTCGTGCAGATTTTTTTTTCTTTTTCCATATTTATATTATCTTCCTTTGCTCACGTGATCATAGCTTAAATTGTAAGCTAAGTTAACTTTTGCATTAATGTAAATAAAACAAAAATAATATCAACACATGATAATTTGCTTGATCACATGGCTGTTGATTTTTTTTAGTCTTAATTGCTGATTTTGGTTTATGTTTTATGTAGGAAAGGAGTTGAATTGGAAATGGAGAAGGAAAATGAGATAAATTGGAAATAGAAGAGAAGAAAAATGAAAGTTATTAACAAATATATGTAATTTTTCGAATCATATAAATTATAGCAAATCTCCTTATAGATTAGTTTTCAAAATTTTGTGAAATTTTATCAATTTAACTAGTACCCGTTACAATTATAAGTTTTACAAGTTATTATGGTAATTTCATTACAATTTCGTACAAATAGGCGATTTAGTCGAAAATTACATTCGACTATAATTTTATTGCTATTGTGTAATATTTAACTATTTTATAGGTTTATGTTTATGATTTTAGAGTTTCGAGCAATTTTGGGTTCAATTTCAATTAATGATGCATAAACTAGTTTTAGGGTTTTAATAAGCGATTTAGGGTTTTGATGAATTCCTAAGGTTTTGTTATCGGTGTTATATTTGATTTATTAAACTTCATATTCTTTTATTGTTATTAGCCTTATCGACTTATTGTACAGTTTAGAATACTCAGACTTAAGCTAGGGTTCAACTACTGTTTTTCCTAAGGTTTACAACTGGACACTTTAAAAGTTTAATTTAAATATCTTACTTGCTTTTATGAACTTATCTTTCTACTTGCTCAGCCTAATGGAGTACTCTTTACTCGAATCTTAGCCTAGCCTTAGCTTTGTAAGACTTGCAAAAGAAGCTACTGAGGGGTAAGCTACATCCAACTTAGTGAGTAACCTTTCTACCTTACCATCAAACAATTACAAGCAAGTTATTTATCAAACATTTGAATGCATGTATAAGCATATGCAATACAAATAGTATATACAGTCAATGGGTAACTGCATACAGTACGGTTTTATGCCTACCGTTACCTATGTTAGGAAGTATTTAGGTACATTAAGACTCAAGTGTCCATGTCCAATATGAGTTTTCTTAGTAATATAAGCATCCTTAGTAGTAGACATGACTCAACCTTAAGTAAAAGATAGCACTCCCCAAAGCCAAGTAGATCTCAATGGTCGAGGCAAGAACATGTCACATGAATATGTCGTACGATAAACAATCACAACATGTAATATCAATATAGATCTATCTATGCATGATCTCTTGCTTTACTACATAATGCTGATGCCCTTTAACTTATGCAATAGGATGCAGTACATCTCTAGTTTAATTAAAGGTCAGATATTTATTAATCCAAATTCATCAAGTAACCAAGCAAATATATTCTAGACACTCCAATACCCTAAGTTCTAATTTAGTGAACAAGGGTGTTAAAAATATCTTAAGATATTTTGCAAGCAAGAGTCAACCAAAGCAAGCACATACAAGTTCCCATATACCCCAACAAGCAACAAGTTTAATTACTAGATATAATTAGATAGTGCACTAACTACAAGCACATAGTAGAGTAAAATAGGGAGTAGTATACTCATTGAGCCTTGAAATCTAGTATTTACAGTAGTCCTCGATAGTCTTGAACTTGATATCCTAAATCACTTGAGTAAGGTAATTAACATAAATAAGATTCATCTTAAACTTAATATATTACCTAGCCTCACTATAATTTCTCTATTTCCACTTATTTCATATTTTAGTCATAACTTTCTCATTTTAAGTAAGAATTACATGTTCTTATAGTTGATTTTCATCGTTTTCAAGTGTTCTTTCATTTGGTATGATCATTTTTAGGCTTTTGGGTCAGCAAGTTTTCTGTGTGTGTCTTATAAGGTCGTAGGCCCAAAAGGTAAGTTTGGTCACTTTAGGGTTTAGGGCTAGTTTTAGGCTTTAGGCTTTGGGCTTAGTTTTTGATCATGGGCCTTCGACTTTATATTTTAGGCTTCCTTTTAAGTATTTTAAGTAAAAATTTTCTGCTCAATACTTTAAATTTTCATCTTAGGCCTTGGTGTTATTCTTATGAGCTTAAACGAGCTCTTTTCTTAAGTTTAAGGCTTTAACTCATTAAGAGGCCTATAGTAGATGTATTAGATGAGCCTTAGGGTTTAGTAGGCTTCTTGAATAACTTATTTTGGGCCTTTTAATATAAGGTTTAGATCTGATCATCTCTTTTATTTGGGTCTTAAACTTGAGTTTTGGGGCTTTTTGGGCTTAACTTGCACATTAAGGCGGGCTTAGGCCTAAACCTACTTGTTTTTTTTTTTTTTTCTTTTTCAGCTTAAGCCCATCCTTGGCCCAAAGTTTAGTCTACTTTACCTAACTTTACAGATATGGTCATGATTATTAAGGTGGCCATAAATATCATTTTCAAGTCTCTAATCATTAACTAAATTAGTTTAGGGCCCTAGCTTATCATTAACCTACTTAACTTAGTTAATCAAGTCTTAAACCATACTTAACACTAAATAATCATGCTATTAAGCTAATAAATCAAAATTTATAGATTTAAAACTTTCATCAAAGTGATGGCCAAGTAGGGTTCTTCTAGGCTTTCCTTCAACTTCTTCCATCTAACACTTATTCTAGTGGATTTTCTTGTTTTAATCACATTTCTTCTTGTCTTAAGCTAGTAATATTGCATAAAATGGTGAAAACAAGATGAATACATATCATGGAGGGGATGGCATGGATGGTACTTAAGGTTTCATGGAGTTTTATCAACATCTTTTCAAGTTATCTACATAAAACTATCTCTTATATTTCTAGAGTATAAGTAACAAACTAGCTAAATACATGATTGAAGGTGTAATTATGAGGCTCTAAAATGACATGTACATGATTACAACATTTTTATATAGTATTTCTAATCTTAAACTATCAATATATCATAGGTAAAGTAATGTAAATAGAAAACATAAGTTGGGTGAGTTTTACCTTAAACAAGTCTGCATGAGCTCCAAATTTTTCACTAAAAAATGAAGTGGAAACGTGCTCCTTTGGAAGAGAAGGTTTGTCGGTAGGAAAATAGAGTTTGTGTATGACATTTTGGTGGTGGTGGTGGCTTGTAATTTGGTTGTGTGTGGTGGTGGAGAACAAAAAAGGTGTTGATGTGTGTAGAGGGGTCTAACAGCTCCCTTTGTTTTCTTCCCTTTTTCTTTTGGTTTTTGTTTAAGTTTCTTAAGAGTGTTTTCTAATGTTTTTTAAGAGTGAAAAATAGTGTTAAATGAGTGTTTTGGAGGGGTGAAATGACAGATATTGAAGGTGGATTAAGGGGGATAAGAGATGGCTATTTTTTTATAAGGGTACATGGTCTCCTCTTGGTACTATGGTACCTTGTTGCATTTTGCCAAGTGAGAGAGGATTTTGTCTCCTTAAAGATAAGTGATACAAACTCTATGGATCAACACACAGGCCTAATATCACACATAACAAAAGGGGGTAGGTCTAAGCCACGAGATGGCTCGAAAAGTAAATGAAAGTCGAGGTTGAGTAGGGGTTCCCATGCACTGATGGTGGATATGACACACCAATGCCTCACACGAGCTTAGGTTACACTTGGTATGATGCACAAGTATGGCCAGAGGACACTCATTACTAGTCCATGCTCAATGGACTAGATAACAGTAGCTTAAGAGTAAGTAGAAAGGATACTTAACTCAAGAGGGAGTAAAAGTTCAGTGTATTCTCTATATGATGATTCATGTGACTATTACATTATGCGAGTATTTATAGTACTCAATTAAGGTAACTCATAAATTATAGAAAATTACAGAATTGGATCCCTACATGCTAAACAAAAGGAGAATAATTTATAGGGAAAGCATGAAATCATGCAAAAGAATATCCTTTGTTAGAAAGGATAGTATAGACATCAAAAAGGACAGTACGTGTGTAATTCTGCTCATTCTATGGTCCCAATAACACTGTGAGCCATGTAGGGGTAAACCTTGACTAAGTTTAGTTGGTGTTAATAGTTTGGTAGCTTTGATTACTAGGACTGGATAGGGTTGGCTCAGGATGACTTACACTTAAGATCGGCCTCGAATGGTTAGCTCTTGAAATTCGTTACCTTAGCCTCAGCACTATAGAGATGATTATATCTAGATTTGGTGCTTGGACTAGTTTGTTACGGAGGGGTTGACTCAACATGTTGGTTGATCACCTCAGTAGCTTCCTAAATGGTGTAAGGAGCAAAGTAGCTTGGCACATTGGACTAGGGTAAATACTACTTCTCAGTGCTGAACTTACCTCGGATAGCATGGTGAACCATTTAAGAAAGGCTTCAAGCTCAAGAGTACGTACTCGGTGCTTGATTCCCATCAGCCCCCCCAAGTTGTTTGAGATTTGGGATCAAATCTGGTTCAGTGCCAGGTTGCTTGTCTTCGAGGGTGTAAGGCTGGAGGTCAACAATGTTGAAGGAGTTCGAGACTCCATATCCTTTAGGTAACTCAATCTTGTAGGCATTAGGATTGATATTTTCAAGTACTTTGAAAGGTTTGTCAACTTTGGGAGACAACTTAGTCTTCTTTAAGTTTAGGAATCATTCCTTACTAAGATGTATCCAAACTAGATTGCTAGGTTGAAATTCTCTCTTCTTCCATCCTCAACCTCACTTCTCGAGCATAGCATTAGCTTAACTCAGTTGCTCTATAATCTTCTAGTGCATGGCTCTGATGGCCTCAACTCTTTCAACAATTGGCTAGTCATCATCAAGCTTCAATTTGGGTGCTTGGTCCATCAGGAGCTCGAGGTTAGACCCATAAGCAACCTCAAATGGAGACATGCTTGTTACGTTGTGGGTAGTCCTATTGTAGGCAAACTTTATGATTGGCAAACATAGATCACAGTCAGCTATGTTTCATCCAATAGCAACCCACAGCAAAGTTCCTACAGTACGATTGACAACTGTAGACACTTAATTTTTGCCCCCCTATAATCCTAATTTTTATTTTTACAAAAAGGGTCTTAATTCAAAAATAAAAATAATAAATAACAACAAAAAAATTAATAAAATATAAAAATAATAAAAATTAACAAATGATGAAAATACCAAAAAAAAAAATGAGAAAAAGAAAAGTTAAAAAGATTTTTTAGGTTTTTTTTAGGAAGTAAATTATTTTAGAGTCAATAGTTTTAGTTCTAGTTTGGTACAAAAAAATTATTTTAGGGAATTGAGTAGTTTAAGTATAATTTAATTGTACTGAATGTCAAGGCACAGGCCAATGACCTAACGGATAAGCATTGGAGTATTAGATTGGATTTAATTTGAGGTCTTGGGTTTAAGTCTCAGCAGGTACCTATGTCTTTTTTTTTTTAATTTCTTTTACAAAACCGAAATAAATAAACGGGATTCACATCTAATTAAAAACATTTAAATCTATTTTGATCTTATTAAATCAGATTTGAATTAATTCGGATATGGTTTAATTTGATACAGAATATGATTCAGTATGATTTGATTTAGACTTTATAAAAGAAAAAAACAACAACAGCAGGGGATCATCCAGTCTCTATCCACAAAACACGAACCCAACAACCGATTCTCATTAAAATGGCCTGTTCACTCTCTCCTTTGATCAACAACCGAACTACACAAAAACACATTCGCTGGATCCAATTTCTCCAATCCCACAAAGTTAAGAGTCAATCAATAATTGCCATCAATTTGAAATCCCCCGACCATCTGAAATTTGCCGAAGTCTGACTCCACATTCTTGCCAATGAAATCCCCTAACCATCCGAAATTTGTCGAAGTTCGACTCTATGTTCCAGCCAATGAAATCCCTTGACTCTCCGAAATTTGCCGAAGTCCGACTCCACGTTCTAGCTAATGAGAATCTGCAGACCATCCGAAATTTGCCAAAGTCCAACTCCATATTCCAGCTAATGAGAATCCCCTAACCGTTTGAAGTTTACCGAAGTTTAACTTTACGTTCTAGCCAACGTGAATCTCAAAGCTGTCTACGCTAACTTGCCCATGTAGAACATCACAGCCCTAACGCCTGGATCATGGTCTAATCGGCAGCCAGCAATCCACATACGTCCAGAGGAACAACAATCCAGTAAGTCCAGCAATAGAACACTCTAGCATCAAGCTTGATCCGTCTTCGCTGTTACTGTCCGTAATCCATACACGTCTAGAGGAACAGCAATCCATCATGTCCAGTAGTAAAACACTCTAGCATTAAGCCTGATCCGTCTTCGTTGTTGTTGTTCGCAATCTACACACGTCTAGAGGAACAGCAATCTAGCACGTCCAGTAATAGAACACTCCAGCGTCAAGCCTGATCTGTCTTCACTGCTACTGTCTGCAATCCACATACGTCCACAACAGGCAGAAATCCACACACGTCCACAGCAATAGTAATTGAACATATAATATGCACCAGCTCTATGTTGATACGACTCCCGACGACAGTCCACTGAATTCTAGTACGATGCACGAATCACCTTGCGACTCTATTACGTATAGCAAATACAATCAGCCCTAGTCACAGTCCAATTAACAGCAAACTGACGCTCGAGAACACAATGCACAAAACTCTAATACGTACAGGCAGTCCATCCAACGCCACAACGTCACCACGGATTACTATCCATCGTCACTGATTCATTGAACAACAACCAGGTTTGGCCTTGTTCGGTTCTTCTAATTTATTTATTATGTTTATTTATTTATTTATTATTATTGTTATCATTAGATCATTATTATTTTTATTTTATTAGATCCTTATTTGCTGATGTTAATAACATAATATATAAGTAGTTATGTATATATTAGCCTAATGGAGTCCTTTAGTATTAGTGTATCTATATATATGTTGAGTATGTCATATTTTATTTATTTTGATAGATAGTTGAAATATAGTATGGAGCTTAGGATTTCTTTTAGGATTAAATTTTTTATTATTATTAACATTTCTCACATAGAAAATCATTTGTAAAATAAAAATTAATAACATAAAAGACTCTTTTTTAAAAATAAGATTGTTAGAGCATTTTTTTTATAAAATAATAACATTCAAGAGTTAGGATCCCTTTAGATTTTTTTTTAAAATAAACCAAATAAATTAAAAACGTAAACTCGGGCAGTTTTTTTAAATTAAAATAAATCAACACATTAAAGATTTTTTGAAAGAACTACGATCGTTTGATCTCGGCTAGCGGGTACGTAGGTACCTTTGGGGTGACAATAAAATATGTAGAAACTTAAGTTTTTTTTTATTTTAATTAATTAATTTATTTTTTAATTATTATAGTTAGAATAATAATCCTAATTTCGGTAAATAGATAGTGTTATCCGTTAGGGTTTAATAGGTTAGCCCCCGAATTCAGAACCTTCTAGTTCTTCATTAAAATTGAAATTAAAGACCGGTAACTAAATCGTAATCAATCCACCTAATTGATTACAGTTTTCTTCCTTTTTCCCAACTTCAGTTGGGTAGCGACTACAAAAATTTTTCTGAATAAAAAACTGGAATTTCCTAATTTCTTTAGTCAAGGATTGATATTAAATTGGTTATGGATTAGTATTAATTGGAAATAGGGAAATCAATTTTAAATAAAAGAAATAGAAAAATCAGGCTCAATAATTTGACGACTCCACTGGCGACACTAGAGGGCTAGCCAGTAGAAGTTACCGAAAATAAGATTATTTATTTAAAAATAAAACAAATAAATAAAAAGATGAAATAATAAAAATAATAAAAAAGAACTTAGGTATGTTATTTTATGTATTTGTTTATTTTATTTATTTATTTTTTACTAACATTTTTTTTATTATTTCAGTTTATTTAAGGGGGTAATTTTGGGGGATTTACTTTTATTTTGTTTTTCTGCATCATAAATGCATAGTAGGTATGGTTAGAACCAGACCATCTTAGGACCTTAGGAGAAGGGCCATTGTGTAAGCTTCGGATGTTGTAGGGTAACCACCTTCCGAGGTCGATCAGGCTACCCCACTCAAGTTCAGATATGACCACAGAATCGTTACTTTGAAAAATGTAGTGGTTACAAAATTTGAGAACCTTTAGAACCCACCCTTTACATTATACGAAAACTTTTCTTTCAAAAATATTTACAAGAACCTATGATGTGGTAAACCTAAATGGATAAAGGCAGTTGTGAAGTTGTAGTTGTAATTGTAATATTTCCTTGTAAAAAATTTGTAAAAATTTTTATGTAAAGTTTAGATTACGTTGTAATTGTAATTTTAATTTTAGTTTTTATCAGTCATGGCTAGATTTAGTTAAGAGCCTTTTGAAGACGTTCATGTCCACCTACCACATTGGCCACAAAAACTACTTCAAACGTGGTTTTGACTCTTCAACCTAGATAAGCAGGAATTTATTAAGATGGATTGGGCCCATCCTCTCTCTACAGAAGATCCTCGTGAACATCACTCTAGTATGAGCCTTAGTCCACCTTTGGGAGCCTAAATCCACCAGTTTCTGTATGGGCCTACATTAGCTAAGCCTAACTTTAGAAGAATACTCCCAATTGTTGTGGGCTCCTACAATCACTAATGATATCTATGTCCCAGACTTGGAAGCTACAGCACCAAAGATCTTCAGTAAGTTGCTAGGATTAAAAAAAACTGAAATAAACTGGGTTCTAAATCAAGGAAAGACCATTCGATTAGAGGATGTCATGGACTGGTTTTCTACTGAATTGAAGCATAGAGAAAAACGTGAGGTTTTTTGTGCAAATTTAGAAGCATGGCACCAGTACCAGGTCAACGCTTTTATATTGGTGGTCTTAAATACTATCTTGTTCCCTGATGAAAGACGTCGAGTCCATTTCAGAATTGCAGAACTTGTAACCCAATTCCTTGAAGGGAAATCATATGTCTCGGCCCTTCTAGCCGAGCAGATCCGGTCACTAAACCATCTTAAGAAAAAGAAACAAGGAGATCTGAAAACTAATAAGGTCCTACTGGTGGTCTAGTTCGTTAGCCACATGAGAAGTTACCAACTTGATTTCAATCAGGCCGAGTTTACTCAGCAATATGGCCTTATCAAATCTTTTGAAGAAAGAGTTGAGCTACCAGCAAATATAGCTAGCCGCTACTGGGTCCGGTACTTCTAGAATATTAAAGCGGAAGAGTTGTTGTTGACACCCAAGTGGTTTGCAAGCAAGGAAATGATAAGAGGGTGTGAAGACTTGAAGGCGGTGCTTCTGATTGGCTTCAACCTCTACATCGCAAACATCCCAGCCAATGGACTCATTGACGACATGATCCCTAGATCGTCATTAGAAGTTGTCTCATTGGACTTCCTTAACCCCGGCATGACGGTAGCTGATAAAGCAGCTAAGCTTCAGAGCACCCGAGCTCTTTGGTGCACAAGAAAGACCACCCCTACCACTAAAGGGATAACAGCCAGGAGCCAGACAACCAAAGGATTTTTTTATCACCAGCTAAAAGGGCTGAAAGATATGGAAGACAACAAAGAGAAAGGGGAAGTTTAAGTTGAAGCTGAACCCGAGATGACGGGTAAAAGAGAGCAGGAGTTGGAAAACCGTTGCAAGGAGTATCATCAGAAGATAAAGGCATTGGAAGCACAACTGAAGAGGACTAAGGGCAAAGAAGAGTAGGCTCCCATGATCCAAAAGAGGAGAAAGATGTAGGATAAGCCTACTAGCCACTAGGAGATTAGATTTTAGATTTTAGGTTTTTTTATGTTTTGTTTAGAATTCTTTTTCGTGAACAGAATAAGAGGTGTAAAGCTTCACAATTGCAAAAAAAATTAATAAAAGTTAGTTAGGTTTTGCCACATAAAAGGTCTCTTCCCAATTTTTAATTTTTCATTGCACTCGCGTGACATGCATCTTACATCTATACGATTAACAACTCTGTCTTAGGAAAATGTAACATGTAGATTGATTTATCCATGAGTATTAGCCCTCAGCACTTTACTATTCGATTCCAAGTCATGGACATTTCAAGATCTTTCAATCTACTCTTAGGAAGACCTTGGATTCATGCAGCAAGGGCCATACCTTCGAGCTTGCACCAAAAGTTGAAGTTTATCTCAAATAGCCAGGTGATTACAATTCTAGGAGATCAAGATTATGAAATCTACAAGGACACGGCTATACTCTACATAGGAAGTGAGGGACAAGAAGAGCTAGGTCTACAAATGTTTGAAGAAGTGAACATGATTATTGGTCCCGACAGAGAAGATGATAGAAGAATGAGATTCAAGGAAAGCCAGATCGACACCTATGGCCTTGGCTACAATTTTACCCTAGCAAAAGAATTCTAGAAGAAACAAGCGAAGGGAAAGAGAGGGAATAGATTATACCATGCCTCAATGACCTTTCCACCACTAGCTGAGATGTTCATATGGGAAGAGACTCAAGCTTGGGAATTTAGCAAAGAAGGATCAACAAACTCGCCACACAAGTTCTAGCATCATTTGAATAACTGGTTCTCCATCCAGGCGAATAGCAACAGGTCTTCCCTAGGGTAAAGGGGTGACCCATAGTTAGTATTTTTTGAATTTTTATTTTCAATAGTCATCGTTTCAAATGTATCATTGAACCTTTCGTTCAAAATTAGTTAGGCCTTTATCTCATTTAAGACTCACTTCCATTTATTCAATGAAATCTTAGTTCGTTTCTTTCCTATGTTACATTTCAATTCTCTTTTGCTTACATACACTTTTCATGCATTCTCATTCAGATCCAATGAACCAAGCGAAAACCAGGAATACCTCGTGCAGGTAGAAAATGAGAATATCGATATCGCTTCTGACCCTACTGGGTTAGTCATCGGGAGTAATGTTGATGACCACAGTAATATACAAGAGGAATGGCAAAAACATGAACTGGGTAGAATCACTATTGATGAACCGATTGAGACAATTAATGTAGGGAACAAAGAAAATCCTAAGAATCTAAAAATTAGGGCAAGTTTAAAAGAGAAACAAAAAACAGAAATGGTTGCATTGTTAGCCGAATATCAAGACATGTTCGCTTGGTCGTATGAAGATATGCTTGAGTTAGACTTATCGATTGTAGTCCATCGTTTACCTACGTACGAAGACGCCAAACCAAAAAAGCAAAAATTGAGGAGATTTCGACTTGACGTCTTGCTGAAAATTAAAGAAGTAAAGAAACTATTGGAGGTTGGATTCATTGAAGTGTCAGATTACTTGAAATGGGTAGCTAATATTGTTCTAGTAATTAAACAGAATGGGAAAGTCAGAGTGTGTGTAGACTTTCGAGATCTCAACCAAGTAACGCCTAAAGATAATTTTCCATTGCCTCACATTGATGTCTTAGTGGATAACACAACCGAAAATCATCTATTCTCTTTTATGGATGGTTTTTCGGGATATAATCAGATTCGGATGTCCGAAGAAGATAAGACAAAAACAACTTTCATTACGACTTGGGGAACATTTTGCTAAAAGATGATGCCGTTTACGCTTAAGAATGCAGGTGCAACATATCAGAGGGCCATGGTTGCAATTTTTCATGATATGATGCATAAAAAAATAGAAATGTATGTTGATGATATGATTGCGAAATCCAAAGAGGAGGAAGATCACTTAAATTACTTGAGGAAGCTGTTTGATAGACTGAGGAAGTACCACTTGAAGTTGAATCTAGAGAAATGTACCTTTGGTGTGACGTCAAGAAAATTATTGGGGTTCATAGTTAGCCAAAGAGGTATCGAAGTCGATCTCGATAAAGCCAAAGCCATAATTGACATGCCTCCTCCACAAACACTCAAGGAAGTATAAGGATTGTTGGGGCATTTAAATTACATAGCCCAATTCATATCATAGTTAACAAACAAATGTCGCCCTCTTTTTAAGCTATTAAAGAAGAATGCGAAGATCAACTGGAAATGCGAAGAGGCTTTCACGAAAATCAAAGAATACCTCTTGAAACCTCCAGTGTTAGCAGCTCTTAAACCTGGAAAGCCGTTGTTCTTGTACCTAACCATAATGCCTGAATCCATGAGGTCCATGCTTGGCTAGAAGGATGAAGAAGGAAAAGAGCGAGTCGTTTACTATTTAAGTAAGAAGTTCACAGAAGGGGAGCAGAAATACTCAAAAGCCGAAAGAACCTGTTGTGCATTGGTCTGGGTCATGCATAGGCTCAGATAATATACGCTGTACTATCATATTGAGTTGATAACACAACATGATCCTCTGAAATACTTAGCTGAAAAATCAGCTCTCATTGGTAGAGTTTCAAAGTGGCAGATGTTGCTGATAGAATTTGACATTAAGTATGTGAGCCAAAGTTCAGTCAAGGGGCAAGCTTTGGCGGATCAATTAGCGGAGAATCCTTCTGAGGATACTCCTCAAGAGGTATAGGTTGAGTTTCTCGATGAAAGTATCCTGGTAGTGGGAAAAGTTTATGATTGTGAAGTAGTCAAAAAATCTTCAGGATGGAAAATGTTCTCTGACTACTAATGTGTCTGGATGTAGAGTAAGGGCAATTCTGGTATCGCCTGAAGGTATATAATTTCTAATGGCCATGAGACTAGCTTTTCCATGTACCAATAATATTGCAGAATACGAGGCGTGTATTTTGGGAGTCAAAATCTCATTGTTTAAAGAGATACGGAATTACAAGTATATGGAGATTCTTCGTTGATCATAGGCTAAGCTTGGGGTGAGTATAAGACGAAAGACCCCAAATTAGTACCTTACCGCCAACACCTGGCCGAGTTGATAACCAGGTTCGAAAAGATTACATTCGTGTACATACCGAGGGTTCAAAACCAATTTGCTAATGCTCTTGCTACTTTGGCATCAATGATCCAAATATCGAAAGGAGTGGAGATTCAGCCACTTGAAATTGAAATTGAAGAAAAGCACGCTTTTTGTTAGGCAATGGAAAGTTCATGTAACGAAAAGCCTTGGTATCATGATATCACAATGTTTCTACAACATGGTACGTACCCCAAAGGATCAGAGAAGGACAAAAAATTAATTAGAAGATTGGCAGCTCAGTACTTGATGAGCAATTCTACGTTGTACCGATGATCGTTTGACAGTATGCTTTCATGTTGTGTAGATGGGAAAGAGGTAGAAATTCTAATGAAAGAAGTGCATGAGGGAGTATGTGGCCCCTACATGAATGGCTACATGCTTGCCAAGAAAATCATGAGGATGGGATATTACTGGTTAACTATAGAAGCAGATTGTATCGAATATGTTAGACGCTGCTATTTGTGCCAGATCTATGCAAACAAGATAAATGCTCCACCTCAAGAATTGCATACATTATTAGCACCATGGCCTTTTTTGATGTGAGGAATAGATATCATTGGCCCGATCCCTCCAAAGGCATCTAACAGGTACCAATTTATATTGGTAGCTATTGATTATTTCACTAAGTGGGTTGAAGCCTCGTCCTACTCTAGTGTGACGAAGGGAGTAGTGGTCAAGTTCATTAGTAGAGACGTACTGGCTAGGTATGGTACGCTAGAGACAATTATTACTGACAATGGTATGAATCTGAATAATAAATTGATGTCCGAGTTATGCCGAGACTTCAAGATCATTCATAGAAATTCTACGCCTTATCGGCCCCAAATGAATGGAGCCGTAGAAGCAGCCAATAAGAAAATCAAAAGAATTATTGAGAAGATGGTCATTACGTATCGAGATTGGCATGAGATGTTACCATTTACACTCATGGCCTATCGAACTTCTATCAGAACATCAACAGGGGCAACCCCCTACTTGTTGATATATGGAATGGAGGCTATACTACCAGTAGAGGTTGAGATCCCGTCTCTCAAAATATTGTCGGAAACTCAGTTAGATGAGGCTGATTGAGTAAAGACGCATGTTGAGCAGTTGAACCTAATTGATGAAAAGAGGCCGGCAGCTTTATGCCACAACATTTGCTATCAGCAACGAATGGCCAGGGCTTTCAACAAAAGGATATAACCCCAAAGTTTTGAGCTAGGAGATATGGTGCTGAGGAAGACGTTACCTAACACAACTGATTCGAGAGGGAAGTTTGCCCCAAACTATAAAGGGCCTTACATTGTGAAGAAAGTATTGCCTGGAGGAGCTATTATCTTGTCTCAAATGGATGGTCCGGACTTGAAGGACCCAATAAACGTTAACGCATTGAAGATGTACTATCCTTAAACATCAATGAAAGTTTTGTTCAGATTATGAAATGTAAACAATCTAACTATTACTGTGGTCTCATTTTCATTTTATACATGCAAAGTTGGTATTCCTAGTAATCATTAGCATTGGATAATACTCTTAGCCTTTTTCTTGTTCCACTAAAAGACCCTACTTCTCGCTCTATCCTCTACCCAAATAAATCTTACACACAAGAAGCATAAGAAAAATAAACACCTAACTTGAAGCGATGACTATTGATGAAAATTCTTTTAATACTTTATTGTGGTTAACCCCCCAAGAAAAGGAGACTTGTTTCCTACTATTTAGTACAGGGCCATGTTCAATAAGAGTAATGTGTAGCGTATAAGTAGAAACTCGCTTGAGAACAGATGCTTACACGAAAAGCCGATGTTTGGATCGGAAATTCAATACATGACATCTTTGTTCGAGAAATGAATATGTTTTACATTCGTTTCAAGCTTAAGTTGCTGTCACAAAAAAAAAAAAAAGGAAAAGAAAAGAGGAGGTTTGGAAAGAGACGGAAGAAGAAAGAAGAACAAGAACAAGAAAAGGCAATGGTAAGGGTCAAAATCGTTGGTTTTAATTAGACTGCTCAATAAGACATTAGACTACTTAGGAGCTATCATTGAAACTAGGTAAGTGGTTCTAAGCCTGATAAAACATTGCATTGGCAATTGGTTTCCCCTTAAGGATGACAGCTTGTTTTCCAAAAATAATTTCTTAACAAGTTAGTTAGCTCGTAGAGCATGATCCTAATCTAAAGTTCTGTAGGCTCCCAGTCATCTAACTCATAGAATGTTGCCCAACTTATAATCTTTTAGGGATTTAGCAAGCCCATGGAGCGTTATCACAATTCAAAGTTTTCCTTGTTTTTAGGTCTTAGCCAACTCAAAGGGCGCTTTGACCGCCTTGGTTAGTCAGCTCATCAGGGCACTACTAAGTTTCCCTTGTTTTTAGGTCTTAGCTAGCTCAAAGGGCGCTTTGACTGCCTTGGTTAGTCAGCTCATCATGGTACGACTAAGTTTTTCATGTTTCTAGGTCTTAGCCAACTTAAAGGGCGCTTTGACTGCCTTGGTTAGTTAGCTCATTAGGGCACTACCAAGTTTTCCTTATTTGTAGGTCTTAGCTAACTTAAAGGGCCCTTTGACCACCTTGGTTAGTCAACTCATCAGGGCATGACCAAGTTTTCCTTATTTTCAAGTCTTAGCCGACTCAAAGGGCACTTTAACCACCTTGGTTAGTCAGCTTATCAGGGCATGACCAAGTTTTCCTTATTTTTAGGTCTTAGCTAGCTCAAAGGGCGCTTCGACCGCCTTGGTCAGTCAGCTCATCAAGGTACTATCAAGGTTTCTTTGTCTTTAGGTCCTAGCTAGCTTAAAGGGCGCTTTGACTGCCTTAGTTAGCCAGCTCATCAAGGCACGACCAAGTTTCCTCATTTTTAAGTCTTAGCTAGCTTAAAGGGCGCTTTGACCGCCTTGGTTAGTCAGCTCATTAGGGCACGACCAAGTTTCCTCATTTTTAGGTCTTAGCCAGCTCAAAGGGTGCTTTGACTGTTTTGGTTAGTCAACTCATTAGGGCATGACCAAGTTTCTCTATCCTTAGGTCTTAGCTAGCTCAAAGGGTGCTTTGACTGCCTTGGTTACTCAGCTTATTAGGACACGACCAAGTATCTTCTTTTTTATGTCTTAACCAGTTCAAAAGGCGCTTTGACTGCCTTAGTTAGTCAGCTCATTAAGGAATGACCAAGTTTCTTCATTCTTCAAGTCTTAGCTAGCTTAAAGGGTGCTTTAGTCGCCTTAGTTAGTTAGCTCATTAAGGTATGACCAAGTTCTCATTATTCTTTTTAGGGATTTTTACCAACCCACAAGGGCGCGATCCCTTACTATTCTTCGTTTCAAACTAATCATTGTTAAGTATCTTAATGTTCCTTAAGATAGAGTCGTCCCGAGGCAAAAACGGTGTCTCTTTTTTCTTTGTGGCAAAGTTTTGCTCAAACTTCATCACAAAAAGGGACAGCTGTAGACACTTAATTTTTGCCCCCCTATAGTCCTAATTTTTATTTTTACAAAAAGGGTCCTAATTCAAAAATAAAAATTATAAATAATAACAAAAAAATTAATAAAAGATAAAAATAATAAAAATTAACAAATGATGAAAATACCAAAAAAAAGATGAGAAAAAGAAAAGTTAAAAAGATTTTTTAGATTTTTTTTAGGAAGTAAATTATTTTAGAGTTGATAGTTTTAGTTTTAGCTTGGTACAAAAAAATTATTTTAGGGAATTGAGTAGTTTAAGTATAATTTAATTGTATTGAATGTCAAGGCACAGGCCAATGGCCTAACAGATAAGCATTGGAGTATTAGATTGGATTTACTTTGAGGTCTTGGGTTCGAGTCTCAGCAGGTACCTATGTCTTTTTTATTATTTTTTTTACAAAAGAAAAATAAATAAACGGGATTTACATCTAATTAAAAACATTTGAATCTAGTTTGATCTTATTAAATCAGATTTAAATTAATTCAGATATGGTTTAATTTGATACGGAATACGATTTAGTATGATTTGATTTGGACTTTATAAAAGAAAAAAACAACAACAGTAGGGGATCATCTAATCTCTGTCCATGAAACACGAACCCAACAATCGATTCTCGCTAAAATGGCCTGCTCACTCTCTCCTTTGATCAATAACTGAACTATACACAAACACATTCGCTGGATCCAATTTCTCCAATCCCACAAAGTTAAGAGTTAATCAATAATTGCCATCAATTTGAAATCCCCTAACCATCCGAAATTTGTCAAAGTTTGACTCTACGTTCCAGCCAATGAAATCCCCTAATTCAAAATTTGCTGAAGTCTGACTCCATGTTCCAGCCAATGAAATCCCCTGACCATCCGAAATTTGTCAAAGTCCGACTCTACGTTCCTACTAATGAGAATCCCTTGACCATCCGAAATTTGCCAAAGCCCAACTCTATATTCTAACCAATGAGAATCCCCTAACCGTTCAAAGTTTACTGAAGTTTAACTCTATGTTCTAGCCAACGTGAATCTCAAAGCTGTCCACGCTAACTTACCTACGCAGAACATCACAGCCCCAATGCCTGGATCATGGTCTAATCAGCAGCCAGCAATCTACACACGTCTAGAGGAACAGCAATCCAGCACGTCTAGCAGTAGAACACTCTAGCGTCAAGCCTGATCCGTCTTCGCTGCTGCTGTCCGCAATCCATATACATCTAGAGGAACAGCAATCCAGTACGTTCAGCAGTAGAACACTCTAGCGTCAAGCCTGATCCGTCTTCGCTACTACTGTCCGCAATCCACACACGTCTAAAGGAACAGCAATCCAGCACGTCCAGCAGTAGAACACTCTAGCGTCAAGCCTGATCCATCTTTGTTGTTGCTGTCTGCAATCTACACACGTCTACAGCAGGCAAAAATCCACACACGTCTACAGCAATAGAATTGAACATATAATACGCACTAGCTCTACGTTGATACGACTCCCGACGACAGTCTACTGAATTCTAACACGTTGCACAAATCACCTTGTGACTCTATCACGTACAGCAAGCGCAATCGGCCCTAGTCACGGTCCAACGAATAGCAGACTGACGCCCGAGAACACAATGCATAGAACTCCAATACGTACAGGCAGTCCATCCAACACCACAACGTCACCACGGATTACTATCCATCATCACTGATTCATTGAACAACAACCAGGTTTAGCCTTGTTCGGTTCTTTTAATTTTTTTTATTATGTTTATTTATTTATTTATTATTATTGTCATCATTAGATCATTATTATTTTTATTTTATTAGATCCTTATTTGCTGATGTTAATAACATAATATATAAGTAGTTATGTGTATATTAGCCTAATGGAGTCCTTTAGTATTAGTGTATCTATATGTATGTTGAGTATGTCATATTTTATTTATTTTGATTGGTAGTTGAAATGTAGTATGGAGCTTAGGACTTCTTTTAGGATTAAATTTTTTATTATTATTAACATTTCTCACATAGAAAATCATTTGTAAAATAAAAATTAATAACATAAAAGACCCTTTTTTAAAAATAGGATTGTTAGAGCATTTTTTTTATAAAACAATAACATTCAAGAGTTAAGATCCCTTTAGATTTTTTTTTTAAAATAAACCAAATAAATTAAAAACGTAAACTCGGGCAGTTTTTTTAAAATTAAAATAAATCAACACATTAAAGATTTTTTGAAAGAACTACGATCGTCTGATCTCGGCTAGTGGGTACGTAGGTACCTTCAGGGTGACAATAAAATATATAGAAACTTAGGTTTTTTTTTCTTTTAATTAATTTATTTATTTTTTAATTATTATAGTTAGAAGATTAATCTTAATTTCGGTAAATAGATAGTGGTACCTGTTAGGGTTTAATAAGTTAGCCTCTGAACTCGGAACCCTCTAGTTCTTCATTAAAATTGAAGTCAAAGACAGGTAGCTAAATCGTAATCAATCCACCCAATTGATTACGGTTTTCTTCCTTTTTCCTAACTCCGATCGGGTGGCAACTCCAAAAATTTTTCTAAATAAAAAACCAAAATTTCCTAATTTCTTTAGTCGATGATTAATATTAAATGGGTTATGGTTTAGTATTAATCGGAAATGGGGAAATCAATTTTAAATAAAAGAAATAGAAAAATCAGGCTCGACAACAACCTTGGTTTGTCCATCGGTTTGTAGATGGTAAGACGTGTTATGCAATAGCTTGGTTCCCATTCACCTCCATAATGTCCTCTAAAAGTAGCTCATTGACTTTGGGCCTCAGTTCGAAACAATGGTTCTAGGAACTCAGTGAAGCTTTATTACTTTTTGTAATAAAAGAAAAGAGATAATCAAAGCATCGTTAGTTTTGGAATAGGGCACGAAATGTACCATCTTGCTAAATCGATCCATAATTACCATGATGGAGTCCTTCTCTCAGGACGTCCTTAGTAATCCTAGCATGAAGTCCATACTTAGCTTAGACAACGGTTTGGTTAGGATAAGCAAGGGTAGATAATGTCCTTGCTTAACTTAGCTCTTTGCTTTTTGGCAGGTTGTACACTTTCCCAACACAAACTGTACGTCTCTCATCATTCTCGGCCAAAAGAATTTCACAAATAGTACTTCATGGGTTCGGCACCAGCCAAAGTATCTTATCAATCCTCCTCCATGCACCTTGTATACTAGCAATTCTCTTATGGAACAAGACAAGATACATAGCCTCTTCTTCCTAAATAAGTATTCGTCTTCCTTGTGATAGTCATCCAATGTCCATCCTTCCTCACATCGGGCATAGATAGGACTAAAGTGTGGATCCTTAACATATAAATTCTTTATAGTTGAAAAACTAAGTAGCCTTGTTTATAGCTCAATTAGGAGTGTATGTCATCTTGATAGGGTGTCGACCACTATATTGTTCCTTCCATTCGTATATTTTACGACATAAGAAAATTCCTCCATGAACTCAAGTCATATGGCTTGCCTTCGAGACAACTTGGGTTGGCTCTTTAGATACCTCAAGGATTTATGATCAGTGTAGATCACAAATTCCTTAGGTGGCAACAGTAACTGATATTGCCATATCGTTAGGGCTCAGATTAAGGAGTAGAACTCATTGTCATAGACAGAATAGTTAATTGTAGCTCTTCGAAGTTTCTCGCTAAAGTAAGCAATAGGTCGGCCTTCTTGTATTAGCATAGTACCTATGCCTAATCTTGATGCATTACACTCTACTTCAAACAATTTTTCAAAGCTTGACAAAGTTAAGATGGGGCCCGTAGTTAGCCTCTCTTTCACCTCCTTAAAACTTTGCTGCTCTTTCTCTCACCATCTAAATTCAACATTGTTCTTTGAGAGTTTGGTGAGTGGGCTCGCAATCATACTAAAATTCTTTATGAATCTGCGATAGAACGACTCTAGGCCGTAGAAACTTCTCACATCTATAGAACAGGTAGGCTCATGCTATTCTATGATTGCTCTTACTTTCTCATCAATGATTTGGATGCCACCTCCACTCATAACAAACCCCAAGAAGATCACCTCAGATTGGCAAAAGTCGCACTTCTTCAGATTGGTGGAGAGCTATTCAACTTGAAGTTTTTCAAAGGCTCTTTGGAAATGCTCTTAGTGAATCTCTAGGTCAGGGTTATACACTAGAATGTCATAAAAATAAATTACAACAAACCTTCTTATTAATTCTTAGAGCACATGATTTATCAAGTGCATAAATGTGCTTAGCGCATTAGACAATCTAAATGGCATTATAAGCCATTCATATAAACCATGTCATGTCTTGAATGCGGTTTTCCGCTCATCACCCTCCCACATTCGAATATGATGGTATCTAGATTTAAAGTCAATCTTAGAGAACACTCTTGCTTTGCTTAATTTTTCTAGTATGTCATCAAGTCTGGGTATAGGGTACTTGGACTTGATGGTAATTCGATTGATTGCTCAACTATTTACACACATCCTCCAAGAACCATCTTTCTTTGGTACTAACAAGGCTGGTAGGACATAAGGGCTAAGGGACTCACACACATACCCCTTCTTCATTAGCTCATCTACTTGTTTCTATAGTTCGGTGGCTTGTTAAGGATTCAACCTATAGGCAAGCTTATTTGGCATTGTGGCTCCTAGTTATAGGTCGATTGTATGCTCAATGCCTTGGATTAGGGGCAAACCTTTTGGTGGTTCCTCTGGAAACAGGTTGGTAAATTCCTCTAATAAGGTTTTTACCTCAATAGGCAACTCCTCCTCCTCGGGTTTCATCTCCAGAATTCTTTGGATAAGTAGATAAGTTAGTCCTTTGGGCTTCATCTCCTTTTTCAGTTCGGCTGAGGTCATCACCAAAGCCTATTTCTTCAAGGTTCGACTAAGTTGGGACTACATAGCCTTTATTTACTAATACGTCTTCGGGGTTAGACATATGAAGAAGCACCACAATGAAGCAAAGCAAAAATAAACAAGGAAAATAGTTAGCACAGTCTAAGCTGCTACTAAATGGACAAAACACACCACTCAATCCTACTTAGCCTGTAATCTACCGAATATGACATACCGGTTCGAACTAAAGGGTTACTTTAAACTACTCTTTGCTAAAGGGAATAGATAAGAGTTAAATGATAATGAGAACACTAAGATTGCTTAGTGTGAGTAAATTTTGTGTTAATTAATTGATTGTCTACATATAAGAAAATGGGGGTTTATATACCCATCATCTAGGGTTACTTTACATACATGAAAAGACCAAAGGGTATTCTATAATTGGATTACATAAATCATACTAAAAGGAGTAAAGAATATTTAGTACAGAAAAAAGAAAGAATCATTTTGGAATATTATGTCAGAAGATATGTGTCACTTAGTGGTTAGATGGGGAGAAATATGATACAAGGTAAGCAGAAACAGAGTAACGCTTGTAGTCAGGGGCCAACCTGATCTGGATTAGGTAAGGGGTCAATTAGTCCTATAGAGAAGTCAGCTATATTAGCATCATGTGTCTGTGGTCAGTCCAACAGCTTAGGCTAAATAGTCTTGGGCTATCTTCGAGAGAAAAGTATCATTGTTAAGCAGGAGCAAATCTGACACATGTGAAGATTTGACAAACAGGTTAGTAAGAAATCCGTTTGGCATAGGGATCCCCGTCTCAACTTTGGTTTCAAGTTAGTATTCTCCATACAAGTCCTCAGAGTCCTTTAATTCAGCTACAAGTAATTGATCTAAGGGCTTAATTCCTATCATCTACCTAAGGGTCAGAAAGATTTGCCCTCAAATCTAAAAGGGTTTCTACTTCTTCTAAGGCATACGCGAGGTCTTCTTCTTCTGCTGGTTGGTGAGGGATCAAATATGACACATTGAAGGTAGAAGGAAAATTGTAGTCATCAAGCAACTCGATTTGGTAAGCATTGCAGTTGACCTTCTTTAGGTTTTGAATAAACCATCAACTCGAGGAGATAGCTTCTTCTATCTCAATTGTGGGAATTGTTCTGGATTGAGGTATATCCATACGAAGTGTCTTAAGTGGAAGGATACAATTTAGCGGCCTTAGCTACCAATTTTGTGCTGTCTCTAATTGAATTTGGTGAGTTACAGATTGGTGTAGCTTATGCAATTCTTAGGCTCAGTCAACTCCAAATTGACTCTCTTTAGTAGCTGTTGGAGCATTGATCATATCCAGGGGAATAGTAGGGTTAAGGCCATAGATGACCTCAAATGGGGTCTTCCCAATAGTGCTATGGATAGTTTGATTGTATTCTAACTCTACAATTAGTAAGCACAAATCCCAATCCCTCAATTTCTTTCCCATCATAGCTCTAAGTAGATTACTTAGCATCCTATTTACCACCTCAATCTAGCCATTGGTCTAAGGGTAGTTACTAAAGCTAAATGCAAGTTTAGTTCCACATATTCTCTATAATCTTGCAAAAATAGCTTAAAAATTTTGTTTCCCAATTTGAGACAATAGTCTGTAGTCGGACAACCTACTGTAAAAATAAATCAGCAATATATAAAGCACTGTTGGTCCGATGGTATAGAATGAGGTGTGCCATCTTGCTAAAGCGGTATACTACAACAAAGATAAAATATTTGCCTTTGGATGTCCACGGCAACCTTGGGACAAAGTCCATGCTAAGGTCAACCTAAGGTAAGGTTACTGTTGGCAGCAGTATGTATTCTCCATGGGGTTCTCTCTTCCCCTTAGCTCGCTTGTAGGTTTCATAATAACTAACTACCTTATGGATATTCTTGGCCAACCTTAGCTAGTAAAAGTTTTCTCTTAATAGATTGGCTATCGTGGTCTCCCTAAAGTAACCTAATAATCTGCCACTATGAGCTTCCTTGGTCAATAGCTCACGTATGGAACAGTTTGGTATGCATAGCCTTTGGTTCTTGAATAGATAGTTTTCCTTAAGATAATATCCCTTAACAGCAATTCCATCCCTACATTGTTCTAAGATAGGGTCAAAATGAGGATCATTGCTCCATAATGAGTGAGAATCCCAATAATTTAGTCTGCAAAGCGATCAGTAAGGTTTGTCGTTATGATAATGTGTTGGCGACCATATTTGCACTTCCCTTTTTATATCAGATTACGGACGAGAACCCTTCCATAAACTCTAACCACTTAACTTTCCTTTTCAAAAGCTTGTTCTAACTTCTTAGATGCTTCAAAGACTCATGGTCCATATAAATAACAAACTTTCATGGAAGCAAATAGTATTGCCAAACAGTAAGGGCTCGATAGAGAGAGTATAACTCTTTCTCATATATAGAATAGTTTAGGGCAGGACCATTAAGTTTCTCGCTATGATAGACAACAGGTCATCGCTCCTACATCAAGACAACACCAATTCCCACTCGCGATGCATCACATTCCAATTCGAAGGGTTTATCAAAATCGAGTTAGTGAAAGGATAAGCACCGAGGTGAGCTTCTACTTGATTTCCCTAAAGCTTTACTCAGCTCAATCGTTCCACCTAAACCCTTCATTCTTCTTTTTTAGCTCAATCAAGGGGGTGGCTATGGTACTGAAGTTTTTGATAAATTGCCTATAGAAAGAAGCTAGCCTATGAAAGCTTCAAACCTTAGTGATATTCTTTGGCATTGGCTACTTAATAATAGCTCATATTTTCTCCACATCTACCCAAAGTCCTTCCCCTAACACTACAAACCCTAGGAAGATCACTTCTTTCTAACAAAATATATACTTCTTCACATTCCCATACAACTTCTCAGTTCACAGAATGTCAAAATACTTCGCGAAGATATTGAACATGGTCGTTTAAGCCAGCACTATATACCAATATGTCATCAAAGTACATGACTACACATCTTCTAATTAGAGGGCACATTATATGGTTCATCAACCACATGAACGTGCTTGGTGCATTAATAAGTCTGAATAGCATAACCAATCATTCATAGAGTTCATGCTTAGTCTTCAAGGCAACCTTCCATTCATCACTTGACCTCATGTGAAATTGGTGGTAGCTACTTTGAAAATCAATCTTTGAAAATATCTTGGTGCCATGAAGCTCATCTAACATGTCATCAAGCCTCAGTATCAGGTATCTGTACTTGACAATAATTTGATTGATTGCTCAACCGTCAATGCACATGTGTCATGAACCATCTTTCTTAAGGATAAGCAAGGCTAGTATAGCATAAGAGCTTATGCTCTCCCTTGCATATCTTTACCCTATGAGTTTGTCCACCTATCTTTTCAGCTCAGCAATCTGCTCAAGGTTCATTTTGTATGTAGGTCGATTTAGAAAGGTGGTTTCTAGCTACACATCAATACAATACTCAACGCCTCGATCTAGAGGTAGTTCTTTAGGGAACAGATTGGAGACCTCATTTAGCAAGCTTCAGATTTCATTAGGGATATCCTCTAAATTTCTCGTTTCCAACAATCCTTTGATCAATAGGAACATAGATTCTTCAACCTTTTTAATAGCCTGGAACTCTCATCAGCTCATCACTAAGGCATTCTTCTTATTAGCTCGGGTGAGCTAATTATGGGTTTCATTTACTTAGGATGGAATCAAAGGTCGTAACACAATCTTCCTTCCATCCTTAACAAAGGCATAAGTGTTCTTATACCTATTGTGAATAACATGTCAGTTAAACAACCAAGGTCATCCAAGCAGTAGATGTGAAGTTCCCATAGGGACGACATCACGTACTACTTCGTCTTTATACATACTCTTAACATTGAATGGTATGGTCACTTGTTCAGTCACTTATAAAGCACCCTTATCATGAAACCAATGCAGCTTATAATGTCGGGGATGCTTTGAAGTTGGTAGACCTAACCTTTGCATAAAGAACTATGCAACAGCATTAGTATAACTCCCCCCATCCATAATGATTATGCACAATTGGCCTTACATGGTACACTTGGTATGGAATAGATTCTCTCTCTAGTCTTCCTTAGAGTTCCATAAGGAACTCAGTACCTGTCTTAAGACTAAGGCTATCACTTCTCCCTGGTCAATATAGATGCAGGTCTCTTGTTCCTCTTTAACTTTAAGTTTTCTAACATCTTCTTCTTACTTAGGCTTACTCTTGTCAATGCTATCTACTACATCTCCTCGGAGAACCATGACGTGTTGTTTAGGACACTCAATAGCCATATGTTTGAAGCCTAACCATTTAGAGCATTTCACCCTACTAGTCTTCCGTTTGGAGGTCTATCCTTTCTCGGATCTCCTCGAGGTCAACCTAACCTTGGGTTGACCTGTCTGACTGGCTTAACCCTGCTAGCTTGCTTGGCTATCATTAGATCAATCATTCCTATCTTCGGCCTTATACAACCTCTTTGGTTAGGCTTGAACAAGTTGGCACAAAACTAGGGGTCAGGAAAATGTTGGCTCAGGTCAGCTTAGAGTACTTCTCCTTTATTTTTCGACCCATTATGCTATTTTTATCACCTCTTCTAAGGTATAAAACCTTTGTACTTCCACAATGTTGCAAGTCTCATACTTAAGCTCATAAATGAAACTCAATACTGTATGGGCCTCTAGTTCTTCCATATCGGCTCAGATCATTAGCATCTGAAACTCTAACATAGTCATCAATAGATCAGCTTCAGGCAAAGCTCCTGCAACTTTGCAAACGTATCTTGTAGGTAGGTCTCGGGTACAAATCTAGCTCTCAACAATCTTTTCATCTCATCCTAGGTTCTAACACCTCGTCTTCTATCTCTTGTTCTAGTTACATTTAGATTCTTCCATCACATAGTAGCATACTTAGTAAACTCCAATGCAACAAGTCGGACTTTGACAACATCCATATACCCATAACATTCAAACACTTTCTCAACCTTCTCTTCTCACTCCAAATATTCATCTGCATCTCTTCTTCCACTTAAGGGTAAGATTTAAACCTTGATATTGTCTAATCCTCGAAGGACTTGGCATCCTCGTCCCTATGCTTGTTAATAGTCAACTTCCTCTTCTTCCTCCCTAAATTCCTCAACATCCAACTCCTCATCATCTTCCTCAATCTCCTCTAACTCTAATCTTCGTCTAGCAACTCGATCTACTACTTCTCCATTTCACTACAGTTGAATTAGGGGATTGATTCAATTACCTTGGCCATGGTATCTCTCAGGTGCATTTTCTTATGGGTTATGGTGTTGTACACCAAAGGGTTATTGTTAGTTAATTTGCATTGCTATGACTAGGTTCTCAATAAGGTTAGTCAGTCTGTCAAGTTTATCATCAATCAACCCTTGGGTGTTTCTACCACTATGACCATAACTAAGTTGAGCACCACTTCTCTGGTCACCAATAACACCTTGAACACTTAGATTTAGCATGGCACAATACTTTTCGAATAGATTAATAACTCACTAATAACTTTAATACCCGATAATCTCTTGAATAGAATAGAAATAGGCTTGCTCTATTTTTATAATGAAAAACAAAGTAAAAATGAAACTACACTTGTACTCAAATACACTATAATAGTTACAGAAGGAACACAGTAGCCATCAAAAGCAAAACAAACCAAAACTTCACTGCAACTTCACATACTCCCTCGCAGAATCATTCTTCGATACCAGCGAAGCGATATGTTTTTGGGGTCGAACACATAGGGAAGCACCACAATGAAGCAAACCAAAAACAAATAGGAAAAATAGTTAGGAAAGTCCAAGTAGCTATCAAATGGATATGATGCACCATTCGATCCTACACGGCCGACAATTCGTTGAATATGACATATCAGTACGAACTGAAGGGTCACTCGCCACTACTTCTTGCTAAAGGGAATAAATAAGAGTTAAATGATAATGTGAACACTAAGGTTGTTCAGTGTGAGTAAATTCTATATTGATTAATTGATTGTTTACATACAAGAAAATAGGGGTCTATATATCCAGCCATTAGGGTCACTTTACATGCATGAAAAGACTAAAGGGTACAATTGGGTTGCATAAAAGGGGTAAAAGGAACAAAGAATATTCAGTATGAAAAGAAAAAATTGGAATATTGTGTTAGAAGACAAGTGTCGCTTGATGGTTAGATGGGAGAAATATGATACAAGGTAAGCAAAAGTAGAGTAACGCTTGTAGTTAGGGGTCAACTTGATTTGGATCAAGTCAAGGGTCAATCAAGCTTATAGAGAAGCCAGCTGTATTGGCATCAAGTGTCTTTGGTTGGTCCAACAACTAGGCTCAGATAGTCTTAGGCCGTCTTTGGGAGTAAGGCATCGTTGTTTGTAGGAGTAGATCTGACACATGTAAGGATTTGATAGACAAGTTAGTAGGAAATCAGTTTAGCATAAGGATCCCCATCTTGGCTTTGGTTTTGAGCTAATATTCTTCGCACAAGTCCTTAGAGGCTTCTTGCTCAATTACGAGTGATTGGTCTAGGGGCCTAATTCCTATTACCTATTCGACAATCATAGGACTTAATTTCATCCTCCTGCCTTCATGCTCTATAGAACATATATTCCTCCTTCCATCAAATATAACTACTCAATCAAACATCCATAGTTGTCAAAGTAGAATGTATGACACATTCATGGCAGCACATCATAGAGCACTTGATCTCAATATTTGCTAATCTAGATCAACATAGACACCAGCTTATTCACCTATAAGGCTCCCTTATCACTAAGCTAATGGAGCTTGCAAGGTCTCAAGTAGGGCATGGTTAGCAATTTCAACTTCTGGACCATAAATGTAGAGGCTACATTGGTGCAGCTTCCATTATCAACAATTAGCGTGCATAGTGATTCATTCACCTTTCATCCAACATGGAAGAGATTTTCCCTTTGTTCGTCTTTGGGTACGAAACTGACGCTCATCGTCCTCCTCAACACTAAAGTCGTTGGCAAAAAGTTGCCTTCCTCATTGTAGATAACTTCTTCCTCAAAGAGCTTGGTCTATCTGACCTCCTTCAGCTCCTCTACTTCCTCATTAGTACTATCAACCTCAATAGTCAGCATCTCACCTCCAATCACCATTGTTTGCCTATTCAGACACTGAGCGACCATATGTCCAAATCCTTGGCATTTGAAACACTTGATCTCACTCATCTCCCTCCTTGAACTCTAGCCCTTCTCAATCTTCCTTAGGGGTTCCTTCCCTTCGACTTAGGTAATCGGAACAAGTTAGGTCTTAACTACCTTACTTGGTTCCGTTTGCATAGGTTTGCTCAAAATAATTTGACTACTATCTAGTCGACTAATTAATGGTCAGAATCTTCCTGTTCAATGCCTTTCTATCCTCTATGTGACTCGAATTGCATCATCAAGCGGTCTAATATCCAAGGTTTCCAAGACATCCCCAACCTCATACTTCAATCCATTAATGAATTAAGATACAATTCAGTCCTTCGGCTTTACAACTTCACATCGAATCATTAACATTTGGAATTCCTTAACATAAGTGTCTACACTTAACCCTCTTTGTCTGAGCTCTTATAGTCTTTTGAAGGCATCCTACAAATAATAGCTTAGCACAAACCTTCTCCACAGAACCCTCTTCATTTCATCCCAACTCCTAATCTCTCATTCTCCTTCCCTACTTCGGGTGGCTTGTAAGTTCTTCTACCATAAAGCGGCATAACTAGTGAGCTCCAACACAACAAGTCTAACCTTTGCAATGTCACGTGCATTGTGGCATTTAAACTGCCTTTCAATCCCATGTATCTAATCTAGGTACTCTTCAGCATCATTACTCCTAGAAAAACTTAGAATAGACATCCTCAACTCTTCAACCATAGGGGCTTGTAGTACTCTTTTACTTCGTCATCTCCTTCCGCTCCTTCCTCAATCTCTTCAAGCGCTAGCCTTCATTCGCATCCCTACTAATTCCTTCAACTCGGGGTGGACGAGCTGGGGCATTAACTTAGCCAAACTGACCATTGCCTCGACCTTATTACTCACGTTCTCTAATAGGGCCATTCCGAGCTTGTTGCTTGTCTTCTTGGATAATAGTCACCAAACTAGCTGCCAAGTCGATAAGCCTATCTAAACAGTTACCCACTGACTGGGGTGTGAAGCTTTCTTTTTACCCTTAGCCATGTCAAGTACCACTTTCTTGGTTTCCCAAAGTTCCTTGAACACTTGAATATGACATTGTTGCTTACTCTATAAAATTGATGTATAATAATATCACTCGAAGTTCTTTTCATAAAAATGACAACAGGTCAATAACCAATACTCCCAATGCTAAGACAATTACACAACAAACAAACAACCAACCACACTTTGTTTTGCATATAGGAAAACAGGGGAAAATAGAGCCCAAAATGCTTCTCAATTACTAAACTCCATGATTAACAATAGAATTGTTATCATACAAGAGTTATAACAAACCACTTAAAGAATACAGTAGCAAAATCTAGCTTAAAACATAGCCAGGCTCTAATATTAGGATGATATGGACTCCGTAGATGAACACATGACCCTAATATCACGCGTAACCAAAAAGGGTGGGTCCAAGCCACAAGATGGCTCAAAAAGTAAATGAAAGTTAAGGTTGAGCAGGGGTTCTTGTACACTTATGATGGATATGACACACCAACTCCTCACATGAACTTGGGTCATACTTGATATGATGTATAAGTTTGGTCAAAGGTCACTCGTCACTAATCCACGCTCAATAGGCTAGATAAAAGTAGCTCAAGAGTAAGTAAAGAGAACACTTAGCTCAAGAGGGAGTAAAAGTTCATTGTATTCTCTATGTGATGTTTCATACAGCTATTATATTATGTGGTTATTTATAATATCTAATTAGGGTAAATCCTAAATTATAGAAAATTACAGAATTGGATCCCTACTTGCTAAACAAAAGGAGAATAATTTACAGGGAATTATAGAAAATTACAGAATTGGATCCCTACTTGCTAAACAAAAGGAGAATAATTTACAGGGAAAGAATGAAATCATGCAAAAGAATATCCTTTGTCGAAAGGATAGTACAGATGTTAGAAATGACAAAAATTGCATAATTTTGCTCATTCTATGGTCCCAATAAGGCTACAAGCCGTGCAAGTGTAGGCCTTGATTAGGTCTAGTCGACATCAACAGTTTGACACCTCTGATTGTTGGGACTATATAAAGGTTAGCTTAGGGATGACTCATACTTAGGATCGGCCTTGGATGGTGGACTCCTAATAGTTGTTATCTTAGCTTTGGCACCATAGAGATTATTGTATCTAGATTTGGTGCTTGGACTAGTATGTTGTAAAGGGGTCGGCTTAACATGTTGGTTGATCACCTCGATAGCTTCTTGGATGGTGTAGAGAGCAAAGTAGCTTGGTAGATCAAACTAGGGTAAACACTGCTCTTCGGTGCTTAACTTACCTTGAATAGCTCGGCAAACCATTTGAGCAAGCTCTTAGGCTCGAGAGCGTATGATCGGTCCTTGATCCCTATCAATAAGTGTCCTTTAATTCACACTTAATTCTTTTTCTTTTGTTTTTAATTGAGTTTTACTTGCTACTAATTAAGATGTATTGAAAGCCAATAGATGGATTAAAGGGTAATTAAGCTAATTAATCATGATTATACTTAATTAAGTAATTTAGGCCTAATTAGGGTGTAACTAAGGTCTTGCCATATTTTATCATTTTAACTATGTTCATTGACCTATATTACTTCACTTATTATAATCCTTTATTATTCGAGATAGATTAGGGTTTTTAGCCTATATACGAGGTTAGTAATTTAGGGTTTCCTAGTGATTGGAGAAATTATTCGCAATTAGTGAATAAGTTAGGGATATACTTAGGGTTTATTAGTTGGATAAGGGTTTTGCACTTCCAATTGAGGTTTTACTCAGTCTATTAATTTTTTCCAATCATTTTAAGGTTTCTTGCATATTAGAGGTTTTAGGGTTTTATGCATACAATTAAGGTTTTAATGTTTTACTCTCTTTAGGCTTTTTTGAATTATTACTTAAGGTTTAAGACTTATTATTTAAGGTTAAATTGTTTAATTTATGGATTTTATTATTATATAATTCATTATTATGTCTTGAGCAGTTCATGGGAATTACTTATTAACTTATGTATCTGACTCTGAGTTTAGATCTGAAAGTTTACAAGGTTCATAGTCTCCCTAGGTACAACGTCGGTATTTTTAAAGAGATATTTTCATATAATTACTTTGGTTTCATATGATTAATTGTTTTTTATTTGTAGTTAATTACGATATAAAAGCTAGTTAGCAAATTTAGTTGTAATTAAGTTTCTTAATCTTAATTGTTAGTACACTTGACATAAATTAGGTGCATTTTAGGGCTTAATGTGTCAAATTAAGTTAGTTAAGCATGTTGAAGGTAAATTATTGTTAGAGTATGTTTTAGAGGGTAGATTAAGGTTTTAGGGAAATTAAGCAGTCAGTCTCTAATTAATGGATAGTTTTACTATTTAATTAAAGTACAATAGTTAAGTTAGGGTTTTCGACTATAGATTAGGGTTTTACAATCATTTTAAAGTCTTGCACGTATTAGGGTTCCAATTAGGATTTCAATATTTGAAGGTTCATGTAACGGCTATAATATTCTTTTTAGGGTTTTGAATTCATTGTAAGGGCTATCTATATCAATTTTCATCTTTGGATTAGCATACCCTTTATCAATTTCAAGGACCTCTCATGGGCTTCGACTATCGGTCTTTTTCCCATTTGGGTTTTAGGGTTAGTTTCACTAGATTAGGTTAACCTTGGCAGTTAACATTAGTTAGTGGCATTTATTTATAAAATTTTAGAGCTTTGAGTATAAGGGGTCAAACTAGGGCTTGAATTACCATTTAGGGTTTTAGGAGTTTAAGTTTGGTTTTTTTAGAGTAATCTTTTAGGTTGAAAGTAATTATCTTTTCAACATTAAGGGTATCTTTTAGGAAATCTTATTAACTTCAAGCTCCTATTCTAGAAAATTTGTAGGGTTTACACATACCCTAAAGTACATAGAAGGTGTAAATAGTTCAACATAAAATTGTTGGAAGAAGCGGTGTACAAATTTGTTGAAAAAATGATATGCTTCCATTTATATAAATGATCGAATCTATAAAATGTAGTGACAATAGTATGACAATATGAAAATAATGATAATAAAAATGTTAATAATAATCGTAAAAATAATAATGATGATAAGAATAATAAAGGATCATACAATAACAAGAATTAAAACGAGTACATGTACGCATACTCATACAATATGCACTTATACTAATAGAACACTATATGACTAGGTTGGAGTTTAATGGCTAGGTTATTAAATTAATGATATAATTTTAAGCTTACTATTCAACTCTAAAAACTTTACTATGTCTAACTCATATCATGACTCTTGGTCACATCACTATTTTACTCCACTTCTTATAGGTATTATAATTAAATTATTATATTATATGACAATACATTATTAAAAAAAAACTACTACAAATAAGATATCATATAATATCCACTAACTTGTATGTTGTTACTTACATATTAAAATAATATTTTATATTTACTACAAGTTAAGCAATGTGACGTATTATTGAAAATGTTAATCAAAATCCACCATTGAAAGGTGCACTCGAATACAATAAGAATTAATTGAGAGAACATAAAAATTGAAGATAAAAATAAAATGTTACAAGTGATTCCAAATTTAAGTGAAAACGGGAATCATAAGATAGATAATTAGATAATTAGGCTGTTTAGCACTAAATCTAGATACTCTTTAGGTTTTTATTTTTATTTATTAGGAAACACCAATCGGGAGAGTGAGCTTCCCATTGATTGTTAGGACTCATAGCAGTCTTGGTCATGTGAGTACTCTAATGACTTTATACTTGTTTTGTGATTATAGTTAATGCACCTAAATTGTTTATAATAATAAAATAATGCTTAGGGTTTGGGGATGTGCATGTGCTTGATATTGGTTGTTAATTGTGCTAAACATTATTAAATATCATAGTTGAAGAATTGGTTGTATGATTGGCTATTGCATGATTTACATGGTTTGCTGATAATGGTTGATTCCCTAATAATTTGACTTAATCATATTCAATTTATCTTAAATTTAATGAATCATGCATAAGCATGAACATTGCATTTACTGTTTCGGCCGTTACCTCAAGCAAATGTTAATGAAGAGCCTTGGAGGGATGGGAATCTCATGCAATTTAATTATTTATGAGTAGTATAGTACACAAGCAATTGTACAACAAAATCTTACCCTTTGCTCGTAAGCTTACTTAGCTCTAGAGACGTACCCGTAAGTGGTTGAGAGTTGAGTCTAAAGACCATTACTGTAAGGTATGAGTGTAAATTGCAATGACCACCTCACTACTAGGCTTGGGAATTTATGTACTACTAGATTTTGGAAATGGAAATATATTTTTTGAAATATGGAATTTCTATACATGGATTAAAAAAACCCCGATGCTAGAACCCAATTGTGATTAGTGCCAACGAATCTCCTATCGTAACTTCAAAAGGTGTTAAATCTGAAGTTGTATGTAACACTTGGTCAACTACATTCATTGTTTGACATATTGCTTGTTCATGCATCCATATGTTTATTAATTAATTGTTTGATAACCTACTTATTAGTACAGTAGGTGAGATATCTCACTAAGCTCGTATAGCTTACTCTCAATAGCTTATTTTGTGGGTTCGTTTAAGTTAAGATTGAGATAAATTTTGAGTATAAAGTGTAAGTTGAAGAAAATGTTAGAGTTAAGTGAGAAGTGTATAGCTAATATAGAAACATCCTATATAGAAAGTATTTATATGTTAGAGTTGTCATGAACTAAGGATAGTCTAGTCGTGGTAGATGCCATATACCATATGAAAAACCCCTGATTGGTTACCGTTCCAATCGTGAACTCTTCACAAAATATACAAGGCTCTACAACCACTAGTTTCCCAAGAACATACAAATCCATATGATATCATCACACAAACATATTTATATAAAATTTGAACTACAAAGTTTACAGTAAGTAGTGATTTAGTACATCTAGGTCTATATTACTGATAAGACAAAAAGTACATAAGTGAAAGTCTACATAATAGTTCTCTCAACACATTAGATGGCTTGCTCTTGCCCAGGTCCCCAAGCTAACTTGTGGTATCCCCCGGCCAGCCTCAACGAATAAGCTATCTTGCAGCAAAAGTCTAAGGGAATGTAAGCCTAAGCTTAGTGAGCAAAACCCTCAGCTACATCACAAGCAAGTTATAAATACATTATATTTACGCATATAGAATGCCAAACAATACATATATACGTATAGTTAACTAGTCAGTACGTATAGAATGGACAAATAGAATGCCAAACAATACATATAGTTAACTAGTCAGTATACGCAACTCAGATTTAACACCTTCTGAAGTCTTGGTTGGAGTATACACAACACCAATCAGATCTGAGTATTATACTAGAACTTACTTTACTACAGAACTCTACATTCCGTACTTAAATTAAACAAGTCCTTTATTTTCATAAAAACCAAATTCTAGTATAATAGTGAGTGTGGACTGTTAAACGGAGGCCTCTAGACTCGACCCTTAGCTAGGCGGTTGGTGCCTCCAACACCTAGTATTCTAGTGGGCCAAGGTAAGGTCATTTTGTACAAGTGCACCGTATAAAACCAACAAATTTATAATAACAACCCCCGAATGGCCTCTCTTTACCTTCGTGTGATGTAACGGCCAGAATTATGTCTATGCAATGCATGTTGATGCATGTACTAGTTTCTTCTCATGAGTCGAGTATAGTTAAGTCTAATTATGATGTGATCATCCAATAGTACACACAATCATTATCTATACTACCATGCAACAACAAGTATTATTTGTACTTAAGGTAAATTCACAACTCAACACATAATAACATACACAAGTATTTCCCGACCCCTACACAACAATTAATAAACAATATCATTCAAGTCCACTATCTACAAGTATAGAATCATAGGGTAAATACTCACTTGACCATGATCACTCACTCTAGTCTTAGTAATCGATCGGGAGATCTTTACCCACGTCAGGGTCCCCTGATCATTATGATATAATAACAATAGTACGTAATTGAATTAACTAGTAATTCTAGATATCTATTTACCTAATTCTACTTAGATTACTATCAATTTTAATTCGATTAGACTTTATCACTAATCATATGTAACTTTTTCATTCTATTTTTTATATTTACGAATTTATAGTCATTTTCCATTGTTTTCAGACATACATTCACATGATGATGTCCGTTTTAGACATTAAAACCTGTGTTTTACGATATAAACTAAATTTATTAAAATTCTAACTATTGAAGCTTAATTATTCCTATTAGCTAGTTTTACGTTATATTTTAGTAGTTAGTAGTTAGTAGTTTCATTAGCCATTAATTCTTACACTTTAATGATCTTACGGTTTATTATTTTAGAGGCTTATGTCATCGCTTATATCATCAATTGCTTATGTCATGGCTTATGTCATCATTTAATTACATCATTGCTAACATCATTGTTCAATTATGCCATTACTTACATCATCATCCATTATTATCCTTATGTATTCATGCACTTTATACATGTTATATATATACTTATACTTCTAACATACTAGTATGTATACTTATGTACTTATACATATATAGTACATGTATCCATATACACATACGGTGACATACATATTTTCGTATACCTACAGCCCCATCTTAAGAAAGCTTCACAAATTTCATATTTTTGTACTTTAAGGGTGTATTTAGCATGGTATATGTATGTATAGTCAGTATATGTCTCATTTTAGATTATGTACATAATGGATACTTATGTACAAAGGTCTTTATACATGTATTTATCAAGTATACTCTTATATACACATACTTAAGCATATGTAACATGCTCTTCTTCCATTTACTAAAGCTATCCTACACTTCTAAGCAAAAAAATTGAAACTTTATTCCTTCAACAACATATATGTATATAACACATAAACTTCCTATACTAACCTAACCTCTACATCTAACTATTAAATAAGATAGAACAATATATAATAACATACCTTTTTCTAGAGTCATTACTTGGGTTAATTTTATCCCTAGTACTTTCTATACTAGCTTCTCAACTAATATAGGTTTAAGGTTCTTCGCTAGGTTACCTTCTGAGTTAATTTTTCAAGTGTATACAAATACTTGTTTCATTCTAAGAACCTTGTTGTCTACCTCTTAAATGATGTTCTAACTTATAGTTTCATTCAGTAGAACCTACCTTCTAAGCTTATGCGGTTTTAGTACTTTTGTCTAATGAACCTTCTAAATTACTTTTAGATCTGGCTAAACTACTCATAAGTCCATCGAATCTCCACATTTTGGTCTACATGTCGTCATTTTCACACTAAACCAAATTATTACATGGTCATAAACACTCATTCTTAATACAATTTAACATAATTAAGCTATGGTTTTGTTGTTAACTACAAGATTACTCTAGCTAAATCATTTATCCAATTATTATAATGATTTTCTATTTGACACCCTAATCTACCTTTTCTAAATATAACAAGTTTATAGATATATGACAACCATGTCTATTTGTTAGGTCATAATTTTATTAATCATATATGTATTGCTATGTGATGCATATTTATATAAACTTGACATTTTATAAAATCTTTAAGGTTTTGATTGATACCATAATTATATTAACATGCTTTATGGACACATAAGAATTTATAAGAATAAGTACCTTTATCTTATCACATACTCATAATTGTAAATAAATAATCATATGCCTTTATATTTGAACTACTTAATGATCTGAAGAATTTAATTTGGGAAAAGCTTCATCTTATATAACTTTTAGTATGATTGACCAAATATTAGATGAGATAATTAAACTATTATATTCATAGTAGAATACATACTTTATTAATAAAATTATGGTTCATTCTCAAGAAAGTCATCATGAGAAGATACTTCCAAAAGGCTATAAATCATTCATTTTACTATGTATTTAATATTCCCTACATTGGTAAAGCACCATATGATTTGTAAAAAGAACACAATGATGCTAAATATTCTATATAAATCATCCATTTTACTACACATTTAGTATGTGTACATTACCTTTAAATGCAATTCCATGTTTAGGATAGATGTTGTTTCAATTCCATTTTAGTTGCTTAGATGTTAGGATCTCACATTCTACTTTCCTTTAGAAAAGTTTCACCCTTGAAACTATTATATCTTAAGTTACCAATACACTATATGTCACGAACTGAGGACGGCCTAGTCGTGGCAGACGCCGTATACTGTACAAAGAACCCCTGATTGGTTACCCTTCCAATCAAGAACTCTTCACACAATATACAAGGCTCTACAACCACTAGTTTCCAAAGAACATCCAGACTCACATGATATCATTACACAGACATATTTATATAAAATTTAAGTTACAAAGCTTACATTACACAGCGTTTAAGTATGTCTAGGTCTATAATAATAAGATAAACAAAAGTACATAAGTAGAAGTCTACATAAACTGTCTCTCAGTACACATAGCAGCTCGCTCTTGCCCAAATCCCCAGGCTAACCTGTGGTATTCCTCGCCCTGTCTCTACGAACATGCTATTCTACAACAAAAGTCTAAAGGGGTGTAAGCTTAAGCTTAGTGAGCAAAACCCTCAGCCACACCACAAACAAGTTATAAGTACATTATATTCAAGCATATGAATGAATGATCAACCAGAATGCCAAACAATACGTATAATTAACTAGTTCATATACGTAACTCAGATTTAACACCCTCCGAAGTCAGGGTTGGAGTATACATGGCACCAATCAGATCCAGGTATTATACTAGAACTTACTTTACTACGGAACCTCACGTTCCGTACTTATATCAAATAATTCTTTTATTTTTAGAAAACCCAAGTTCTAATATAATTGTGAGTGGGCCCCCGCAGTCCACACTCACCCCTAAACGGAGGCCTCTAGACTCGACCCTTAGCCAGGCGGTTGGCGCCTCCAACGCCTAGTGTTCCCGCGGGCCAGGGTAAGGTCATTTTGTACGAGTGCACCGTACAGAACCAAATAAATGAATAATATCAACCCCCGAATGGCCTCTCTTTACCTTCGTGTGATGTGACGGCCGGAATAGTATCCATGCTATGCATGTTAATGCATGTCTCAATTTCTTTTTATAGGCCGAGTATAATTAGGTTCAATTTATGCTATGACCATCCAATTGTGCACACAATCATTTTCTATACTACCATGCAACAACCATAACATTATCAATAGTTAAGATAAGTTCACAACTCAAGACATACCGGCATACACAAGCATTTCCCAAACCCCACACAATCATCAATTAACAATAATATTTAAGTCCACTATCTACAATCACAAAACAAGCATGGAATCATTGGGTAAATACTCACTCGGCCATGGTGATTTACCCTAATCGTAGTAGTCGATTGGGAGGTCCTCACGCTCCTCAGAGTCACCTGATCATTACGATTTGATAAGACTAGTAAGTAACTAATTTAACTAATACTTTTAAACATTTAATTACCTAATCTACTTAGACTATTATCAACTTTTACCCGGTTAGACTTTATTATTAATCGTATGTAACTTTTTCGTTTTATTTCTGATGTTTATAAATTTATAGTCGTTTTTCATCGTTTTCGGACGTATATTCATACGGTAATGTTTGTTTTGGATGTTAAGACCCCCTATTTTATATTGTGAACTAATTTATAGAAATTTTTAGCTATAATACTTAAGTATTGCTATTACTTATATTTATAACCTTTATTCCTTAAATTCTTATAATTAAGGGATTTACTTTGTTATTACCAATTCATATACTAAATTAGGTATAGTCTAATTTAGAAAGTGTATTAAAATTTTCTAATTTAAGTATCTAATTACCTACACTTTTCTTACTTTTCTCATTTTCTAAACCTATGCTTATGTCATTGCTTACATCATCTTTTCTTTATGTCATTGCTTATGTCATCTTTTCTTTATGTCATCATATACTTATGTCATCATCTACCTCATCATTTGATTACATAAGCATTACATCATGCTTATGTCACATGTACATGTCTTATGTACATTTATTTCTTACTTTATACTTATATACATATGCCTTATACTTATACTTATGTACATATATCTTATACTTATACTTATGTACATATACCTTATACATACATATACTTATACATCTACATATAATTATACCGTATTTATACATGTATTCCTACTCATATACCTATACGGTTGGATGCGTATTTTTATACTAAAAATTCGTATGCCAAAGTTTTCCTTAAGAAAATCCTCTCAATTTCATCCCTTTTGTAGTTCTATGTATATATTTAGTATAGTATATACATATATAGTTAGATATGGTCTTAAGTTAGGTTATGTACATGATACATACTTATGTATAAAGGTTCACATACTTGTATTCCTTTGGTATTTTTTTATGTATACATATCTAAGAGTACATACACATGTATTTCTTCCATTTCCTTCATGATTCTTCATTTTCTATACTTAAAGATGGAAACTTTGATTCCTCTTCTTCAAGACTTCACAAAACACCTAACTACTTACCTAATCTACCTAATTAACTAACTAATGAATAACATAAAGTAACATAAAACAACTTAAGAACATACCTTTAATTTTGTTGAAGTTTATAGAGACAAAAGGGAAAGGAATGAAAGTGAAAGAGGAGGGGGAGTTCACGGCATGAAAGGGAGGTTTTGCTTTTGTTTCTTTTGTTTTGTTTCAATTATGGAAGACAACAAATGGTGGGGCCTAAGGAGAAAAATTGTGGACGGCAACAATTGCAAAGAAGAGAAAAGAAAAATCAAAAAGAAAAGAAAAGAAAATCATCATTAAGTTACTAAGATATTTTCCTTATCTCTTAAAACTTTTGACTTTTCAAAATATTGACTTTAGTCAACATGTGTTGACTTGGTCAACCCTTTGACTTTGGTCAACATGCATTACCTTAGTCAACATTCCTTAAGTATGTTTAATTTTGTGCACATAATGTAGTAATTAAGGGAGATTAGAGGAAAAATGAAGGAAATGAGGGGAAATGAGATATTTGATGAATTGATTTGTAAACATTGTTAATGAGATCTTACTTTAGGTCTTTATAGCCTATATATCTCATTTGATAAACTACTTTGAATAACAAATGCAAAAAGTACTAATTTGAGTATTAAAGTTCACTACATATAACCTAATCTTCAACTATTACCCTAACTCTAAGTGAAACTATCTTAATCACTTACTTAAGAAGTGAATATAATCTATGACTCATTATCTTAATTTCTAATGGATTACTTAAGGATTCAAAGCATATAAGTATGAATGAGGGTCATCTCTAACCCTTTACTAGTGAATTGGACAAAAGATGGGCATTATATTATCAATTAGGGTTTTAGGGTATATCATGTTGGATTAGTGCACATGTGTCTTTAAAATAATCATTTTTAGGGTTTCTATCACTTTTGAATAAAATCTTTAGCATTTAGAAACATTTAGGGTAGAAAAATTCTTTACGCGATTAAGTAATTCTTTTAGGGTTTTCACTTTCATTAGCCTTGTCGACTCCTAAATTATCTAACATAGTCGAGTCTATAACAAAAACTAGGTTGATAATTTTAGGGGTTTACACTATAAATAAGCTATTAATTCTACATTCTCTTTCTTATCACTAGGACCTACGCTAAGATTGTATTAAGATTATTATTAGGAACTATTTCTACAGGCTATACCTTCACATAACTTATTCCCATGTTTCCTATTTTCAAAACCCAATTAACAAGTAATTTGATGATCTACTCTTTGTTTATTCCAATCCTACATGAACTCTACCTTCCTTTTCATTAGCTTAGTAAGAGGTTCCATAATGGTACTGAAGTTCTTGACAAATCATTTGTAGAATGAGGTTAAGCCATGGAAGCTTCTCACATTTGTAGTTTTCATCAAGGTTAACCACTCAAGTATAGCTAGCTATTCTCCTCATCTACCTTAATTCCTCCTCAACATGCAATAAACCTAAGAGAAATAACCTCATCCTAGAGAAAACTCTCTTTAAATTTCCAAATAGATATTCAGTTTGATGTATTCTGAACATAGCTCTTAAATGTTCACATTGACTTTTCATATAGTGTCGTATACAAGAATTTCATCAAAGTAGACGATGACAAACTTGCCATTCAATTCTCTTAGCACATGGTTCATTAACTGCATGAATATAGTGTATGCATGCATAGGCTAAAGAGTACGACCATCCACTCATATAAACCATGTCTTGTCTTCAAAATAGTCTTCCATTCATCACTTGGTCTCATCTAGATTTGATGGTACCTACTTTTTAAATCAATCTTGAAAAATATTTTTGCATCATGAAGCTCATCTAACATATTGTCAAGCTTCAGGATGCAATACCTATACTTAATAGAGATTTTGTTGATAGCTCAATTATTAACACACCTACACCATGTCCTGTCCTTCTTTGATATGAGTAAAGTAGGTACAACACAAGGTTTCAGACTCTCTCTTATGTATCTGCAATTATGAGCTTGTTCACTTGTCTTTATAGCTCAAATACTTGTTTAAGGTTCATTTTATAGATTGGCTTGTTAGGTAGAGAAACACTTGGTTACAAGTCAGTGTAGTGCTCAATGGGTAACTCTTTTATGGACAAGTCCTCAAACTCATCAATCAACTTCAAAACCTCATCTGGTAACTGAACTTGGTCATAGCTCCAACAATGGTTTGATTAACAAGAATGTTGGTATCTTTAACCTTAATTTTTGCTCTAACTCACCTCAAGTTATGATTAATACCTTCTTCTAAGCTTTGCTCAATTGCAATTGTATATCTTAGACTTAACTTAGGGTCATGGGATGCAAGACAATCTTTTTTCTATCCTTTTCAAATGCAAAGGTGCTCTCGTATCTATTGTGCATGATTCACAATCACTAAGTAAAATGCGCACAAGTTGGTAGGAGGATATCATAAAGGATCTCATCCTAGTATTGATTTCCAATAGATATAGGTACTTAAACCTACTGAGTTACATGAAATGCTCCTTTCTCATTTAGCCAGTGTAATTTGTATGGCTTCGGATGCTGGGAGGTTTACAAACCTGTTTCTATACCATAGACAATGTGGCAATGCTAATACAACTACCTCCATCTACTATCAAAGCATATTGTTGACCCTTTACTTCACAAACAGTATGGAATATGTTTGCTCACTATTCATTCTCAATTGAAGGGGATATGCTCAAAGATCTCCTTAATACTATGTTTAGAATTTTCCTTTACTCAACATACACAATGAACTCTTAGCCTCAACCTATGTTGCTTCTTCCACTTTCTCTTTGATCTCTTCTTCTTCAAGACCGGCATATGTTTAAAGTAGATTAAACTCAATGTCTAAGGTTGATACCTCTCAATTTATGACCATAGCACATTAGTTTAGAAAATTAACAACCATATGTCCAAAACCATGAAATTTGAGGCACTTAATTTCACTAGTCTTCCAACCTGAAGTTTGTCCTTTTTCTAGCTTCTATACTCCTTTGATCTTAACACCCTTGCCTTTTTGGTCATTCCTTGTGCTACACATACACATGACTTGGCATATATAGGCAATGGATTGGAACCAGAATGGGTTTTTGAGGTTCAAGTAGGCATGAAAAACAAGAAGTAAAAAGGAGGTTTTGATAATGAATGTATATGGATATCACATACCAAGGCATAAACATAATTAGGGGTTTGAGCTTGAAATAGGGTTCGATATGACTTACGAGCACTAAATGTCATTCAGGATTCAAATAAGGGTTAGATGTAACTCACTAACTGGCTTAAATGAGAGGGTTCACCACAAACTTAAGGTCAAGATTAATAAGAGCACAAGAAAGATTAAAGAGTTATTCAACACTTAATAATTCAGCAAATGTTAGCTTTAAGAGCTCAAGAACATCCTTCTCCCCAAAGAGGAAAGTTCTAGGTTTAATTACTATATATATTCCTTTTCTCCCATCATCCCTTGGTTGCTTACAAAATATTGCTATTTGTACCAAGTTCTAAAACTCTATGGTAAGATTGTAAATAATGTATAAGGCTTTAAACCATAAAGAATGGACTCATAAATAAAATAAAGAAAACATGTACAAGAATACAAAATTGTGCGTTTGATAGAAGAAGTTGGCATGTTGTCATTTGACTTGTGCTGGAAGGAGTAGGATCTAAGTTGGATGAGATCGACAATTAGATGTCCCTCTATGCCACACCAAGTGGATATTTGTCCTCCAACTCTTGGTAATATGGTCTCTTGATTCTCGGTAGACGATAGGCTTGATGCCAAGCGTATGCCTTTCTACCTCTCGGCCATCTAGCATCTACTAATACTTGGCACAAACTAATCAACCTCGGCTTCAAGATAGTCATAGGCTAATTCCTATAATTGTCGTAGGGCTGAAAGAAAGTCATCCTCAACTTTAGATAATGAGTACCGGCCTAAATATTGAACAAACTTCTCTTCCCCTTTTTCTTCACCATAGCTGCTAAGGGTCCCCCTAGATTTCCTCAATGCTCATTGAGGTTAAGCAATAGCTCTTGTCATCCTTCTGAACTGTGTAAGTGTTGGGGAAACCATCATGAACCACTTTTTGGTCATATTCCCAAAGTTGGACAAGAAGTAAATTTGCTACATTCATAGGTACTACATTGAAATCAACCTCATCCTTGTAATGTCCAGCCTTAAATGCTATCCAAGCTCTTTTATGCACGTGGACCATACCCTTATCATTAAACCACTTCAATCCATAAGGTCAAAGGTGCAAATAAGTCAGCAACTTCATCTTTTCCACTAACTCAGTAGAAACAATGTTGGTACAACTACCTCCATCAATAAGCAAGGAACAAGTCTTCCCATTTGCCAAACATTGAATATGAAATAAATTTTCCCTTTGTTTGGGATCTTCTTTTAGGTCGGCTTGTCAAGGATAAGAGTTCATCCAAAATTTTAGTATAGACATCTTCTTCTATCAACTTATCTCCCAATCTCTTATCACTTTGACTTTCTACTTGAGCATTGGGTCCTTTGCCTTTCAAGACCATGACCCTCTTATTCAGACAATAGGACACAATGTGTCTGTAGCCTAAGCATTTAAAGCACTTCACTTCTCGAGCCTTATTATCGGGTGCTTTTTCTTTCTCGACCTTCCTTATCTTGGCATGATTAGGTCAATTAGACTTGCTTCTCTCCATCTTCTTCTCTCCCCTTCTTTTGGCATACTTCTCAAGCTCAAAGCTAATTTGTTAAGGTTAGTTAGTTAGCCTCTAGTACCTCTTCCTCCTCTAACGTTCTACTCTTAATGCTAGATTGATCAACTCATCTAATGAATTAAACAGCTGCAATTCAACTATGTCGATAATGTCGTCTCGAAGTCTACTCAGGAATCTAGCAATGGTGCGGTCCTATGGCTCGGCAATCTCACATCTCATCATTAGAGTTTCGAACTCTTGCAAGTAGTCCTTGACAGTGTTTTGGCCCTATCTTAGGTGCTGGAAAGCATAGAGCATCTCCTGCTTGAAGTAAGTCAACATGAAGCGCTGATTCATCAAATATTTCATGAGCCTCTAAGTCTTGACTGGCTCATCTCCTTCAGCATCGCTCTTAGCAACCAACTTATCCCACCAAAGACTTACATATTCCACAAGGGCTAATGAAGCCAGCTTAACCTTTGTCTGGTCATCACACTCATAGCACTTAAACAACTTTTCAACTGAGGCAATCCAGTCGAGGAACTCTTCAGGTTGGCAACTTCTACTGAAAGTCAGCAACTTAAGCTTTATACTATCAAGTCCTTATCCATGTGCTCTAGTTTCATCTCTTGTAATCCAAGCTGGTTGGTTTACCTTGAATTAGCCACTTCTAGAAGAGGTCTAACCAGCCATATCCCTTCTTAGCCTTGGTTCTCTTCTTTTGTTTCCTAGGTTCTTAGTGTCAATTCTTCTGTTGTTGCCTCTTCTCGGCTTAGGTTGGTTTTCTCTCCTTCTCAACTTGGCAACTCTTATTGACTATTGCTCCTCATTATCAAGTTCATTGGAGCTACCTCTACCGGTAGGTGTTTGCTCCCTTCTTCCATCTCAGCTATCACATCTGTGACCTCTAACTAAACTAGTAAGCCCTTTGATAGAATCAATGAGATTCTGAATCTAATATTCCAAGTATCAACATGTCACCTCAAACTTTCACAAGGACTATCACCACTGTTATTGAGACTATCTTTAGACATTTTCTTTTATCCATGCAATAATTTCTAAAGAAATTTTGAATAACACGAATTATAACAAAACACAACCATAGTAACCGAGAAACGACTACTAAGAATACGAACAACACACTATACTACAAAATGACGACTGATGGCTGTTTAACCACAAAAAAACCTTGAAGAACACTAACACGCGTGTCTCCGTAAAGCTATGATACCAAGATGTTATGCACACATGGCTTGGCGTGTATAAGCAACGAATGGAACTAAAATGGGTACTTGAGGTTTAAGTAGGTATGAGGAACAGGAAGTAAAATAGGGGTTTTGACAGTGAATGATTATGGATATCACGTACCAAGATACAAACACAATCAAGTGTTTGAGCTAAAAATAGGGTTCGATACAACTCACGAACACTAAATGTCACTCGGGATTCGAATGAAGGTTAGATATAACTTACTAATCGACTCAAATGAGGGGGTTCACCACAACTTTAGAGTCAAGATTGATAAGAACACATGAAAGATTAAAGAGTTATTTAGCACTCAATAATTTGGCAAATGCAAGCTCTAGGAGCTCAAGAACAACCTTCCTCCAAAGAGGAAAGTTCCAGGTGCAATCACTGTCTATATATTCCTTAACTCATCTCTCTTACTTATCTTTGAGCCTTAGATTGAATTGGTCTACTAAGGGGTATAACTCTACTCGATAAGGCTAAGAAAAGATTGTTCCATATTTGTCTTCCCACTCTCTCAATTACACTGATCACACAATCCAAAATTTCAATTAGTTGGACTTCAACTACAATTCTAATCTCAAACTGCAATCCTTCAACAAATCTAGATATGTTATGAGCCTTAGGTTATCGAATCATCAACGTTGAAAAATCCTTAATGCATTCATCTACACTCATTTCGCCCTATTTTAGATTTTGCAACTTCTCAAACATTTCTTATAAGTAATAATCCACTACAAACCTTCTTTGCATAATTCTCTTCCTCATTCTAAGTCCTAACTTCTCCCTATCCATTTTTGCTTCATGCCATCAATAAGTTCTTCTACCATAACGCCAAGCAACTGATGAAGTCTAGGGTAACCGGGCATACATTAGCAATTTCTTCATCGTTGTGACATTCAAATAGCTTGTCAAATTATATTCCCCATCTACATCACCACTGCTTATGTAGGTCAATACCTATACCTTTGTAGCTTTTAGTCCTCTAAGAGCTCCTACTCCTCTTTCCTCAAATTCACAAAAATTATCCTCCTCTTCTTCATCTAAATCATCCACCCCAATCTTTCTATAAGCTCTCCTTTCATGTTCAACTCTTCTTGCTAGCTCATCATGTCGAATGACATCTACTTTTTCCTCATTACTATGTAATTCTCTTCTATTCCTTTCTCCTTATGTCACATTCCTCCCTAAATTAGCTTGATCATCCCTTAGAAGCACATCAATAGGTTAGGCATCTCCCAACCATTACAATGAAACAACAAGACTGACCACTATAATGTCATGTATTTGCCCATCCTTAGAATTAGGGGTTAAAGGAACATTATATCGATAACTAGTAGCATCACTTTCCACATCACAAATACTTCCATGCACACTAGGGTTCAACATTCTTTAACTTCAACGCCTTCTAAACATATCACAAATGGTACAAAAGGATCAATATTTAAGAGATTGTTACAATACAGACTCGTTACATGTACAAAAAACCTTTAGTTACTATAATGGCACTTGCATCCCTTCTTAATACAACTACAATATCCTCTAAACACTTCTAATACACTCTTTGAATACTATTACACTTCTTAAGAATAACAGACTAGCCACAACAATCTGAATACAACTACTTAAACATAATACCTTTGCAACCACTTCACGAACACAACTACTTAAACATAATACCTTTGTTGTTACAAAGAGCTTTTATACTAAGATGATGTACCTCAGGAAACGAACACATGAGGACATCAATCCAAACACACCAAAATAGGGTAGACCCTTCTAACAATTAAAGAAAATATGGAGGGTTTAATGAGGGTTTAGCATTTGTCAGCTATTATATGGATATTATGCACCATTCAAGCATAACATAACCTATATTACTACTTGACATTACATACAAGTAAGAAAATAGGATTATTTACCAATACTCTTCGCTAAAGGGAATATATAAAAGTAATTTTACACTTAGAGATGGAATCACAAGAACAAAGGGAAAATAAAGTGTAATGATATTAAGTTGTTGTGGTTGATACAAAGAGGAATCTATTTATAGTAAGCTTCCTAGAGTATATACGTTAATGAGAAATGACAAATAGGGGTATATCTCAAAAGATACAATTGACATAATCTTAGAGTATGCTAAATGAGTAAAGTAGAGAAATGATAATGGGAATGTCTTTTGATAATTTAAGTGCAAAATAGTGCGAAAGGTTACATGTAGGCTAGATACAAAGTGCTTCCTTAGCAAGTAAAGAGAAGGTTGTATTGCTTTATGTAAGGTTGGATTTAGTCAGAATTTGTCGAACAGCTGAACATAAATAGAAACAGCTTGGATGAACTGTTCATAAAGGCATTTTACTTATTTAAGCTAGCCTAAAGGATACTTCTACCTGTGAAATTGTTGAAGGCTTTAGGCAACTCAATAGGCAATAGAGCTCAGATGTACGCATGAAGGTGGCTTTCCCTTTGATGGGCTAGCTGATTGGAAAGGATTGAGCTTAGTAATTTCATCAGGCCATGAGCTCAAGCAAGTGATAAGCCTTAGAAGTTGATTATAGTGTCTAAATTTTATTGTGTGACTTGAGTTATAATTGTGACTTTCAAATATCTAGTGTTGAAACATTTTGATTTCTAATAATGGTCTGAAGAACTTTGTGATTCTAATGATTTTAAATGGGAATTAAGGTTCTTTGATATGATTTGAAATTCGATAAAATGTGAATATGGGATGCTATCTTGATTTGATCAAATTTATTGTCTACACTTAATATTATTGTTAATTGACTTTTCATCACACGAATATGGGGAAATTAATTAATTATTAATGATTTGTGATTTGGAAGTAGAATAAATAGAAATATAACTAATTAAAATTATGTAAAGAATATTGCAATTTTATTTAGCAAAATATATCTTAAATTCATAAATCATTGGAGAAGTGATTTTAATAATTGCATAACTAAAACTTTAGGGAGAAACAGGAATCCTATCGAATTTTGGGTCAATTCCTAATAATAACTCAATAGTGAGAACATTCTTTGCTCTATGGTGATGTCAAATTTAAAATTTTGAGAAATTACAAATAATCCCCATAAACTTTAACTTAGATGCAAATTGAATCCTTAAATTTTCAAAGTGTAGTTTTTGACTACCAAACATTGATAAATTAGCAATATAAACATCATTTCCTTTTTATTTGGAAAAAGTTACACTATGGTCAAAGTTTAGAAAGGATCTTAAAACACATTTTGATAAGTTTAGGGGATGTTTGCACATTAAAATCAAAGTTTAAGGCGGTTGTTCTCAACCTGTGAGGGTCATTTGCAGATTTATTAGAGTTTAGGAGGTCAAAAACTATACTTTGAAAGTTTAGAGGACCAACCCATACCTAAGTCAAAGTTTATAGGGGTTATTTGCTTTTTTTTCTCATAAATTTATATTCGTTAGTGAAACCTTTATTAGTAAATTGTTTTTCCTTTTAATTCTTAATATCATTTCCTTATATTAAAATTTCATCTTTTAGGTAATAATATGACTAAAATTATCTTGGTAGTTAACACTCCAATTCTAAGGGATGATATTTAAATTCATTTCCTATGTTCCTTTTACAACCTTCACATCTATTTTTGGGGTATATCAAGTCTTTAGTGTTGTTGTGGGGATTTGACATGTTCATATTGAGGTTTTATAGTCTTATTATTTGTTTAAGCAGTTTTATTTTTCTTGTTTTCAAATTCTTGCAAGTGAGAATATAAGAGTGTTAAAATTTGAACATTTTATCTAGATAAGATAAAACCTTTTAATGACTTTTGAGAGAGCAAATATAGTGATGAGAAATTGTCTTGGCTTAGAATAAAGAGCTTTGAGGGTACCAAGACTGCTACACGTTTCATGAAACTTATTCTAGATCTACTCTGCTTGCATCCCTATAATGACTTTAGTTACAACACTTAGTTATTGTCAAGTGATGATTGTGGCAATTTTTATTTAATCGCTGCAAGATAAACGATTTCATGAGCATAGGCTTCTCATGTAGTAAGACATGACCCCTAATGATAAGAAAAATGAGCATTTTTTGTTTTTTAGTTCTCAAGAAGCAATAGTAAGATGGGCATCCTATATTTATTAACATAAGGGATGTTTGCTTCATATCACACATTTTTCAAACTTTCGTGATATTTGTTATGGTTAAGGCTCTAAATCATCACCAAAAACTCCCTATTAGAGCTCTCTATTCTCTCTATTTGTGATAACCCCTAGATTCCGAACCTCTAAAATTAGGGCATCAGTTAATATCAATCGAATTAAGTGAAACTTTATGACTAGGTTATAATAATTAAAAATAATCTTGTAAAGTTAGATTCCTAAAATAATGCATTTAAAAGAATTAAATAAATAAAGTGTTAAACATAAACAAAAGTCATCTAAATAATAAACTTAATAATTTAGCTTAGAATATTATCTAAAGGTGATGTATACATGGAAAATATAATTAATATGTTAAATATACGCAAATAAGGGAGGATTATGATTTGGAATTAAACCTTGTAGATGCTTAGAATGCACCTTGTATAAACTTGTGTATGGATAGAATAATATAAAATATATATAAAACAAATAAATAAAATAATTTACGATGGTTTTGACTAAAACCATGGTTGCAAATGGATTTGTTATTGAAAAACCATGGGCACAAATGGTCCTAAGATGTGAAATAAGAGGAAAACATGGTTTGAGAACATAGTTTTAAGAAAAGACATGACACTTAGCAATTTTGTTCCCTACTTAAACCATTATAAAAGCCTAAACCTTTGTGTAGAATCTGATCATGTGAGGAACATAAGGCAAATGATAACCTAGAAATAAGTAACCACTGCCACTAGATAGGAAAGGCAATGCCTATTGTGGTTGACAAACCTTAGGTAACGGATGGTGGTCGAGTGGTGTTAGTGAGTCCCGTTTTGTACCCATCTTTAAATATTTTTGTACAAATATCAAATCACATAGAAAATTATGAAAAATAGAAAGACTAAGCCAACCATGTGATATATGATGCTAAACACGAATGCGCGATTTGGAAATTGTGCTTAATGTTGTGTTGATATATCACTTATGCATTCATGGCATGGCATAAAAAGAATTTACGGGTGAGATTTTGCAAAAATGTGTTTTAGTGAACAAGCAACTATGTTTTAAAAACTGGGTTTTGAAGCATATAATGTAAATAAGTTGTTTTGTGTACATTGCCTTGTCCTTTGATTAAAAGCAGGTTAGTTAAGGTATTGCACTCCAAGCAAAGCTGGGATGTGACACTTGTCACACTTTTAGTTTCTTAATCGTAACAGTCCCACCTATATAATATAACACAAGGTATAATACAATAATATAACACAAGGTATTATATTCAAGTGGGTAGCATTAGTAGAAACAAAACATAACCATAGATAACCCTAAAAATAATTCTTTATTGAGCATTAAAAATTATTTATTACAATGGAATCTAAGCCTTTTACAATTGCCTAATGAATTGGCTTAGAACTCTAGTATTTAACTCTTTCTTAATCAATTCTCACTTAACTTTCCCATCTAAAGTTTTTGTTAAGTTTACCAGTACCTATATGAGCATGAGCAAATCTACATGCTCAATAAGTTGGCAAGGAACATGCATTATACATTCATCAAGCAAGCAAACATGATTTAGTTAGAGTGCAAGGCAACAAATCAAATGCCATCCGAATGATATTATCTAGTTCGTCATGAGATTACAAAAATTAACTTCACTCTAATCTAGGTTCTAAGGATTTTCCATAAATAACATTCTCTCACCAAATCTAAGCTTATGCCATGAACCATTGGTCCTCCTTAGACCACTTTGGACTACTCTTAGATAGCTTTTTTCGATATTGTGACCTCTTCTCTAGTCAAGTTAGTTCATATATGGTTAAAAGAAGGTAATACTTATACCTTACCTAGTGGTCTACAATTGGTAGGACAATATGCAAATATGCAAAGGATGCAATGCAAGACCAGTTGACTAAGGTTAGATAAAATGTTTATACCAATTATAGGGCAACTAAGCAAAATATGAAACTATAGCATAAAGTTATAGGACAAGCAATCACACTAGTTAAGTAGGCTCACTACAGCACAACATATCAAACGGATACATAACATGCATATTATGTTTGTAAACCTCACAAATTTAGGATCTTAGAGTCAAGAGTTGAATTTAACTATCATAGATATTTCCTTGAGTTAACAAACTGCAGAAAATTAAAACCAATTCAAATTTGAAACTTAAAACAAATATGAAAGATCCTATTATACGATTTAAAAACCCTACTCGCATACAACAAAAAAAAAAAAACACAAAAAAACCTCAAACCCTATATAATTGTACTTATAAGATATTGAACCTATAAACCCCATAAAATTTTAGCAACCCAAAAGCAAAGTTAGATGAAAAAGTCTTCAGGTAGTCTCTAGAACCATTCTAACATAATAACAAAACCCTTAGTAGAAGAATGGAACCCTAAACGTTAAACTAAAACCTTTAATGAAGTAAGCCCTAAAACCCTAACTAAATGAGCAAGAATCCTTGGAAACCTAATACTTAAAAAACCCCAGGACGATAATGAAATCCTAAAAAGATTATTAAGCCCTAGTTAAATGATTAGATATCTTAACACCAATAACAAACACTAAAAGTAAGTATAAACCCAATAATAAAAGTGATCGAATCACTAAGCAACTAAACCCCTAACTTTCAAGATTATATACAATCCAATTACTATAAACAAATGTCAAACCCTAAATAAACCCTAGGCACACAGGTAAGTACTTAGATTAACTAATCCATAATATTAAAATTCAACAAAACCCTAAACGTATCCTAATTATACTTAACTAGCCTAATTATGCTTAACTACTATCAATTACCCTAATCAAACCCTAATCCATAACCAACTATCATTATATCTTAATTAACTACAAGTTAAGCTTAATTAAGGACCAAGAGACAAATGCACTAATAACCCTAAAATATATTGTACCTTAATGAGACAAGATCTCTCCTTAAGTGGTAATAAAATATATTTCACTAATGACCCTAAAATATATTGTACCTTAATGAGACAAGATCTCTCCTTATGTGGCAATAAAATAAGGGGGTACATGGATTTAGTCCCCCCTCTCTCTCCCCCATTTAACTAGCCACACCCCTTCCCATTTCCCTCACTCTTCTTATTTTCTAAACATACAAATTCTCTCAAAAAAACCAAACCCCAAAACCTTCTCCATCTTCTTCCTTTGGCCACCATATACCCACCACCACCACACCAAACCACCCACCACCAAGCCTCACTCCACCCGTACACATTCCCTTAGCCTTTCGACACATACATACACACACACATAACCTTGCACACAAGCAAAGTGCATGATACACAAACATAAGGAGGCCATCCATACCCTTTCTTTGATAAGTGACTAAGTTGGTTTTCCTTTTGTTTTCTTGTAGGATAGTATTAAGAACTTACATATTCATGGATAATCTTTACTTTACAGCAATTTTTTAGATGTTTTAAGCTGTTTCAAGAAGAACAAGTGAAGGTTAGGAAAAGAACACACTTTGGTAAGAGATATAACACTAGTAAGTAAGGTAGTATAGTATAGTGTTGATTTTAGGACTAAATCATTAGGAAGTGTTATGAAACCCCCATTACCTTTACATTCCGCCACTTACATAACACCACAACACTTTTCTACACATTTTTATGCCATGATTATAGTTATAGATGAGTAAAAACATAGGTTACTTAAGTAAAATCACTATAAAAACAAGTGTTACATGAAAATGGAAGAAATGGCCTTAAGAACACTAAGTGGCTGCCACTTCCATGAACCCATTAGATTTGTAAAATTTAATTTATTAACTTAATAATAAGATTATTTAGTGGTAAGTGTGGTTTATGATTTAATTAACCAAGTTAAGTAGGCTAAAGTGTAGCTAAGGCCCTAAACTAGCTTAGTTAGTGATTAGAGGCTTAAAAATGGTATTAATAACTATTGTTGGTGAATTTTAGGAGTTAGAAATAGCTTGCAAAGACAAGAAAATTACTTGGTATTAAGGCTAGTCCGGTGTAGCCACTCCGATGCCTAAGCTAGTAAACAAGAATGAGGAAAGTAAAGTAAGTGATTAAAAGTTATCAGATATCTTTTATAGAGTTTCTTTCTCATATTTATAGGAGACCGTTATGTCTGAAGGAGCAATTATTGAAAAAACTATTGAGATACATGAAAGCTTTGTGATTAGACACCTTCCTTGAAATGTAAGGAGAATAGGCAATTATGTAATATAACCGTATTTGTGATAACTGTTCATGTCATGAACTTAAATTCAAATCAAGAATGAATCTGTGTTACTCAGTAGAATGTAGAGAATGTTGATTACCTAGCTTGTCAGCAACCGACTAAAGGAGTAAGTGAAGTTAACACTTATCAAGCCGGCTACATGAAAACTGACTATCAATAATAACTACTATAAATTTAATTTCCATACTTGTAAACATAATAAAACTGGGCTAAACTCAAGCCTAATGTTGGGCTTAAGCCCAAAAAGAGAAGCGGGTTTAGGCCTAAGGCCTTAAAATGTAATTTAGGTTCAAAAAGCCTAAAAGAACTAATTTTAAAGCCTATATGGATAGGTGACTAGATCTGAACCTTAGGTCAAAAGGCTTAGAATGAGTTAATTAAGAGGTACACTAAACCTAAAAGCCCATTCAAGACATGTACCATAGGCCCCTTAGTGGTTTAGAGCCTTAAACTTAGAAAAATGGCCCATTTAGGCACATAAGAGTCTCAACAAGGCCCACATTAAGAAATTTAAAGTATTAGGTAGAAAAAGTCCAATTAAAATGCTTAAAAGAAACCTAAATTATTAAGATAAGGCCCAAAACTAGGCCTAAACCCTAAAGTAATGCAACTCACCATTTGGGCCTATGACCTTGTAAGGCCCAAACCAAAAACTTGCAAACATAAAAACAAAGAAAGAACCCCACCAAGTGAAAGAGCATTTGAAAACAATGAAAACAAGTATAAAAGCATAGAAAACGAAGTTACAAAGAAGAAATTATGTCAGAATTATGAAAACAATTAAAACATGGTTAGTGAGCAATAAGCCTAGTTAGCTAATGCAAATAGAATACTCGTAGACCATAATGGTATTCTCTAGGTGATGAGGACAGTGAGTTGGATACAGTCAAGGACTTTTAGGACTATTGAGTTTCATAGCTGACTGAGTATATTGCCCCCTACTTTACTTATTTTGTGCTTGTAGCTAGTGAATTATCTAATTATATGAGATGAATAAACTTGTTGCATATTGGGGCAGATGGGATATTATATTTATCTATTATGATTGATCCGTCTTACAAAACATCTTAAGATAATTCGAATATCTATGTTTGCTACTTTAGAGTTCAAGATATTGGAGTATCTGAATATAATCGTTTGGCCACCTATGAATTTGTGTTAATAAATATTTAGCCCTTAATTAAACCAGACATGGATTGCATCTTATAACATGAAATCAAAGGCATCAGCATCACCCTATAGAATAGGAGATCATGCTTAGTTTGATTTAAGTTTCATATTGTGTATTGAGATTGTTATCATACAACGTATTTTATGCGACATGTTCTTGCCTCAACCTTTGAAACTACTTGGCTTCGAGGAGTGCCTTCTACTTGAGGTCATGCCGTATCTATTACTGAGGGTGATATTCTTGATAAGAGACTTCACATTGGATGTAGATACCTAGATCCTAATGTGCCTAAATACTTCCTAACCTAGGCAATGGTAGGTATTAAAACCATGCTATATACAGTTATCAAATGACTGTATATACTATTGCATTGCATATGCTTATTTATGCATTCATATGCTTGATTATTAACTTGTTTGATATTGTTTGTTAGTAAGTTAGGAAGGTTACTAATTAAAGAGTTAAGCTTATCCACCTCCCCCCCCCCCCCCCCATAGTTTGTTATTACGGCAAGATCTTTAGTTAGAGCCAAGCCACGGGATGCTTGAGGTTAGTTGCACTAGCATAGGGTTGATTAGTGTGAAGAAGATGAGAGCTCGAGTGAATAATTTACTTATATTTGAACTCTCTATTTTTAATCATTAAGTAGCTTTGACTACTATTAATAACATATCCTAATATTATATGACTTTTATTAAGGGAAAACCTTATATTCCTTCTTATTTATGTTTGTGTTAGTTTTAACTGGACGTTATGATTTTAAAATATGTGTCAACTATTACTTAATGCTAGTTACTAGGAAGAAGTTGTGGTTATGAAATGCCTCATATAATATGCTGAAGGTCCTTAATCAAGGATGGTGCTTGATCTTAGATCTTCCCATATTACATGGTGGTACTACCATGACTCGATCTCCCTCCAAGTTATGATAGTATTTAAGTGGTATTAGAGTACCTAGGTTAAATAAGATAAAACTTGACCTTAAACGTCTAAGAAGAACTCACCATGTGAGCTGAGAGGGATAGAAGTAGGTTAGGATATTATATATATAAACGTCTTCAGCTTGAAAGTGTAACAAAACCCTAACTATAAGAAAACCCTTGTAATTCTAGGATGTCTTTCTGACCCTCATGGAGCAATGGCTCGAGTTCCAAATGGATGAGGTTAAGATATTTCTAGACTATCAACATTGTCTTTGCTTACTTTGTAAGTACCTTACCTTAGTGGGAAAACCCCAAAGGATGAGAACTGTATTGTCTTTGTAAAGGGGTAGACTTATAGACCAATGGAGATTGCGATGCCACGAGCTACTCATGGATTTAAATGTGCCATTCTACACTGATACCAAGCTTATCCATGTCTTAAAGCATGAGTTGTGGGTTGATGGACTCATTGGACTACCCTCGGAGGTTACATTCCTAGTTAGTGACTCTTACCAACCCTTAGCCTTAGCTTTTGGTGAGTAGAGGCAAGTTGGGCATAGAGTTGTATTAGCAAGGGATCGTAGGAGTAACCACCCAACTTTACTTAAGATCGATATCCAATGGGCTATAAACGCCTTGTGGAAGGAGATGGAGTTGGAGTTTAGCATACCAATATTGTCAGATGGTGAGACTGAGATACTATAGGAGTTGATATCGAAGGCCCTTACCCTAGATATGATGGAGATAGATGAGGCCAAATAGGAATTACCCCAAGATGAGGTTCCAAAGGAGGATGTGCCTCCAATAGCACTGAGCGATGACCCCGATCATCCTATGGAGTTGATGGATAGAGGAGATGAAATAGAGATTGGGGAGCTTGTTCTTAAGCCCCTTGCACTTATAATACAAGATCCTAAAGAAGAGGACTAGCAAGAGTTATTGACTTACTCTAATGTAGATTCTAATGGAGATAGCTCCAATAATTCAAATCAGTTAAGTTCCATGGATGCTGATGCCTATGCTAAGTTTGCAAAGGTTAAAACTGGTTCAACCACCCACCTATAGACGCAGTAGATGCTAAGAGACTTTTGTATGAGGTCACTAGATTTTGGATGTACTTGTCTTGATTTTGTACTCTAAATTGTGTTACGATGTTATAAAGTCTTGATGCAGTGTAAGATTATGTTTAGACATAGTATTGGTAGAGAGTTACTCTCTAGAAGTGACCACTGCTTAGTATAACCTCATTATTGACAAAATTAATGAAATGGAATGTTTGTTTTGTTCAAGTTGTGATGTATTTCTCTTATGTTATAAATGTGAATTTGATTTTAAGAAATTCCTTATACTTAAAGAACTTGCTAAATTATGTTAACCTTAAAAATAAGGGAAGACGATGTAGGCCCCTAATGAGGCAAGATCATATACTAGATTCACCAGATTGGAATCCCTTTAGAGATCATGCAAAGGAGGTCTCAATTATAGTATAGGAGATGTTGAAAGCCTTTCATGAGGGGGACAAGACTCTACCAACTCCTATTCTAACCCTTGTACTGATAGAGGAGGTACCCCTACCACCACCACCCCAATTGAGTGGGTGCACTTAGCCCCTGCAATACCCCCAGATCACCGGCCTCAAAAGTCCTTGATGCTGGAGTTTATCAAGTGTACCAGGTACTTTGATGGGGTAGTTAGCTACCCAAAGGAGGCAGAGGAATGGCTCATGCAGATTAAGTGAAATTTTGAAGCATTTGAGATTCCTCATCACCTGCGAGTCACTTACGGTACTTATATGCTAAGACATGGTGGGAGTCAAAGAGAAGGACAACTAGAGAACCAATCACTTGGGAGGTGTTCAAGAAAGAGTTCATTTCCAATTATTTTCTTGAGTCTTTGAAGCTATAGTACAGTGATGCTTTTCTCTTTATTCAATGGGGGAACCATAACATAGATTAGTATGAGGTAGAGTTTAATAGGTTGCTATAGTTTGCTGATGAAGATTTCTAGGTTAGTAATAGGTTGGGGATGCAAGTTTTTGTCAGAAGATTGGATTTTGACACTAGGCATCGTATGCACAAGTTCTGACCCTAGGAATTTTGTGAGGCTATTAAGATGACCTAGACTATTGAGAGTACCAGGAGTTTTGATGATAGACTGAGAGGCTTAGGGTGAACATTTTTGGAAAGAGACCGTTGAAAGGACCCAACTTTGCCAAGAAAGGAAAGAAGATTATGATAGGTCATGGCCATTAGTTGAGCCTAAGTATGGTAGGTTCTAGATCGAAGATTGGTATGGTTAGATGTTGGAGGTATAAAGGAGGACATTACCCTAGTAAATGCCCTTAATTGTAGCATAAGCGTTTCTTATGTGGGGATGGTAGTCAGCGTAGAGCTGAGTGTCGCAAGAAAGCCACCATAACTTGCTTCAAATGTAAGTAAGTAGGGCATATTGCTCCAAATTGCCCACAAAGGAGAGTCGCACCAGCTATCCAGCCAACTAGTCCTAGGCCCTTCCTGGTCGCCCAATAGCCTACAAACAGGCAGAGACTTAAGACCTATGCAGGCTAGGCTAAGAGCACCTGCATATGCTAAAGTTTATAACTTGGAGGGTGAGTGGGACTATGTGGATGATGGACTTAAAGAGGATTCTTCTACCTTCGAGGAAGGAGATACTACATATGCTGGACTTATTGCAGGTATGTAACTTAACTCATATTTTCGTTTTCAAAAACCATAATGGATATAAAGTGTAAGAAAATGTGGGAAGTAGCAAAAGAAGAATTTAGGGGAATTAAAAGATGCTTTATAACCAACCAACCAAAATAATGAAAACTATGATGGTTCAAGGAATATCCATGTCTCCAGCTTAACCATGAATGCCTTATTTGATACTGGAGCAACCAACTCGTCGAGCAAGTAGGGCTACAATTATAGTTATAAAGTCATGCTTCGGGATTAAGACTCCTACTAGAAATGTAGTGATAACTCAAGAGTTAGTGAAAAACTTCACTTTGAAAATTCAAGACAGTAAGGCTTGTACTGACATGATAGTGCTTGAGATGAATAAGTATGAAGTCATCCTAGGTATGAGTTGGATGTTAACAATAAGAGCCGAAGTAGATTGCCAAAGCAAGGAAGTAGAATTTGAAATTCTAAAAGGAATAAAGGCCACTTTTAAGGAATAATCGACAATTAGTAAATTGAGTAAAGTACATCAACTTAAGTTAATTCTAGATGAAGGATTCCAAGCTTAGGTAGAAATCAGTTTAAACTCAATAGAGGTTGATAAAGAGAAGCCCTAGTTGGAAGAAATTCAAGTGATTAATTAATTCCTTGATGTTTTTCTAGATGAACTTCCTAGACTACCACCAAAGAGAGAGGTCGACTTCATCATTGACTTGCTACTAGCCATCGAGCCTATATCTAAAGCCCCTTATAGGATGGCTCCAGTAGAATTGAATGAGTTAAAAAGGCAATTGCAAGAGTTACTTGACTAAGGATTCATTTGACCTAGTGTGTCACATTGAGGAGCACCCATGTTGTTTGTAAAGAAGAAAGATAGGTCAATGAGACTATGCATAGATTATTGAGATTTGAACAAGGTAACTATCAAGAATAAGTATCCCCTATCGCGGGTAGACGACTTGTTTGACCAGCTAAAGGATGCTAAAGTCTTTTCTCAGATTGATTTGAGATCTAAATACCATCAGTTAAGGATCAAGCCGAATGATGTTTTCAAGACTACATTTAAAATGAGGTATAGGTATTATGAGTTTCTAGTGATGCCCTTTGGTTTGACTAATGCCCTAGCAGCCTTCATGGATTTAATAAATCATGTATTTTTAGGCATTATTGGACAAGTGTGTAATCATCTTTAGTGATGACATCCTAGTGTATTCTTCCTCTCTTGATCAATACGAGGAATATTTGAGAATGGTGTTGCAAATTCTAAGAGAACAAAAATTATACTCCAATCTATCTAAGTGTGATTTTTAGCTAAAGGAGATCTCCTTTTTTGGAAACATAATATCAGGTGATGGAATAACAGTTGACTTAGAGAAGGTAAAGGCCATAGTTGAATGGAAAAGGCAAGAGACAATCACTAAAGTGCATAATTTCCTAAGATTAGTTGGGTACTATAGGAAATTTTTCAAGGACTTCTCTACTTTAGCTTGACTGCTCACCCAATTGACATAAAAGAATGTGAAATATCAATGGACCGACAAGAGGGAGCAAAGCTTTCATGAGTTAAAGCACAGTCTAGTATTTGCACCAATTCTAGTCCTACCCAATTCTAATAAACCTTTTATTGTATATAGTGATGCCTCAAGGAATGGTTTAGGTTGCGTGCAGATGTAGAACAGAAAAGCCATAGCCTATGCTTCATGACAATTAAGGCTGCATGAGCAAAATTACCCTATGTACGACTTGGAGTTAGCTATAATGGTTTTTGCTCTCAAAATCTAGAGGCACTACTTGTATGGCCAAAGGTGTGTGATCTATCAAGACCATAAAAACCTCAAGTATCTTTTCACCCATAAATAGTCGAACATGAGACAAAGAAGATGGCTTGAACTAGTCAAGGATTATGATCTTAGAATTAATTACTACTTAGGAATGGTAAATGCCATTATAGACGTTGTCATGACCCGAGGGAGTTAGTCGTGGTAGTCTCTGTATACCGTACAAAGGATTACAGATTGAATTCCTTTACAATCGATAACCCTTTTATACAATACACAAGGCTACAGCTACTACTAACTACCAAGAGTGTGCAAGCTTAAGCAATATCATTTCATGATAAATAATAATATTACAAAAACATAACATATGGTCTATTTGTATAAAAGCTTACTACTACAAAGTCTGAAACATGTCTTAAGTCAAACTAGTATAACAATTATATATTCAGATCTATAAACTATCAGAAGTACACTCTGATCACATCTAGCTCCCATACTGACCCCGTATAGAAAACTAACCTCGGGCATGCAATAGCTCGACTCCACAAAAAGTCGGCCTGTGAGAGAAGACTACAAGGGTATAAGTTAACTAGCTTAGTGAGATAATTTCCCTCAACCATACAACAATCAAGTTATATAACAGTTAAGTTCAACCAAATGAATACATGACAAACAGTATGCCAAACAAATACATGCAAGTGACTAAGTACTGCATGCAACTTAGATTTAATGCCCTCCGAAGTCAGGGTTGGAGATTCATCGGTATAGTCAGATCCGAGTATCATATTAGAACTTATTTCATAACGAAACTCCGCGTTTCGTAATCAAAATGTAATGGTACATCCATTATCAGTTTTATCAAAACGAGTTCTACATATAATTGTGAGTAAGTTCATGCAACCCTTACTCACCCCTAAACGAAGGCCTTTGGACTTGACCCTTAGCCAAGCGATTGGCGCCTCCAATGTCTAATCATCCCATGGGCTAGGGTAAGGTCATATCGCATGTGTACACAGTACGAAATCAATAACAATAAATAATCAACCCATGCTACCTCCGTGTAATGTGACTGCCGAAATTAGTTATGCAGTGTATGATTTATGCATGATCCAAGTTAACTTTTTCTAGTCGAACAAAATTAAGTCTTATTTATTCAATGATCATTCTAAGTCACAAACAATCAATTCTTAGTGAATCTACTATGCAACAATCATTACATTATTGAAGTTTAAAGTAAATTCATCATCAATAACAATTATCATGCATAAGCATAACCCAACCCTATACACATTCATTTATAAATCATAACTTATATTCACTATCTACAAACACAAACAAGTATGGAATCATTAGGAAAAACTCACTCAGTCATGGTTAACTCAAGGGTCGTAGTAGTCTGGTGGCAGCTCAAGGTCTATATCGAAATTACCTGAGAATAATAGAAATTTGTAAGTTTGGGAATTTAAAGCTAATTAGTATCATAATTTTGTAAGGTCTATTTCACCAAGTTATGTGAAATTGCCAATTCGAGCTTTTTATTGAATCGCGTGTAACTTTTTTGTTTTAGCTCGAATCATTATAAACTTATAGTCCATTTTAATCATTTTCAAGCATATTTTCTTGTAATGAGGTCCATTTTAGACATTGTGACTCGTAGTTTAAATTGTGTTATAAAAATATCACAAAAATTACTATTTAAGTTTAAAAATTATAAAATATTAATTTTCACTTCTTCTTAATATATTTATGATTTAATAATTATTTAAATCATATATTCGATATTTGTATTGTTTTGAGTATACTTTTCCTATTTTTTGAGATTTTAGCTTTGTTATGATTATTATTATTATTATTGCCATTATTATTTTTATTATTTCTTATTTTCTTATTATTTATCTATATTT
>JAMXBB010000001.1:71201992-71242975 GCA_024138015.1 Lumnitzera littorea | reverse complement strand
TATATATATATGTATAATCGTGAGGTACATAAGAAAAATAAGAAAATGAGAAAAATAGGAAAATATACCCAAAATAATAAAAGTAACAAACGTATGATTTAAATAACTATTAAATTATAAATATGTTACGAAAAAGCGAAAATCAATATTTTATAATATTTAAATTTAAATAATAATTTTTGTGATAATTTTGTATCACAATTTAAATTACGAGTCATAGCGTCTAAAACAAACCTCGTTATGAGAAAATACGCTCGAAAACGATCAAAATGAACTATAAGTTCATAACGATCTGAGCTAAAACGAAAAATTTACATGCGATTCGATAAAAAGCTTGAATCGAAAATTTCACGTAACTAAGTGAAATAAACCTTGCACATTATAACACTAGTTAGTTTTAAATTCCTTATCTTACAAATTTTCCTTATTCTCAAGTGATCTTAATATCGACCCTAAGCTGCCTACCGACTATTACGATCCCTGAACTAGCCATGGCCGAGTGAGTTTTTCCTTATGATTCCATACTTGTTTGTGCTTGTAGTTAGTGAATATAAATTATGAATTATAAATGAATGTGTATGGGGTTGGGTTATGCTTATGCATGATAATGATTGTTGATGATGAATCTACTTCAAATTTCAATAATATAATGTTTGTTGCATAATAGATTCAATAGATTGATTGTTTGTGACTTAGAATGATCACTGATCAAATATGACTTAACTTTTATTTGACTAGAAAAGTTAACTTGGATCATTCATAAATCATGCACTGCATAACTAATTCCAGATAGTCACATTACACGGGTGAGTGAGGGCTACGTGAACCTACTCATAATCATATGTAGAACTCGTTTTGATAAAGCTGGTAATGGATGTACCATTACATTTTAAACACGAAATACGGAGTTTCGTTATGAAATAAGTTCTAATATGATACCCGGATCTGACTGTACCGAAGAATCTCCAACCCTGACTTTGGAGGGCGTTAAATCTGAGTTACATGTAGTACCTAGTCACCTGCATGTATTTGTTTGGTATACTGCTTGTTCATGCATTCATTTGGCTGAACTTAACTGTGGTATAACTTGATTGTTGTGTGGTTGAGGGAAATTAACTCACTAAGCTCTTGTAGCTTACGTCCCAACAGTTTTCTCTTACAGGTTGCTAGATGATCAGGCATGGGTTAAGAACTAAGGGTTGAGTGTCAACGTCGAGATGAGATGCATAGAAGTTAGACTCTGAGAACAGACTATATGGTTCATTAGAATTCTTGTATACTATATTTAAATTTTGTAACTTTAGTGAGTTTGAGTTTTAGAACTTTACTACCTAATCTTATTATTTGGTAAGGGATACCGACTCTTTGCGGTTCTGTTGGACTGTGGCTTATCGGATATCCATAGTCACATATATGTGATCTTAAGATAAGTAAATAAATAAATAAAAACTTTAGTGACTAATTATTTAGAATCTTGCAATCTCTGACTAGTAAGATGATTTTCAAATCATAGGTGCACACATGGTGTGAAAATTTTAGGCAATCCTACTAGGCCCCCACTAGGGTCATGACACTACTCCTAGAATCTGCTACTATAATCATTGCTTTTCCGTAAGTATTTTTTTTTTTTTACCCTTTATATACTTTGTACATTACTTCATTAAGATTATACCCTTTTTGTCTTTTCCTTTTTAGGCATGTTGCCTTAAATTCTCAAGTATAAATACCCCTTGTATTTGTAGCCGTAATGATCAGATTGACATTAATATACTTGACATTTTCCTCTCATAAACACTGTTTTGTTTACTCTCATTTCATTCCTATCTTAACCCTTAAGCAAGGCTAGGTAGCGAGTAACCTCACCAGATAAATTCGTACGTCATATCAAGTTGTATCGTAAATCCTCAAAGGTTTCATTAGTGCATCATATCCATCGAAACTGTTCATAGGTTTTGTTTACTTTTTCATTCGCTTTTATTCTTTCACACATTTCACATTACTTCCTTTCCTAGCTTTTGGCAAGCTTAGACTCATTCCCATGATTGAGCTTGTTCGTTCTTGGTCACAGTTCATATCATCTTCATATCAAAGCAGAGGTTTTGTTTAAGTTATAGTTTGTTTTTGAAGTTTTGTTTAAGTTGCAGTTTGTTCTTGAAGTTTTGTTTATACTCTATTTGGCATGTGTGAAACATAGCAAGTTACTATGTTCGTTTCATTAATGTGCTTATTAGCTGTTACTTTTCTGGTTTGTGGAAGTGTTTGCTAAAACAGCTAGTTGAAGAGTTCGAACTTTGAATCTATGGAGAAAATGACAAACCCAAGTGTAAACGTTGGTGTTGGAGATGACAACAGTAGAGTTGTCCACCATGGTCGATAGCTCAGGGAATCCCTAAGAGCACTGATGAGAGACTTGATAAGGTGGCTAACATCTTGGTAGATTTAACACGAGCTATTCATTTATTGGCTTACTGACTTGCTGAAGTAATGCATAACACTCCACAAGCTACCTAACTTGTAAGAGGCCAGAACCTAGCTCGACAAGTTCAAGGTGAAAGAGCAGGCGGATAAGTAAGAAGAAAGATTGACTTGAGAAATTTGGAAGAAGAAGATGAGGAAGATTATTTCAAAGAAGAGTAAGCTCAAGTCCCCAAAGCATCTAACCATGTGAAGCTTTGGATTTCAAGCTTCAATGGATCTGGACGTATTGATGAATATTTAGAATGGGAAGAGAAAGTGGAGCATGTATTTAACTATTATCAATACGGGGATTATGAGAAAGTGAGAACTGCTGCTAATGAGTTCTCCAGATATGCCGACATGTGGTGGAAGAATTTTTAAGCTATGAGGAGGTGAGAAGGCTACTGAGAGATTAATACTTAGCTTGAGATAAAAAGAATACTGAGAAACAGGTTCGTGCCGGATACTTATTTACAAGACACTTTTTCTCAGCTTCAAGAGCTAAGACAAAGAGGTTGAACAGTTGACGAGTATGTCCAAGAATTCCAAATGCTCATGATCTGATGTGAAGTAGAGGAACCACCAACATGAACAACCTCTAAATTCCTTGCTAGGTTGAGAGGTGACATTTGAGACATTTTAGAACTCCAACAATTTATCACAATGGATGAAGCGATTGGAATAGCTCAATGAGTAGAGAGGCAGATAAGAAGCTGCGTACTAACTAGACTGCTAACTAGCCGACCAGGATAAGGAAGTCACCAAGCTCAATCAAGTACTAAGCCGATCATAAAGGTAGATGTTTGAGACAAGTAGTAAGGCTGAGCTGATAGTAACGTACCAACCTGAACTTATGAGAAAGGGTAAGGATTTGGTAAGAAGACAAGCCAGATCAAGTGCTTCAAGTACTAAGAGTTCAGACATATGGCTGCTCAATGCTCGAATTGAAGGACGATGATCATCAAGGGAAACGTCCTGAAGCTAGAGGTAGAAAGTACTAACGAGGAACTTAAGGAGGAGGAGAACACTGCTGAGAATGAACTGATTAAAGAGGATGTATTTGTTAAGGACTTAGACTAGTCGGTACTGGTTGTCTGACATGTAATGAACTTAGAACCCTTGCAGGGGGAGGAGTAGAGGGAGAACTTATTTCATACCACCTGTAGAGTAAATAATCAAGTAAGTGTATTAATTGTTGATAGTAGAACTTGTATAATGTGGCATCGACTAATCCAATCACAAGATTAAAATTGCCAATTGCACATCCAAGACTGAACAAGCCGCATTGGCTGAGTGAGAAGGGAGTACTATACGTCACTTGGCAAGTACTACTACAAATCACTATCAAAAATTGTTCTAACGAGGTTCTCTATGACATGCTACCTATGTGTGCTTCACATGTATTGCTTAGCTAACCATGGCTATTTAGTAAGAGAGTTATCCATGATAGATACAAGAATACATACATGTTCGAGAAGGATGGCCAAAAGATTACAATAAACCTAATGCCACCAAGAGAAGTTAATAAATTGCAAACAAATCTTGCTCCTAGATCAAGGAAGACTCTGATGATGAGTAAAGCCAAGCTCCAAGAGCCCTTAAAGCTGATGTGCCGACCCTTATGTTGGTCAGGTGACTATTAGAGTTGAAGGAGCAGGATGAACTACCCTAGGAGGTAAAGAAATAGCTAGATGAGTACGCGACCTGTTTCTAGAACAATTACCCAAAGGATTGCCCCAACTACGAGGTATAAAACACTACATTGGCTTAATACCCGACACTACCCTACCAAATAAGCTTACCTATTGGATAAGTCTCGAATAGGCTTTTGATCTCTAACATTAAGTCAATGAGTTATTGAAGAGAAGGCATGTTAGAGAAAGTCTCAACCCTTGCACTGTGCCGATGCTTCTAGTGCCGAAAAAAGATGAAACCTAGTGGATGTGTATAGACAACTAAGTAGTGAACAAGATTACAATCAAATACAGGTATCTTATTCCGAGATTGGAAGACATGTTGGATGAATTGAGTGCAGCCAAGATCTTCAGTAAGATTGATCTCAAGTCTAGCTACCATCAAATTTGTATGAGGTTAGGAGATGAGTGAAAAACAGCATTCAAAACTCGACATAGACTTTATGAGTGGATGGTCATGCCCTTTGGCTTATTGAATGCCTTAAGCACTTTCATGAGATTGATGAACCATGTATTGAGACATCTGATAGGGAAGTGTGTCATGGTATACTTTGATGATATCCTAGTTTATAGTACCGACATGCTAAGTCACTATGAACATCTCTGAGCCATACTGAATGTCCTCTATCCTAAGAGATTATTCGGTAACCTTAAGAAATGTTGCTTTTGCCAAGAAGAAGTGGTATTCTTAGGTTATGTGGTAAGTGGAGGAGGCTTACGAGTAGATAACAAGAAGGTCCAAGCCAATGTTAAGTAGCCAACCCTTACTACCTATGCCAAATGAGAAGTTTCCATAGACTAGCTTTCTTCTGTAAAAGATTCATAAAAAATTTCAACACCCTCACTATACCCCTTATTGAGCTAATATGGAAGGATATCGACTTTCGATGGGGAGAAAAGGAAAAGAGGAGTTTTGCTGAGGTGAAGGAAAGATTGACTTTCACCCTTGTGTTAGTTTTACCTAACTTCAAGAAAATATTTAAGCTAAAATGTGACGCGTCAGGTATTGGGATAGGCACTATCTTAATATAAGAAGGCCAACCAATTGCCTACCATAATGAGAAGCTTAGAGGGCCTTAGCTAAATTACTCTATATATGACAAAGAACTCTTGGTATTGATTCGAGCATTGTAAGTATGGCACCATTATCTACTGCTAAAAGAATTTGTCATCTTCACTGACCATGAGTCTCTAAGGTATCTTCGAAGTCAAACAAAATTATTGAAGTGGCAAGCAAGGTAGGTCGAATTCCTTAAAGGATTTAACTTTGTAATAAAGTACAAATAAGTGAAGAGCAACGTAGTTGCAGATGCTCTTTCGATGAGGCATACACTCCTGATTAAACTACAAGCCAGATTGTTTAGATTTACTAGCATTAAGAAGTAGTACTCCAGGGATCCAAATTTCAGACCCATATTTGTGTGATGTGTTGATGGAAGAACAGTGGACAAGTACCATGTAGAAGGTAGGTACTTGTTCCGAAGGGGAAAGATGTGCATATCGACCTGCTCCCTTTAAGAATTACTTATCAGAGAAGCCTACAATGGGTGGACTCTCTGGGCATTTTGGAGAAAGAAGGACTTATGAACTGTTGAATGGTCGTTTCCTCTAGCTGAGAATGAGGCGAGATGTACATCGAGTTGTTGAAGGTTGTGTTATAGCGACCTTAAGAGGGGCCCAGTAGTATAGCCTAGAATTTCCATATCACATGTGCACCCATGATAAGAAAATCGCCTTGCAAGTCAGAGATTATAAGACTCTAAATAGTTATTCACTAAGGTCTTAAATTTTAGTTCATTAACTCATTATATAATATAAATAATTATGGATAACCATTTTTCCACAATTCCTCAAAACCACAGAGAATCAGTATCCCTTACCAAAATAGTGAAATAAGATAGACAATTCCAAAAAAATTCTAAACTTACTAAAGATACTAAACTTAATTGAAATATTAGTTGTTTTCCAAAGCATTCTGAAGTAACTACATAAGCTTTTCACCATATTGATTCAATGATAGCACTCTACACTCAATTCCTATCCCAGTCCTAACTATCGGTCAACCTGCAAGGAAAAGAATTGTTGGGGTGTAAGTTTACGCTTAGTGAGATAATTACTCTCATCAATACCGTATGGAAAAATTTATTAGATGCACAATCATATAAATGCATAAATAATCAATATGCTAAACAACGCATGCAGTGACCTAGGAACTGCATACGACTCAGAATTATGCCCTTTGTAGTCGAGGTTTGGAGATAATTAACCAACCCAAACCAAAATCCAGATTCTAGACCTTGGGTTTTAATTCATTAGCACTATTGTACTTAAGTCAAAACAAAACTATGTATATATATATATATATATATACATATATATACATATATATACTTTCATTACCGAATAATAAATCATATTTTCAAAATCCTAAGTTTAGTGATGTGGTGGCCTCCACAATCCACAAATACATGCCCTAAGCAAAACCTACAAAACTCGACCCCTCGCTAACGATTGGCATCTCTTAGCGCCTAGTAAGCCCATCAGCTTAGGACAGAGACTCAATATATATGATGATATAGCTAGTGCTCAATCCTGCAAAAGGCACGTCCTCCTGTAAGTCCCTTCTCATCTTCTATGTAAAGTGGCAGTCGGTGTTATCTGTATGCAATATGGGGAATGCATGATTCATTTTAATTTCTTAATCATATAAGCGATTAACTCAATTTTCAAGGTGATTAGACAATTTCATTCCATACAATTGCACATATAAATTATCACAAACAAATCCTATTATTATATAATTAACAAGCCATTGCATTCATCCACAAATTCATACACATGCATTTCCCATATCCTACAAGCATCTAAATTTATATATATAAGTTTAGGTGTATCTATTCTACAAGCAAAATCAAGTAAAGAGTTATCGAGAATTTACTCACTCTGCCATGTGGATTAATCAAAGTAATCCGGAGGCAAGTCGTCTCTGTACACAGTGTCCCCTGGTCATCGAAATAATATTTATAAAGGATTGAAATAAACTTAGGAAACTAATTTAAATTTCTTTAAGTTATACTTTTGACTAATTTTCGTAACTTTTCCCGGTTTTTACTTAAAAGTTCAATCGCGTATAACTTTTTCATCTTAAATCCGATTTTTATGATCTTATAGTCAATCTTCACCATTTTCTAGTGTACTTTAACGTGGTGAGGTTAGATTTTCGAAATGAGGCATGCAAATTTGTCCATGGGTTAAAACAGTAGCGATCCTCGTGTTTTGGAGTGCTTTTGGGCCTTATTTGGTAAATGGGTTTTTTGGTAACTTAAGAAATCCTTTGAGCTTAGTCTTAAGATTTTATCCTAAGCTCAAAATACTCCTTGAGATCAGATTTACAACTTTGATTTATACTCCTAAGGCAAACAACCACTTCATGAGCTCTTTAGTGAGCTTAAGTTGTCAAATGGGCTTATTTTTTGTTCAAACTAAAGTTAGTGACTTTGGTGGGCTTATGGAGACTTAGGTGGATTTCTTATGGGCTTCAAAACAACCTCTCTTAATGTTTTAAAGTGTTGATCAAAATTTTATTGAAGGTCCAACTTAGAGTTCTAGGCTTGTTTTGAGAATTTTAAGCTTAGTTTTGAGTTTTAGGCTTTGTATACTTACTATACTTGCTTTAGTTGATCTTTTCACTTTGTTCACTTACTTTTATCATATTTTTAAGTGTCTTTTACCCATGTTCCAGATCTAGTCGTGATGATTCCAAGGGGTTCTCACTTGGTTTTTCAACTTGTTTCATCATTTCCTTAAGCTTAGGTGTTAGATTATGCACTTAAACTACTTGTATCCAAATCTTAACTTAACTTTTCTTCCGTGATATGATTCTTTAACTCATGCTTCACACAAAGAAATAGAAGATCTTACACTTATTACAACTTCCATATCATAGCTCATGCCATACAAAGTTGGTTTCTTCATAAAACTTCATGTGATGAATTTTTCCTTAACTTAAGTCTAGATTTGAGAATGTTTAACTTAATGGAAATAAAATCAACATCCAAATGACTTTTGAATCCTCACATCTAGTATGCTCATCGTCCATTCAAGTTCTTGTTTCAAGATTTTCTTAACTTAAAATCTTCCATTCAAAGTGTTAAACAAGTATCTTTACAAAACACCAACTTTACATGCTCATGTTTCAACTTTATGTAAGGGTTTCATGAGTTTGTTTCTTAGAATGGTCTTTGTTGTTATAACAACTTAAAATCATACTCATATCTTCAAGAAATCAAAGTCTACTAACATAAACACTAACCCACTAATCACAAGAAACACTTACTCATCCTTAAAGCGAAATATGGTGGTTGTACACAAAGGTTCCACTTAAGCTCTTAACTTTACTTCCTCCTTTTGCAACCTTTTGGAAACCCAAGTTGTTTGATCCTTTGGAATAGGGTTTGTGGAAGGTTCTAATGGTTTTAAAAAATCTTAGATATTGGAAGAAAATGACACAAGAAAAGGAGAAGGAAATGCCATGCATGAAGTTTAGAAAAATGGTGGCAAAGTTGATTTTGTGAGATAAGGTTGTTTCTCCTTTTATGTTTGTTTCAAATGAGAGAAAGAAGAAGTGAAAATGAAATTAAAAGTGAAAGAAATAATGGGAAGAGTGGCCGGTTGGGGAATGAGAGAAATGAGTGTTTAAGATGTCTTGAAAGTGTTGTCTTGTAGCTTACACAAAAATCAACAATTGCAACTATTGATGATATAAGCATTAAGGAGTGAATAGTGGTGTGTAAGAGAAAGTGATTTATGGTTGAAAGACAAGAGTATGGCCCCCCTTTTCTCCTTGTTCAAATATGCCATTTAGTGTCCTTTGGGGTGTTGGAATGGTCTTGTCTCATTTAATGAAGTTAAGTATGTGAAATCTTGTGAAAAATTATCCATATGTAGTATAAGTGAAGAGGTGATAAGGAAAATGTCTTATCATCAGATTTTGATAAGTTATCAATTGATAAATAATTCTAACTCTCAATTGATAAGTCATCTAAGGTGATTGGTTGGTCTGCTCATTTATGTGTAAGGCTTAGACATGAAGATAAAGGCATGGCCTTATAGGAAATTGTTTTAGGGTTTTTATCTTACATTGTTTTAGGGTTTTTATCTTACATTGTTTTATAATTTATGAATTGATTTTTATGAAATTGTGAAATTTTCTAAAGTTGAATGAAATTATTCAAATTAAATTATCGATTAATTACTTAGGGTTAAAATTCCTTAATTGTTTTAGGGTTTAAGGTCTTAGGTGAGTTAAGAGCTCGTAGTTTTTCAAGATCAGGTTTTTTTGATAATTAGTTTTTGAATTGGAAAATTTTAATTTGTTTCTAAATGTAAACTTAAGTTCTCAGTTTCGTTAATCCTTGGGAATGTTCAGATAGTACTTTTAATTGAATCATGGGCCCACTAAAAATAGGGTTTATATTTATCAATTGCTAAGTTATTTAGGATGACTGATTTATTTACTTATTCATGTGCACAAATCTTATGCATGAAGATAAGGAAATTGTCTTATATGAAATTCTTTTCGAGTTTGTCTTTTAAATTGATTTGTAAGTTATGATTTAATTCTTATAAAATTATGAAAATTTCTAGAATTGAATAAAATTATTCAAATTAAATTCTTAATTAGCTGCTTAGGGTTACAAGTCCTTAATTGTTTTAGGGCTTTTAGTTTAGAGTCTATGGTTTTTGTATTTGAGTTTTATCGATAATAGGGTTTCAAATTGGAAAAATTAAATTCATTTTTAAATATAAACTTGAATTCTTAGCTTAGTTTATCCTTGGGAACATTTGGGAAGTGTTTTTAGTTAAATCACAAGCTCACTAAAAGTAGGGTTTACAATTTATCCATATGTAACATGGCTTATAAGTGAAAATAAGGGAATTATCTTAAATGAAGTTCTTTTTAGGGCTTGATTCTCAAATTAATTTATAGGTTGTGATTTGCTTCTTAAGAAATTTTAAAATTTTCTAGAGTTGAATAAAATTTATTCAAATTATATTTTTAATTATTTATTTAAGATCGTAAGTCTTTAATCATCCTAGGTTTTAGGGTTCAAGTGAGTTTATGTATGTTTTAGGGTTCAAGTGAGTTTATGTATGTTTTAGGGTTTTTCACCAACTTGGGAATGATTTACTTACACTTAGGAGCTTAAGGATCAATTGGCTTAATTATTTAAGAACACCGCTTTATTATGCAACATATATATATATATATATATATATCATATGATAGATTAAGAAAATGAAATTGCTTAATAATATATTTATATATATATATATATACATATTGTGGGGCTACTTATATATGCAAGTAAAATAATTTTTTTAAATTTATTAATTTATTTCTTTAACTAGCTTAGTTTTGTTGTTTATCATTACTTAAAATAATCCTTGATTTGTTTGTTATTAGTTTTATATGATTTTCAAAAATTATTGATAATTTTATTGATTTATGGCTTTTCAAGCGTTAAGATAATTTTATAGAGTTTTAAAATTTTTTTTTATGATTTGATATTTACAGTTCCTATTAAGTTTAGGTGTACATTTTTAAAAGTACGTACGTGTAGGGAATGGGGTTTTCTTGAATGATCAGGGTTTCCAAATCGTATAATAGTGTCTTTCAAGTTCGTTTTGAGTTCTGAGTTAAAAATTTTAGTCGGTTTTCATTTTATGTGGTCTTATCGACTTAGGAAAATATTTATGATACTCAAGTCCGACAACAAGTTTAGAAGGTTAAATTTACAGAGTCTACATGTGCTATGTGCAAAAGGGCTAAATGCTGAGTCGAGCAAGGAAAATCAGTGCCTTTGCCTATTCTAACAAAACCATAAACTAAGTTGAGCATAGACTTTGTTCTTAGATTACCACAAACAACTTGAGGCAAAGATTTTGTAACAATCATCATGGATAGGTTCAATAAGATAGCACACTTTGTGCCTTGCTCCAAAACTAAAGATGCTTTGGCTATTGCTTCTCTTTTCTTACAAAAAATTATTAGGCTATACAGCATGCCAAGAAATGTAGTTTTAGACAAAGTCCTGAAGTTCTTAAGCCATTTTTAGAGAACTCTATGGCGCAAATGACGACCAAACTACTATTTAGTACTTCCTATGATCCCTAAATGGATGGCCAAATAAAAGTAGTCAACTGCACTTTGGGATCGCTACTTCGAGCTACAGTGGGCACGAACTTGGCTAATTGGGACGTCTGCTTACCAATGATTGAATTTACTTACAATCGAACAATACATGACACCACCAAGCAAACCCCTTTTGAGGATGTTTATGGTTTCAATCTCGAGTTATCCCTTAATCACACTCTGGTACTTAAGTTCGAGTAAGAAGACCCTAATACAAAAGCGCAAGCACAATCCCTTCAACACTTCTACAATAAGGTCACTCAACATATCGATTAAGCCGCTAGAAGACCAAGAGAGAAGGCTAAAGGAAGAAGTGCCAAACAATTCTAGCCGAGAGACTTGGTGTGGCTACACCTCAATAAGGAACTATTCCTGAGGAAGAGGAGAAATAAACTATCTACAAGAGTTGAAGGACCCTTTAGGATCCTTTGGAAGGTTAATCACAATGCTTATAGGTTGGAGGTGCCTAAAGATTATAGGGTATTCGATACCTTTAACATTGCCAACCTCAATCCATATCACCCTGATGGAGAGCTGACCGAAGACTATTCAAATTTTGATCCCAAATTCAAATTAACCCAAAGAGAATTATGGGAATTAAGCTACTAAACCATTGACCAACAGCCAAGCTCGAGGACTAGAGGGACTAGCAAGGCGAATCCTCTTACTCTAACTAACTCCTGCCGACGCTGAGTATCTCATTGCCAACTAACTCTATGTATCGAGTCGAATGGCTAGTCATCTCTTAGAAATTATGTGCTAAATAGAAGAATGCCTTGACAACAACCACACTCCATGCACTAGCTCAATCCTGTCCGGCCTAACCACTTGCTCGGCATCATCACTACCAAGAGGCCAAGAGTCCTGCCTTACACAAATCCTCATCCACTCCTGTTCAGATGAACCCACAATTGCGTTAAACTCTTACTCAACCACCCAGCCAACCCATACTACTTTGTCTACACCCTCCAATAGTACCCCCAATGCATTGCTACTACATGTCTAAGACCACTCCTAGAATCTACTACTATAATCATTGCTTTTTCATAAATATTTTTGTTTTACCCTTTGTATACTTTGTACATTACTTTATTAGGACTTTACCCTTTTTGTCTTTTCCTTTTTGGGCATGTTGCCTTAAATTTTCTAGTATAAATACCCCTTGTATTTGTAGCTGTAATGATTAGATTGACATTAATATACTTGACATTTTCCTCTCATAAACACTATTTTGTTTACTCTCATTTTACTCTTATTCTAACCCTTAAGCAAGGCTAAATGGTGAGTAACCTCACTGGACGAATTCGTGCATCATATCAANATACATATTGTGGGGCTACTTATATATGCAAGTAAAATAATTTTTTTAAATTTATTAATTTATTTCTTTAACTAGCTTAGTTTTGTTGTTTATCATTACTTAAAATAATCCTTGATTTGTTTGTTATTAGTTTTATATGATTTTCAAAAATTATTGATAATTTTATTGATTTATGGCTTTTCAAGCGTTAAGATAATTTTATAGAGTTTTAAAATTTTTTTTTATGATTTGATATTTACAGTTCCTATTAAGTTTAGGTGTACATTTTTAAAAGTACGTACGTGTAGGGAATGGGGTTTTCTTGAATGATCAGGGTTTCCAAATCGTATAATAGTGTCTTTCAAGTTCGTTTTGAGTTCTGAGTTAAAAATTTTAGTCGGTTTTCATTTTATGTGGTCTTATCGACTTAGGAAAATATTTATGATACTCAAGTCCGACAACAAGTTTAGAAGGTTAAATTTACAGAGTCTACATGTGCTATGTGCAAAAGGGCTAAATGCTGAGTCGAGCAAGGAAAATCAGTGCCTTTGCCTATTCTAACAAAACCATAAACTAAGTTGAGCATAGACTTTGTTCTTAGATTACCACAAACAACTTGAGGCAAAGATTTTGTAACAATCATCATGGATAGGTTCAATAAGATAGCACACTTTGTGCCTTGCTCCAAAACTAAAGATGCTTTGGCTATTGCTTCTCTTTTCTTACAAAAAATTATTAGGCTATACAGCATGCCAAGAAATGTAGTTTTAGACAAAGTCCTGAAGTTCTTAAGCCATTTTTAGAGAACTCTATGGCGCAAATGACGACCAAACTACTATTTAGTACTTCCTATGATCCCTAAATGGATGGCCAAATAAAAGTAGTCAACTGCACTTTGGGATCGCTACTTCGAGCTACAGTGGGCACGAACTTGGCTAATTGGGACGTCTGCTTACCAATGATTGAATTTACTTACAATCGAACAATACATGACACCACCAAGCAAACCCCTTTTGAGGATGTTTATGGTTTCAATCTCGAGTTATCCCTTAATCACACTCTGGTACTTAAGTTCGAGTAAGAAGACCCTAATACAAAAGCGCAAGCACAATCCCTTCAACACTTCTACAATAAGGTCACTCAACATATCGATTAAGCCGCTAGAAGACCAAGAGAGAAGGCTAAAGGAAGAAGTGCCAAACAATTCTAGCCGAGAGACTTGGTGTGGCTACACCTCAATAAGGAACTATTCCTGAGGAAGAGGAGAAATAAACTATCTACAAGAGTTGAAGGACCCTTTAGGATCCTTTGGAAGGTTAATCACAATGCTTATAGGTTGGAGGTGCCTAAAGATTATAGGGTATTCGATACCTTTAACATTGCCAACCTCAATCCATATCACCCTGATGGAGAGCTGACCGAAGACTATTCAAATTTTGATCCCAAATTCAAATTAACCCAAAGAGAATTATGGGAATTAAGCTACTAAACCATTGACCAACAGCCAAGCTCGAGGACTAGAGGGACTAGCAAGGCGAATCCTCTTACTCTAACTAACTCCTGCCGACGCTGAGTATCTCATTGCCAACTAACTCTATGTATCGAGTCGAATGGCTAGTCATCTCTTAGAAATTATGTGCTAAATAGAAGAATGCCTTGACAACAACCACACTCCATGCACTAGCTCAATCCTGTCCGGCCTAACCACTTGCTCGGCATCATCACTACCAAGAGGCCAAGAGTCCTGCCTTACACAAATCCTCATCCACTCCTGTTCAGATGAACCCACAATTGCGTTAAACTCTTACTCAACCACCCAGCCAACCCATACTACTTTGTCTACACCCTCCAATAGTACCCCCAATGCATTGCTACTACATGTCTAAGACCACTCCTAGAATCTACTACTATAATCATTGCTTTTTCATAAATATTTTTGTTTTACCCTTTGTATACTTTGTACATTACTTTATTAGGACTTTACCCTTTTTGTCTTTTCCTTTTTGGGCATGTTGCCTTAAATTTTCTAGTATAAATACCCCTTGTATTTGTAGCTGTAATGATTAGATTGACATTAATATACTTGACATTTTCCTCTCATAAACACTATTTTGTTTACTCTCATTTTACTCTTATTCTAACCCTTAAGCAAGGCTAAATGGTGAGTAACCTCACTGGACGAATTCGTGCATCATATCAAATTGTATTGTAAGTCCTCAAAAGTTCCATTGGTATATCATATTCATTGGAACTATTCGTGGGTTTTGTTTACATTTTCATTCGCTTTTGTTCTTTTATGCAATCCCCATCACTTCCTTTTCAAACTTTCGGCAAGCTTGGACCCATTCCTACAACCAGCCTTGTATGTTCTTGGTCATGGTTTGCATCATATATATATATTTAAGATTAAAGTGTTTAATACGGTCAACTCGTACAACATGACCTTACCATAGCTTACAGAATTACTAAGCATTAGAGATGTCAATTGCTTGGCTAAGGGTTGAATCTAGAGGCCTTTATTTAAGGGTAAGTGTGGATTGTAGATCCCGTTGACAACCATACCTGGAACTTAGTTTTTAAAATTAGAACTAAATAACTGTTTTCGTATGATACGAAATGTGCAGTTTCGTAGTTATGTGAGTTCAGGTATGGTACTTGGATCTAACTAGTGCCATGTATTCTTCAACCCTAACTTCAAAAGGCATTAAATCTAAATTACATATAGTACCTTATCAATTGTATGTATTTGTGTAGTATTATTTTGCTTGATCATATATTGATATGATTGTAATTAATTACTTGATAACTTGCTTATTAGTATGGTTGAGAGATAACTGACTAAGTTTTATAGCTTACACCCTTATAGGCTTTTGATGAAGGAAGACTTGTTTATTATTCCTAGCCTAGGCATGCCCAAGATTAGTTTAGGATTTTTGGGAAAAGTGTGTAGCAAATGAGAGCTAGAGTGATTATCTATGTTTTATAACACTCTCAATTAGTGTTTTGATGTTATTTTATAATATGATATTCAGTAGCCATATAAGGAATACTCACTTTATTACTGTAGCTTTGCTATTAGTATTAAGGACTTAGAGTCTCATACTTTGTGTATAGTAAGAATAATGTATGAAAACTTATAACATTATATATGTTGTGATATGACCTTCAACTATGTTACTCTTAGGTATCTAGTTGTGTAATAGCTTTGTATGTTATATAAAAGGTTGTCGATTAGTAGGGAAACCAATCTATGGTCTTTTGTAAGATATACTACGACCTACCACGACCAGGCCGCCCTTCGGGTGGTGATACCAACTTCTAAAATAAACTTCACCATGTAAGAGTACATCCAAAAATGATAGAGATTGACTATAAAATTGTAAAAATCGGAGTTGAAATGGAAAAGTTATAAACAATTAAAGATTTAATCAAAATTGGGAAATATAAATAAGATAGTTTGTTAATTAGATAGTCTAGCACTATAATTAAGTACTAATTAGGTTCTTCTTATTATTTTCTTCATCAAGTGACACAGATCTAAAGGGTGAGCTGCCTATAGAGTATTATGATCCTTAGTGGTTTTGGTCAAGTAAATATTCAAATGAGTATTATACTTGATTGTCCTTATAGATTAGTCGTACTTAATTATATGACTATTATTAACTGGTTACATGGAGAATTAGGAATCATGCATGTGTTTGATTATTGCTTATCTTGTTTACCAAAATGTCATAAGATATATGAATTGAATTAAGTGATAAATTAACAGTATTCTTTTGATTCGATGATTTTTTACAAACTAGACATAACTATATTTGACTTATTAAATTAAATGGTCATGCATATCATGAATCAATAGGGATTTGTTGACCGTCACACTATACATGTGGGATAGAGGGGTCTTGCAGGAGTTGTGATTATTAAACTTAAGTTTTTCATACGGTGCACTCATGTAATAAGGCATCGCCTTAACTTACAAGCTTACTCAGCATTAGAGACGCTAACCACATAGTAAAGGGCAGTGTCCTAGAGTCCATCATTTAGGGGTAAGTAAATTGTGTGTGCTACTCACATCCATACTCACAGCATAGGCTAAATTAAAAAGAAAAATAAAACAATATTGATCACTATATGGGGCTATTTAGTGGATTAAAAGCTAAAGTGACTAGAACCCAAATTTGATGGACCATCATCTCTAACCTTGACTATGAAGGGTGAAAATTCGAGCTATATACAGTTTCCGAATGGCTATATGTACATGTTTGCTACATTACATACAACTTGTCTACATTCATATTGTTGCTAATTTAACTTGCTTTCTTTTAATTAAAGGGTATAATAGGAGGAATATCTCATTAAGCTAGATGTAGGTTACTCCCTTATAGTTTCTTTTGTAGGTTAATTGAAACCTAGTATTTGTGTTAGGACTTAAGCACAAAGCATTCCAGCTAGTAGAGTAATAGATAAGTAGGAATAAAATGATAATATATCAAGCTAGATGTTACTTTTATAATAGATATCCAATAGAAGTATTTGAAATTTACGTACCTAATCTCATTGTTTGGTAGAGGATATTAATTCTTTATGGTTCTAATGGACTATGGAATAATGGATACCCATAGTTATTTATATTTTAAGTTAAATTAATGAATTATGAATTGAAAGCCATAATAATTAATTAATTAGAGTCTTGTAATACGGTATTAGTATCATGGGTGCACACATGACATGAAGATTTTAGGCGATCCTACTAGACCCCCTTTAAAGTCATTATAATGCCCTAAAGTAGCAGAGTACAATAATTCTACTATGTAAACCAACCTAAGATAAACCTTGCTATTATCATAGAATTGATTTATACAAAGGCATCCACAACTATTTACTTTAAAGTAAATAGTTCATACAAAATTACCAATAAAATTACATATAGAGATTTAAAATATTTATATATATATATATATATATATTGACTATGACATCCTAAGAGATATTTATACATCATAGTAATTTAGGATAAGAAAAATTTACACGATTAGATTCACATAACCAAGAGTTACTAACAAAACTCTCAAAAGTTCTGTTCTTCTTCCAATTTAAGTCCTTACTCCCCTAAAATCTTCAAAAGGGACTAACCTTTGGGTAATTACAGCGTGGCATTTTGGTCGACACCTATAAGAAGATTTATAAAGGTATGAGTAACCAACAGCTTAGTAAGTAGGAACGAAGACATAAGACAATACAATAATCCTAGGTAAGGTTCTTAAATAATTAATTAAAACTAATGCAACATGCAAATGCCATCACACAATGTTATCTAGTTTATTGTGAAATTAAAGAAATTTCACCCGCCCTAATCCGAGTTTAAGGAGTTTCAATGTATATGTAATGGCTCATGACCAAACCTAGGTTTGTGTAATGAAGACATATCATCTCCCATGACTGTCCTTCAAACCATTGCCCTTATCCTTATCGCAACCTCCTCTCTTATCTCTTAGTTTAACCAAGGATGAAGAAGAAACCATTATGTTATAATACTATCCATTTCAAAGTTATCATTATTTGATTGGAGAATCCTAATTAACTCCTAACAAGTTACAATGCATGCCCGGTTACAATTTTAGGTCAAGTTAAATTAAGTCAATTTTCAAAGTGAGCAAATAAGTTCACACAGAACAAACAATTTCAACCATAACAACAAGCCAATAAATTCAATCGGTTTCAGGGACACACAAGCAAGCTACTTAAAAACATAAGCAAATACAATGTTAAGTTTATAGTACCCTAAAATACAATAACGTATTGATCCCAAACTTACCTGAAGTCTCCCATTTGCTCACTAAGGTATGATATGGGTCGTAATGTCACCACTTGTTCCTATAATAAAAATATCAATTTAGTATTTACACAATTATTACGTAAAGCTTCAAATTATTATTTTTAGATTAAAATTATAATTTTACTTAGTTGTTCAAATTTTATGTTACTTACAATCAAGTTCATCCTCATTGTTCAAATTAACCTCCTCTCTTATCTCAAAAGTTCTGTTCTTTTAATTACAATCTTTATACGTAAACCCTAAGGACTCCTCTTAATCCACTTTGGGAAGTTCAACTAACAATATTTGAGGTACACTAAGTATCCTATTTAGCTCCTAATTGGTAATCCAGTTCATCTTATGCACACTATTCCTAATTTAGCTTCCAATTTTTCTCCTAATATGGAAATACTCTACATTTTTAGCATAATTTTCTAAATTTATATCACAAATCAAATTTATATTATATTACTAATGCCATAATATTCTCAATTTAATCCAATACACTTCACCTACTTAATTTCTATTTTCGCATATTATTCATTTATCACATATTATACACATAATATACAGATCTAAAGTTCTCAATGTTTCCAATACCATCCCTCAACATCATCTAATATTTCAATATGTCTAAATATACCATAAACCAGAATTTAATTTAATTTGTTGAAAAATCTCCACATATACCTAAGAAATTGACTATTTTAATAAGATTTTTAAGCCTAAAAATTAGATAAAATTATTGAAAATAATTTTTAAGAAAAACACTTCATGAAAATTTATCATATACCTTAATCAGTATATAGAAAAAATTTGCATTCAAAACTACATTTATAAGGTGTTTGAAAATAAAAGCAAAAATTAGCCCACATTTAATAATTTCTTGAGGGCCATATTTTAGGGACTTAATTTTATTAAAATAATATTTTTTTCCTTAAAACTACATACACAAACATCCCAAAATGCTAATTTTCACAATTTTACAAAAAAATTGGATATTTTTAATAAATTTGGCAAAATCGGATTGAAATTTCAACTCATCAAAAAATCTACTTATAGGTACCTCTAGCCAACCTATGATTGTCAACCTAGCCAGGCATGATGGTTACTATAGGGCAGTGGTCATGTTGGTATGATGTGGGTTCCGTATTTAATCCTTAATTACACCTAAATTTTATCTATTTTTCTAAAAATAGTTCCTTCTCTCTCTCTCTCTCTCATCTCTATTTTTTGTTAGGTTTTTAACTGATTAGAATGAATTTCAAATGGGTGTCTCCTAGTTGATAGGGTAGTTTAGATAAGTTCTTGAATTTTCTCTTTACCAAGTATCTAATTTCTTTTTGCTTTTTCCTTTATTAAGGGTCTTAATCCTATTTAAGTGTAGCCAATTTATTTTCCTTTGTTGCTACGCCTCAATTCTAGATATTTTCACGCATGACACATATTTTTCTTAATTTTTATTAATTTTCTTTACTTTATTTAGTATTATTTTAGTATAAACTAGGCATTTTAAATACTTTCAAGTATTTTTACCTACACATAAATACATATATATTACAAATACCCCTAAATATGATTTATGTTATTCTATGATTTTTAGTGTACATATATTTTATCTTTAGTGATTTATGAATTATCAAAACTCATTTTATACATTTCTGATAAATAACGAATAATATACATGTAACTTAATAACACCATATTTAATTATTTTATTTTCTTAAATCCCAACTGATAAGTCACTTTTACTAATATTCTTAACTCTATCGCAAAATTTAGGCTTGATCGAACACTTATGCAATCCCCTAAATTTTACGTACTGAATTTGGTACAACCAATTGCAAGAGTTATATTTCCACCCCCCTTCAAAAGACATTTTGTCCTCAAGACTTTTGTATATCAACTTCCTATTCGATTATCAAAGTAATAACATACATTCTTTTATTAACCTAAAAATAAAAAAAGCTAAGGATATTATTTCATCATTACTACTTTTAAGTCCTTGGTGGCTTCTAAATCTGGTCCTTCACCCTATTGTACCCTTCACATACTCCACATCTCAATTTCTTAACTTTTGAATCCGTTTACCGAATATCTTTGTAGGTTGCTTCACAAATTTGAAGTTCTTCTTCAATTCCAATGGCTTTATATGCACTACTGCATTCAGATTCTTAACAAACTTCCTTAACATGACATGAAATACGTAATGATAGCCTCATAAACTTGGGGGTATGGCTATTCTATAAGACACATTACCTATTTTTTCTAGTACTTCAAATGGACCAATATACTGAGGACTCAACTTTCCTTTAGAACCAAATCGTCAAGTCCTTAGAATGGACTTATCTTAACATAAACATGATCCCTAACCTTAAACTCCAATGGCCTTTTTTTCAAATTTGCCCATCTCTTATAACGATCTCGAGCTTCTTTCAATCGTTGCCATATAATCTTAACTTTTTCACTTGTTTGATTAATCATGTTAGGTCCAATCATTGCGTACTCTTTACAGTCCCAATACAATGGTAATCTACACATTCTTCCATATAATGCTTTATAAGGTACCATCTATGTAGTTACTTAGCAACTCATTATTAAACTCTGTTAACGATAATTATTTATCTCAATCACCACCAAAATCCAATACACAAGCTTGCAACATGTCTTCTAAGATCTAAATTGTTCACTTGGATTGCCCATCCGTCTACGGATGATAAGCTATACCAAGTTGTAACATTGTAGCCAAAGCTCTATGTAAACATTCCCAAAGTTTGGATATAAATCGACCATCCTAATCAAAACAAAGCTTTCAGGTACACCTTATAATCTTACTATCTATTAAATATACAATCTAGCTATCTTTTCCATTGAATCTTATATCCAGTAAAGCAAGAAATGTGCATTCTCTATTAATCTATTGACGATTACCTAGATTGAATCATAACCTGCTTAGGTCTTAGGAAGTGCCATTACAAAATCCATTATAATATTATCCCATTTCAATTTTGGTATTTCCAAAGGTTACAACAAACCACCTGGTTTTTTATGTTCTGTTTTAACTTATTGACACACAATACATTCGGCCACATATTGTGCAACATCTCTTTTCATTATGTTTCACCAAAACATAGATTTTAAATAATGATACATTTTATTTCCTCTCGGATGTATTGTATAACCTATAATGTGCACTTCATCTAAAATTTCCTTCTATATGCTAAGGTTTTGTGAGACACATATCCTTCCCTTAAATCTTAATATACCTCTTCCATCCTCCTTGAAATAAAAAACACCCCCTTTGCTTAGATTTTCTTTCATTTCCTTCAAGTCCTTATCCTCTTCATATCATTGCTTAATTGTCCCTAATAAAGTAGGCTGCATAACTAAATTCATCATTTGACTATTAGTTTCACACCAATCAAACCTAATCTCCATCTTTTCTAATTCCTACACTAGCTTTCGCTGACTAGTTAATAATAATGCAACCATTTCATTGTTCTTTCGACTCAATGCATCAGCCATAAGATTGGCTTTTCCAAGATGATAATTTATGTTAAAATCATAATCTTTAATTAACTCCAACCATCGCCTTTGTCTTAAATTCAACTCTTTTTAGGTAAAGAAATATTTTAAACTCTTATGATTAGTATCTATTTTACATTGCTATCCATATAGGTAATGTCCCCAAATTTTTAAAGAGAACACCATAGCTATAAGTTCTAAATCATCAGTTGGATAGTTCCTTTCACGTAGCCTCAACTATCTCAATGCATATATAATAACTTTTCTATCTTGCATTAATACACAGCCTAATTCATTCCAAGGAGCATCACTATATGTTAGGACCTTAAAGGGGGCTTAGTAGGATTACTTAAAATTTTCATATCATGTATGTACCCATGATATGAAAACTACCATATAAGTCAGTGATTACAAGACTCTAATTAATTAATTACTAAGGTTTTTGATTTTTAATTTATTAACTTATTATTGAATATAAATAACTATGGATATCCAATATTTCACGGTTCCTCAAGACTGTAAAGAATTAGTATCTCTTATCAAATAATAAGACAAGATAAGTCAATTTTATAAATTACAAGAAAAACTAAATTATACAGAACCCTAACAGATAAATATTTTCTACATAAAATGTTTATGTACCAATTGTACACTTCTCAATTAACCTTAACATTATTTTACATATCTTTGATTTGTACTCTACACTTGAAATTTATCTTAGTCCCAAGTTAAACGAACCTACAAAATAAACTATTGGAGAGTCAACTACACCAGCTTAGTGAGATATCTCTTCTAATATACTACCAAGTAGGTTATCAAACAATTAATTAGTAGACATATGAATGCATGAACAAGCAGTATGCTAAACAATATATGCAGTTGACTAAGTGCTGCATACAATGTTGGATTTAATGCCCTTTAAGGAAAGGGTTGGAGATTCATTAGCACCAATCACAATTGAGTTCTAGCACTTAGGTTTTAAACCATATATTGAAATTTCATATTTCACAAAATATATTTCTATTTCCAAAATCTAGTAGTATATAAAATCCTAAGTCTAATGGTGAGGTGGCCCCTACAGTCCACCCTCATGCCCTATAACTGTAATCTCTAAACTCAACCTTTAGCTAGCGCCAAGAAAGACTAAAAGTAAAAGGTAAGGTCTTGTTTTACTAGTGATCCTATACTGTACTAATCGTAAATAATTAAATCACATGAGATTTCCACCCCTGCAAGGTCCTTTATTACCATCTGCATAAGATAACGGCTAAAATAGTATATGTAATGTTCATACTTATGCATAAGCCATTTAATTTCAAATAAGTAAAAAATGATTAAGTCAAATTATTGGACAGTTAACCAATATTAACAAACCATCAAAATCATGTAGTGACCAATCATACAACCAATTCTTCAATTATCATATTTAATAATGTTTAGCATAATTAATAACCAATATCAAGCACATGTACATCTCCAAACCCCAAGCATCATTTTATTATTATAAACAATATAGGTGTACTAACTACAAGCATAAAACAAGTATAAAGTCATCGGGAATACTTACCTAATCATAGTAAAACTCTAGGATTGTAGTAGTCGATGGAGAGATCAGTATCCTCATCAAGATCACTTGATAATTAAGAAATATAAAAGATAATGAGTATTTAAGTAGGATAATTGTTCTATGTAAATATTTATCTAAAATCTGCCTAAGTTTTCAATTTATCCTACATAATTTCCCAATTCGAGCTTTTTCTTCGATCGTGTGTAACTTTCTTGTTTTAATGATTTTTGTAATCTTATAATTTATTTTTATTGGTTTTAGACATACTTTAACGTAATGGAGTCTATTTTAGATGTTGGAATTTGCATTTTTCATGATGGGCCTAAAATGCTGTAAATTTGTTTATTTTGGCCCAAATGTTTTTATTTATCATTTTAAGCCTTTTTTTTATTGATTTATGACTTAATCAATTTCTAAATTTTACATTTCAAAATATTTTTACTTTTGGGTCCATTTTGTAACAATTTCTTTATTTCACCATTTTAAGACTAAATTATTAATCATATTACTTTTTGTTATAATTGTAATTTCCTAATTAATTTAGTATCATTAATAACCTATTATTTTTGTAAATTATGATTTTAATAAAAAAATATTGTAGAAATTAACATGGAAGCTTCATATTGATTTATGTTGCAATTTTCTTAATTCTTCCAATTTTTATACTTGTTTCAATTTGTAATATTATTATATACATATGTAAAATACTATAAATTATTAAATATTGGAAAATAGCACCTATTCCTCATTTTGGACATCATGCCCAACATATATACATATATGTATATATTTATACTTATTAATCCATTTTTATCAAAATTAGGTATTAATATACATATGTATGTAATATTCAGTATATGTACATATATAAATACTTATACTACACTATATGTATACTTATTTAAATCTTAGAATAATATAGTAATATTTATAGATAAAGGCACTTATATCTACTCCTACAATTCACTTCTTATGTATACATGTATTAATACTATTTTCTATTATTTTACACATGTATGATAAAGTAAGTATATTTAATAATAGATATAAGTACATGTACTATTCATATATATTCCATATATATATATACATAACTAAGTAAATATAACATATCTATACATATAATTAAATATATTTAAGTATATACATATGTAAATACATAAACATAAAGAAGTACAACTATACATACAATTCAAATACATGTACATGTAGTTTTGTTACAAAAATATTAAAATACATAAAATTCCTATACGTATATCTCCTAATATATAAAATACTACGAAATACATATGCATACCAAAGAGTACATATAAATTTTTGTTACAAGAAAAACTAACTACGACATGAAGCACTAATTTAATTACTCTTCTTGTCTTGAAAATCTTTGGAATAAATGTCCTCCTTCTCCTTCTAAAATAGTGAGGTGAAAGAAAGGGGTGTTATTTTATAAATTATGGAGGATAGATGATGGTGAGAAAAAAGAGAAAATGAAAACAAAATGGAGGATTTAAGAGGGTTATGTATGTTGGCCAAGATGAAGAATGAAAAGGGCTTGATGTTTGTTTTAACTTTGGAAAAGAAAAAGAATTTGGAGTGGGTTCTAGAGAATTACATGTGGCTAACGGTAAGAAAAAAAAAACGAAAGAAAAAGGAAAAGATAAAAAGGTAATGTGAAAATGACCTAAATTGACTTTGTTTCAAAATTTCACATGTAGTAATTCCATAGATACATGGCAGCCAAAACATAGAAAAGGAAAAGTAAAAAGAAAAGCAAAAAGGAAGTAAAGAAAGAAACAAAGAAAGACAAGTAAGAGTGAAAAGTTACTTTTGACTTTTCTAAAAGTAATTCCCACTTTTAGGTAATATTTGGAATGAAACATAATGTCATTATGGAAGAAAATATAGGATGTAAAATTAATATATATTATTTAATACATAAACATAAAATATATAGTAAAATTAAATCAAAATAATTAAATTAATATAGTACTAGCACACATATATACATATATAAGAAGTAAAAAATAATCATAAGATAATATTGGTAATCTTATTAATTTATTTAATTAATTTGTTAGTCTTTACTTTTATTAGTATTTAGAAGCTATTTCTATTCATTTATATGTGATTTTACACAATTACGAGTGTTTATTGATAATTTTATCCAATTAGGGTTTTATCAATGTTTTGGTAAATTTATATGTTTTATAAGCTTAAAATTTTAGTTTTAAGGTTTTTATCAAGTTCAAGTTCAAGTTCCATCTCTTATATTTAAGCATACATAGGGTTTAGAGTTTTTATACGTAATTAAGGTTTCGATTAATATGTTAGGGTTTTTCTCATTCTTATCGTATTCAAATTTATAATTTAGTTAAGTTTTTAGTTTATTTGGCATTATCAACTCTTGGAATTTTCTAAGGCACCTAGATTCAATTTAGGATTTATACTAAAAATTTATAAGGTTTACACATAGCTTATCCAAATCTAGTGGTGTTAATAGTGGTGTCGTAACAAGTCACTTCTTCAACTCTTAGAGACAGTTATTGAGATTCGAAGTTTTCTTGAATTGGCTGGGTATTATAGGAAGTTTGTTAAGGACTTTTCAAAGATTTCGAGATCACTTACCCAATTGACACAAAAGAATGTAAAATTTGAGTAGGGTGAAAAACAAGAAAAGAGTTTTCAAGAGTTGAAGAAGAGATTAGTATCTGCCCCGATCCTTGTATTACCAAATGATAAAGAGCCTTTCACTGTATATAGTGAAGCTTCTAAAAATGGATTGGGATGTGTACTTATGCAAAGTGGAAAAGTGATTGCATATGCTTCGAGACAATTGAGACCACATGAGCAAAGTAATCCAGCTCATGATTTAGAACTTGTGGCTGTAGTGTTTGTATTAAAGTTATGGCGACACTATCTGTATGGACAGAGATGGAAAATTTTTACTAATCATAAGAGCCGTAAGTATTTGTTCACTCAAAAGGAGTTGAACATGAGACAAAGAAGATAGTTTGAGTTGATCAAAGATTATGATTTGGGGATTAACTACTGCCCAGGTAGAGTAAATGTAGTTGTTGATGCGTTAAGCAAGAAGAATTATGGTGAAGTTGCTTCTCTTTTGACTGATAAAAGAGAACTCATTAAAGAGTTTGAAAGGTTAAATTTGGAGTTTTCTTAGCATATAGAAAATATGGAATTATCAAATTTGGTGATAGAGCCAACGCTAATACAAAGAATTAGAATGGCTTAACAAGGTGATGCTGTATTTAATCAGATTAAAGAAGAAATCGGAAACGGGAAATATACTGATTTTCTAATGGATGAACATGGTACACTTCGCATGAATAACCGATTATGTGTGGTGATGATGAGGAGCTTCGAAAAAAAATTTTAAGTGAAGCTAATTATTCAGGCTATACTATACATCCAGGAGGAACGAAGATGTACCAAGACTTGAAGAAGAATTTCTGGTGGAATGGAATGAAACACGACGTGGCTGATTTTGTGCTTAAGTGTGAAACTTGTCAGAGAGTGAAAGCTGAACATCAACGACCAGGAGGATTACTCCAACCCTTATCTGTTCCAGAATGGAAATGGGATCAGATATCTATAGATTTTGTGAGTGGATTACCGAGGATAGCTATTGGTTTTGATGCGATTTGGGTAATTGTAGATCGACTTACCAAATCAGCTCACTTTTTGCCAATTAATAAGACCTTTTCTTTGGATAAATTGGCAAGGATATATATCAAGGAGATAGTGAGACTACATGGTGTCCCAGCAGGAATTGTATTGGATAGAGATCCAAGATTTGTATCAAAAATTTGGGGAAGTTTATAGAAAGTGATGGGAACGAAACTACAGTTTAGTACAGTATATCATCCCCAAACAGATAGACAGACTGAGAGAACTATTCAGACTTTAAAAGATATGCTGAGGGCATGTATTATAGAGTTTAAAGGAAGTTGGGATACACATTTGCCCTTGGTTGAGTTTGCTTATAATAACAGTTATCACTCGACCATACACATGCCACCATATGAAGCTTTATATGGAAGAAAGTGCTGATCTCCATTATTCTGGGATGATGTAGAGAAAGCTGTAATAGGACCTGATCTGATTCAAGAAGTAGCAAATAAAATCATGGTGATTAGACAAAGGATGAAAGAATCCTAAGATAGACAAAAGAGCTGGGCTGATCTGAAAAGAAAAGAAGTAGAATTCCAAGTGGGAGAACATGTGTATTTAAGAGTAAAACCAATCAGGAGTATTTATTGTGTTAAAGCCCAAGGGAAACTAAGTCCAAGATATATAGGCCCATTTGAGATTTTGGAACGAGTTGGGAATTTAGCTTTCCGATTAACATTGCCACCTAATTTATCGGGAATTCATAATGTTTTCCATGTGTCAGTTTTGAGGAAACACATTTTTGACACCGACCGAATCGTTGCATTGGAACCAATAAGACTGCAAGAAAACTTGACATATGAAGAACACTCAATGAAGATTATAGATAGTAAAGTACAACAGTTGAGGAATAAACAGATTCATTATGTCAAGATATTATGGAGAAACCATGAATGAGAATCAGCTACTTGGGAAGCAAAAGATGAAGTAAAGAAGAAATATCCACACTTATTCGTAGAACCAAGTACGCAACTCAAGTTTTGAGGACAAAACTTATTTGAAGGGGAGAAGAATGTAAACCTTAGGAAAAACAGTAGTTGAACCCTAGCTCAAGTCCGAGTGTTCTAAACTGTACAATAAGTCGATAAGGCTAATAATAATAAAAGAATATGAAGTTTAATAAATCAAATATAACACCAATAACAAAACCTTAGGAATTTATCGAAACCCTAAATCGCTTACTAAAACCCTAAAACTAATTTATGCACCATTAATCGAAATTGAACCCAAAATTTGCTCGAAACCCTAAAATCATAAACATAAACCTATAAAATAATTAAATATTATATAATAGCGATAAAATTATAGTCGAATGTAATTTTCGACTAAATCGCCTATTTGTATGAAATTACAATAATAACTTGTAAAAATTATAATTGTAATGGGTACCAGTTAAATTGATAAAATTTTACAAAATTTTGAAAACTAATCTACGAGGAGATGCGCTATAATTTATATGATTCAAAAAATTATACATATTTGTTAATAATTTTCATTTTCCTTCTCTTCCATTTCCAATTTATCTCATTTTCCTTCTCCATTTCCAATCCAATTCTTCTCCTGCACAAAACATGAATCAAAGTCAACAAAATTAAGACAAAAAAAAAAAAAAAAAACAATCAGCAGCTACGTGATCAAGCAAATTACCATGTATTGATATTATTTTGTCTTATTTATATTAATGTAAAAGTTACCTTAGCTTACAAATTAAGCTAAACTCACGTGAGCAAAGGAAGCCATATAAAATTTGGAAAAACAAGAAAGAAAAATCTGCACAAACACACATCCGACGAGAGCAAACCGTGAGGAAAAAAGAAAGAGAGAAAAGAGAGAAGGAAGGAAGAAAAAGAAGAAGGAAAAGAAGAAAAAATAAAAACTACAAGGTAAGTGATTTATTTTAGAAAGTATAGATGTATATTATATTATACACATGTAGAATTATAGTATTTGTATGGTATTTTTATGGTATTTTTACATATAACACTAATAGTATATGTCTATGTACATGAATACCTAAATTTAATTATATGTGTAAATATAAGGTTAGGTTATGTATACATGTATGTACATAAGTATATGGTATGTATTATGTATTTTTTTTTTAATGCATCTAATTAATAATTTACATAACTAATTTACATAACTATAGTATAAGTATATATGTATGTACCGTAACTTTATATATATATGGGTATACATATATGATTATATATATATATGTGTAGTTGTATAGTATATAGTGGGTTTTTTTTATAAGTATGTATATAAGACATATGAATATATATATATATATATATAATAGTATACGGCATATTATGTATGTAATGTATAGTATACATATTTTATGATAAATACTATATATTTTATGATAAATGATAAATACTATATATGTATATATATATATATGCCGAATATATATGTGTATGTATTTATAGGTATGTATACATGTAAGACATATAAATAAATAAATACAAAATATATATAAATATATGAATATGTGTATAAGAGTATGTTTTAAATAAATACATATACATATATAATACGTGTAATATATAGTGTATATATGTATATATGATACCGTAATTTAAGAATTTACAATAACATAAACTATAAATTATATATTATAAGTATAGGAATATATATATATATATATATATATATAATCGTGAGGTACATAAGAAAAATAAGAAAATGAGAAAAATAGGAAAATATACCCAAAATAATAAAAATAACAAACATATGATTTAAATAATTATTAAATTATAAATATGTTACGAAAAAGCGAAAATCAATATTTTATAATTTTTAAATTTAAATAATAATTTTTATGATATTTTTATATCACAATTTAAGTTACAAGTCACAACGTCCAAAACGGACCTCATTACGAGAAAATACGCTCGAAAACGATCAAAATGAACTATAAGTTCATAACGATCCGAGCTAAAACGAAAAATTTACGTGCGATTCGATAAAAAGCTCGAATCGACAATATGTGAAATAAACCTTACACATTATAACACTAGTTAGTTTTAAATTTCTTATCTTACAAATTTTCCTTATTCTCAGGTGATCTCGATATCGACCTGAGCTGCCCACCAACTATTACGATCCCTGAGCTAGCTATGGCCGAGTGAGTTTTTCCTTATGATTCCATACTTCTTTGTGCTTGTAGTTAGTGAACATAAATTATGAATCATAAATGAATGTATATGGGGTTGGGTTATGCTTATGTATGATAATTGTTGTTGATGATGAATCTACTTTAAATTTCAATAATATAATGTTTGTTGCATAGTAGATTCAATAGATTGATTGTTTGTGACTTAGAATGATCACTGGTTAAATATGACTTAACTTTTATTCGACTAGAAAAGTTAACTTGGATCATGCATAAATCATGCACTGCATAACTAATTCCGGGCAGTCACATTACACAGAGGTAGCGAGAGGCCATACTTAGGTTGATTATTGATTGTTATTGATTTCGTACGGTGCACACGTACGATATGACCTTACCCTGGCCCACAGGATGACTAGGCGTTAGAGGCACCAACCGTCCGACTATGGGTCAAGTCCAGAGGCCTTCGTTTAGGGGAAAATGAGGGTTGCATGAACCTACTTACAATCATATGTAGAACTCGTTTTGATAAAGTTGGTAATGGATGTACCATTACATTTTGAATACGAAACGCGAAGTTTTGTTATGAAATAAGTTCTAATATGATACCCAGATTTGACTGTACTGAAGAATCTTCAACCCTGACTTCGGAGGGCGTTAAATCTGAGTTACATGCAGTACCTGGTCACCTGCATGTATTTGTTTGGCATACTACTTGTTCATGCATTCATTTGGTTAAACTTAACCATAGTATGACTTGATTGCTGTATGGTTGAGGGAAAATATCTTACTAAGCTAGTAAGCTTATACCCTCGTAGACTTTTCTTGCAGGCCGACTTATTCGTGGAGTCAGGCCGTTGTATGCCCGAGGTTAGCTTTCTTTACGAGATAAATGTAGGAGCTGTTTGAGGACAAAGAGTACTTTTGATTAAATGTAGATTTGAATATGTAATTTTTATATTAGTCTGACTTTAGACATGTTTCAAACTCTATATCTGTAAACTTTTATACACATAAATTATGTGTTATGTTTTACTATATTATTATTCGTCATGAAATGATATTGCTTAAGCTTGCGCACTCTTGGTAGTTAGTAGTTGTTGTAGCCTTATGTATCGTATAAAAGGGTCGTCGATTGTAAGGGAACTCAATTTATAATCCTTTGTACGGTATACGGCGACTGCCACGACTAGCCCCCTCGGGTCGCGACAACCACTACCTACTTTCCCTTGAAACACCACTTCTCCATCATTTAGAATAATGGTTTTACTACTACATTCTATATTCACCTCATGCTTAGATAACCAATTTATTCCGACAATTACATCACAATCTTGTAAAGGTAATAGTATAAGACTAATAGGGTACTCTTTCTCTTGAATTTTAATTCGACCATTGTTCACAACTTCTTGGGCCATTACTTTTTCCTTAGTAAGTGTTCTAACTCTATAAGTTGTATTAATTTTAATTACATTAATCCCCTTTTTATTCACAAACTTTCGACTTATAAAAGAATAAGACACAGCAGTATCAAATAATGCAAATATAAGTTGTCCATTTGTAAGTACATTTCCTAAAATATACTAATACTATGATTACTAACCAAATTTGCATTCATAAATCTTAGAATCTAATTACCTAAATTTAACTTACACTTTATTTATGATAAAAATAAATAACCTAAGTAGATACCCATTACAAGTCCTTTATCAGTTTCCTCTTCAACTCCCATAATTTCCTCAATATCATCATGATAATGCTCCTCCATCTAATCAATAAAATCTTCATCATCTTCATTTTCCATATTTTCTATAGCAAAAACACGAGTAGGTGTAGTTGTGTTACTAAAGCCTATAGTCTTTCTAGCTCCTTATCCAAACTACAAACAATACTTGGAAAAATGCCCGTTATAAACCCCACAAATTTAGCTTTTGAGTATTGAGTCGACTCAAGTATTTTAGGTAATTACTCTAAGTGAATAGACTCAATAAATTTAACATTGCTTAAAATTTTAAATTCAAAACTTAAAACGAATATGGAAAACCTTAAAAAATTTGTCGAAACCTTAACTATGTACACATAAATACCATAGATTAAACTCGAACTTGATAAAAATCCTAAAATTATAAACCTAGATTTATAAAATTTGTAAATGTAACCTAAAAGTATTAAAACCCTAATAGAATACAATTATCAACTAACATGCGTAATTACGTAAAAAATTGTTAACGAATAAACAAAGATAACTTTCAAATATTTATAAATATAACGAGTAACAACTTAATTAATAAAATTTATAAAATTATGAATATTATTTCGGAATTATTGATAATTCTATAATTTTATATTTAGAAAAGTCAACCTAATAATTTCTTTTACTTTTTACTTTTTCCTTTTTTTTCCTTTTTCTTTCTTTTCTTTTCTTACCTTCCCCATTTCTTTTCCTAGATTGGCTTTAGCCGCCACTTATTTGTTTTCTTTTACATGTGTTTAATTATGTGGTTTAGCATTAAGATGAGGAGATAAGAGAAAGGTCACATCTAAAAGGCTTATCATCTTGACTTTTTCTTTTTCTTTTACTTTTCCCTTTTCTTTTAGTCCTCTACCTAATTGCTACACATATACAAGCAATTTCACTTTCTTTCATCTATTCTAAGAAATAAAACTCAAGCTTTATTTATTTTTTTTAAACCGACATCTTCCCTTGTCCATTTAACTTTCTTCTTTTTCATTTCCTTCTTATATTCGATCAACTTCTCATTCTTATCCTACCATAAAGTCTATTGTTATTTCTCATCAATTGTAAGAAAAAGAAAAGACTTGGTTCAACCACTCTACAAGACATAAAAGAAATAGTTAAGTAGTATTTTTAATGTATTTAGTTTTATTACTTTACATGTACTTTTCTTGTATATGTATATTTTGTGGAATTACATGTATTTGAGGAATACGTAATATAGTTTATTTTGTAATTTCTTTTACTTGTATTAAAGTATTTGTACATGTAATAAAAGTTATATATAAAGTGTTCATTTTATTTTTCTTATACATGTACCTATGTATGTGTCCATGTATATATATATATATATACAACTATACGCACATATATATGTTAGGATCGTATATATACAAACATATGGTATATTTTAAAATGTATGTAGATATACATATATAGTATGTATATTTATTTATTTTCATTATTTTTATACATATATATACAAATGTATATGTGTCTGATTATATATATATATATGTATAGTACATATACTTACATATAGTCTATAGTATATTTAGGTTTATATTGAAAATTAACATATGCACATATGTATAAATAAGATAAGGAAACATAAGTATACAAGTGTATGTATAAGTATAAAAGTATGTATACTAATAGTATAATACAAGTACATGTATATGCCTAAATAGTATATGCACAATATACTAAAATAATAAATTATTAAATAAAGTAATATAATATATACATGCTGTGAGCCTTGAAAAAGAAAATAGGGTTAATTTATAAAATTTAGTAAATTATAATAATAGATATATTTGTGTAAATATCAAGTAAGTTACAAAATAGAAAAAATATGAAAAATCGATAAAAGGACATATGCAACACCCATGATTTGCCACATTAGCATTTTTTATTTACAATTAAATTCGTAATTAATAATAATAATAATAAAATAATTAACTAATTAGGAAATTACTAAAGTAGCAAAAAGTGAATAAAATAAGTATTTAACCCTAAAAATAGTATAATAAATAAATTATGATAAAATAAACTTAAAAATAATCAAATTACAAAAATATAAAATTTAGTTATTTATTAAATCATAAATCTATAAGGAAAAGCTTAAAATAATAACTTATAAATATTTAAGTCAAAATAATGAAATTCATAATATTTTTAGATCATTATGAAAAATGTGGGTTACAATTTCCAAAACAAACTTCACTACGTAAAAGTATATTTGAAAACAATAAAAATCAATTGTAAGTTTATAAAAATTAAAGTTCAAACAAAAAAGTTATACGTGATTAACAAAAAAACTAAAACCAGGAGTTTTATATAAATAAGTAGCTAATTTAAGTAGTTGTTACTAAATACTTATATAGTTTAGTTATTTCACCAATTACTTATTATCTCAAAAATTTCCTAAATGTCAAATAATCTTGATATAGATATTAATTTACTAATAAACTACTACGATCCTTGACAGACTAACCTATGGACAAGTGAGTACTTCCGATGACCCTATACTTATTTTGTACTTGTGATTAGTGCACCTAAAGTAAATATTAATAACTTAATGCATAAAAGTTCGAGTTATGCATGTATCGAATGCTGGTTATATGTTGTATAAAATGTTGTGAAACATAATAGCTGAATAATTATCTGCTTGAATTATTACTATACAATTGAATGGATTTCTTTGAAATAATAATGTATTTCATGAAATATGAATTTAAATTTTTGGTTAAAAAAACCCTAAGTGCTAGAACTTGGTTATGATTGGTGTCGATGTATCTCAAACCCTTACTTCAGAGGGTGTTAAATTTGATGTTGTATGCAACATCGACTAACTTCATATATATTGTTTAACATACTGCTTGTCCATGCATTGATATGTTTGTTAACCAATTGTTTAATAACTTACTTGTCAGTATAGTATGAGAGATATCTTACTAAACTTATGTAGCTTACTCCCCAATGGTTTTCCTTTATAGGTTAATAGCTATTTAGGCATGGGCTAAGAACTAAGTGTTGAGTACGAGTATCGAGATGTAGTTGGAAGATAAAATCTAAAGATAGATTGCATAGCTAATTAGAACATTAACTATAATTACTATTCTTATACTTAGATTTTATAATTTTCATAAAGTAAAAATTTTAGATCTTTATTACCTGATCTTATTATTTAGTAAAGGATATCAATTCTCTACGGTTTTAAGAAATTGCAGAATATCGTTTATCCATAGTTATTTATGTTTTATACCAGATTAATTATTTTAAAATTGGAAACTTTAGTATTTAATTATTTAGAGTTTTACAATTTTTTATTTGCAAGGTGGTTTTCATATCATAAGTACACATGTGATATAAAAATTTTGTACAATCCTACTAAACCTCTCTCAAGGTTATGACACCCATTTTTGCTACATTTGTTACATTTCACAACTTTCATTCTAGGGTAAGCCCATAGTACATGATTTTAGTGACCACATATAAAACACCATCTATTAAGCTAAGCACAATGTCTAAGTAAATGATTTGTTTCACATTTCTAACATTTGGCATTGTTGTCTCTATCATCAAAATTCAAGCTAGGTACTAATTATGTAAGGCTACTAACTAAAGTTTTTGGCTTCTTCCTTTTCTACTTAGAGTTACTAGTAGCATAGTCAAGCTCAACTTAGTTAGTTTTTTATTAAGCTTCTAAATTAGTTCCTAAATTAAGCTCTAATTCAGCTTCTGATTATAATCTTTATATGTAAGCCCTAGGGACTCCTCTTGATCTACTTTGGGAAGTTCAACTAACAATATTTTAGGTACATTAAGTATCCTATTTAGCTCTTAATTAGTATTGTACTTCTTCCTATACACATTGTTCCTAATTTAACTTCTGATTTTTCTCCTAATATGAAAACACTCTACATTTTTAGCATAATTCTCTAAATTCATATTTCAAATCATATTTATATTATATTACTAATGTCATAATATTCTCAATTTAATCTAATATACGTCACCCACTTAATTACTGTTTTCACATATTATTCATTTATCATATATTATATACATAATATACACATCTAACATTCTCAATGCTACAAATACCATCCCTCAACATCATCTAATATTTCAATATGTCTAAATATACCATAAACTAGAATTTAATTTAATATGTAGAAAAATCTCCATGTATGCCCAAGAAATTGAATATTTTTATAAGATTTTTAGGCTTAAAAATTAGATAAAATTTTGGAAAATAATTTTAAGAAAAACTCTCCATGAAAATTTATCATATACCTTAATTAGTATACAAAAAAATTTTGGGTTCAAAACTATACTTATGAGGTGTTTGAAAGCAAAAGTAAAAATCAACTCAGGTTTAATGATTTCTTAAGAGCCATATTTCAGGGACTTAATTTTATCAAAATAATATTTTTCCTTAAAACTATATATAAAAATATCCTAAAATGCTAATTTTCATAATTTTCCATGGAAATTGGATATTTTTAATAAATTTGGCAAAATCGAATTGAAATTTGAACTCATCAAAAAATCTACTTGTAGCTACCTTTGGCTACCTTATGGTTGTCAACCTAGCCAAGCGTAATGGTCATTGTAGGGTGGTGGTCTTAGTTGCTTCCCAAGTGTTAATCTGATGTTAGTTCCTTGTTTAAGCCTTAATTGCACCTAAATTTTATCTATTTTTCTCAAAATAATTCCTTCTCTCTCTCTCATCTTGCTATTTTTTGTTGGATTTCTAACTGATCAAAATGAATTTTAGATGGGTGTCTCCTAATTTATAGGGTACTTTAGATAGGTTCTTGAATTTTCCCTTTTCTAAGTGTCCAATTTCTTTTTTCCTTTTCCTTTATTAAGTATCCTAATCCTACTTGAGTGTGACCAATTTATTTTCCCTACTTATCATGCCTCAATTCCAAATATTTTCACACATCACATTTTTTTTCCTAATTTTTATTAATTTTCTTTAAATTATTTAGTATCATTTTAGTATAAATTAGACATTTTAGGTAATTTTGGATATTTTTACTTATACATAAATATAATTAGTACACATATATTTTATCTCTAGTGATTCATGAATTATCAAAACCCGTTTTACACATTTTTAATAAAAAAACGAGTAATATATGTATAACTTAATAATATAATTTTTAATTATTTAGTTATTTTACTTTCCCAAATCTAAACCCACTGGATTACTTTTACTAATATTTTTAACTCTATCGTAAAATTTAAGCTCAATCAAACAATTTATATGATCGCCCTAAATTTTACATATAAAATTTGGTACACATGATTGTAGGGCTTACAATGCACATAAGCAATTCAAATTACAACTACTAGTACGATGGCTATAAACCTTACAAATTTAACTTTTTAAGTATATAATCGACTCGAGTATTGTAAGTAATTTCCCTAAGTCAATAGAGCCCATAAATTTAAAAACTAATTAAAATTTTAAATTTGAAACCTAAAGCAAATGATACAAACTATAAAATCTTAATTGAAACCTTAATTATGTATAAAAACCTTAAACCCTAAACTTATGTACGCAAAAACATAAGAGATTTAACTCAAACTTGACAAAAACCCCAAAACCATAAATCTAGACTTATAAAGTGTATAAATTTACCTTAACAGTAATAAAACCTTAACTAAATACAATTATTGATCGACATACGTAATTACGTAAACTCGTTAATAAATAAACAAAGATAACTCCAAAATATTTACAAATGTAAAGAGTAAAAATTTAATTATCAAATTAATAAATTTATTAATATTATTTTGTGATTATTTATAATTTCATAATTATACATTTAGTATTGATTTAATTATTTTAAGTAAATTTTATTGCATATCCTATGTTTATGTACTAAGTGGTATATATAAATTTTATAATTCATATTTCTTTCCATAATTACACTATGAATTCTTCCAATTGTCACTTGAAAGTTAAATACATATTTTGAAAAGTCAAACAAATAAATTATAATTTTTCTTGTCTCTTTTTCCTTTTTCCTTTTTCTTTCTTTTCTTTTCCATTTTTTACTGTCTACATTTCGACTACCGAGTGTGTTTGTTTTTATCCAATATGATCAAATTGTATCTAATTAACAAGATAAGATAGGTTGACTTTTCTTCCAAACTTTATCTTGTTTCTTTTCTTTTTTCCTTTTTCTTTTTTCTTAATTTTCTCTTCATCCTTTTAGCTACCATGTGTATGCTTTAGAAATAATTTTGTTTGTCTTTTTCTTTTTCAAATTACATTTACAAACTAAGTTTTTTTTTTTTCCCTTGCAAACCATTACATCTCCCTCTTCTTTAGCCTTTTCTTTTCCTTATTCCCTTCTCTTATTTTATCAACTATCAACCTTATTCTACAACATATTCCCTCATCAATTTTAAGAAGGAAAGGAAGGGTTTCATTCCACAAAGTTTCAAGAGAAAAGAGTAATTGAATTATTGTTTATGTTGTGTTTAATTTATCTTGTAATATTCATTTATGTGTACACTTTATTGCATATGTATTTTGTAGCATTTTATGTATATTAGGAGTATGTAATAGGGATTATATGTATTTTAATATTCTTGTAATAAAACTATATGTACATATATTGAAAGTGTATGTATAGTTATTTCCTTTTATTTTTATGTATTTATATATGTATATGTTTAACTATATATGTCATAACTCAAAAAGGAGCCTAGTAGAATTACCTAAAATTTCCATAACATGTATGCACCCATGATATAAAAATCGCCTTGCAAGTTAGAGATTGCAAGACTCTAAATGATTAATCACTAAGGTTATTGATTTTTAAGTAAATAATTTACTGTAAAATACAAAGATAAATAACTATAGGTATCCGATATCCCACAGTTCCTCAGAACCACAGAGAATCGGTATCCCCTACCAAATAATAAGATATGATATACCAATATTACAAAAGAAATACAAGAAAAATTAAATTATCAACAAAGGTTGCTTATGTATCATCTAAAGAGTACTCAGCTATTCCTAATACTAAGATGCATATCTTCATCTCACACTCGGCACTCGAGACTTATCCTAATCCCAATGTAAGTAAACATGTAAAAGAAACTATGAAAGAGTGAGCATATAACAGCTCAATGAATTCATTCCTTACCACTACCGTTCAAGTAAGTTATCACACATTATTATCACACATGCAAGCAAGCTATCTACATACAAGATGAATGCAAGCGCGATGAATGCAAGCAACACATCCATAGGAGTCTGGAACTATGGAAGGTGTATAATTACGTCGTCTACACTTCAATTATCCCCTGTACTTGCCCACATAGGGCACCTCAGCTTACCCGCATGAGGCTACTTAGGGGCTTCACCCCACTAGGCGACACTCGACTATTACCCTAGCCAAGAAAAGATTTCAATTCAAATAGGAGGATTCCATTCTAGGACTATCCACCCTCCAAGGTCCCTCGGGCACAAACTTGCGAGTCCATCTCACAAACCAAAATTAACCAAAGCCTTACAAGCATAATAAAGCGAGTCCTCTTGCTATCAAGTAGAGAACACATGCTAGCTTTGCCTTAACGATTAAATATCATCTCTAGCACTACGGCCCTTATCAAATTCATACAAAATACGTTTAAAATTAGGAAAACTTTTTTCAAAAATACCCTTTTCAACATTTTGCAAGGCTAGCACTCTTCATCCATACATTTATTGGGTCATAGACATGCGACGAATAGAACCGGTTATTTGGGTCAGATATTTATATTTATCAATTTTTAAAAAAAGTGATCACACAGATAATTACATACAAGCAGAACAGTCATTCAAATATACAAGCAACAGCAAGTAGCAAAACATCATATAAGTAACATGCACAAGTAAGTAGCAGGTCATTAGAACTCCCTTACTTAAATTATTGCTCATTCTCCAAACTTTTGGGGTTTCCAAAACTCGGTATTGAACACTTAAAATATAATAACACTTATAAGTATTCTGTAAAGTCAGACTCCTTAGTTAACTAAAAGTCTATTGTAGTTTATCTAGTTTTCCCTAATATAACCCAAGTATAATGTGTATAGGATTTATCATACTCAATGGGATTAATAGTAACTATTTTCTTATGTTTGTAAGTTACGAGACTTCCTTTATGTATTTTGGAACTTTTTCATTTTAGCTCGGATCGTTATAAACTTATAGTCCATTTTGATTGTTTTCGAATGTATTTTCTTGTAATGAGGTCTGTTTTGGACGTTATGACTCATAGTATAAATTGTAAGATAAAAATGTCACAAAAATTGTTATTTAAGTTTAAAAATTATAAAATATTGATTTTCACTTTTTCTTAACATATTTATGATTTAATAATTATTTAAATCATATATTTGATAGTTTTATTATTTTGAGTGTATTTTTCTATTTTTGAGATTTTTAACTTTATTATGATTATTATCACTATTATTACCTTCATTATTTTTACTATTTCTCATTTTCTTATTTATTATTTCTCTTATGTACTTTACGATTATACACACATATATATATTTTTATAATTTATTTTATTGAAAAATCTTTAATTACGGTATTATATATACACCTTACATATGTACTAATTTAGTAAATATGTTATATATGCTAATACATATTAGGTATACTACTTATACATATATATATTATACGTATATAAACATACTCTTATATACATATTCATGTATTCATGTATTTGTATTTATTTATATATGTCTTACATGTGTACATACCTAGAAATACATACATATATATTCGGCATATATATACTTATATATAGTATTTATCATAAAATATGTATACTATATATTCTATATATATTATGCCATATAT
>JAMXBB010000001.1:71110651-71201751 GCA_024138015.1 Lumnitzera littorea | reverse complement strand
TACTATACGATTATATATGTATATATACTAAAGTAATTATACATGGATACACACACACATATATATATATATATTTTCGGTACAAAATATACATATGTACTATAGTTATTTAATAAAATACATAATACTCATTATATGTATTCTTAAAAAAAATACATAACACATATTCTTATGTATAATATACCTATGTATATACATGTATACATACCTAGCCTTATACATACATACACTACTCAATTTATGTATTAGTGTACATATACATGTATTAACAATATTATATTTATAAGAAAATACTATACGAATACTTTATTTATACATGTATATACAATACATCTACATAAAAATAAATACTTACCTATTTTTTTTAGTTTCTTTCTTCTCCTTTTCTTTCCTTCTTCTTTTTCTTCTTTTCTTTCTTTCTTTCTCACATTTGCTTCCAGATTTCGGTGTGCAAAATTTTTTTTTTCCAGCTTTTCCCTTTTATTCACATGAGGATTTAGCTTAGATTTTAAGCTAAAATCTTAGATAATAGATTTTTGCTTGTTTAATTATCCAACACTTGGCATTTGAAATCCGTCATGTGGTATGCTTGATTAGGATTTTATTTTGCTGATTTTTGGTTCCGTTTTGTGCAAGATATGGGATTGAAGTGAAAATGGAAAGAAGGAAAAGAGATAAATTAGAAATTAAAGAGAAGGAAAATGAAAATTGTTAACAAATATATGTAATTTTTCGAATTATATAAATTACAATGATTCTTCTCGTAAATTAATTTTCAAATTTTCATGAAATTTTATTAATTTAATTGGTACCTGTTACAATTATAATTTTTACAACTTATTATATCGATTTCATTATAATTTCGCGCGAATAGGCGTTTTAGTCGAAAATTGCAATCGACTATAATTTTATCACTATTGAGTAATATTTAATTATTGTATAGGTTTATATTTATAATTTTAAAGTTTCGATCAAATTCGGGTTCAACTTTAATTAATGGTATATAAGTCAGTTTTTAGGGTTTTAGTATACGATTTAGGGTTTTGATCAATTTTTAAGGTTTTTACTACTTATAATATATTTAGATTTGTGATTTATTAAATTTTTATCTTGCTTGGTTTTAATGACTCTTCAAGTCTTCTACAGTATTAGGGTTCACTTCTACTCTTAAATAGCTGAACTTGCGGGGTTTACAATATAAAACTATATGTATAGACATGTTATATTTAGTTAGTTATGTATATGTATGATGTATATAGATGTATATATATATATAGTACATGTACATATAAGAAATATACATATATGAACTATATTATAAAGAAGTATAAATACATATACGTAAAAAAGTAAGAAAACATAAACATATGTATATATGTATAAGTATAAATATACGTATAGTATATGTATGTGCATATGCCTAAATAATACATGTATAAGTATACTAAAATACTAAATTCCTAAATAAGATAATAAATGTATACATATATTCATGTACAAGTGAAGCCGTAAACTTAAAGGAGGGAAATAAAGTTAATTTAAAAAATTTAATAAATTATAATAATAGATATATAAGTATAAATATTATTTGACATCACAAAAATTGAAAAAAAAATGTGAAAATTTATAAAATGACACCTAGGCTAATGACGAGCTGCTATGGTAGCATCCTGATTTAAGTAATTAATATCGCAAATTATAATAATTATAATAAAATAATAGTAATTAATTAGATAGAAAATTATAGATATAGCAATAAGGGTTTAAATGCGAATTTGACCTTAAAATGGTGAAATGAGTAAATAATTATAAAACAGACTTAAAAATAAGAATATTTAAAAAAACATAAATTTATAAATTTATTAAGTCCCAAATCATAAGAAAGGCTTAAAATAATAATTTATAAATATTTGGGTTAAAATAATAAAATTCGTAATAATTTAATACTATAATGAAAAACACGGGTTACAACGTCCAAAACAGACCCTGATACATAAAAATACATTTGAAAATAATAAAAATGAACTATAAGTTTATAAAAATCGAAGTTTAAATGAAAAAGTTACATGCAATCAACGAAAGAGCTTGAACCGAGAAATTTAGTAGAAAACTTAGGCAAATTTAGATAAATAATTACATAAATTAGTTAATTCACTTAAATACTTACTATCAACTCCATTTGATAATAATCAAGTGATCTCGACTAGGGTGAAGACCTCCTTGTTGATCACTATGATCCCCGAGTTTTACTGTAGTCAAGTGAGTACTCCTAATGACTCTATACTTGTTTTGTGCTTGTACTTTGTGTACCTAATTAAATATTAATAACTTGATGCATGGTGTTCTAGTTATGCATGTGTCTAAATATTAGTTGTATGTTGTGTAAAATATTGTCAAATATAATAGCTGAATAATTAGCTATTTGATTTATTACTACATAATTGGATGATTTTTTGATATTGATTGATCACTTAATAAATTAACTTAATCATATTCGACTTAACATAAATTAACTGGACCATGCATAAGTACGAACATTACATATAATGTTTTAACCGTCAACTTACGCGAATGGAAATGCAGGGCCTTAAAGAGATGTGATTCCCATATGATTTGAGTAGTATAGTATATGAGCATTGGTATAATAAGACCCTATCCTTAGCTTACAGGTTTACTTGGTGCTAAAGATACTAACCGTGGGTAGCTAAAACTTAAGTTTAGAGACCACCGCTGGCATAACCGTAGACTACAAGAGTTACCTCATTGCTAAACTTAGGATTTTGTATACTATTGGATTTCTTTGAACTGAAAATATATTTTGCGAAATACGGAATTAAATTTATGGTTAAAAACTTAAGTACTAAAACTCGGTTATGATTGGTATCAATGAATCTCTAACCCTTACTTTAGAGGGTGTTAAATCCAATGTTATATACAGTACTAGTCAACTGTATATATTTTTGACATACTACTTGTTCATATATTCGTATGTTTGTTAATTAATTATTTGATAACTTACTTGCCAGTATAATATAAGGGATATCTCACTAAACTCATGTAACTTACTCCTTAGTAGTTTTCTCTTGTAAGTTGCTAAATAATTAGGCATGGGTTAAGAGTTGAATGATAAGTACAAGCATTGAGATGCATAGAAGTTAGAACTTGAAGATAGATTGTGTAGTTAGTTTGAATTATTAATATTATATTTAGATTTTATAACTTTTATAAGTTTATATTTTAGATCTTTATTGCTTGATCTTATCGTTTGGTAGAGGATACCAATTCTCTACGATTCTGAGAAATTATAGAATATTAGATATCCATAGTTATTTATAGTTTACAATAAGTTAATAAACTAAAAATCAAAAACCCTAGTGATTAATTAATTAATGTCTTGCAATCTCTGACTTGTAAAGTAATTTTTGTATCATGAGTGCGCACGTGATATAAAAATTTTAGATAATCCTATTAGGCCCCCCCCATAGGATCATAACAATGGTTGACTGTTCGTTGTTACAAACAACATAGTTATGGTGAAGCAAGCCAACTTACCTTGATTACGAAGTGCTTGATATCTCCTAAGTAGTCATAGAGATCCTATAAAATAATTTTTTTATTTAATTATATGAGAATAGGGATATTCCTAAAAGACTTTCTTCAAAAGGCTTTGAATAAGGTTCTAAAGTAGGTTTTAAGTTTAGTTAATCCTTGCATTTTCTCTAATGTCACTTTCGGGTTAGATTGCATAAGAGGTCTTGAAACATATTCCTATTTTGATGCTAAAAGAAAGAAACATTTGCTTCATGTGAAATTGATAATATCATTAGTTGGTAATCTTTCAGTTTGAATGTACTATTGTTAGTTATTGATTTTTATGTAAAAGGAGTTGGGTCTTAAAAGAAGTAGCAAAAGAAAGACACTATATATGGAAAAAGGTGAAGATAATCTTTACAAACTTCTAAAAAGTTATGATTATATTTGTTATGAAAAGTAAGGGCTCGATATACAATTGATTATAGTTGAGTTTATACATAAAGATGGGTAAAAATAATGATTGATTAAGCTCTATATAATAGAAAAACTTATAGTGTTAGTATCCAAGAAGTGAAAATATATGGAATTTGGTATTAGATTTTATTTTGGAAATATATTATTTAATGGAAAATCAATATTTTATTAAAAATAAGATAAAATAATTAAGAAAATTAGAAACTACTTTAATAATTGGCAACTATAGTTTCTATAAATCTTATTAGGGATATGAAACTATGAGAAAAAGCTTAGGGAATTTATGAGGTCAACAAATAAGGTCTTGTGAATTTTATTTAAAATGGGCATTTTTTTAACAAAATAGGCAAAATCTTGCAAAAATTATTAAAAAAGCAAACATGAAAATTATTATTATTAAGGAAAATGCAAATAACCTCCTAAATTTTAACTTTGGTGCAAATTACCTCCTTAAACTTTTAAAGTGTGGTTTTTGTTTCCTAAACTTTTATAAATTAGCAAATAACCTCTATTATCCCTTTCAACTTTGATTTTGATGTGTAAACATCTCTTAAACTTTGATTTTAGTATATAAATACCCCCCTAAACTTCGATTTTTGTGTGTAAATATCCTCTTAAACACCCCATAGTTTAAGAGAGTGTTTACACACCAAAATCAAAGTTTAAGGGGATCCTATATAATTTCTCCTTATTTTTAGGAAAATTAATAAAAGAATGTATAATTATAGAGTACTTATAGATAAAATAGCTACTTGAAACAACATAATTTGAGGGCTTTAAAATTCTCAAAGCAAATACCACCAAATCGACCAAAACCACTACCTAATGGCCACCATCATCACTTTGTCTAACCTCTCTGGAGGAATATAGAGGAGCTAAAAGTTTCCCCTAATTTTGGAGACTTGAGTTGAGTTGTGGAAATTTTTGCAATATGGAGCAGTATTTATAGGTTTTCAACTGACCTTGTTTTACTTTTTTGCAATTGTTATAAGTCCCAAAAAATTTGGAAAACTAGAATCATGTTCATCATATTGTTACAAATCTTCCATTAAAGTTTCACGATTTTTGGACTAGTTTCCAATTTTTAGTGAATTTTTGATTATGTGTAGGAATTATTATATAATTTTATATCAAGTGTAAATTCATGAAAAAATCACCATGTCTTCTTAACCCAAAGGCATGTGTGCAGTTATTTTTTTCAACATTTTTCATTGCTTATATAACTTTTGCTGAATTCTCGAAGAAGTTATCAACATATTTTAGTAATTTTTCCCATATTTCCAAAGTTTATGAATTTTTGTTTACTTTCTTTTTAAGTTATTGGATATTTTTATGACATGTCATGAGTTGTTTGACATTTATGGGCCTAATTGGATAATTTTGGAGCATTTATGGTGTTTTATGGGATACTTTTGTCATATTTTAGCACTCTACCTTATTATTTTCCACAATATTATTTACTTTTATTTAGGAAAATTTCATAATGAAGTTTTATATTTAAGGGACATGAGTCATTATCATGTTTTGTACCTCTACTTTTTTTTTTTTTTATCTTACTTTATTATTAGTTTACTATTTACCTACTACATACTTTTACTTCTAGGTGCAATTTAGTCTTTTTCTTACTTTTTATCTTAAGTAAATGCTTTACAATTAATTTCTTAAATTTTATCTTATAGTAAAATTTCTTTTACTTGTAATTGTCTTTAATATAACGTTAGGTTGCATAAATTTATGTTTCTTCCTCTCATAATTTTGTAATTGAGTTATTAGTTTTATAGTTTAATTAGCTTCAAAAGTCCTAATTTCACTAATTGCTCCATATTTCATGTCAATTTTGACATCCTAGAGTCATTTAAGGTTATGATGAACTTGTTTTAGGTTCATGAGAGCCTAGGATTTTAGGTTTGTGCCCTTATGTATGCTTAGGTTTACAAGAGAAATTAGAAACAATAGTTATGAACTATGAGAAAATTGATCAAATTCACGAAGTCACTTATAATTATCTAGGGATTACTTAAAGTTGGGTAAATAGATGAGAAAGTCTAATATAGTTACCTAGAGGATATCATTTAGAAGTAGTCAATTGAGTTGTACAAAGATCAGTGATCATTCTTTTTCAAAAATATTTTGATCGAATTTAGGATGGTTAGCTTTTGTTTAGAACTAAGGAAAGGATTTACTAGAAATAAAATGATATTTGTATTAGATACAAAGTTAGGGGGCTTTAAGCTTGATAAATAGTTAAGTAGCTTAGATCACGTCAAATTACAATAAATGGAGATTAAAGACAATAATGAATGATCAATTGATATTTTGATTTAGAAGTTTGAATAAGAGTAGTTCTTTATTAAGTTGGTGTAGGTAAGAAGACATGGGTTTTAAAAAAGCAAAGCTTATAAATAAATTTCTATGGAGAAAACTCGTATCTCGAATAAGTTAGTGTATAACAGTTAAGGGAGCCATTTTGATTATAGTAAGTAGATATAATGGTTAAAGAGAAGTTTGACGAGGAAAATAAAATAATGTTTAACAATTCATATAATTCGAGTGTAGGGAAATGTGAGAATAAGACCTAACGTATATAGGATTACACTATTTGAATTGTAGGATATTTTCAACTTAGTGAAATAACTAAGTAAATAAAAGAGGGAACAAGTTTATCGTGAGGTAAAAGATATGTGATAGAAATTGGACTCAAAATTTTGGAGATTACTTAAAAATCAACATGGTTTGGTTCTTTATGATCAATAAATGAATATTAAATAGAGAAAGATCTGATTTGGAGTTGTAATTCTTGTTATCACAATTAATTTAATTGTGAGTTCAAAAGTAATAAGTCCATAGAGGGTCATTGGGAAGAAGGGGAAATAAAATTTTCCTTTGAAAAAAAAAAAAGTAAAATTAGATGATAGGGTAATCTTAGTTGAAATAAAAGATTGCTTCAAGGTTTGGGAAAAATTGAGTTCAAAGTCAATATAATATTTTTATTGGAATAAAAATAGAGCTTTTCAAGGCTTAATCAAGAAACTAGTTTTCAACGAAAGAGTTTAGATTGCAATTGGAATATTTAGACTATAGTAGAAGAGTTTTTTCAAGGGGAGATTTGAAGAGGACAATGAATAACGGGAGGTGTTTATATATATTGACTGGGATTTATTTGATTAAGTCTCATGAAAATTTTATGGTAAGAAATGGAGGAATCAGTTCTAAGAAAACCTAGCAAGAATAAGTAAGTAATTAGTGTTGGGTTTTAGGGATGTGAATCATAGATTTGCATAGCGAATTTCTAAATTTTATTAACCTTAAATGTCCTAGGATCCAAGCATATCAATTAAATCGAAAAGGATTGCAAATTTTTACCTTATATGATGCTTTTCAAAATTTTGGTTAGGTGGATCAACAGGCATTGCAAATCGCTACTACCCTCAACTGGTATCTACACATGAACGAGCTTGCTGGAAATAGGCCTCAGTATGTTAGCACTCTTGGGTGAATCTGTATCCATGCAAGAATAAACTCACAATCTCTATATCTTTTGTCTACATACTTTCTCTATAGGTCTTATGTTGATGACAAGCATCAGCGTAACCCATATAAAGAGCTGCCTCTGTCTATATATAGATGAGAGACGATATCTTTTAGAAGATATAAAGAGATATTGTAAGATATTAATAATATCTAATAAAATACATTATTTTATTATCTATTATTTTTCTCCAAAAATAATAAATGCCATTATTTATCTTTCTTAAACTACTTAAGAATAATAAATATTTTAATAATTCTTACTAAGTTTATTTAAAATAAACCCATAGATCATTTAATTCGTTCTTTATGTATGATCCTATAGGTTTGCCTAATGTTGGCAATAGGTCTAAAACTCCTTTTGTACCTACAAATCATAAGTAGCTTCTAGCAAGACATTATGCCTACCCAAATTAAGTGAAGGCTAATGATCTAACTTTACTTATTGAACAATCAGTTATTTAGTCCCTTTGTCACATGATATTTAATTATTAAACATAAGGTATGGATCAAGATACTCTTATATTATTTGATCACTTGTTTCTTGAATTTAGAGTTCGACTAACTTAAACAAATGACATCGATAACTTCTTATCAATTTATTTGAGTACGGCCATGCATTTTTCTCGTCTTACTCTTTAAGAGACCCAAAAGATATCTCTCTCGAATAAATGAGATGGACAAATTCCTTTACGAACACTCATATTCCTCCATATAATTTATTTCATATCTAATTACAGTCTTATAATCATCCAGTTAAAATGATAAAGAATTGAGTTAAAACATGGAACTTACTATGTAAGAATCCATGGTTTCATTAGGCCAAAAGACTAAAGTAAAACTATAATGAGAAATACATATAAGATTAATCCATGTAGTACTCTTACGGTAGGTCAATCTAATACAATGTACTTCTACATGTATCTATGCGCTAAATTAGTATCTTAAATTTGTTATGCCTAAAAAAGGTAAAGTCGTAACAATCTCGCCTGTGAACCATCCTAAGATAGAAACTAACCTTATAGCTATTACCTTAGACCTAATTCATACTAGGTGTACTCGACTTTACCACTTTAAAGCATCTAATTCAATACATGTTTATTATTAACCTATAGAATAATTCTTTGAAATAATTTATTAAAAATAAACTTATAATTTAACTTTACAAAAGAGTGGTAGTAAATCTCATAGGTACCCAAACTAAAATATTGAAAACTATCAAACCTTCGAAGAGTCATGCATAGTTTTTCTTAAAAGTTAGGAAAGTCAATACTAAGAAAAATAACCAGCCATTTCTTGTTAAGCCTCACTCCCCATTCTAATTTGCTAGTACTTAGGTTTTGGTTAGGTACCAGTAATCCATTTGGAACCTGCAAAACAAACTATAGGGGAATAAGCAACAACTTGCTCGGTAAGTAGAGTGGAGATAGAAGTATGCATTCATCACATTACAAGTAGGGTTTTCAATAAAGTTGGTTAGATATAATGCATGTACAAGCAAATGCCATCGCTCGACGTTATCCAATCTATTATAAGATTAGAGAAATTGCACCAACTTTAATTCGAGTTAAGGAGTTTGATGTTGCGAACTCATGAATCGAAATCAAATCAGGACTTATACAATAGAGAACACTGTCATGACCTTAAGGGGGAGCTAGTAGGATTGCTTAAAATTTTCACATTACGTGTGCACTCATAATACGAAAATCGCTTTACAAGTTAGAGGATGCAAAACTCTAATTAATTATTCACTAAGGTTTTTTATTTTTATTTTATTAACTTAACATAAAATATAAATAACTATGAATATAAAATATTCCAAAGTCCCTTAGAACCAAAGAGAATTAGTATCTCAATAAGATAGGATAAGTCAACATTATAAATTACAAGAATTACTAAAATATACAAAATCTTAACATATAATTATTTTCGACAAAGGATGTTTCTATACTAGCTATATTTGGTTTACACTATGCACTCAAGATTTATCCTAGTTCTAGCTTAAATGAACCTACAAAAGAAGCTATAGGGGAATGAGCAAATCATAGCTTAGTGAGTTTGTTCTCCATCACTACTATTTAAGCAAATTATCAAACATTATTAGCACGAATACAAGTTTATCTACATATGAAATGGATGCATATACTATAAATCCAAGCAACATATCCATAAGAGTTCGGAACTATGGAAGGTGTAGATTTACATTGTCTATACATCGATTATCCCCCGTATTTACCCTCACGAGGTACCTTACCATAATCGTGTTGCTTAGGGGCATTATCCCGTCAGATGACACTTAACTATTACCTTAGTCAAGAAAGAAATACCAATCTAAATAGGTAGACCCTAGTTAAGGCCATTCACTATCAACAAATCATATCTAAGGCCACACGGGCACAACTATGTAAGTCCTTTCATTGTCAAAATATATCCAAGGCCTCATAAGCACAACCATACGAGTCTTTTTGCTATTAATCAATTAAAGATCCTATACTAGCTTTGCCTTGGTGATAAAAATATCATCATCAAGCGCTACAAGTCTTTACGGAAATTATGTAAGAATCAATTTAAGATTGGGAAAACATTTCCAAAAAAAAAAAAAAACTATTCTCAAAATTTACAAAGTTATCACTCTCCATATGTATGCTAGTTGAGTCATAGACATGTGATAAATATAATCGATTATTTTGGTTAGATATTTCTATTTACCAATTTAAGAAAGTGATCGCATGAATGATAGTATATAGGCAAAACAGTCATTCAAATACACAAATAATAACAACTAGCAAAACATTAAGCAAGTATCATAAATAAGTAAATAGCAAGTCATTAGAACTTTTTTACCTAAATTAATACTCACTCTCTAAGCCTTTGGAATTTCTAAAACTTGACAATTGAGTACCTAAAAAATAATAAGACTTATAAGTATTTAGAAAAGCTAGGCTCCTCAATTAACTAAATGTCTATTGTAATTTGCCTAATTTCCCACTATAACCCATGTATAGCATGAACATGATTTAACTTATTTATTGGGATAAATAAAAAATATATTTATAAATCTTTGTACCTTATGTATTTATTTATTTATTCTCATTATTTGTTTATATGGCCAATTTACTTAGTTATCCTATATATCCTTCTTGATTTATCTTAAATCTTTAGTCGCTTATAACTTTTTCATTTTAATTCTGATTTTCTATAATCTTATAGTTAATCTTTATCGTTTTTAGATTTATTTTTACATAGGAAGATTTGTTTTAGATGTTAGAACTCGCATTTTCTATTATGGGTTGGGAATGTTAAGAATTTATTTATTTTTGGCCCAAATATTTTTATTTATCATTTTAAGCTTCACTTTATTGATTTTATGACTTAATCAATTTCTAAATTTTATATTTTTAAAATATTTTTATTTTTAGGTCCACTTTGTAATAATTTTTTTATTTCACTATTTTAAGCTTAAATTACTAATTTACTACATTATTTATTATTATTTTTGTAATTGGTGGTTTTAATTGGAAATTTTAGGAGAAGCTGACATGACATCTTTTTATTGGTCCATGTGGCAATTTTCATAACTTTTCTAATTTTTATAATTTTTTCCAAATTTGTAATATTAATATATACATATATATTACTATATATTATTAAATATTGAAAAATAGCTCTATTCTTCATTTTGGAGATCACGCCCAACATATTTACATATATGTATATATTTATACCTCTTAACCCATTTTCTTAAGAAAATTAGGTATTAATAAACGTGATCTTTGGTATATGTACATATATAAATACTTATACTATACTATATGAATAATTATTTAAATCTTAAAATAATATAATAATATGTATACATATAGGCATTTATATCTACTCCTATAATTCACTACTTAAGTATAAATGTATTTATACTATTTTCTATTATTTTGCACATATGTATGATAAAGTAAGTATACTTAACATTATGTGTATGTACATCTAACATGCATATATATATATATATATATATAACTAAGTAAATATAACATTTGTGTACCCATAATCAAATATACTTAAGTATATACTCATGTAAATATATAAACATAAAGAAGAACAATTATACATACAATTCAAATACATGTACATATAGTTTTGTTGCAAAGATACCAAAATACATAAAATTACTATTACATACTCCTAATACCTAAAACACTACAAAATACATATACAACAAAAGGGTACATATAAATTTAGATTACGAAGAGAAATCAAATACAACATAAGTATTAGTCTAATTACTCTTTTAACTTAGAAATTGTTGGTAAATGCCTTCCTCCTTCTTAAGTTGACAGAAAAATGATACTAGAAATGAAAGGATTTGTAAGGGTTGAGATCTTGTAATGGAGGAAGAAAAAATAAAGAAAGATAAAAAGATAGAAATTGGAAAGGGAGAGGGAATGATGTTGATTCAAAAATGGGAAGGGAAAGCTTGATTTTGTGTTTAAATTGCGTAGGACAAAGACAAAAAATGATGGAGTATTCTAGAGGGACAAATGGCCAGCAGTAGGAGGGAAAAAGAAAAAAAAAAGAAAGGGAAAAAGAAAAGGTGGAAAAGGAAATGTGAAAATGACATTTGGCTTTATCTTTAATTCTAAATTTCTCGCATGTGATAAATATTATAAGACACTTGTAAAACCAAATATGGAAGAAGAAAAAGAGGAATAGAAGAAGGAAAACGAAAGAAGAAAAAGAAAGAAGAAAAATTACAAGTTGACTTTTGACTTTTCTTGATACTTTTTCAACTTTTAGGTAGTCATTAGGATAAAATATAATATCGTAATGGAAGAAAATATATGATGAAAAATTAATGTATACTATATAATACATAAACATAAAGTATATAATAAAATTAAATCAATAAAGAACTAGTACACATATATACACATATATGAAATCATAAATAATTGTAAAATAATATTTGTAATATTATTAATTTAGTTAATTAATTTGTTACTCTTTATGTTTATTGGTATTTAGAAGTTATCTTTATTCATTTGTTGGCAATTTACGCGATTACATGTGTCAATCAATATTTGTATCCAATTAGGGCTTTATTATCGTTAGGGTAAATTTTATACATTTTATGAGTTTAGAGTTTTAATTTTAGGGTTCCTTTTCTTATTAGGCTCAAATTCGATCTCTTTCACTTTTGCGTACATAGGGTTTAGGATTTTTGTACATGATTAAGGTTTCAATTAGTATATATTTTTTTTTTTCATATTCGTTTAGGTTTCATAAATAAAATTTTAATTAGTTTTAGATTTATCAGTTTTGTTGACATAGGAAAATTATTTACAACACTCGAGTTCAACTCTATATTCAATAGGCTAAATTTGTAGGGTTTACAAACACTATCCTCCTATAACTACCCTTGAACTATAATCTCTAACCTTGCCATGACCTCTTCTCTTATCACTTGGTTTAGCTAAGGGTGGGGAAAAGATCATTTCAACTATCCTCATTTAAGGCGGTCCGTGTTTGGCTCGAGAATACTAGCCATTATCCTTAGTAAGTTGTGATGCATGTTAAGTTAGATGCTATGCCAAGTGTGAGTTAGTTCATTTTTTTTAAGGTGATCAACTAAGCTTAGACAATTCAAGCATAATAAGATTCACAAAGCAACCATAACATGGAGCTCAGCATACATTATAGTATTGAAGCTCACTCCAACAAATCTAGGACATTAAGGCTTCACTCACTTAGAGGTCCTTTATATGCCAAAGCTCATATTCAGTTTTCGTAAGATTTATGAAAACATCAAGATTTTGCCTAGTACTTGGTTGAGATATTATTTATAGAACTATTTAGTAAAGTTGTGTATATATATATTTATATATATACACATAACATTTATACACATATATACTTTAAGTATTTTATTTTATCATATAAGTAATTAATATTATCTAATATACATAGTTTTACTACTACCTATATTATATCGTTTTGATTGTATCGAAATGTACTTATTATTACTCAAATTAGTCTTGTCATGGAAAGGTCGTTGTAGGATAATATTTTCCTTAATATTTTAGAAATCATCTATTTAATTACCTAAAGTGATCCAGTTTTAGTAAGATAAGTATCGTAAAGTTTGTATGAACGTAACAATACTTGTTACATGTTTCATTTAAAAGATTATCTTTAAAGGATATTTCTAATCCTAATATATAGATAAAGCTATATAGCAACTAATATTATATTGATATCATATTATGTAAGCGAAAAATATATTTTTCACACAATTTTGTAACAAAATATAATTAATCATATATTATTGGATACTAATATGTATATATATCATAACCCGATGTCTATAATAGCATGAAATATAATAAAAACAATGGATAGTTCTAATTGGTATGGGTATGCTCAAGCATAATTTAATTTCATAATTAACATATTTTAAGATATTATCACTAAATACATATCCTGATTACTATAAGCTATTTAACTAGGAAAATTAATAATAAATAGTACAAATCATCAAATAATTCTACCAAAATTCCTATAAACTCAAAAAAATTATATGGAATTCAACTAGCAACTTGTTTTATGCATTCAAGTTTGTCGCTTATACATGTAAAATTACTATTTTACCCCTATATTATGATTAATTAGGCAAATAATGTAATTTTTACACTGATATAACTTTAACCTATCTTAATATCATTACAAACATCTAGAATTAATTAGATTATAATTTCATCAATTATTTCACCTAAAATCTATTTATTCCACAATTTACCCTATTTTAGGGCTTAAAAATGCAATAAATACTAAATATATATATAATCAAGCTTAGGCTAGTAGTAATAAATTAAATGTAATATGTATCATATAGAAAAATTTTTAGCTTGAAACAACATCTTTTAGTACATTTATTTTAAATTTCAAAGTTTGGATAAATAGTGCATTTGTTAAGCAAGTATATAAAATATTCATAATTTTGGAAAAATAAATTTATATAATGAAATTACATCTAAAACGACCTAAAAATATTTTTTTTTTTAGAATTTTTATCATTAATTTAATATTTTTCGAAATTACATGAAAAATAGGGTAAAATTTTAGACCTAAAGTTCATTAGAGCTTCGACCACAGTTGGTCAATAGGGGAATGTCAGCTGACAAGGGCATAGGTGGCTTTACCTAGGTCCAACGGAGCTCCATGTCAGGTTACTTGATGGTCGGGGATCCATATTAGGTTGGTACTTCGCTTTGTTTTTCTATTTTTTTTTTCTTAATTTCCCAAAATTTCTCACGAATTTTTATTTGAGTGTTTTAGGTTCCTAAATGTGTAAAATGAAGTCAAGATTTTTATTTATACTAAGTTGGGTTTGTTAGGATTTTCCTACATAATTATTTTAATTTTTATTCTATTTTTCTTCACAAAATTCCAAGCATGAGGTGTTGAATTCTTAAAGATTTGCTTTTGATTCATCAATTCAACTATTTCCCAAGCTGCCATGATGGTTTCCAAATTTTTCCAATTGATTTAGATAAGTTTTGTTGATTTTATTAGCAAAATATTAATATTTTATGTATATTATATTAATATTTAGTAATTTTGCTAATATATGTGTATATATCCTATATATATTACATGTAATGAGTAATTACATGCATATAATCATATTTCTAGCATGTCTTCTATTTTTAAGATATATATTTCTTATTTAATCTTGTGAATTTATCGTTTATTATATATAATTATATGATTTTAGGTATATTTATTATATATATCGAGTATATTCATAAAAGTACATGTATATTCATGTAGTATATCATGTTATATTATTTCCTTTTATATCTCAAATAACTTATTTCTAAAGTCTCATTACATTTCAGGCTTGGTTTTAGGAATTTTGACAGGTTTTACACTATATTAAATAACTATACTTATAAGGCTAAAATTGGGATTTTATTAATTTATTTTTAAAATCAAACTTTACTGGGTCACTTTTACTAACTTATCTACCATAATTATAAAGTTTGGACTCAATTGGATAAGTTTTCCCAAAAGCCCGAAATCTACGTATAATAGTCCTAAATACGACTTTAAAGGCTCACTTTAAGTAAATCCTCACTATTTGATTATATTCTTGATAGTCTATTTTATTTTTGACTTCCAAGCCAACAAGAATTCCTTGATTAAGGTTATTAAGTTTTTCATATATTTTTAGCCTAATCGAGTTACTTTTCTCGAATGCCTTAAATCAACTATCGATCCTAATTGTATAAGAACAGGGTTTTTCCCTAATATTCAAATATTCTCATCATGATTGTTAATTTGTAGGATATCACAAAATCCACAATCAGTAAAATGTGATTATCATTTAGCTAACATACTTGTCTTAACTCATTATTGTTATATATAATGAGCAATTAAAGATAATTTAGAATAGTGTTCTCATCACCTTATAGTTTTACTATTAAAGTCATGCACTTTAATAACTTAAGAAAAATAAATATTTAACTAACATAAAATCCATATGGCTTAGGGCATATCACTAATAATCTCCTACTTACATTAGGCCTAGTCAAACATAAATCTAATGCCTAGTGCTCTAGTATGACTATCATGCTTAGGCTGAGAGAGAGGCTTAGTTAGTGGATCTATGACATTCTCATATGTTGGTGCTTTGCATATCTTAACATCTCCTCTATCATTGATCTCTCAAACGAGATGGTAACACTTAAGTATGTATTTGGATAGTAGGAGTGATCTAGGTTCCTCAGCTTGTGTAATGGCCCCATTGTTATCATAATATAGGTTCGCTGGATCAATGATGCTAGGAATAACTCCCAAGCTACTAATGAACTTTTTTATCCAACAACTTCCTTAGCCACATTCAATGCTGCTATATACTCAACCTTTGTAGTAGAATTAATAGCCGTCTCCTATTTGGAACTCTTCTAGCTTATAGCATCTCCATTCAAACAAAACACATAGCTAAATTCTAATTGAAAGTCATTTATATTATACTAGAAACTAGCGTTTGTGTAACCATTTACTACAATGTCACATTCTTGTCCTCCATATGTTAAGATCACATCCTTAGTTCTTCTCAAGTACTTCAGAATGTTCTTAACTGCAATCTAATGACTTTCACCTGAATTAGACTAGAACTATTAGTAATGCTTAAGGCATAAGCAACATCTAGTTGAGTACATAACATGGCATACATGGTGGAACCTATAAACACTATAAAATCAGTAGTTTGAATCCTAATTTAAGTCTAAATGTCCTAAATTATGTTATGAGTCGATAAGACTAGTAACTATAAAATTTTATGAAATTTAATAAATTAAAAATAGTATCGATAATAAAAACCCTAGAAATTGATCAAAACCTAAATCACATACAAAATGCCCTAAATCTGATCTATGCACAATTACCCGAAATTGAACCCGAACTTGATCGAAACCCTAAAACTATAACTTTAAGCTTATAAAATAATTAAATATCACTCAATAGTGATAGAATCGTAGTTGATTACAATTATCAACTAAATCGCGTAATCGTGTAAAATTTTTAACAAAAACGTTCAAACAACTCGTAAAAATTATAATTGTAACGGGTACCAATTAAATTGATAAATTTTCATAAAATTCCAAAATTAATTTATACTTATTATTTTTATGTTTTTTATGTTTAGAAAGATTACATATAATTATTTCTATTTTCCTTTTTCTTCTCTTTTCTTTATTTTCCTTCCTTTCTTTTTCTTCTTTTCTTTTCCTCTTCTATTTTTTTCCTTTTCCCCATGTGAATTATAGCTGTAAATTTCAGCTGTCCATGTGATATTTTTTTTGTACATGTGTTAAACAATTAAGGGACAAAAGACAAAATAATGAAGTAAATGTCATATCTTAATTAATGCCTAATCTAAATGGATGATTATCTTGTATTTTTTTTATTTATTTGTTTCCTCCTACTAAAGATTCACACTGCATTTGGAAAAAAAAAATTAAAAAAGGAAAAAACCAAACTGAATACATAAAGAGAAAAAGGAAAAGAAGAAGAAAAAGAAAGCAAAACAAAAAGAACTAAGAAGAAGAAGTAGAGGAAAATATCACTTCAATTAACAAAAAAATTAGGTAAGTATATGTTTAATTTATTTGTACATATGTATATTATATAGTATGTGCATGTATATACTAAGTATTTTGTTATATATTACATGTACATATATGTATGCATGAGTAGACAAATATATATGTGTATGCATGAGCAGACAAATATATATGTGTATCTCTTTTATGTGTGTATAAACATATGTATGAGGACATGTATATATACATTATTATGTAGAACATACGGTATATGTATGTATAAATAAGAATACATATAGTAGGTATTTAGAATTTTCACTATTTGGATATATATATATATATATATATGCATGTACACATAAATATATACATGTATGTATGTATTATATATGTATGGATGATTAGTATTTGGTATATTATATATATACATGTATTAGGTTTTCTCAAATTTATGTATTTATGTAAGTATTTTTTTATGTATATATAGGTGGTGTGATGGTATGTATGTGTATATAAACATAGTATTTTATATTATATATATGTATATGTGTACATGTATAAAAGTAGGTATGTGTATATAAAATATAAATACATCCATATTATACTTATATGTATAGTATATAGTATATAATTAAATTCAAAATAATTTATTACATAAAGTATAGTTACGTTAAATAGTATATATATATATATATATATATATACGATAGTATTAATTTACTAAATAAAATAAGTTAATAAATATGTATATATATATATATAAGAGTATCATAAATTAGGAAAAAGAGTTAATAATTAAGTAAATTAGAAAAAAATAAATCGAATATAGTAATAATATATATATATATATGGATATTGTAAAATAAAAGAAAAATAATAATAATTAAAAAAATTGAAAATTGAATTAATGATTCTAAAATCTCAAAAAAAGGTAAAAATAAGTAATTATAGTAAATTAAACTTAAAAAAAGAAAATTATCAATTATACAATTTAAATCATTATTAAATCGTAAATATACTAAGAAAAATCTTAAATTGATATTTTATAACTTTTTAAATTAAAATAATATTGTGATATTTTTATATTACAATTTGAACTATGAGTCATAATGTCCAAAACGAACCTTGCTACGAGAAAATCTGCTAAAAAAACGATCAAAATGGACTATAAGTTCATAATGATTCGAGTTAAATTGAAAAAGTTATACACAATTCAATAAAAAAACTCGAATCAACGATTTCACATAACTAAATTAAGTAAACAATACGAATTACGATACTAGTTTAGCTTTAAATTCCTAAACTTACTATTTTCTATATTTCTTATTGTCAGGTGATCTCGACTTTAACTTTGAGCTGCCATTGGATTATTATGACCGCTGAGTCGATTATGATTGAGTGAGTTTTCCTAATGATTCCATTCTTATTTGTGTTTGTAATTAGTAAATATAAATTATGATTAATAATTGAATGTTGTATGAGGCTGGGTTATGTTTGTGTATGATAACTGTTTGTTAATGGTGAATTTACTTTAAAGTACGTTAACATATTGATTGTTGCATAATAGATTCACTAGGAACTAATTGTTTGTGACCTTGTTAATCACTGAATAATAAGACTTAATTTTACTCGACTTGAAAAAACTAACTTGGAACATGCATAATCATACACCGTATAACTAATTCTGGCTGTCACATCATACAGAGATAGTGAGAGGCCATACTTGAGTTGATTATTTGCTGTTATAGATTTCATATAGTATACACACATGATATGACCTTACCTTAGCCTGCGGGTTCACTAGGTGTTAGAGGCGCCAACTGCCTAGCTAAGGGTTAAGTCCAGAGGCCTCCACTTAGGGCTGAGTGAGGGTTGCGTAAACTTACTCACGATCATACATAGAACTCGATTTTGAGTAAAATTGAGAATGGATATACCATTACCTTTTAAATACAAAACGTAGAGTTTCATTATGAGATAAGTTCTAGTATGATACCCAAATATGACTGTACCGATGTATCTCTAATCCTAACTTTGGAGGGCGTTAAATTTGAGTTGCATGCAGTACCTGATTACCTGCATGTATTTGTTTAGCATACTGATTGACATGCATTCATTTGATTGAATTTAATTGATGTATAACTTGGTTGTTGTTTGGTTAGGGGATTATCTCATTAAGTTAGTTAGCTTATACCCTGATGTACAACTAACCTCGAGCATGCGGTGGCTTGACTCTATGAATAACTCAGCTTATGAAAGTAAACTATAAGGGTTGTTTGGTTAGGGGATTATCTCATTAAGTTAGTTAGCTTATACCCTTATAGTTTACTTTCATAAGCTGAGTTATTCATAAAGTCAAGCCACCGCATGCTCGAGGTTAGTTGTACATCAGGGGGTTGATGTGGGAGTAACATGCGATCGAAGTGTACTTATGATAATGGATTTAGGTTATGAATCCTATTATGTAATGAAATAATATCAGTTTGAGTTAAGAAGTATTATAGACTTCTAATGTGTAAATTTCTATATAATTAGATTGTGTTTTATATTTCTTTAGCTTATTATTATTATAATGAAATGATATTGCTTATACTTGTGCAACTCTTGATTGTTAGTTATAATTATAGCTTTGTGTATCGCATAAAGGGTTATCAATTGTAAGGAAAATCAATTTACAGTCCTTTGTACAATATATGGTGACTGTCACAATTAGCCCCTTCGGGTCATGATAGAACCAATAGCAAAAGCATATGGAATCCTACTCATTCGCTCCCATTCTTCCTTAGAAATAGGACGTTGATCTTGGTTAATTTAATTCCATATAACATTAGCAAGAATCCTCTCTTTGAATTCTCCATATTAAACCTTTAAAGTACCTTGTTAATGTATGCACTCTAACTTATGCTAATAAGTCTTCTAGATCTATCCCTATAGATCTTGATACCTAAGATATAGGCAGCTTCACCTAAGTCCTTCATTGAGTAATAATATTTTAACCATGTGTTGACATTCTGCATGATAGGAATTTTGTTTCCAATGAGTAATATGACGTCTACATAAAGCACTAAGAGGACTATTGCATTCCCACTAACCTTCTTATATACACAAGGTTCATCTTCATTCCTAATATAACCAAACTTTTTGATTGCTTCATCAAAATGCAAATTCCAACTCCGAAATGCTTGCTTTAATCCATAAATGGACCATTGAACCTTGCATACCTTATGTGAATTCTTTAGATTGATAAAACCTTTAGGTTGCATCATGTAAACATCTTCAATGAGGTTTCCATCTAAACATGTTCTTTTCACATCCATTTGCCATATTTCATAATCGTAGTATGCAGCTATGGCAAGAAGAATTATAATAGACTTAAGTATGATTATAAGTGAAAATGTTTCATCACAGTCTACACCATGGCTTTGTTTGAAACCCTTGGCAACTAATCATACTTTATAAGTATGCACATTACCATCCATGTCAATTTCTTCTTGAATACCCACTTACACCAAATGGTCTTAATGTCATCATGTGGATTAATCAAAGTCCATACTTGATTATTATACATGGATTGAATTTTTTATTTCATGGCCGTTAGCCATTTCTTAGAGTCGAGCCCTTCATTGCTTCATGATAGCATGTAGGCTCATCTTAATCTATGAGCAACACATCGCAATTGTCAACAATAAGAAATCTATATCTCTCAAGTTCGTAACAAATCCCATGGCCTTAAGTTAGTGGTTCAATCTCAACCATTACTTGTGAATCTAATTGAACATCCATCATCGATTCTGTACTAATTTGTCATTCTTAAACTTCTTTGAGTTGAATTCTACTCACACTAGTTCTTTTGGAAATGAATTCTCATTTCGAGAAGTGAACATTACAAGCAATAAACACTTTCTTTTTTGATAGGTTATGAAAGTAGTATCCTTTTAATCCACTAGGATACCCCATAAAGAAGCACTTATTAGATTTGGGCGCTAACCCCATATCTTTAGAAAAGAAAAACTAAGAGTTTTTCCCATTCTAAAGCTTGTATGGTGTCTTTTGAATAGCTTTTAATGGAACTCTGTTCAATATGGGCGCAACAATTTCCAAAGCATGTTCCCATAAGGATATTGGAAGATCTGTTTGACTCATCATTGATTGAACCATATCTAATAAATTCAATTTCTCCTTTTAGAAACACCATTCCATTGTGATATCCTTAGAGGAGTCAGCTATGAGATTATCCCATAATCCCTAAGATGGTCAAGAAATTCTTGTCTCAAATATTCACCACCTCAATTTGATTGAAGTATTTTAATATTTTCACCAAGCCAGTTTTGCACTTCATTCTTGAATGTTTTAAACATTTCAAATGATTCAAATTTATGTCTCATTAGGTATACATATCCATGTGATAGAACTTAAATGGTACCTATTTTATAGGTTATATTTAAATGTTTTTATAGAATTTTAGAGTATTTCAAGTGTAGTTTGGTACTTAATTTGTTAATATTTTATCTTAAATTTATATTATACTTATATGTATGTTTTTGTATTTTTGATAGAAAACGTGTGTGGATTCGGATAAATATACACAAATACCTATTCAATTTTCCATGAATTTCAAATAAGCTCACACGTCCTTAATGCATGGAATGAAGTAATTGGCCACATTGAAATTGGAAATAAGTCCTATAAACCTAAAGCACTTTTCTCTTGGCCATATGGGAAAATCAAGTCCATGCTGTATCATTGCTATATGGAGATTCAAGAGATTCTGGCTATGGATGAAAATTGAAATTGAAAAATAATAAAGATATGCAATGCCATCCAAATATTCCATCCATATCTCTTTTAATTATGTGGACTATTGGAAGATTTATTTTATAAAGATATGTAGAAGAAATTTTAAGATTGGAGAGATATATTTCAAGATTTCATAATATATAAATAGATCACAAAGGCCTTGTAAACATTAGCATTCATTCATTCACAATTTAGAGTATTAGAAACTCATTTTTCTTTCTTTATTTTTCTTTATTTTCTTAATGTTATAGATTAGTTCTTTTTAGTATTTAGCTATTATAAACCTTAGTTTTCTATATAAATAGTTTATTTTTCCTTTATCAATCGATGATTTCTAACTTTTGTGATCTAATTGTATGCTCTTTTATTGTTTTGAGTTAATATATCCAAAGTATTTATTCAATAGTAGATATTATATAAAAATCAAGAGATCCCTTCATATAATTAGAGGAGTTGCATGCAATCCTAAAGATAGGACAATATGACTTTTTGTATTAAGGTGACTTAATAGTAGAATTCATAGATCGTTAATGCAATTTTAGGGTTTTTAATTAGAAAGAGATTTCAAAAATTATTCTAGGGTTAGGCATTAGTAGTCTTGAGAGAGATATTAGTATAATTTAGGAATTTTTGCTATCTAGTAAATTAGAATAAGATTGATATGTGTTTCATTGTTCTAGGGTGATTAATAATTGAATATTAAATTCATGCATTATCAATATCTTTAATTTTTATTTATGTTGCATATTAGCTTAATTAGTTTTAGTTTAGATTTAATTTCCTTAAATTTACTTCTTGACTAAAATTATTAGGTTAGATATTAGGAAAAAGAGTGAAGTACTAGTAGTCACTTTAATCCTTGACAGATCGACACTTGAACTTGTCTCCACTATACTATTAAAACTAATAGGTTCACTTGCCTATATCAAGTTTTTAGTGCTGCTGTTGAGGACTATTATATTAGGAATAACCTTGATCTAACACTATAGCCATTATTAAAAAACCAAAAAATAAATAAAAAAAAAAACAACTTTCTTTTATGTTGGTTTGTTTTAGCATAATTAGTTGTTAGTTTACTTATTTTTCTGATTTTGTATTCTAATTTATCTTTTATTTGTATTTGAATATTTTATTTTATTACTTGTGAGTTAGGGTTGAGGGTATTCTAGTTTATTGATTTTAATTATATTGGCTATTAAGACTGATATGGAGTATAGTTAGTGGAATCATGGAGATAGCTATTAGAGTTCTTCCACTAGCAATTATATAGAACCCGTATCCATGGATTATGAGGAAATGTGTTAGAATTATGGGCATCGTTATTGTTCTTGTCAATGTTTTAACCTAAATACCCCTTATACACATTACCCCAATTTTCAGGAAGAGCAACCAAGAGAGAGATCGCTAGAGAAAACTCTTACAGATTACTTGGAAAAATATGAAACAAAGGATGCTTGCACTTTTAGTGACCCTGTTTGCACCCAAGTTACTTTGCCATATCAACTTAATACATAGATAGATTAATAGCTATAAGGAAAAACTATGGTAAAGTTAGCTAGTAACCATTGGGAGAAGTATGACACCTTTGATCTTAGTAGTTTTTCTCCTTTGCCACCTTCAGTTACCTTATTATACCACTCTAGGTCTTTAGAGAATGAGTCTTTTAACTACCTTTCAAGGAGTGGTCATTTAGGACTCATGGAAGAGTTTTTTAGTAATAGAGAAGGTGAGTGGGTAGATGAAGGAGAAGAGGAGTTAGAAACTAGGGAGGATCCTAGTATCCATGAATATGAAGCAGAAAGTTTTAAGAGTGGAGAGGGATTGGAGGAAACCTTGGATGTAACCTTTAGTGCCCAAAATGTGGAAATGCTTCATATAGTGAGTGAAGAGTGTGAAAATTCTTTAACCCCATAGGAGGATATTAGAGACGCTGACCCATGCTTTGAATCTAAAAGTCTAGGGCTCTCTCTATTTTTTGATGATGAGAATCTTATGGGAGAAGAGTCTGAGATAGAGTACATAGAGTTTCAAGGATATGTAATTAAGTTTGAAGAGGCACCAATAATTTAGTAGCTTTTTCACTTTATCTTGTGAAAGGAGCCTTAGTCATCTTACCCATTAAACAAGACTCGCATGATTCAAAATGAAATGAATTGAAGAGCCCATCTTAATGAAGCTCTAAAATGTGCTTCTCATTTATATGGCCTAAGTGATAATGCTAGAAGTAGGTTAGATTTAAATCATTAGATTTGAACCTTTTGGTATTAATGTTATAAATGGACTTATAATCAGGTTCATCAAAGTTTAGAACATAAAGACCATTCAATAAATGAGCAAGAACATAATAAATGTCTCCATGATAGATGGAGATAGTATTATTCTCAATAATAAACCTAAAGCCATCCTTATCTAAACAAGGATGGAAATAATGTTGCTGCTCATAGTAGGCACATAGTAACAATTACTCAAAACTAAAACAAGTCCGCTAGTTAAAGCTAATTCAAAAGTTTCTATAGCTAATGCAGCAACCTTTGCTCCATTTGCAACATGTAGCTCCACTTCACCTTGAGCTAATTTTCTACTTTTCCTAAGACCCTGCACATTTGCACAAATGTGAGATCCACATCCGGTATTTAATACCTATGATACAGAAGTAGATAAATTGGCTTGTATAACATAAATACCTAAGGTGGTAGTCTTACTACTCTTCCTCTTCTTCAGATCCTCCAAATTTAGTTTGCAATTTTTCTTCCAATGACCAGGTTCATTGCAAAAATAGCATACTCCTTCCAAGGGCAGTTTAGCCTTAGACTAGGGCTTAGGCCTCTTAACTTTAGCCTTACCTTTTTGCTTTTCCTTTGCCTCTATCATTGCCATTCCTCTTTTTTCCCTTTCTCTTTTAAACCATCAAAACATTACTAGTTGCCTTAATGTTTTGTTCAGCATTCTTGAGCATCCTATACAACTCCATTATAGACTTGTCCATTTGATGCATAATGTAGTTCATGATAAACTAATCATAGCTAGGAGGTAAAGAGACAAGGATCGTATCCGTAGCCAACTCCTGGAAACTTGGAGCATCAAGTTTCTCAAGCCTATCGATGTAACTCTTCATCTTGAACACGTGTACACTCACAGAGCTACTTGGAGCCATTTGGCAAGAATTCAATGCCTTAGTTGCAAACCTCTCTTGTCTTACTTTCTCTTAGAACATTTCCTTAAGGTGTACAATCATATTGTATGCCTCAATCCACCATTTGCTTTTGATGATCAAGATCCATGGCAGTAAGCATGTGGCAAGTCATTTCCATAGAGTCATCTTTATGCTTATTATAAGCATTTCTTTTTGCCCTTGGACCATTAGCAGTAGGTTCATTAGGGATGGGACTGTCTATAAAAAAAAAAACTTCCTTTCTTACTTAAGAATAATTCTTAAGTCTTGATATTAGTCAAAGAAGTTTGTACCATTTAATTTTTCCTTTTCGAGAACCAATCGCAAAAAGAGATTTGATGTGTTGTTTGTTTCCATGATCTACATATAGAGATATACTCCCACTATTTTTTTCAAATTAAAAACCCTCGAATATTAATTCGGAAACTTTCAACATTTAACTTTTCTTAGTGTGTCAAGATCCATATTTCACTAAATTTTGGGTTAGCTATGGCATGATGCTTAAAGTTTAGTTACTTAGGTAGGAAACCCCTTTCCAATTACATCATATGTAACTCTTGTTATGGGATTGACATCACATGTCCTAGCTTACTAATCCCATTAATTGCCATAGGGCCAATATCGTTTTGATAGCCTATTTAAATCTAACCATTACAATATGTGTATAACACCTTCATCTAGCCCACCTCACTAAGACAGTCTATTGCACCGTGCTTTAGTAGAACCTACAATTAAATGATCAAAGCCTTGACAGGTGTCAAATTATGGGAGGCATTTTCATGAGTTAATATTATATAAGGGATTTTATTATTTGAATTATGTGTTGTGTATATTATGGGATTGACTTTGATTAATGCATACATCACATACATATGTTACATACATGGCATCTCATACATGTATATTTATCATAACAAAAATATAAATGTGACATAGCATGACCAATAAAATAGGTTGATCTTTATAACTAACGTAAAGATCAAAATAACCATCACCCTTGAGTAATTTCCACAATCTTCTTGGATTGACATGAATAGCCTCCTTGTTTTACATTACCAAGTAATCTATATCCTATTCTAGTACAACTAATAAAGTAAACAGATTACAAATAATAATGACACATAAGCTAATTCAAAACCAAAACCAAGACGAAAACTATCAATCACATAAGATTAGGAGGGCCATGTTGTGCCTCATGCATATCATACAATATACACATATAATATAAATGCTTTGTGTTAACTAAATCTTATTTGTTGCACTACAAATAGCAAGCATAATAGCCGTGGAAGTTAAACAAATTTTCAAATCTTTATTTAGAAAATTTCTTCAAAATTCTTTAGGAAAATGTCCTTAATAGTATAGAACTTTAGACTATCTAAAATCTACTATGGTCTTAAGGGCACATGAATGTTAAAGGCCATGCCATACATTGTGACTAAGGTTTTTCATCAAAAACCCTAATTCCACATGACCTTCACGACATGGTCATTTGTCTATGGCTATATTGCATATAATACTTAGGGTTTTCGTTGGAAACCTTATCTTTCATCAATCTAATTGATTACCTTGCATTGACACATGATTTTATCATAGTTCAATCATATTAAACGTAATATAATCTAATATAATCTCATTACATAAACAATGTTAAACAATTAGTCAATCTGCCATGCGATTATTAATCAATATTAATCATTTTGGATGTGTTCATAAGCATCACATGCAACACTTTGTTCAAATTCAATTTAATTGATGAACACAAGGAGCTCTAATACTACTGTTGGGTTTTAGGGATGCGAATCATAGATTTGCATAGAAAATTTTTAAATTTTATTAAACCTAAACGTCTTAAGATATAAGCATATCAATTAAATAAAAAAGGATTGCCGATTTTTACCTTATATGATGCTTTTCAAAATTTCAGTTCGATAGATCAATAGGCATTGCATATTGTGAACACTTTCTATCGATATTCACATAAGAACGAACTCACTAGAAATAGGCTGCAATGTGCTAGTCCCCTTGGGCTAATTTATATTTACGCAAGAATAAACTCATAATCTCTTGTGTTTTCTCTCTCTATATTTGGTCAATAGACTTTCTCTATGGATCTAATGTTGACGATAAGTGTTAATATAAACCTAATAGAGAACTACCTTTATCTATATATAGAGGAGCAATAATATCTTCTAGAAGATATAAAGAGATATTAACAATATCTAATAAAATACGTTATTTTATTGTTTATTATTTTTCTCTAAAAATAATAAATGTCATTAGTTATAATTCTTAAACTACTTAAGAATAATAAATATTTCAATAATTCATGCTATGTTTGATAGGAATCAACTCCTTGGACCGATCACAAGAAGTTGAGCTCGAGGACTTCAAGAGCTTACACGGAAAATACTAACCCTAAGCCATAACTGAGACGGGGACTCCTATCCTAATTTGACCATTAGCTGACTTGTCTGTCAGATCTTCACATGTGTCCAACATGCTCTTGCCCAGCTGCGAAGTCCTAACCTAGAAGGTAACCAAAGAAAGGATAGCTGAGCCAAGCTCTCCAACTAACCACTAGTACCTGACTCTAATTCAGCTAACTTCCTAACCAGACTAATTGGCTTTCGACTTAATTTAGATTAAGTTGGCCTCTAACTATAACACATTCTTGCTTCTGCCTACGTTGTATCATATCCTTAATGTCCAACCACCAAGCGATACGTGTCTTCTAATAAATTGTTCTAGAATGACTCTTTATTTTTTGTATTGAATACCCTTTTGTCTTTTCATATATGTAAAGCAACTTTAGTGAACAGGTATATAAACCCCCACTTTCTTGTATACAAGCATCATTCAACTTTTAATACAGAATTATTTATCTTGAGCAACCTTAGTGTCCTTGTTATTACTCAACTCTTATCTATTCCCTTTAGTAAGGAGTAGTGGCGAATGACTCTTCAATCTGGATCGGTGTATCATATCCGATGGATTGTTAGCCTAGTAAGATTGAGTAGTGTGTCATATCCATTTGGTAACTACCGAGAATTTGCCAGCTTTTTCTTTGTTTCTTTCCGGTTCGCTTCGTTGTAGTGCCTCTCTGTGTATCCGACCCTAGAGACGCATCAATGTTTATTTAAAATATACCCATAGCCCATTTGGTTCATTCTTTTTGTACGACTCTATAGGCTTACCTAATGTTGATAGTAAGCTTAAAACTCCTTTTAAACTTACAAGACATAAGTGGCCTCTAGCAAGACATTATACCTACCTAAATTAAGTAAAGGTTAGTGATCTAACTCTACCTATTAAACAATCAGTTATTTAGTCCCTTTGTCACATGATATCTAATGACTAAACATGCGGTGTAGATCAAGACACTCTTATATTATTTAATCACTCATTTCTTGAATTTAGAATGTAAACCCTGCAAATTTAGCCTTTTGAGTGTAAAGTTGGACTTTAATAGTGTAGATAATTTCCTAAATCAGCATAGCCAATAAATTTAACATTGTTTAAAATTTTAATTATGAAACCCAAAATGAATATGAAAAACCCTAAATACGTATAAAAACCCTAAACCCAATATACTTCTAATATAAGAGATTGATCCTGAACATGATAAAAACCTTAAAATTAAAATTTTAAGCTTATAAATATACAAATTTACTTATATGATAATAAAATCAAATTGGGTACTGATGGGAATCAACCTCCGACAATGTCCAAGTCGAGGCAGACTTGTCCGAAGCACATGCCGACCTGTTCTAACCTGAAGCCGAACAACTTTCATCGAGGGCAAACAAATGATAGAAGATCGAAGGGAAGAAAAGGAGCCACACGACAATAAGTTTGTCGTCTGCTAAGAAGATGAGAGATCACATAGCCGAGGACACGGGATCAAAGAACCACTCAACACTATCCCGGTAGACTAGTGATAATTGACTTTAGAACTCGACAATTGTAGGTCAACCTCTCTAATGTCTCAACCAGGCATTACGAAATGTTAAGAGCTCCCCTTCGGACCTGGACATCCAACTGCTGACCATGCCCAGTTCGGATCCTGCTCCTCCCTAGACATGTCGAGTTCATTAAAATGCACAGTTTGTCTTCTTGTATATGTTTTCCTTCATTTAATTTATAGGCCCGATTCATTAGGGTTTAAGGCCTTGTACATTATTTACAATTTTGACACTAGGGTTTAGGACTTGCTATAAATAGAAAAATTTGTACTAAAATAGATATACGGAGATAGACAGAAATAGATAGATATAGAAAAATATATAGGGAGAGTAAATCTTTTATCTTTCGGGTAAGTCTATACTTGAGTTAGCATTTACTGGATTATCGAGTGTTGATTAGACTCTTTAATCGCCCTCGTGTTCTTATCAATCTTGTTCTCAAATTATGGTGAACCTCTTCATTTAAACTGGTTAGTGAGTTACATCTAACCTTCATTTGAAACCTCGACCAACATTTAGTATTCGTGAGTCATATCGAACTTTATTCCGAGCTCAAACTCCTGATTGTGTTTGTGTCTTGGTGAGTTATATCCATTCACATTCACCATCAAAACCTTCATGTTCTTCATACCCATTTTCTTTTAAATACCTAATCCTGTTTGTTCGAGATCCGTTGTTGTTTGTGGATTGACCATTATCATCTTGGTATCAAAGCTTTAGGGAGATACGCATGCTAGTATTCTTCAAAGTAGATTTGTAGTTCTAATTAATCATTGCTCTATAGTGTAGCGTACTATTCATAGTAGTCGTAAGTAGTTGTAGAAGTTGAGTAGTGGTTGTTTCTGAGTTACTATAATTTTGTTTTGTTGTTTCTTCAATTTTCTAGTAAATTACTGTACGAACAAGAATGTCGAAGGATAGTGTCAACAACACTAGTGATAGCCCTTGTGGAAGCTTGAGATGACGCGTTGATAAATTAGAATATCAGATTCAGAATCTTACTGACTCTATCAAAGAACTTACTGGATTAGTTAAAGGCCGCAGATGTGATGGTTGAGAAGGAAGAAGGGAGCGAACACCTACAAGTGGAAGTGGTTCTAATGAACTTGATCATGATGAGTGACAGCCAAAAAGAGCTATCGAGTTGAGAAAAAGAGAACACCATCCAATGCCAAGAAGAGGAAATGAAAGGAGTGTTGAATCCAAAGCAAATCAAGAAGCCCGAATAAGAGAGCCAAGGTTAAGAAGAGATGTAGCCAAGCAAAGCTTTAACAGAAATGGACAAACCGACGAGAATCAACTAGCTTGGAATGAAAGGGATGAACCCTAAGAACTTGGCCAAGGACTTGATAATATAAAGCTGAAACTGCCAACCTTCTATGGAAGTAATCGACCTAAAGAATTCCTTGATTGGGTTCCCTAAGTCGGGAAGTTGTTCAAGTGCTATGAGTGTGATAAACAAACAAAGGTTAAGCTGGCTTCATTATCCTTTATTGAATATGCAAGCAATTGGTAAGATAAGCTAGTTGCCAAGCGAGATGCTGAAGGAGAAGAACAGATCAAAACTTGGAGGCTTATGAAACAATTGTTGATCAGCATTTTGTGCCAACCTACTATAAGCAAGAGATGCTCCATGCTTTCCAACACCTGAGATAAGGTTGAAATACTGTTGAAGAGTATTTACAAGAGTTTGAGACCTTGATGATGAGATGTGGATTGTTAAGCCATAGGATCGCACCATTGCCAAATTCCTGAGTAGACTCTGAGATGACATTGCCGATATAGTTGAATTGTAGCCGTTCAACTCCCTAGACAAGCTAATTACTTTGGCATTAAGAGTAAAGAGACAAAAGAGAAGAAGGCATCAAAGGCTAAGTAGCCGACCTCAATAAGGTAACCTTGAGCCTGAGAAGTGTGCCAAGAGAAGATAAGAAAAGAAGATGGAGAAAGGAAAGCATAGCTGACCAGTTTATGCTGAGAAATTGATTGCCAAGAAAGAAAAGGCACCCGACAATAAGGCCTGAGAAGTGAAGTGCTTCAAATGCTTAGGCTATGGACATATTGCGTCCTAATGCCCGAATAAAAGGGTCATGGTCTTGAAGGGAAAAGGGCCTAAGGCTTAAATTGAAAGCCAGAGTGACAAGAGTTTGGAGGGCTAGTTGATCAAAGAAGATGTCTATCTTAAGGACCTCGATAAACTCTTAGTTATGGAAACAAAGGTCGACCTGAAGGTAAATCCTAAACAAAGGGAAAATTTGTTTTATATACGGTACTTGGTGCATGGGAAGACCTGTTTCCTAGTTATCGATAGAGGTAGCTGCACTAACATCGTCTCTACCGAGCTAGTGGAAAAGATGAAGTTGCCGACCTACTTGTACGCTTAACCCTATGGATTGAAGTGGTTTAACGATAAGGGTATGGTCCATGTGCATAAGTGTGCTAGGATTACATTCAAGGCAGGACAATACAAAGATGAGATTAAATTCAATGTGGTCCCTATGAATGCTGCAAATCTACTTCTTGGCTAACCTTGGGAGTATGACCGGAAAGTGATCTATGATAGCTTCCTCAACACTTACACTATTCAAAAGGTGGGAATAACTATTGCTTAACCTCCATGAGCATTGAGGAAATCCAGAGATACTCAGTACCCATAATGCAAAGAAAAGGGAAGAGAAGCTTATTCAGCATCTCAGCTCGTGCTCAACGCCAAATTGTCGAGACGACATCCTTTCAAACCCATGGTAATGATGGGAATTAGCCTCCGACTACATCCAAGTTGAGGCCGACCTATTTGAAGCCGACGCCAACCCTCTAAAAGATGATGTCGACTTATTCTAACCCAAGGCTAAACAACTTTCACCGAGGGTGAACAAATGATAAAAGACCGAGGGGAAGAAAAGGAGCCACTCAACAATAAGTTTGTTGTCTATCGAGAAGACAAGAGATCACATAGCTGAGGATTGGGGATCAAAGAACCACTTAACACTATCCCGGTAGACTAATGACGACTGACTTTAGAACTCAACAATTGTGCGCTGACCTCTCTGGTGTCTTGGCCAAGCATTATGAAACATCAAGAGCTCCCCTTCAGACCTAGACATCCAACTGCCAACCCTACCCAGTTCAAATCCTACTCATCTTTAGACATGCCAAGTTTTGTAAAACGCATAGTTTTGTCTTCTTGTATATGTTTTCCTTCATTTAATTTATGAGCTCGATTCATTAGGGTTTAAGGCCTTGTACATTATTTACAGTTTTACCACTAGGGTTTAAGACTTGCTATAAATAGCAACATTTATACTAAAATAGATATACGGAGATAGATAGAAATAGACAAATATAGAAAAATATATACAAAGAGTGAATCTTTCCTCTTTCAAGTAAGGCTATACTTAAGTTAGCATTTGTTGGATTATCAAATGTTGATTAGCCTCTTTAATTGCCCCCGTATTCTTATCAATCTTGTTCTCAGATTATGGTGAACCCCTTCATTTGAAACCTCCATCATGCCATACAAATAGTTTATTCAATGCAAAATCATATGAATACATGGAACACTTAGAATGCCAAACAATACATGTAGTAACCTAAGAGCTATATGCAACTCAGAATTATGCTCCCTATAGTTAGGGTTGGAGATAATTAACTAACACAAACCATTAATCAAGTTCTAGCACCTAAGTTGTTATTTCACTTGCACTAATGTATTCAAATCAACCCAAACATCTATATATGTAACATATGCAAACTTTACTTTTTATACTGAAAATATACTTTCCTTTTTCAAAAACTAAAAATCAAGGTCAAAATTCTCAAGTCTAGCGATGTGGTAGCTTCTGCAATCTACAATCACACGCTCTAAGTGAAAGTCACAAGACATGGCCCTTTGCTAACAGTTAGCATCCCCTAATGCCTAGTAAGCCCGAAAGCTCAAGACAGAGACTTAATAATATATATAAATGGCATAACCATCACCTAATCCCTACAAGAGTCCCTACTCTTGTGAGTCCCTTTCTGCCTTCTACGTAACGTAGTAGTTGGTATAGTTATGATGCAATCATGAGAAATGCATGACTCAATGAATTTTTTAATTGAATAATTCCTTAATCTAGTTTTCATTATGATCAAACAATTGCATTCCATAACAACAATACATATCTATCATTACAAATTACTCCATTTATTATCTAATTAGCAAATCATGGAGTTCAATCATAATATCACACACATGCATTTCCCATGTCCTACATGCATTCAAGTTCATTATATAAATTTAAGTATATTTACACTATAAACAAAACTAAGCATGAAGTCATCAGGAATCACTCACTCGGCCGTAGCGGATCAGTCATAGTAGTCCGGAGGTAAGTCTTCTCCAATGGTAAGGTCTCCTGAACATTACAAATATGGTATTATAAGAATTTTGAAATAAAATTAGAAGGCTAATTTAGAATCTTTTAAGTTATATTTTTAATTTAGTTCTTATATTTTTTTCGGTTATACTAAAACTTCAATCGTGTATAACTTTCTTGTTTTAAATTTGATTTTTATAATCTTATAGTTAATTTCCATCATTTTCGAATGTATTTTAACATGGTATGATTAGATTTTTGAGATGGGACCTAAAATTCAATCCACGAGTCAAAACAGTAGCATTCCTCATGATTTGGTTTTCTTTTAAGCTTAATTTGATTGTTGGGCTTTTTGTTATCTTGTGTAATCTTTTGGCCTTGGGCTTAAAACTTTATTTTAAGCTTAAAATATCCATCAAGGTCAAATTTCTATGCCACATTCACAACCTTGGTGCTATCTTAATTTTCTTAGACTCTTAAGTGGGCTTATAAGGTCAATATGAGCTTGTTTTTGTTTAAACTAAAGTTGGTGACTTTGTTGGGCTTAGGGAGCTTTATGTGGACTTCTTTTAGGTTTCAAAACAACTTTTCTTGAATGGGTAAGGTGCTGGTTGGAAATTTCATAAAGGCCTAACTCAAAGTTCTAAGCTTATTTATGTGTTTTAGGGCCGATTTTGAGTTTTAGGCCTTTAACACTTATCATACTTGCCTTGATTGGTCTTTTCACTTTGCTTACTTTGTTTTATTGTATTTTTAAGTGTGTTTTCTTGTGGTTCTAGATCTGGTTAGTTTGGTTTGTGGGGTATCCAACTTGGTTTCTCCAATTGGTTCATTATTTTCTTAAGTCTAAGTGACAAATGAAGAGTCTAACTAGTATTTTAACTCCAACTTAACTTCTTCTTTATAGGAAGATTATTTAGATAAAGTACTAAGTAAAATTCATAGATCACATGCTTATTGTAGGTGCTACTTCTTAGTTTAAATATTTAAGAGTGGATTTCTACATCAAAACATCATTAATGGTTTTTTCTTCAACTAAAGCTAGTTTTGAGCATGTAAAACCAAATAGAAGTAAAAGTGACACTTAAATACCCTTCCAATGTGCCACGTCCAGTATGTTTCTCCATCATTCATGTACTTGTTTCAAGATTTTCTCAAGTCATAAACTTTTATTCTAAGTGATAGGAAAGTATCTTACATAATACTAAATCTAGTATACTCATTTTCCAATATTCATGTAGAAGGTTCATAAGCTTAACGCCTAATATAAACTAACTATAATATCACCTTATGTACATAATAATATCCTCATAAACATGTATAATCTCCTAGGCATGGCATCTTAAGAATACTTAGTTTAAGAACATACTTCTCTCCAAGTAAAATGAGGAATGGATATGGTGCTTAGATGCACTCCTTAGCTCCTTGCTTTCCTTTCCCTTTTCTTGTGCTCTTGAATTTCCAAAGATTATGTGTTTAAGTATGGTTTTAGGGTGTTTTAAAGTTTCCTAAAGTGGCTCTTGGTGTGGACAAAGTGAAAGCAACAAGACATGCTTTTGTGCCATGTGTATATGTATGTGTAGTGGTAAAAATGAAAGGGAAAAAGTGGGGCTTTGTCATTCTTTTATTTGTAAGTCAAATGTGCTTGAAAAATGAGTAAGAATGAGAAGATTTTGGAGAGTGAATGGCCGGTTGTGGAAGTGTGTGTATATTTCCAAACAATGCCTTTTTGTTGCTTCTAAATTTAGTGTAAAGGCTTATCATGTAATGATTAGATGACGTAAGCAATATGGGGCAAATAGTAGATGTGAAAGACATGAGGATTGATGTTTGATTAATAAGGAATGGTCTCCCATTCCCTATTCTCCCAACCAGCATGGTCTTGTGTCCTTTAGGGCATAGCCTTGTCACATCCTCCCGATTTTACAATTAAATAAATAATGTAGTTAGATGGCTTATCTATGTGTAGTATAGCTTATAGTGGATAAGGAAATTGCCTTATTATAAGCTTTTGTAGAGTTTTCAAATGATAAGTAAATCCAACTCTCATTTGATAAGTTATTTTATGTGATTAGTTGATTTACCTGTCAATAAGTGGCATAGCTTATAAGGAGATAAGGATATTGTCTTATCTTATATTTATGGGAAGTTATCCTATGATAAGTTAATCTAACTTTCATTACTGTCTTTAGTTTTAATAATTTCAAATTTGAAATTGAATTTAATTGATTAGTTAAAAGTCTTATATGTATGGTTCTTTTAGGGTTAGATTCTTATAACAGTTCATATATTATGATTTGCCTCTTAAAGGAAATTATAGTTTCTAAAGTTGAGTGAAATTGGTTAAGTTCAAATATTCAATTATTCATTTAGGGTCTTAAAATTCTTAAGTACTACATTGAAATATGTGATCAAAGTACTACATTTGAAATTAATCAGCCATTCTAGAGAAAGCAAATTTTAATCCAAGTGTTTAGCCTAAGATTTTTATTTCAAAAGTAGATACTCAATCCTAGAATGAAATATACCTATTTAAACTTCACAGCTATTAGTAAGCATATTATCCCTCTAATTATCTTGACAAACAAGTTAACAAAATAGTGAAAGCATATTGAATCTACTCTATCCTTAGGTTTTCTTCCTTTTCATTAGAAGCCTTAATTCATTTCTTGAATTGCATTCAAAACTTCCATTTTCCATTCCCTTTTTTTTTTTTTAGTTTAGATACTAAACTTTGCCTTTCCATCCTTCTCGTTATAGTGAGTGAATTGAGTTGGCACATCCTAAGCTCACCTAAGGGACCACGTTTTAAAGAGATCCCTATAAACTCTTCCTCACTCTAACATTCAAGTTAGGATACTCTTAACTTAATTTCTTAAGTTACTAGAGTAAAGGCTCTCATTTCATAACTTTTTTATTTTTAATACTCACCAAAATTTTTCAGACTTCTTTTATAGGAATCACTAAGTATAAAGCTTCACTTATCTCTTTCACTAAGTGTTAAAGTACCATTAAAATAACTAAAAAGAACATATACTAACTAACCTTGCATAGAAGTGAACCTATTTACTTTTCATCTAAGGACTCGATTAACTCTTAAACTTCAAATTCCAAAGCTAAAAACTAGGTAAATTAGGTTCCTAAAGATTCAACTAATTAATTTTAACTAAGTACAAAAATCACAATAATGATGAGTAAGGCACCTTAATGAGTCAATTATTTAAATTACAATCAAATGCTATCAACAAATTTTTTTTCTTTATGTAATCTCTAGATTCTAAACAAGAAATTCAAAATTTTGAAAAAAAAAAAATAGCCTAAAAATTACCAGATACTTAGGAACAAATAAAGTTCAAGCTGATAGGAAAGTATAAGTATTTAAACAAAAAAGAACATCAAAATTGATATTCAATTTAATTCAAAATCCATTTCTTATATTTCCTTCCCCCGACTTTAGAATAGACAGTGTCCACACTCTCTCCTATTCGGTATACAAGAGGCAATAAAATAAAAATTCAAAATAAATATGAAATGAAAAATCGATACTTCCCTGGATTCAAATTTTCAACAACAAGGAAAATTCCAAGTATAAAATCATTACGAGCATAGAATTCAGATCAAACTTGTCTCATCAAATGTAAAGAAATATGAAAGAGCAAAGATAGCATAAAAGTACACTCAAGAGTACATTGTAGAGTTAATTATCCAGAGTTACCCAAATAGGTGGGTATTAAAAAAAAAAAACTAACAGCAAAATAAAAAAAATAACATAAAAATAAAATCAAATAGGCATGCATAACTCTAACTGTTGCGATCGGTGCTGTTACTCTCTATACTGGAAGTCTCGTAATGTAGCTACTCTACAGCTGTTGGCTAAAAACACAAGATAGTAGACTTTAGCATGTTGAACATAGTAGTTTGGAACTTCTTATTCTTCTTCTTTTCTTTCCTAATTTCACTTCAAACTTCTCTAATTTCAGTACTCAACTGCTCATAGCTATCAACTAGAGGATGGTATGAAGTAAACGCACTAGCAGCAAGAGGATTTTTAGGAATATCCTTCTCATCAACTGGATTGGGCCTATTATTTATCTTAACCAATTCTCAACCCTTAAAGGGTATAGCAGAAATAGGCTTACAAGTAACACCTTTATCCCCCTCCGGTTCTTAAAAAAGCCCCATACCCTTAAACAATGTCATAATATAACCACTACAAAATATAACCTGAGTCTTGGTACCAACTATTTGTCTATAAATAAAATTTGCTATTTCTACTCTCAAACCAATTTGATATCCAGAATCATGCTATATAGATAAAACATGTCAAAACCGGTTACCTTGCTATATCTAGTCTTCTTACAGCTGAGAGTATGAACAAGAATATAGTGGAGTAATTTGGCTCCATTGCTAAGAAAGTTGTAGCGAGTCCTTCCTAGGTGAATCAATTAGAACTAGAATCTCTCAACAGTCATATCACTGAGCTAGGAGTTAGGCAAATTGACTTCCTCCTCATCATATAAGCCCAAAAAGTAACCAATCTGATTCAACCCAATCACATGAACCTCTCCATAAGTGTAAAATGTGAATGTAGACATTTGCCCACCTCTCTCCAGCTGCAAAGTAGATAAAAACTCAATGGCAATATTTCTAAAAGTAAGTTCTTTTACCTCAAACAATTGAAACCAAGTTTTATCAAGAACTATTTGCTGGATCTTATCATTTATCCCATACTTTCGTAGAAGAATCCAATCTAGATATTGTTGGTTCATAAACGTCCTTTGTTGTAACTTCTTCCTTCTCTCCCTAGCATAATCCTGATGTGAAAGAAGATCACTACCTAAACTTCTAGAGGATGAAGCAGCTACCATCTTCTATTTCTTTCCCTGAGGTTGAAGTTTCTTAAGCGGCATGGTGAAGCTAAGAAGCATAGATCTGAAAAGAAGAGTGAAAATGTGTATGGAAAAAGTGAAGAGAGTGAGTGAGAAATTGGGAAGAAAATGAGCGAAGAAAGAGAGAGAGAAAACTGACAGTCGAGCTTAATAAAAGCACTGTATGGCGACTCCTCTCACTATACACTGATGGCGTACATTGCCGACATATATTGGTAAGCCAGTTGATAGGCTAGCAACCTTGAGTTCAAAATCTTGTGCTTTATCCTCTTTTTCTTTTTCTTTTAAAGTAAATATTAATAAAAGAAATAAATAAAGAAAGAATAAAAATAAAAAATTAGTTTAGTTAGACATGGGTTGCCTCTCATGAAGTGCTTAGTTTATAGTCGCTAATCTGACTTTTCCGGTTTTACTGTAGGTTCACACTTGCTATGATAGTGGTGTCACAATCCAAGTTTTCCCCTTCAAAATAGTGCTTGAGGAGATGACCATTCACCATAAAAGTACGATTATCATCTATCTTTAACTCAACTGTACCATAAGGAAAAACGTTAGCTATTTCAAATGGTCCAAACCATCGAGATTTTAACTTACTTAGGAACAGTTTCAACCAAAAGTTATATAATAATACTCTTTGATCAAGCACAAACTCCCGCTGTTGAATGTTCCTATCATACCATCGCTTGGCTCTCTCTTTGTATATCTTGGCATTTTCATAAGCTTCTTCTTTGATCTTGCCCAGCTAGTTCAATTGGAGTAATCTCTTTTCACTTATAGCTTGTAAATCAAAGTTAAGGTATTTTATGGCCCAGTAGGCCTTATGCTTGAGCTCTACAATTAGGTGATATGATTTACCAAAAATGATTTTGTATGGGGACATTCCTATAGGGGTTTTAAAAGTTGTCTTATAAGCCCACAATGTATCATCAAGTTTTAAAGACCTTGATGTACTGACAGTCTTCTCTAAGATATGCTTTATTTTCCTATTAGACGCCTCAACTTGTCCACATGTTTGTAGATGATATGGGGTAGCAAGTTTATGAGTGAGACCATATTTTGTTAACAATTTTTAAAATTGCCGATTACAAAAATGTGACCCCCTGTCACTTATGATAGCCTTAGGTATCCCAAACTTAGAAAAAATGTTCTTTTTTTAAAATTTAATTACCACTCTATCATCGTTGGTTTGTAGAGCAACTACTTTTACCCATTTCAACACGTAATCTACTACCAAAAGAACCCATGAAGTCTATTCCCCATACAATAGAAAGCTAGATTACCAATATACTATATTATGGTAATTCATGTCTCTTAAAAACATTTTCGATCCTTTGGCATTGAGCACAAGACTTAACATAGTTCTTGCAATCACTAAATAAATTAGGCCAGTAAAATCCACAAGATAAAATTTTAGCTGCAGTTCTTTCCATACCAAAGTGGCCTCCTGATTCCTTAGAATGACAGTGCTGAATTATGCTAAGCTGTTCAGTTTCAGGTACATAACGTCTAATTACTTAGTCAACATAACATTTAAATAGATATGGTTCATCCTAGAAATCAAAATTTCATATCATGTAAAAACATCTTTTTCTTTTAAAATGAGAGACTGTATGGTATGATTTTACTAACTAGGTAATTAACTATATCAGCATACTAAGGTAACCCTTAGATTTCTACTGCATACAATTGTTCATTAGGGAACTTCTCATTAATGGGTGGCTCTCTCCTTTGCTCAAGTATTACTCCTACAGCATAGTTGCTGGCATCACGCATCATCTTAAAAGGAAGCTCCCAATTAGGTGCAACGATCACTGGAGTCGAAATAAGCTTCTCCTTCAATAGCTTAAATGCCTACAAACAACTATCATAAAAAACAAAGGCAAAATCTTTTTCAAGTAAATAACAAATAGATCTAGAGATTTTAGAGAAGTCCCTAATAAATCTCCTGTAGAAGCTAACATGCCCCAAGAAGCTCTTGACTCCTTTGACTAAAGTAGGCGGTGGAAACTTCTCTATTATCTCAACTTTGGCTCTATTAGCTTCAATCCCCTTTTTTGACACCTTATGACCTAAGACTATTCCCTCTCTTACCATAAAATGGCATTTTTGCCAATTCAAAAGTAGATTAGTCTCTTTGCACCTTTTAAGCACACAACCTAAATCAAATGACTTCTCAAAGACAGAGAAGTCATCCATAAATATTTCAATAAAATCTTCTAACATGTCAAAAAATATAGACATCATGCATCTTTGAAAAGTAGCGGGTGCATTACAGAGACCAAAGGGCATTCACCTAAAGGCAAAAGTGCCATAAGGACATGTAAAGGTGGTTTTCTCCTGGTCCTCGGGTGCTATATGATTTTAATTGTAACTAGAATATCCATCTAAGGAACAATAATAATGATGCCCTGAAAGTTTTTCTAACATTTGATCTATGAAAACAAGGGGTAAGTGGTCTTTACAGGTGACATTATTCAGTTTTCTATAATCTAGCAAACACTCCACCTGGTTATAGTACGAGTAAGGATTAACTCATTATCCTCATTTTTAACTACAGTCATACCACTCTTTTTTAGCACTACCTAAAAGAGACTAACCTACTTACTATGTGAGATAGGGTAGATAATACCTGCATCCAATAATGTGAGTGCCTCTTTCTTCACTACCTCCTTGAGAATTGGGTTAAGTTGTCTCTGTAGTTATACTATAGGTTTGCATTTTGCCTCTAGCAATATCTTGTGAGTGCAAATTAAAGGACTAATCCTCTTGATATCAGCAATGGTCCACCCAATGGCTTCTTTATGCTCTCTCAGAACTCTTAGAAGTTGTTTCTCTTAATCACCTGTCAAAGAAGAGGAGATAATTATTGGCAAAATATCATTTGTTCTAAGATAAGCATATTTTAAATGACTAAGTAAAGGTTTAAGTTCAAGCATCGAGGGTTGTGTCAATGATGGGACTCGCTTCTTCTCATTGGTGCCTAGCTCTTCATAGTCTCGAGCTTTGATTTCTAACACCTGTTTCCTACCTTCTGCTTCTCCAGGCTTGTCATCATTGCTCCAATCATCCAAATCCCTAAGAATTAATTCCATAGTATCCAATCCTACTTTCTCTTCTATAGACTTTGTCATAACCCAAGGGGACTAGCCGTGGCAGTCGCCGTATACCGTACAAAGGACTGTAGATTGAATTCCTTTACAATCGACAACCCTTTGCGTGATATATAAGGCTACAGCTACAATTAACAACCAAAAGTGTCGCAAGTGTAAGCAATATCATTTCATAATGATAATAACAGGTTAAGGAAATATAAAACACAATATATTTATATAAGAATTTACGAATAAGAAGTCTAAAGCACTTCTTAACTCAAACTAGTATCATTTTATTATATAATCAAATTTATAATCTAGATAAAGTATTATAAGTACACTCTGATCATGTCTTGCTCCTACATCGACCCCTTAATGAACAATTAACCTCAGGCATGCGGCAACCTGACTCCATGAACAACTCGGCCTATGAAAGAAGACTATAAGGGTATAAGCTAACTAGCTTAGTGAGATAATCGCCTCAACTATACCACAATCAAGTTATAAATTAATTAAATTCAATCAAATGAATGCATATAAATCAGTATGCAAACATATACATGCAAGTGATCAAGTACTGCATGCAACTTAGATTTAACGCCCTCCAAAGTCAGGGTTGAAGATATATTGACACAATTAGATCCAAGTATCATACTAAAACTTATCTCATAATGAAGTTTTGTATTTAAAATATAATGGTATATCCATTCTCAATTTTATCAAAAACGAATTCTACATATGATTGTGAATGGGTTCACGTAGCCCTCATTTACCCCTAGACGAAGGCCTCTAGACTCGACCCTTAGCCAGGTGGTTAACGCATCTAACGCCTAATAATCTTGCGGGCTAAGGTAAGGTCATATTGCATGTGTACATCATATAAAATCTATAACAATCAAATAATCAACCCACGTATGGCCTCTTGTTACCTCCGTATAATGTGACGGCCGAAATTAGTTATGGTTATGCAGTGTATGATTATGCGTGTTTCAAGTTAACTTTTTTTAATCAAGTAAAATTAGGTCTTATTATTCAGTGATCAATAAGGTCATAAACAATCAATTCCTAGTGAATCTATTATGCAACAATCAATACATTATCATGCTTTAAAGTAAATTCACCATTAACAAACAATTATCGTACATAAGCATAACCCATCCCCATACAACATTCAATTATTAAGCATAATTTATATTCGCTAATTACAAACACAAGCAAGTATGGGATTATTAGGAAAAATTCACTCAGCTATAATTGACTCAGGGGTCGTAATAATCCGAAGGCAGCTCAGGGTCAAGGTCAAGATCACTTAAGAATAAGGAATATAAAAAATTGTAAGTTTGAGAATTTAAAGCTAAATTAGTATCGTAATTTGTAATGTTTACTTCACTTAGTTACGTAAAATTGTCAATTCGAACTTTTTATCGAATCACGTATAACTTTTTCATTTTAGTTCGGATTGTTATAAACTTATAATCCATTTTGATCGTTTTCGGGCGTATTTTCTCATAACAAGGTCCGTTTTGGACACTGTGACTCGTAGTTTAAACTGTGATATAAAAATATCACAAATTTTATTATTTTAATTTAAAAGTTATAAAATATTAATTTCAACTTTTTCTTAGTATATTTATGATTTAATAATTATTTAAATCATATAATTGATAATTTTATTATTTTAAGCTCATTTTATCCTAGTTACTTATTTTTAACTATTTTTCAGATTTTAGACTTATTAAAATTTTTTTTTCTAATTTATTATTTTCTAATATTCTACAATATACANCATAATGAAACTCCGCGTTTTATATTTAAAATGTAATGGTATATCCACTCTCAGTTTTATAAAAAACGAATTCTACATATGATTGTAAGTAAGTTTATGCAGCCTTCACTTACCTCTAAATGGAGGCCTTTGGACTCGACCCTTAGCCAGACGGTTGGTATCTCCAATGTTTAGTATAATCCCGCAAGCCAAGGTAAGATCATATCGTTTATGTGCACCGTACGAAATCTATAAGAATCAAATAATCAACCCACTATGGTCTTTTACTACCTCTGTGTAATGTGACGGCCTGAATTAGTTATGTGGTGTATGATTATGTGTGTTTTAAGTTAACTTTTTGAAGTCGAATAAAATTAGATCTTATTATTCACTGATTAACAAGGTCACAAACAATTAGTTCTTAGTGAATCTACTTTGTAACAATCAATACATTATCATACTTTAAAGTAAATTCATCATTAACAAACAGTTATCATATACAAGCATAACTCATCCCTATACAACATTCAATTATTAAGCATAATTTATATTCGTTAATTACAAACACAAGCAAGTATGGAATCATTAGAAAAAACTCACTCAATTATAATTGGCTCATGGGTCATAATAATCCGAGGGCAATTCAAGGTTAAGGCCGAGATCACCTAAGAATAGGGAATATAGAAAATTGTAAGTTGGGAAATTTAAAGCTAAATTAGTATCGTAATTTGTAATGTTTACTTCACTTAGTTACGTGAAATTGTCAATTCGAACTTTTTATCGAATCACGTATAACTTTTTCATTTTAGTTCGGATTGTTATAAACTTATAATCCATTTTGATCGTTTTCGGGCGTATTTTCTCATAACAAGGTCCGTTTTGGACACTGTGACTCGTAGTTTAAACTGTGATATAAAAATATCACAAATTTTATTATTTTAATTTAAAAGTTATAAAATATTAATTTCAACTTTTTCTTAGTATATTTATGATTTAATAATTATTTAAATCATATAATTGATAATTTTATTATTTTAAGCTCATTTTATCCTAGTTACTTATTTTTAACTATTTTTCAGATTTTAGACTTATTAAAATTTTTTTTTCTAATTTATTATTTTCTAATATTCTACAATATACATATATATATATATAAATACTTATATAACTATATATACAAAAATTCTTGTAATATGAAAATACTAGATATAAATATACATACATATACCTATTATTATACTTGTACACATATGCATATATAAAATACTATATTGATGTTTCAATATATATAATCACGCCACCTCTCTCTCTCTCTCTCTCTCTCTCTATATATATATATATATATATATATAACATATACATGTATAAAAATACGGAACACATGTATATATATATGATATACATATACTTATATATATCATATATAAAAATAAAGATTATATACATATATACATAAATATACATATTCACGTGTACATATATATAGATATATCAATGCCTAATTAGTGAAAATACTAAATACATACTATATGTATTCTTATTTATACATACACACATCTACATATACCTTATGCTTTACATAATAATGTATTTATACAAGTCGACATACATATATTTATACCCAAATGAAAGAGATACACATATATATTTATCTACTTATGGATACCTACATGTATATGTAATAGAATAATTAGTATATACATGCACATACTATATAATATACATATGTATAAGCAAATAAAATATACTTACCTAAATTTGTTAGTAGTATTCTAAGTTTTCTTCTTCTTTTCCTCCTCCTTCTTCTTAATTTTCTCCTTCCTCTTCTCGGTTTTGTGTGTAAATTTTAGTTTTGTGTTCTTTTCTTTTTCTGTTTTGTTTTTCTCTCTTCCAAACGTGAATTCAAGTGGGGTTGATTAAAAAAAATCAATATAAATAAAGAACAATTGCTAAGATAAGTGTTGCATTAAATATGATGGGACAAAGCAATCAAGTTTCATATCTTTTTTCTCTTTATTAGATCAACACTTGGAAGTTAATTCATCATGTGGGCTGCTGTTTCTTGATTTTTTTTTTCTTTTTCCAGAACGTGGCAGCAAGGGGATTAGGAAGAAAAGAAAGAAAATAAAAAATAAAAGAAGAAGAAGAAAAATAGAAATAATTATATGTAATTTTTCTAAACATAAAAATAATAATTATAAATTAATTTTGAAATTTTATGAAAATTTATCAATTTAATTGGTATCTATTACAATTATAATTTTTACAAGTTATTTTAACGATTTTGTTAAAAATTTTATGCAATTACCCGATTTAATTAATAATTGCAATCGACTACAATTATAGCACTATTGAATAATATTTAATTATTTTATAGGTTCAAAGTTGTAATTTTAGAGTTTCGGTCAAATTCGGGTTTGATTTCAGGTAATTGTGCATAAATCGGATTTAAGGTTTCGGTACTCAATTTAGGGTTTCGATCAATTTCTAGAATTTTTATTATTGGTGTTATATTCGATTTATTAAATTTCATAAACTTTTATTGTTACTAACCTTATCGACTTATGACACAATTTAAGACACTCGGACTTAAATTATGGTTCAGACTATTGATTTTCTAGGGTTTACAAACTTATAAGTAATCTCATAAAAAATATCAATAGTATAATAGGATTTGCAATCATCAAAATGTTTTGTGGCTCAATAAACACTAAAAGTTACTTAATTGTCCATAACTCTTAAAGTAAGCTTACCCTATTCTACGTCTATCTTGCTGACTTCTAAGAAACATTTGATATATTAAGAAGGTATAGCATAAAGTTAAATCCACATAAGTGTATTTTTGGGGCTTCTCTAGGAAAATTTTTAGGTTATATAGTGACTCGATGAGGAGGCCAATACAGAGAAAATAGATGTCATAGCAAAGATCAAAACTCTATGCACCTTGAAGGAAGTATAAGATTGTGGCACAGAACAGGTTCGTTTCGAAGAGTACCAATAAGTGTGCTAAGTTCTTCAAGGTACTAAAGGAACTTAAGGAATTCAAATGAACAGATGAGTGTAAAGCTGCTGATATGAAGTAAGTACACCTATCAAATTATAATATAGCGAATATGAGTCTGAATGTTGATCCCTTAAAGACTCCAAATACTAGTACTAACCTTAGCTCTATTGTTTGACCGATAAATTCAATTTCAAGAACTTAATTCTTTAAATTAAAATTGCAGCAATTAATTAATTTAAGCAACTAATCAAGAACCACCAAGAAAGCAACCAATTAAAGATTTAATTTAGGACTCAACATCATACCTAGATCTTACTTCTCCTAATCTCTAGATTACCTAATAGAATCTCTTCCCCATAGCTTTAAGATCACATTAACATATAGTGAACTCTCTTAAAGATAATATTATAGATCTAAAAGAATTTGGCAATTTATAATCTAACATTGCAAAAACTCTCATCAACTATGCTAGATCTAATTACATAAGAAATCTCTCGATCTTTTTATATAATATCAAATTTTTAGATTAACACCTACAAGGATATCAATCTAAAGTACGCAAGAATACATAATCAATTCAAGAAAACCAAGAATTGCATTAGATCGAATAAAAGCAATTGTCACATGAATAGATCTAGGTTCTACAAGACCTAAATACTAAAGATCTACACTTTACTCATGCTAAAAGAACAATCTTGCATGAAATCTAAAAGAAAGGTAGAAGAATGGATCATGAATCAAAGTGACATCTTGAATCTTGAAATCTTGTCGCACTAGGCTCTCTTGAGTGTTTTGACCTTGAAGTTCTCTCAAAAAGATGTGCTAATGTTCTCACAAAAAAAAAAAAACTCTAACTAAGCCTTAAATAGGAGAAGTGAAATAACATGTTCACTATAAACAACATGACCTTATCACCTAGTCGTGTTACTCTGATCTTCAACTTTCTCTTCTTTTTTTTTTTTTTTTCAAAATCCAAGGAATAACACAACCAAGGACATGATCATATCCTTTGGTCATGTAACTTATGACCATAATTAAAATTTTTCTTCAAATTCTCTTAGCAATGACACTATTGTGTTGCTCGATCATGTTGATCTTCAAATCTTCATAACTCTCTCATTTTAGATCTGAATTGAGTGAAACTTATTTCTATTTTATCATTTTCTTACGTACATCATTTGAAAAACTAGAAAACAAAATTTTATTCAATTAAGTATCATTTTCTAAAAAAAACCTCAAAATTCAAGAGAAAAGCATAAAAAATAACAATATAAAATATAATCAATTTAGAGCTTATCAGCTGCATTTTGAGAATTGATGAAGTTTTGGTCATCTCCACCTATACTTTCAAAGCTCAATCTTGGAGAAGAGTTATTTCTTTATCTATCAATTAGTAGTCGAGCTCTTTCCTCTATGTTAGTTCGTGTTGAAGGAAAGGAGTGCCCGTTGATCTACTATGTAAGTCACATGTTGCAAGGATCAGAACTAAGGTATACCCATATGGCGAAGTTTATTCTCACCATGGTGGTGGCAGTAGGCAAATTAAAGCCCTATTTCAAGGCTCATCAAGTGACTATTCTCACATAACAACTAATATGGTAAACATTGCAAAACCCTAACTCCTTATGAAGTACGCACTTAAGTTAAGTGAGTATGATGTTCAGTAATGACCTAGAACAACTCGGAAAGCACAGGTGTTGGCAGATTTTATTGTCAAATTTATAGGTGATGAGGATAAGGCCAAGCTGATTGAAAAGCCTCAATGGAATTTATATGTAGATGGCTCCTTAACTAAAGAAAGGTGTGTAGCAAGACTTATGCTACAATGATTGCATAACTTGAAGGTCCAATACGTTAAATTTAGATTCCCTGATAGTAAAAATGAAGCCGGATATGAAGTGTTGATCGCTAGGCTAAAGCAAGTGAAAGAGGTTGAAGTAGAAAGGTTGGAATTTTCTTTTTTAATTCTCAATTGACAGTTCGACAAGTTAAGGGAGATTATGCAACAAAAGATGAAACAATGAGCAAGTACTTAATCATAATACAAACACTCACTAATGAATTCTCATCTTTTATAATTACTAAGGAACCAAAGGTACAAAACAAATGGTAAAGTATTCCTTAAAAGCTCAACGCATACGAAATCCAATACTAACCATGTGAGGCTATCAAAGCATAAGTCCTAGCAAACTTTATTACCAAATATACTAGAGAGGAGGAAATATCCAAAGAAGAGAAGCTAATGTAGACTCTCCATATTGATGGTTCATCAACCTAAGGGGGTGGGGGGTGGGGGTGGAGTAGGGCACGACTTGTATTGAATGGACCACATAAGACAACAACTTACTGTACCTTAAAATTCAAATTCGATGCTAGCAATAATGAAGCCAAGTACAAGATCTTTGATCGCTAACCTCAAATTATCGAGAAACAATGGTGCCGAGAAGGTAGAAGTTAAGTTAGATTCCATGTTAGTGGTGCAACAAGTATGGGGTGAATATAAGTAATGGGAGAAGCCATGATTAAGTACTTAGAGGTGGCTCGATCCTTTACCTCTAAATTCCTCTCTTAGAGCATTAGCATTAATAAGGTTCTTAGAGTTGAGAACTCCATGGTGGATAAGCTTTCAAAGTTCGCTTCTACCATGACGCCTAGCCTTGAGCTAAAGGACCAAAAGCTCTTCATAAAGTATATGCTAGATAGGAAGATAGCCAAGTAGCACATGGAGGTCCTTGAGATACACTTCACACCAATTGAATTGAGTTGGATGGATTACATACTTGACTACCTAAAGCATGGAATTGTCTTGGAAGACTAGAAGAAGGGAAGGAAGTTTAGGCATAATGCCACCAACACATTGGTTGACGATATTTTGTACAAAAGAGGCCTTAGCCTTCCTCTTCTCAATGCCTCCAATCTAAAGAGGGCCAACATGTTTTGAAAGAGTTGCATGCTAATGTGTGCAGCAATCATATCAAGAGCTAGGCCTTATATACCAAGCTCATCGACTTAGCTATTACTAGCTAATAATGAAGGAGGACGCTAAAAGGATAACCTAGAAGTGTATATAGTGTTAAAAAACATGCACCAATCACACATGCACTAAGTATGAATTTCTAGCCCCTCATAAGCCCCTAAACCTTCACTTAATGGGGTATAGAAATCCTTACTCCTTTCCTAATAATAATTCATTATAGTGGTCGTCGACTACTTTACCAAGTGGGTCAAGGCTAAGACCATAATAATGGCTTGGCTCACGGAGAAGTGCATTAACTCTTTCATCCTCAACAACATCCTCTCTAGGTTCGGAGTCCCTTATGTCCTCATCATGGATAATGGGCATTAGTTGAACAACCAACAATTTAGGAACTTTTGTGATCGCTACAAATCAACTTCAATTACACCTTGGCAGTACATTCTCAATCCAATAGATAAGTCAAAGCAATGAACAAGACCATCCTCAATAGCCTTAAAAAGAGTATCGACTAAGCACAAGGAAAGTAGGGAAACGAGCTCATGAATATACTTTATGGGTACCGGACTACCTATAGAACCTCAATAAGGGAAACTCTTTTTTTAGTTGCCTTTGAAATAAAAGTAGTGCTAATGATCAATCTAGAACTCCCTAATATTGTTATTTAGTGCTTTGACCTAACAACAAATCAAAGCATTCATTAAGCTAGTAAAGGCATTATCAATGAAGTTTGAGATTTAGCAAAAGCTTAGATATCTACTTATCAATATAGGATAGCTCAGTAATATGACCAAAAGGTTAAACATAAAGAGTTTAATTGGATGTCCTAGTTTGCAAGAAACTAAAGCCTATGGGATCATAAGAACAATAAGGCAAATTGGCTCCTAATTGGGAGGACCAAATCATAGTTGGGAAGAAACTAGGCATTTGGACATATAAGTTAGAGAGACTTGATGGTCAACTTATACTGAAGATCTAGAACATTGATACTCTTTGGTTGTATTTTGATTAAACTCATATAACATGTAACATGTACATTAATGAAAGTTCATTATTCTTGTACAGTTTATGTGTTTTTGATACTTTATTTATTTTGACCTCTTAATTTAGATGTGCAATGCCCTAAAAGAAGGCTTAGTAATTTTGCCTAGAATTGTGATATCATGTATGTAACCATACTACAAAGGCCATTTTGCAATTCAAAGTTACAAGACTTAACCAGTGAGTTTCTAATGGAGCTTATTCATTTTGCATGCATTTACTCCTTTATATAAGTAACTAGGGGTCACCCAACAATCTACAATCCACTAAGATTGTAGAGAATCAAAACCACTTACCAAACAACAAGACAAAATAATTAAACTTCAACAACATCATAAATGACTAAATATTATAAAGATCTAGTTTGATTAATATAGATTGCTAAAGTAATCTCATTCGTCCAATACACATCTTAACCCATTCCCAATTTTTGGTTGCCTACAAAAAGGAATAGTTAAGGGGTGAGCAAACCACAACCCAATGATTCATCCCTTACTACTACTATTCAAGAAAATTATCAAGTATTATTAACAAACTTGCAACCTAACTACATATGAAATGAATGCATACCTACTAAACACAAGCAACACATCCATAGGGATCCAAAACCATAAAAGATGTAGATTTATATCGTCTATACATTAATTACTTCCCGTACTTAATTGCATAAGGCACCTCACTTACTCAAATAAGGTTTTTCGTAGGCATCTCCCATCAAAAGGAACTCAACTATTACTCTAATCAAGGTAGAATACCATACTAATCAATTGGCTGAATCCCAAGAGCCATCTACTCTCAACAATTAATATAATGCCCATCAATAAATCCATGTAATGCTCCATGGCTAAACTATGCAAGTCCTGACTTAGGCTACTCACTATCAATTAATTGAAGATGGTCTGCTAGCTTTGCCTCAACAAATAAAATGTTGTAGGTGGTTGTTATGAAACCTCACCAAGTTGATAAATCTTTCTTTAAAACATAAAATATTTGCAAAACGCATATCACAAATTTTTCAGAAAACTTAGCAAAGTTATAGACATCCCAATCAATAACTATTGGATTATAGACATGCAATAGGTATATTTGGTTAATTTAGTTAAATATTTAAACTTACCAATTTACTAAGATAATCACATGGATACTGGTATATAAAACAACTAGTCACTTAGACAATCAAGGGAAAATAATGGAACATCAAGCAATTATCAAACATAAGCAAGTAGCAATTCATCATAACTCCCTCACTCAAGCCTACTTGCCTACTTGTTTTGGTGGTCAAGGTTCATCAATTAGAAATTTAGTCACTTAAAATATAATAATAAAATCTATATAAGTAATTGGAAAAGGACTTCTTCAAGAACCTAAGAGTCTACCTAATAACCTGAATCTACTATAAATCCTTAATTGCGTATAACCTTTTCATTTTAGATCTACTTTTCGTGTTCTCATAGTCAATTTCATACAATTTTGGATGTAATTTTTCATGATGTGGTCCATTTTCAAAGTTGGGAATCACAATAATTGGGCTTTAGGTAGGGTCATATTGGAATTCATTAAATACTCTTCTTAACTTAGTTAATTTTCTAGTTTTAATTAAAGGTTTAAGTGCATAAGGCCTAATTTCAATTATTATTATTAATTGGGCTTTTATTTCGTTATTGGGCCTAAATTATAAAAGTTTTACTTAAGTCTTAGCCTATGGCCTTTCTTCTATTATACTTAGTCATTTCAACTTTTAACTTAAGGGAATTTGAGCTTTATTTTGAGCCTAAGGCTATTTTTTAGTTAATCGACCTATTTTATTTATTATTGGGCCTTTGTTACATTATTCTAAGGTCATTGATTTAGCTAGACCAATTTAAGTTTGGATCTAAGCCTATCTCTTATGAATTTGGTTCTTAAGCTAGCATTTTTAATTAGTTATGCACCTTGCTCAAATCTAGGCCTATTATGGATTCTATAGAATACTTAATGGCCTTTATGGGCTTCTTATTTAGGTCTTAAATAATAATGTACAATAGTTGGTCATGGCATTCAAGTAGGCCTAGGGCTTGATTTGTGAGCCTTTTAACTTGTTTTAAATCTAATTTACATCATGGAGCCCTAAACTTGTATCTAACCTATCCCAATAGGCCAAATAACTTATTAAATCCACTAAATGACCCATTTAACATATGTTTCAAGTTTGGTCTTGTTCAATTTATGGGCTCCAAATCAATCTTTTATAGCCCGAAGTCCATTTTAGGCTTAATCATGCATCCTAAGTCTTGTTTAGCCACTTATCTTATAAGTTTAAGTGCTAAATCCTAATTAACTTTAATTACTCATGTAATCAACTAAATAAACTTCAAGTTGCAGATTTGAACATGGCCTAATAAGGGTGACACAAGGTGGTTTTCAAGGGTTTTCATCCTATTTTTTACATAACTCAATATAACGTGCTTAAACAAACATTATTATGTCTTCTAAGTTATGATCCACTAAAATAATCATGTAACATCAACAAATATATGGTGAGGCATACATATATATTTCAGTCCTAGCATGAAAATGAAGATTTCATGATGATTCTTCTACTTTTCTTCAAGTTATAAGCTTAATACAACTTATGTGCTTCTAAAGTTGCATTGATATGTTTACTACCCTAGAAATCTAGGAAAATGAACATGTATGGGCCTATAAACATAACAAACAAAGGTAGTATTTTGATAGTCTTTTTCGTAGTTTCTAAGCTTATAAACCATACTTTTAAACTCAAATTAGAAAGAAAGTTGAAAAGGTGCATGTTTACCTCGAATGAAATTCAAAGAGTCTCCTTTCACTTCATTTTTGGCCAATGAAATTACCTCCTTAGGTAAGAAATGTTTGTAGGCAAGAAAAGGGGAGTGTGAATGAGCAAGCAGTTTGGAGGTGGTAGTGGGTCGTTATGTCCCTAAGCAATCAAGTGCACAGGTAAATCTAAGAAGCTTATTCTTGTTTTCTTCTTCTTCTTTTTTTTTTTTTCCTTTTGTTTTGGATTTGTGTATTTAGAAAGTGTTCTAAGGTTTATTTTGGAGAAGGATATGAAATGAAAATGTAGATGAAGAGGGTAGTAATGGTTGATTATAAGTGTGTGTAGTAGGGAGCAAATCTTTTTTATGTTTGGTTACATGGTATAAGCATAAGTGCGACTAATTGCATTTTATGATTTTTCCAATTGAGGCAATGATTTGTCTACTAAAAGTGGAGTGGTCCCTTGTTTCTCCAACTAATTATCCTATCCTCTATAGTTAATTATGCTAATCTTTAGCTATCATGATGCATGAATGTATGTATATTATTAGAATGCAATTTAAGCTTATGACCTTGATTACTAGCGTCTATGACCATAATTTAACATAGTTCAAGGTTTTTTTAATATTTAATTGTTAATCATGCCGAATCATTTTATCTAATTAATTTAGGGTTTCTAACGATTAAAATTAATTATTGCTAATCGATTATGGTTTAGAGGTAAATTAAGGCTTTTTAGCATTTAGCAAATTATTAATAATTAATGAATAGTTTAGCTATATATTTAGAGTTTATCAATTAAATTAGGGTTTCTGAGAATAAATTAGAGTTCCAAAGTCAATTTAAGATTACTCACGTGTGAAGGTTTTATTAGGGTTTTAGGGCTTTGAATGTATGCTTACAGTTTTAGTTTTAATTTTAAGGAAACTTATCATTAGGAGTAAATTAATAATTCCATTAATTTATTACCTCAATTGACTTGATTGATCGTTATTATTTGAAGATGTCTCCAACTGTTCATTATCAAGTTTATGTGAATTTACGTAATTCGAGTTAAATATTCTAATTTAAGGTTTTTATTCAATTCGAGGTTTTAATTTATGATAACACATACTTAGGTTTAGGGTCTTTATATGTGATTAAGGTTTTTTGAATTTTATTACTAAGATTTTTTAGTCTATTTTAAGGTTCCAATTTGAATTTTGTCGGTTTTAATTTCTTAGGTCTTGTTGAGCCTAGCGAATACCTATTGGTTTTCATGTTCAACTCTAACTTCAAAAACAAAGTTTATGGGGTTAACAAGATGCCCTTGCATTCACCTAAGTCTAAGTTCCTAAAAGGGTGAATAGACCTTAAACTTATACCACTGAGCCTTCTTAAGCTATATGAGAAACCTGGTTGATAAACTATAATAAAAAAGTAACACCAACTCACCTAACCTAAGCCGATTAGTAAGGGAAACCTCATCAACAAACTACAGTTAAGACGTCCAAGGGACTCACTAGGAGAGCAATACCAACCTTCCTTACTCAAGTAATATGAAAGGTCATGCAAGGTTGTCAAATTTGCGATTCTACGTAAAATCGTTAGAGTCTGTAAAATCTGAATATAAAATCGAAACATAGAAACGTAAGTTTCTACAACTTATGTAAAATAACTTTAAAAAATTATAGAAATACTTATAGCAATTATTCAAAACTTGAAATATATGATGAAAATAAAAAAAAAACTGAAGAAATTAAGTTTTTTTTCCCTAAAAATTCTTAATATATAATCTAACATGTATAGAAAGAAGACAAATAGAGCTAAAAGTAAATTTTTTTCATTTTTTTAAAGGCTATAAATTAAAAAGAACCAAACATTTCAACTCATTTTAAGTTATTGACGATATAAAATAAAGTATATAGTTTTTTTTGTAAACTTTGTTATTGAAGTTGAAACTTAGATAAAAGTTAGAAACATAAAATAAGTGATTGGGAGATAAAGAAAGAGGTAAAAAATTAGAATAGGATAGGATAAATGTTGTAATACTTTAATAATTGATGGATTGTAAAAGGCTAGTTATATTTTTTTTTTCTTTAATTTTTTAGTTCATTCCACTCAAATATATAGAATCAGTAAACTCAATAAAAAAATGTAAATTTCTATCGAATTTATATGTAAACTCAATTAAAAACATAAATTTCTATATGTAAAAAGATTCTACACTCGATTAACTCAAAAGAGCCACCTAAAATCGTAAACTTGTAAAATCGCATAGATAAAATCACGATTTTGACAATTATGGTCATGACTAACTTCACGCTTAGGTTTGAAAAACCTATAAGGAAATCACATCAAATAAAGGAGGAACAAAATAAAAAGATATGGAGTATGACAATATTATGGAATACAAAACAATAAAGAAAACAACCAAAGGCCTATTCATCCATTCATTCAACAAAGTTTGACTACAAAAGTTTTAGCTACATACCAACTTAGCACATTAGTAATTTAATAAAAACAAGACACTAGACCACCACAGAAGGAACACAAAAGGAACCTACACTATTTCATGTTACCTAAGTTAGGTAGATCCTAAAAGTCACAAGCCTATTCAATAGCTATATTGAACTTGAGCAACAATAGCATTGTTAATCTCTATATTAGCCATAGTTTCAATAGCAGTAAAGGGATTAGAGTCACCAACTTCAATAGCTGGAGGGGGACCCATTCTCCCTTCACCTCTACCATAGGTAGATGGTTGGGGGCAGGGCAGCCCTCCTGCAAGTGAAGGTGAATCATTAACTTGTCATATGCGACAAGAGAAGCCAAAGAGGTGTTCTCAAATGGAACAGGAAGAGGATAAGTCCTACCCTGATGATGTTTAGAAGAGTGATCAACTCTATCTTCTTCCAAGTCTTCGGCATGGGGCACCTACTCCTTAACCTCATCCTCAAAGTTGCCAAGGAAATCAAAGAAAGGAAGGTCTAAGTTTGGATAAGCCTTTAAGACCTTAGCCCTCACCACTTATCCAGCCCTTATCGCTACCTTCATCTGGATGTCATCTACTGGTTACTCTTCATGATGTCATTAAAGACTTTATCTTCAATGAAAGGATAGATGATGACCCTAGTCTTTAGGTTAATGATGTGCTCGCTCTATCCTAATTTTCCCCCTCCATTTCTTCATCCATCTCTCCAAATCACCTTTCTATTTGGTGAAACTTATGGATAAATTCTGTACATCTACATGCCCTCCTTCAAAGTCAAGTTAGTTTCCAATTTCGAGATCTCTGCATTGAGGTCTACATTACAGGAGTCGAGGTTATCCACTTTAGCCTAAAGCTTAGCTTGTCCCTCACTCTTGGCCTCAACTTGCTTCCTTAGTTTTGCAATCTCTACAGACTTTATGTCTCATTGAGCTTCTTACATAGCTCATTAAGCTCATTCTTGGCCTTTTGAGCTCTTTATAATATAAAGTTAACACTAGAAGACATCTCGATGTTCTAGTCAATTAGCAAAAGACATCAGCCAGCTACATGTCCTAGCTAGACATAAAGTGAACCTACCTTCACTTAGATCATTTCCCATCAATCGAACATTTTTAGCATATGGCCATTGACTTGTAAAAAGGATTAAGGCTACACATGTCAAACAAGGTCTAAGTAAATAGACATGATACAGTGGAATGACAAAACTTACCTTAAGCACCAATGGGCACGTATGATCCCTAACACCTTTTAATGTTTCCAACTCTCAAAAGTTTTGTTAAAGTAAAGCCTAATCTTAAGGTATAAAAGACCCTGAAGTATTCCATGGTTGAGACCCTAGTCAGTAATCGACAAATCATTGACATTCATGAACCATTGAGGATGGTACAAATGCCCCCACTCCTTAGTGGTCAGCTTTAGCAACTCACTAACCCAACCAACTTATTAAGATACTGGTTGAAGGGGAGCGATTGGAAGCTATACCCTATGAAGAATGTTAGTTGGGTCACTTTCCTTCAAAGTAGACCCCTATGCATCTTGACCACCAACTTTAGGGTAAGGGGGAGTTTGATCCTTCCTTGTACGTTTTAGAGATGGCAGCTCCTCGAATTCTTCCATCTCCTCAACAACATATACCATGCCATCATTCCAATGAGGCGTATCTCCTTCTAATGAGGCACAACATCATCTGAGCCATTGCCTTCAATTTTAACTTCTTGGCAATCAGGCCCATGACAAGCTTCTTCGATGGGGATGTCAAGAAAGATAGGTTTTGGATCACTATGCCTCTTACAATGATACCCTTCTTTGGGGGCTCAAATGTCACCTTCCCTTTGGTTTAGTGATCGCCTACCCAGCTACTTCCTTTTCAGTAGGCTTCCTCTGTAAAATGTCACCACCTTGGGAGAGAACTAGCTTTCGACCTATAGACATCATAAAAGAAATCTCAATCCATCAAAATTAATCACCATAGAGCACGTATCGAGCATAAGCCAAGGGAGAATACCATCCCCTAAGCAATATTAGCTGAATAACTATCCCTATAGAAAGCCCACCCACCTCGCCAAGTGGAGGTAATAGAAAATACCTCCCTCATTACTTTGATCATGTAACTTGGCACTCAACTTAGTAGTTATCTTTAGTTATCCCTAGAAAAGGGTCCTTCCAATTAAATATCGATTGTTGACCAATTTTGAATTATGAGTTTACTCTTCTTACGCTCCATAAAGTCAAATATTCCATTAGCCATCTCATCATTGTAGTGACCAATTAGATCGGTATCACGTATCTAGTATAGGAGTCTAGATTAGAAGGTGAGTCGATCACCATGAATTTATCTTTCTAACCTTTCATCAAAGAATCCAACCCAGTGAACAACTTCCTTTTAGGTCAAGTTGATATGCAATACCAACTGTCTTGGTATTTCTTCATGAGGAAAATGTATTACTATAGCTACGGAGTTACTTTCAATAACTAATAGTCACAGAGTATCCAGAATGGCCTCAACAGAGTATCCCTATGGTAGGTGAAGAACTCCTTAAACTCATTGAAGGGGATTCGAAGGTTGAACTTCATCTACTTCAGGTAGCTGTAAAAAATGCTTCCTCAAGTTAAGGCAACCCTAATCTTAGGATTTGGCACCTGCACTTCCCATCGGGAGCAGAAGTAAAGAAATAACACCTTTTACACTACTCTTCACCCCTTTACAATAACACTATGAAAGTCATTCGGAGAATTGTCCTCTTTCGATTCCAAGTATAAATTAATAGGCAACTTGCACTCCACATCTTCATCTAGATAAATATCTATAGGAAGGTTCACTACAACAGCCTCCCTATAATAGCTAATATACGTTATCGGAGGAAGACTCCACTAATGATTATGCTGTGCCTAAAGAATCCACTACTACTATCATCTAAGGGGGGTAGTAACCCTCTCTCTTAATGCATCAGTTAAAGTCTAAGATTCTAAGGTCATCAATTCATAATTACTTGAGCTTGACGTCATATCTGATGACTTGATGAAGAAATTTGTAAGGATTGAGGAAGAGAAGTAGAGAAAAGCTTGAAGGAGAATTCAAAGATTCAAAATACATAAAAGAAGAGGAAGAAGATGTTCTCTAAGATCTTCCTTAAGTATATATAGGCATTGCTCCTTGGAAGGTGAAACCGCGATCATGGAGAAACAGAAAAGACTTGACACTTATGACTAGATCTAGTAATGTGTCCCACATTAGGATTCATTGGCCAGGATTGTTTAAGCATGACACCTGCAATTAAACATGCATAACTTCTGCTTGATATTTGTCAACTCGCATTTAATGCATTAGTATGCATATGCTAAAATGCAATTTAAAATGAATCGTCCCAAAGAAGCTATGCTTACCTCAAATTAGGAGTTATCTCATATATTTAGAAATGCCTTGCATATCTACAACTCAATCTACAACTATAAAGCTTGGCTTAGAGAGGGCAAGATATTACATGGCCAATAGGAAGGGAGCAAAACCTCTAGAAGCTCGACTAATGACAAAGGACACAACAAATATTTTGGTTATGTTACCATCAATTATTGCTCTAGCTTCCTAGCTTGACATTACACTAACATGAGTATGGTCTAACTCGAGCAACCTACCTACTTGGCCACTATATGCAAGATAAATCTCCACCTTGCACAGCATCATTATAGAAGTTAAACTCCTAAAAGAATGGTTGCCTCCATCCAATAACATCTCAATCCTGCACCCATTGTAAACCCCGCAAATTTAGTTATTTAAGAGTAGAAGTGAACCCTAATACTATAGATGACTTGAAGAGTTATTAAAGCTGAGCAAGATAAAAATTTAATAAATCATAAATCTAAATATATTATAAGTAGTAAAAACCTTAGAAATTGATCAAAACCCTACATCGCATACTAAAACTCTAAAACTGACTTACATATCGTTAATCAAAATTGAACCCGAATTTGATCGAAACCCTAAAATTATAAATATAAACCTATAAAATAATAAAATATTAATCAATAGTGATAAAATTATAATCGATTGCAATTTTCGACTAAAACGCCTATTCACGTAAAATTATAATGAAATCGCTATAATAACTTGTAAAAATTATAATTCTAACAGGTACCAGTTAAATTAATAAAATTTCACAAAAATTAAAAAATTAATTTACGAGGAGATTTGTTATAATTTATATGTTTCGAAAAATTACGTATATTTATTATTAATTTTTATTTTCCTTCTCTTTCATTTTCAATTTATCTCTTTTCTTTCCTTTCTTCCTTTTTCCTAATTGCACATCTTGGAAACCAAAACAACAATTAGAAAGAAAAAAATCCAACCAGCAGCCCACGTAAAGAATAAAATTTTCCATGTGTAAAGATTAGATAAACACTTAGCTTAAATTTTAAGCTAACTCACATGAATAAAAAGAAAAAAAAAAGAAGAAAAGAGAAAACAAAACCGTAGAAACAAAACAAAAAAAGAAAAGAGAGAAAAAAATCCTAAAAGCAAACTGTGAGGAGAAAAAAAAGAGAGAAAGAAGGAAGAAAAAGAAAAAGAAGAACAAAGAATTAGAAGAAAAAGGTAAGTAAATTATTTAGTATAGATGTATGTATATAGTATATACATGTATAAATATAGTATTTGTATAGTATATTTTTAATAAAACACTACTATTACATGTATATATGTGCACAGATGCATAAATTAAATTATATATGAATGTATTAAGCTATGTATGTATACATGTATGTACATAGGTATATTATACGGAAGAGTATGTATTATGTATTTTTTTTTAAGTATACATATAATTAGTATTAAGTATTTTCAATACATAACTATAGTATAAATATATATGTATGCACCATAAACTATATATATATGTATATACATGCATAATTATTTTTGTGTATATATATATATATATATATGTATAGTTGTATAGTATATATGTAGGGGAGTATTTTTATAAGTATGTATATAAGACATATATGTATATATAATATAGAGTATATGCTTTAGGGTATACAGCATAATATATGTATAATATATAGTATACATATTTTATAACAAATATTATGTAAATATATATACTAAATATATAATATAAGAATAGGTATTTGTAAATTATTTATATATATCTAAGTATTCAAAAATTATATAAATATATTATTATGTATAAATACAAATAGATGAATATATATATATATATGTACATAAGAGTATGTTTGTTTTCATAAAATAAGTATATATATACATATAGCGTATAACCTATATTTGTATATGTAGTATACCGAAAATATATATAGATATATATATATGTATGTATAAATCATGAAGTACATAAATAATACAAAAATAAGAAATAATAAAAATAATAAAGGTCATACTAATAATATAATAATAATAAAGCTAAAAATCTCAAAAATAGGAAAAATATGCTTAAAATAATAAAAATATCAATTATATGGTTTAAGTAACTATTAAATCATAAATATAGTTAGAAAAAGCTAAAAGTAGTATTTTATAATTTTTAAACTAAAATAATAAATTTTATGATATTTTTATGTCACAATTCAAATTGTGAGTCACAACGTTTAAAACAGACCTTGTTACGAGAAAATACATTCGAAAACGATCAAAATGGACTATAAGTTCATAACGATCCAAGCTAAAACGAAAAAGTTACAAAATATATATAGAAAGTCTCGTAATTTATAAATATGAGAAAATAGTTACTATTAATCCTATCGAGTATGATAAACCCTATAAATATAAGACTTGAGGTATATTGGGGAACTAGATAAACTACAATAGACTTTTAGTTAATTAAGGAGTCTGACTTTACAGAATACTTATAAGTGTTATTATATTTTAGGTGTTCAATATCGAGTTCTGGAAACCCCAAAGGTTTGGAAAATGAGCACTAATCTAGGAGAGGGAGTTCTAACGACTTATTATTTGCTTGTGCGTGTTACTTATATGATGTTTTGCTGCTTGCTGTTGCTTATATGTTTGAATGACTATTCTGCTCGTATGACATCATCTGTGTGATCATTTTTTTTTAAATTGATAAATATAAATATTTGATCCAAATAACTGGTTCTATTCGTCGCATGTCTATGACCTAGTAAATGTATGGATAGAGAGTGTTAGCTTTGCAAAATGTTGAAAAGGGTATTTTTTGAAAAAGTTTTCCTAATCTTAAACGTATTATGTACGATTTTGATGAGGGCCGCAATACCAGAAATAATATTTTATTGTTAAGGCAAAGTTAACATGAGTTCTCCACTTGATAGCGAAAGGACTCGCTTTATTGTATCGTAAGGCCTTGGTTAATTTTAGCTTACGAGATGGACTCGCAAGTTTGTGCTCGAGGGGCCTTAAAGGGTAGATAGTCCTAGAATGGAATCCCCCTACTTGGATTGAAATCTTTTCTTGGTTAGGGTAATAGTTGAGTGCCGCCTAGTGGGGTGAGGCCCCTAGGTAGCCTCATGCGGGTAAGTTGAGGTGCCCTGTGCGGGTAAGTACAGGGGATAATCGAAGTGTAGACAATGTAATTCTATACCTTCCATAGTTCTAGACTCCTATGGATGTGTTGCGTGCATTTATCGTGCCTGCATTCATTTTATATGTAGATAGCTTGCTTGCATGTGTAATAATAATGTGTGATAACTTGCTTGAACGGTAGTGGTGAGGAACGAACTCACTGAGCTGTTATATGCTCACTCCCTCATAGTTTCTTTTGTAGGTTTACTTACATTAGGATTAGGATAAGTCTCGAGTGCCGAGTGTAAGATGAAGATATGTATCTTAGTATTAGGAATAGCTGAGTACTCTTTAGATGATACATAAACAACCTTTGTTTATAATTTAATTTTTCTTGTATTTCTTTTGTAATATTGGTATATCCTATCTTATTATTTGGTAGGGGATTCTGCTTCTTTGCGGTTCTGAAGAACTGTGGGATATCAGACACCCATAGTTTTTTATATTTGTATTTCATAATCAATTATTTACTTAAAAATCAGTAACCTTAGTGATTAATCATTTAGAGTCTTGCAATCTCTGACTTGCAAGGCGATTTTCATATCATAGGTGCATACATGTTATGGAAATTTTAGGTAATCTTACTAGGCCCTCTTTAAGGTCCTGACACCTATGATGTCCATCTATGATCTAACTCTCCTTGCCAACACCTTACCAATGAGATAGGGAAGGAGTAAGATAGGAAAACATGTTAATAAGATATTTTGGACATGGGCTTCCTAAGCCTGAGACGTAAGTTGACCTATTAGGCCCAAAGACAACTTGTTTAGCATCCTCAAGACCTTAAACCAAGCTACCCTTAATGACTTGATCTTTCATTAACCCAGACCAACTTGCCAAAGTCGTAGATCATCCATCTCTAGGTTATGCATAACTTCCTAAAAGTTGAGCAACCTACTGAAGAGCATGGCCAAGGATTGAAGTCAATCATAGGTTAAGGTGAGCCCTAGAAAGGAAAGCTAGTTGGTATAGCCATATCACCAAATTTCTTGAGATCTACTATGATTGGAAGATACACCTTCTTAATCCAGTGAGATTGATCCTTATGCACCTTCCTAAAATATCTCGACCTCTACCACTTTAAATAGAGGTATTCCTTCACTAGTATAAATCATCAATACGCAATCTTTCTTTCCTTCTTACTTTCTTAGTATCACTTCCTACTCTAACTTAAGCATCAAAGTAGGTTTGATTAGCAAACTCTTGGCTATTTTCGTAAATCCTGCAAATCTAAACTTCTAAGTATAGAATCGAACTTACGTACTATAGATGATTTCCTTAGTCAATAGAGCTAATAAATTTAAAACCAATTAAAATCTTAAACTTGAAACCTAAGACAAATATAAAAAACGCTAACTTATTAATTGACACTCTAATCGCATGCGAAAACCTTAAATGCTAAATATGTGTAATTACAATAGATTAACTCCAAACTTGAAAAAAACCTTAATCGCGTATGAAAATACTAAATTCTATATGCATATACATATGAGAGATCAAACCTGAACCTAATCAAAATCTAAAAACTAAAAATTTAAACTTATTAAACATATAAACTTATCCTAATAATAATAAAACCCCAATTGAGTATAATTATCAATCGATACACTTAAACATGTAAAATCGTTAAAGAACGACCAAAGATAACTTTTAAATGTTAATAAATGTAAAGAGGATCAAAATAATTTATGAAATTGATAAATATTATTATTTAATTATTAGTGACTATATATTTGTTTATCTAAATGATATATATATATTTAACTATTTGAATTTCATTTAATTACTTAATTGATGTTTATGCATTATATAGCAAAGCTGATTTTATTTTTTATGATTTTCTTTGTAACTATATTATTTATAGGATTATAAATATTAATAGAAAATTCAAATATTTATTTTATTTATTTATTCACTTGTTTCCTTAGTTCCCTTTTCTTTATCTTTTTCTTTTATTTTCTTTTCCTTCTTAATTTATAGGTGTTATATATATATATATATAATATTATATAATTACATGTTGACTAAGTCAAAGTTTGACTTAGTCAAACATGTTGACCAAGTCAACATATCATTTTCCTTCTTGAATTTTCTTTCCTTTTTCTTTTCTCTTTCATTTTCTTTTTCTTTCTTATCCTCTTCTCCATGCCATAACCCATCCCTATTCTTTAGAATTCTCTCAACTATTCTAAAATTTACTTAAAACACACAAAAACTCATCCACTCTCTCTCCCTTTTCAAACTGAAATTTTCTCTCCCTTTTCATTTTCCTTTTTTCCTCATTTTCTCTAATCACTCATCCACTCTCATCTATACAACAAAATTCCATCTTCTTACCAATATCTAGAGAGAGAAAGAAAAATAATTTCTATACCAAATTATCTTCAAAACAAGTAAGTACATTTCTTTTGTATTTTTCTTGTATTTTGGTTATATATGTTGTAGTATGTACATTAGGTTTTAAGCATTTTCTTAGGTATTTATGTATACTATTATATAAGATGTATTATACATGTAACTTAGTATTTGGTAAAGGAAATTTTATGTGCATATGTTATATTATATGTATGTGAATTTGTTTCTTTTAGAAATTATGTTTATATGTGTATATATGATATTATACATATAGATACATACATATATAAATATATGAATATATTATAAAGATAGTAGGCATATGTACATAAATAAAAGTATATGTATGGTTTATGTGTATCTATATATATATATATGAACACATAATATACATATGCATATAAGGGAGTAAATAAGAGAAAAGGACAAGGAATATATTGAAAAATAAACATATAAATGCCCTATATTCATATATTATAATATGTACATCAACTTACATGAAGGAAATATTAAGTATTTATCTAAATGTATACAAAACCGAAAGTATATATGTATTTATATATATAACATATTGAAATTTCCATAAGAATACATTATAAATATACGTATAAATATATGTGCATAAGAGTACATATAAAATTAAGTATAAATACATATATAAGTATATATACATTTATATAAATACATATAATTATAAGTATACTAAAAGTATAAATGCATGTATATACGTATCTGTATACATGTATAAGTATGCATATGATAATAGTATAAATACAAGTATATGTATAAGTATATATACTAGTATACTAAGGGTATATATACAAGTAAGATATGTAGATATTTATATGTACAATAGGAATACATACATACTTATAATATTTTATCTAAAATAATGTAAAGGAAATAGATATATAAATATATACATATTTATTTGATATGGGCCAAAAACCCATAAAGCTAACAAGGCTCATATAAATAATAATTAATTAATTTCAATATCATATAAATACATGTAATAATAAAATAAAATTTAAGAAATATAAAAATAGCAAGAAAAATCAACAAATTGCTACGTAGACCAATGAAATAATGCCACATCAACAATTTATCTAAAAATTTTCAAAATAATTACAAGAATATTAATAATTAATTAAGTAGGAAATTTTTCAATAATAACAAAATTACAATAAATAGCAAATTAAGCTTAAAATGGACAAAATAGTTAAATCTACTTAAATTGGACTTAAAATAATAAATTATAAAAAATAAAAAATATATATCTAATTTAGAAATTTATTAAGTCATAAAATAATAAGAAAAAGTGTAAAAATAACAAATAAAACTTTTTAGGCCAAAACAATAAAATTTATAACACTTTAGACCCATAATGAAAAATGTGGGTTTCAACATTTAAAATGGATGTCACTACGAGAAAATACATCCAAAAACGATAAAAATTGATAATAAGTTTATAAAAATCAAAGTTAAAATAAAAAAGTTATATGTGATGTGAAATTTAAGAAAAAACCAAGAGATATAAATAAATGAGTTATATTATTTAAGTGATGTGATCATATAAATAAATAATTAAGATAAAACTCCAACCAAATAAAAAAAATATCCAAATGTGATTATTTACAAGTATACATATATAATTTCCTATGGAGAAAAACTGATAAATACATATTCTAAAACACAAATAAAATATAATTATAAGACAAAAGTTCTTTAAAAAATTAAATTGTTAAATGTACGCATGCATATTTAAAAGTCAAAGTATTTTGAAGAAGATATGCAATATGTAATAACAATATATGTCAATATAAAACAATAATGATAATAACAACTAATAATAATAATAATAATAATAAGATTGAATCATATACTTATAGGAAATAAATTGAATATATATATATATATATATATATACATGCACAATATAAACTTAGAATAATGCTATAATATGACAAAGCTAAATTTTTTAGTTATTTAAATATACGATTTCAAGCTATTCCACCTAACTCTATTATTTTATCTAATATATATCGTTACACTAATATCAATTCCACCATATACAAATACTATAACTAAATTATGTTATAGCAAAATATCGATACAAAACTTACAAATAGTTAGATAATTTGAATTTATATAATATTAAATAAACTATATATTATTACTCATAGGATAAAGTATTGCATTCTAATTACTGTAATAAATAACTTAGGTAATGTGAAATATTATTAAAAGATTTAACTAAAGTATATCACTCAAGAAGTACACTCAAACTCATTAAGAACAAACTATAAAAATATAAAGATTTATGGTAAAACTAAAAAAAATATATGAAATTCAAAACTTAAAAAGAAACAAGAATTGTAAAATAGATAATGAGCTAGTTAGACTATTTAGTATGATGTCTAGATACTCATTAGGTTTCTTTAATTCCTAATTATCAAGAGATCAATTAAAAGGGCAAGCTACCTGTTAACTACTAGGATTCAAATCGGTTTTAATCAAGTGAGTACTCTCAATGACTCTATACTCGTTTTATGCTTGAAGTTAGTGCTCCTAAATTTTATATATTAATAAATTGATGCTTGGGGTTCGGGATCACACATGTGATTAAATATTGTTTGCTTGTTGTGAAAAAATATGGTTAAATATGGTAACTGAAGAATTGATTGTATGATTGACCTTTGCATGATTTGAATCGTTTGTTAATATTAGTTGATCACCTAACAAATTAACCTAATCATATTTGACTTAACTTAAATTAAATAGATAATATATAAGTACAAACATTGCATAGAATGTTCTGGCCTAGTACAGTGTAGGAGTACTAGTACAACAAAACCTTACCCTTAGCTCATGGGTTTATTTGGCACCGGAGATGCTAACTGTAGGTTTTTGGGGGTCAAGTCTAGTGACTACAATTGTAGGGCATGAGCATAGATAGCGAGGGCTCCCTCACCACTAGAGTTAAGATTTTGTATACTACTGGATGATAGGAATCAGCCTCCGACTATATCCAAGCCAAGGTAGACCAATCCTAAGCTAAGACCAATCAAGTTTTATCGAGGCCAAACTAATAATAAAAGACCAAGGGGAAGAAAAGGAGGCACTCGACACCAAGTTTATTGTCTACTGAAAATTCGAGAGACCGCACATTGAGGACTTAAGACCAAAGAGCTACTCAACACAGCACCAAAAGATTAGTGCTAACTAATTCTAGCATTTAGCAATTATGGGCCAACCTTTTTAGTATCATAGCCAAGCAATGTAAGACTGCAGAGACTTCTCCTCAAACTCGAACATCTAACTACCGACCCTGCCTTGTTTGAATCCTACTCCTTCCAAGACAGGCTGAGTGACTATATCCTGACTTCTATTAAACGCACAATTTTGTATTTTTGTACATGTTTTCTTTATTTTATTTATGGGCCCAATTCTTTAGGGTTTAAAGCCTTGTATATTATTTATAGTTTTGCCACTAAGGTTTAGGACTTGCTATAAATAACAACATTTATAATAACATATCAGATAGAAACAAACGAACCAAGACAATCATATTTTACAATGAAACTTTCCTCTTTCGAGCAAGGCTATACTTGAGCTCTTAGAGCTTGTTTTACCAAATTATTGAGTGTTGATTAGATGCTTTAATCTTTCCCAGTTCTTATTAATCTTGTTCTTAAAATTGTGGTGAACCCTTCATTTAAGCTGGTGAAGTGAGTTACATCAAACTCTCATTTGAATCCTGAGCAACATTTAGTATTCATGAGTTGTATCAAACCCTATTTTGAGCTCAAGCCCTTAATTGTATTTTTGTCTTGGTGTGTGATATCTATATACATTCATACCCAAAACCCCTATTTTACCCCCCGTTCTTCATATTCCTCTTGAACCCCAAATACCCATTCTTCCTTCTGAGATCCATTGCTCGCGATATGCATCATCTTAGTATCAAAGCTTTAGGGAGATATGCATGTTAGTGTTCTTCAAAGTTTGTTTAACCGTTTGAACATCTGTTCATCATCATTCTGTAAAATAATGTGTTTGTATTTTTAGTAGTCATAATATTGTGCTGTTGAGTCGAGTAATAGTAATTTTGGTAGTTGATTATAGCTACTGTGGAAGTGTTTGTCAATTGTCAATAGCTACCGAAGCCGAGTGGTAGTCGTTTCTGGGTTGCTATAGTGTTTTTTGTTGCAAGACGTATTTGTTCAATTTCTTAGAGATTATTGTACGAACAAGAATGTCGGAAAATAGTGTCAACAACACTGGTGATAATCCTAGTGGAAGCTTGAGGAGACATGTTGATAACTTAGAATATCAGATTTAAAATCTCACAACTCTATCTAAGAACTCACTGGTTTAGTTAGAGGCCACAGACTTGATGGCTGAGAAGAAAGAAGGGAACAAACACCCACCAGTAGAAGTGGTTCTAATGAACTTAACAATGATGATCGATAGCTGAGAAGAGCTACAAGCCAAGAAGGAGAGAAAACCAACCTATGATGAGAAGAAGAAATGAAAGGAGTGTTGACTCTAAAGCAAATCAAGAGGCCTGGAGAAGAGAGTCAAGGTCAAAAAGAGATGTGGCTGAGCAGAGCTGCAACAGAAGTAGCCGATCTGAGGTGAATCAACCAGTTCAGAATGCAAGGGATGAACCCTGAGCACTCAGTTGAGGACTTATAATATCAAGCTTAAACTATCGACCTTCAGTGGAAGTCGCCAACTTAAAGAATTCCTTGATTAGGTTTCTAGAGTCAATAAGTTGTTTGAGTGCTATGAGTATGATGATCGAATAAAGGTTATGTTACTTCATTATCCCTTGTTGAATATGTAAACCTTTGGTGGGAAAAGTTGGTTGCCAAGCATGATATTGAAAGAGAAGAACCGATCAGAACTTGGAGGCTTATGAAGCGATTGATGAATCAGCTCTTCGTACTAACTTACTTTAAGCAAGAGATGCTCCATGCCTTCCAACACCTAAGGTAAGGTCGAAACCTTATTGAAGAGCACTTGCAAGAGTTTGAAACTCTCATGACGAGATGCGAGATTTTCGAGCCATAAGACTGCACCATTGCTAGATTCCTAAGTAGACTTCAAGATGACATTGCTGACATAGTTGAACTATAGCCGTTCAACTCATTGGATAAGCTAATCAATTTAGCATTAAGGGTGGAGAGATAGAGAAGAAGAAGGCATCAAAGGCTGACTAACCAACCTCAACTAGTCAGGCCTGAACCTAAGAAATATGTTAAGAGAAGGCTAGAGAAGAAGATGGAGAAAGGTGAGTCTAGCAAACCTAATCATGCCGAGACAAAGAGGGCTAAGAAAAAAAAAGGCACCTAGTAAAAAGCCTGAGAAGTGAAGTGTTTCAAATGCTTAGGCTACGAACATATTGCATCCTAATGCCTGAATAAGAAGGTCATGGCCTTGAAAGACGAAGGACCCAATGCTGAAATAGAGAGTTAGAGCAATAAGAGTTTGGAAGACGAGTGTTGATAAAAGAAGATGTCTATGTCGAAAATCTGGATGAACTCTTAGCCATGGCAACACGAGCTAACCTAAAGGCAAACCCTGGACAAAGGAAAAATTTATTTCACATGTTGCTTAGTGAATGGGAAGACCTGTTCCCTGATTGTCGATGGAGTTAGCTGCACCAACATCATATCTACCGAGTTAGTGGAAAAGATGAAATTGCCTAGCTACTTATACCCCTAACCCTATGGATTGAAGTGGTTCAATGACAAAGGTATAGTCTATGTGTATAAAAGAGCTCAGTTAACATTCAAGGTAAGGCAATATGAGGATGAGATTGAATCTGATGTGGTCCCCATGAATGCTACAAATTTACTTCTTGGCTAACCATAGGAGTATGATCGAAAAGTGATTCATGATGGCTTCCTCAACACTTATACTATTCGAAAGGATAGGATAAGCTATTGCTTAACCCCTATGAGCATTGAGGAAATCTAGAGACACTTGGCTCCCATGGTGAAACGTAAAGGGAAGAAAAGTTTGTTCGGCATTCTATCCTATGCCCAATGTTTAATGTCAAGGATGACTTCCTTTCAAACTCGAAATAATGATAAGTATTAACCTCCGACTATATCCAAGTTAAGGCCAACTAATCCTAAGTCGAGACCGATTAAGTTTTGCTGAGACCAAAGTAATAATAGAAGACCAAGGGGAAGAAAAGGAGACACTCTGCACTAAGTTTGTTGTTTGTCGAGAAGCCAAGAGACCATACAGCCGAGGACTTAAGACGAAAGAGCTACTCAGTACGACACTGAGAGACTAGTGTCAACTAATTTTAGTACTCAAAAATTATGGGCTGACCTTTCTGGTGTCTTAGCCAAGTAATGTGAGACTACAGAGGCTCCTCCTTAGACCCAAACATCCAACTGTTGACCTTACCAAATTTGGATCCTACTCCTTCTAAGATAAGCCGAATGACTGCATCTCAACTTCTATTAAATGCACAATTTTGTATTCTTGTACAAGTTTTCTTTATTTTATTTATGGGCTCAATTCTTTAGGGTTTAAGGCTTTATACATTATTTATAGTTTTTCCATTAGGGTTTAGAACTTGCTATAAGTAGCAACATTTGTAATAACATATCAGACAGAAACAGACGAACCAAGACATCATATTTTACAGTGAAACTTTCCTCTTTTGAGCAAGGCTATACTTAAGCTCTTAGAGCTTGTTTTGCTGGATTATTGAGTGTTGATTAGACTCTTTAGTCTTTCCCGTGTTCTTATTAATCTTGTTCTTAATAATGTGGTGAACCCTTCATTTAAGCCAATTAAGTGAGTTGTATCTAACCCTCATTTGAATCTTGAGCAACATTTAATGTTCATGAGTTATATTGAAGTCTATTTCGAGCTTAAGCCCCTGATTGTGTTTGTGTCTTGGTACGTGATATTCATACACATTCACGTTCAAAACCCTTATTTTACCCCTCCCCCTTCATATTCTTGTTGAACCCCAAATACCCATTCTTCTTTCCGAGATCTACTGCCCTCAATATGCATCAACTGGATTTCTTTGTGAAAATGTATTTCGTGAAATACAAAATTTAAATTTATGATTAAAAACCTAAGTGCTAGAATTCAATTATGATTGGTGCCAATGAATCTCTAATCCTTACTTCGGAGGGCATTAAATTCTATGTTATATGTAGCACTAGTCAACTGCATATATTATTTGGCATACTACTTGTTCATGCATTCATATGTTTGTTAATAAATTATTTGATAACCTGTTTGTTGATATAATTTGAGGGATATCTCACTAAGCTCGTGTAGCTTACTCCCCATCGGTTTTCTCTTGTAGGTTAGTTGATAACTAGGCTTAGGTTGAGAGCCAAGTGTTGAGTACAGCATTGAGATGCGGTTTAGTAAGGGATACTGATTCTTTATGGTTCTAAGGAACTGTAGAATATTGGATGTTGTTAGTGGTTTTTAGAAGTTGGGAATGTCCTATAAAGAAAAGAAAATTGCTTAGTGCCAAGGCCATTCCAATGCGGCCACTCCAATACCTAAGTCAGTAAGCAGGAATAAAGAAAGTAAAGTGAGTGGTCAAGAGTTATCAAATGTCTCTTATAGAGTTTCTTTCCCGTATTTTTAGGAGACTCTTATGTCTAAAGTAGCAGTTACTAGAATCACTGTCATAGAAGTTTCTTGACTAGACACCTAGAAGTTTCTTGACTAGACACCATCCTTGAAATGTAGGGAGAGCAAGCAGTTATGTAATATAACCATGCTTGTGATAACTGTTCGTGCCATGAACTTGAATTCAAATCAAGAATTCAACTTGAAGGCTAAGGTTAAAAAGCAATACAAGGAGTTCGAAGGCCTAAGGGAAGAGCCATAGAAAAAGAAAGAAGAGTGCTAGGGGCTAGGCCAAACTCTTTACATGATGAGTGATGAAGAGGATAAGCTCAGAATGTAAATCAAAGAGTTAGAGACCAACAACACGAGATTACAAGGCTGTGTTGTCAAGTTAGAGGAGATTGTCAAAAGAGTACCCTTTATCGAAGAGGCAGTCAATATAGTCATTCCTAGTCAGTAGCACGAGAGATTATTATGAAAGAAGTTTCTAGAGAGGGTCTAAGTAGCAAGAGAAGAGATCCTCAAGCATCACCTTGATTACAATCTCTCTTGCCTTGACTTCGCCGACATTGGTGACAAAGTCAACAGTTATAACGAAGACAACGACGATGAAGCAAGCATCGAGATTGTTACTAAAGGTGATAACAAAGTTCATGTTAAGGATCTAGGGGAAGATGAAGAACGTCTATCAAAAGAAATCCCTTATGAACAAAAAGAGAAATTAACTGGCTTTAAGACCCTAAGCGTCGAGAAAGAAGTTTGCTTGGAAAAAGCCCCAACCTCTTATCCAAAAATTACTTTTGCTCACTTTAAGAATAAGCCGTAGGATTTTCTTTATATTCCTTATGCATTGCATTCCAAAAAATAGGTCAAATATTTGTAAAAATACATTGTTGAATGAAAAGCATCTTTCATATAATTGTTTCCAATACATTTTATTTCACGCATTGCGTTTTATTTCACACGTTCTTATTCATTAGCATGTTTTATTTCACACACTAAATATTACTCAGTATGTTTTACTTCACATGGACTAGCCGTATTACTCGGCTGTTGGATTAATTTCTGTAGTTCGCTAACCGCGATAGGTTAGAACTTACGTCAGTTCATTCATCGTACAATCTAGAACTCATTAACTCAACAATCATAAAAAGATCATGAAATATAATAAGACTTCAAATATAATTCTCATAAATAAGTAGACTATCGTCTTACAAGTAAGTAGAGATAAACATCATTTGAACAATCAATTGAAATATAATTTCAAGTTCTTAGCATTCTACGCTCGAGGGATGATTGATCCATCCAACTTTTCTAGTCAATAGGCCCCCTCGACAATGACTTCCAAGACCCTAACAGGATCCTCCCAATTCATGCTAAGCTTTCCTTGACTCACTTACACGCTAGTTGCTTCTGTCTTTTAGTAAACCAGATCTTTAGGTTAAAAAACCTTATGCTTTACCTTCTACTTATAATACCTAGCCGCTCTATGCTGATAAGCCGCAACCCTAGTTCTTGGAATATCTCTTATTTCATTAATGTTGTCTAAATTTACCATTAATCCAACGTGATTAATCATCACGTTGAAGTTCTACGTCTGCAGATTAGGCAAATCCAATTCAATTAGCAAGACTACTTTCGTACTGTATGTTAACTTGAAGGGGGTCTCCCCTATTGCAATTCTGTAAGTGGTTTAGTACCCCCATAAGACATTCGGCAATTCATTGACTCATCTCCCTCTAACTTGCTTTACTTTTCTTCTTAGGTCATGCAAGATGATCTTGTTCACGGCCATTCATCTGAGGGTATGCTACGAACGTATAGTTCAGGCGAATGCCATACTTCTCACAAAATGCTCAAAACTTGTTACTATCAAACTATGGGCCATTATTTGAGATTATCATGTAAGGAACTTTGAATCTTGATAATATGGAATTGAAAACAAATGCTTCCGCTTTCTACTCGATGATCTTTGCCACTACCTCAACTTTTTCCCATTTGGTAAAGTAATCCATGGTAATAATGACGAATTGTCATTAGGTAGTAGATTTCGAAAAGGGTCTAAGAATATCCAATCTCTACTACACAAAAGGCTAAGGACTATATAGGCTACATAGTTCAATTGCATGAGCATGACTTAGTGACTCGTGCTTTTGACACTATAGATAGTGCTAAACAGCTTTCTTTGCATTAGCTCTCATGGTTGGCCAATAATAGCTGAGTTACAATGCTTAAACATATAGTATCTGCTCTTTTACGTGGTTACTACGTACATTACCATGCAATTCAAATAGCACCCTCTAAGCATCTTTCAAAGGAAGGCATTGAAGATAAGGTTATGATATGCTACATTTGTACAACTGACCATCAATCAGCGTATAATTCATGGCTTGGTAAACCAATCTTTGCACTCCTTTCTTATGATCAAGGAGAGTACCATCTCTTAAATAATCTACTAGGCAATCCATCCAAGATTCTTCTTATAGGCAAGGAGCCAATTCATAGCTCTACGAGAGAGTAGATAAACTTTTCTAAGGAAGAAATTTGATAAAAAGTTTGTCACTTAAGTCAGGGAATGCCATACTGGCTAATTTTGACAATGCATCAACAACAATATTCTTATTTCTTGGAATCTTATGGATTAAAAAAGATTGAAATTCTTCTTTGAACATTCATACCATCAACAGGTACTTGCTCATTTCTTCTTCCCTTGCCATATAACTTCCTGTGACTTGATTCACCACCAATTGTGAATCAAAGAACACTTCAAGTTTCTTAATACCAATCTCTTTTGCCAATTTCAGTCCGGCAATCAAAACTTCATACTCTGCTTCATTGTCGCTGACCAAGAATTCAAATTTTAAAGCAAAATTAACTTTAACATTATAGGGGCCTTGAAGAACAAGGCCTACACCACTTCCTTCTCTCGTCGAAGAACCATCCACCTAAAGTTACCAAATAGGTTTCTCAGCTACCTCCACACAATCTTCCTCACCAGTAAACTTGGCTATAAAATCTACCAAAACTTGAGCTTTCAGTGCCATCCTGGGTTTATATTATACACCATAGGTACTTAGCTCTAAAGCATATTTCATCATCCTCCCGAAAGAGTCAAGCCATTGTAATGCCTGTTACAGTATCTAATTAGTGAGCATTATGATCTAGTGAGCCTCAAAATACGGCTTCAACTTCCTTGCCAAGAGAACTACTGCTAAAACAAATTTCTCAATTTTTGTGTATAAAAGTTTTAACCCTTACAAAACATGACTTACATAATAAATGAGTTGATGCTCTTTGCAGTCAATTCGGACCAATACAGAAGAAAGAGCTCGGCAGTTGACTGATAGGTACAAATATAAATTCTCTCCAGAGATGGGTGTCGAAAGTATTAAGGGTAACGCAAGGAATTCTTTAAGATCATTGAAAGAACTTTTGCAATCATCGAACCAATTGAATTCTTTCAAATTCTTTAAGATTTTAACGAATTCTACGTACCTATCCATGCTTCTTGACACAATCCTATTGTGGGCAACTATTCGCCCGGTGAGGCCATCACCTACTATCACCCAATCCTCGTTCGAGCATCACCTTTGCTGTCACCCAAGCAACACCCATCTGCTCGCCCGTGCTATCGCCTAGCACCACCCATCCGCTCGCTTGTACACACACCCAGGCGTTCGCCCATACACACACCGAAGCATTCACCCATATACACACCTAAGTGCTCATCGGTGCACGCCCTAATCATTGCCTAACGTTGCCCAGTGTACGCCCAGTTGTCGCCCGTCACCGCCCCACCGACACAATCCGACATAGGTAACTTTTCAATAAATTTTTTTATTATTTTATTTTATTTCATTAATTCTTATTAATTAGTTATATTTGTTTCCTTTATTAACTTGTTTTTTATTTAAGTGCAAGTTTCTGGTTATTTTATTTTTTCGTTGCAATTATTTAGTTAAATTAGTTTTTTTGAAAAAAAAAAATCGTGTTTTTTTTTAAATATATTTTTGACACTTAGGGTTTTGTTTAAATAAAAAATCTAAATTGAGTTTTACAAAAAGATTTAGTTAATTAGAGTTTTTGTTAATTTAGAAAAATTAGATTTTTTTAAAGATATTTGTTCTCAAAATAATAAATTGATAAAAAAACACAAACTTGGCTCGGTTTTTCAAAATAAAAATAACCCACCCATTAAATATTTTATAAAAGAGAACTACGACTGGTTTGATTCCAATTAACAAGTACATAGGTACCCTCGAGATAACCGTTAAAAAAATTAAAAAAAAAAAAACCTTTTCCCCTCTTTTTTAGAAATTCGTAATAAAAAATAAAAAAAGTCATTTTTAGTTATTTTTGCTCGTTTAGATCTATTTTTAATATTTTTAGAAAAATTACAAAAATCTAATCAATTTCTTTTAATTTTCACATGGTGAATTAATCTTAATAAGTTAGCCCCCAAACCCAGTTTTCTGATTTAATTTTCTAAAAATCAATTTTTTTAGGATACCCATAGACTAGTGGTCAAATTAGAGTTTTCCTACTCAAAAACCCTAATTTTATTTTTTACCAATTGAACTGATTGGTAACTCCATTCTTTTTTTTTTTAAATAATAATTTTCTTTTCCTTAGTTTAATGTCGAGTAATCTATATTAAGTAGGCTGGACTTAATATAGGTTAAATTAAGAAAATTAAAACAAGGCTCGATCGTAGGACACATGATACCTATCACCTCAATTATCATTACACCACAAGCCTAATAACTGTCAAAAAGGTGTCAACTGTTGAATTTCTATCTCAAAATACGAATTAACAATCCATGCCACTATCAAATCAATGCATCATTGCCATCAGAAGCAAATTTGCAGTTTTAAGGGTGAGTTGTCCGTATTTAAAGGACTATTTGAAATCAAAATACATTTCTCCAGTTGCATCTCTAAATTTTCATTGGCTTTCTCATCTTCACTCTCATATTCTTCAACTTCTATGATATCATTTCTTATAACCATATAGGTATGGTTCGTAATGTAGTCCGTCAACTTGTCTTCTCTGATTTCGAAGCGATGGAAACTAAGGCCACTTCTCCTCCCTAAATAAGGAGCGAGACGGCATGTTCCTCTAGTAGCTTGGCCAACAGCGTTGAGGAAAGGTAGGACAAACTCACTCGGATAAACGCTCTGGCAATGGATACTTATCCCGAAGACAAAGAAGGCAGATCTTCGGTGAAATATCTATATAACAACATAGCTTACTTCTGCAACTCTCCAGATGGAATTGTAAGTTATGTCGAAAAAGTTCTTATCATGAAATACAACCAGTACTAGCAAGACCTTCCTAGAACGTGGAATCTTAGGAGGCTGAGAGAGGAGGAAAGGGTATATTTCCGAAGGGAGCATAAATTTCACATATACCTTAAATATTTGGATTTTGGGTTACACTTCCCCTTCTCAGTGTTTGTGAAGGGCTTCTTCAACTACTTTCAAGTCACGCTAAGTATGTTCTCACCAAACACATACTAACTTCTAGTGGCTTTCAAGATAGTTTGTGAAGAAGTCAAAGTTAGGGCTACGCCTCAACTATTCTAGTATTTCATAACCATTAGGACGCAACCTAACAGGTGGTACTTTGCCACTACAAGGTATAGGCGTAAGTTTATGGATGGGTTAGAGTCCAAGATCCACAAATGGCATGACAAATTGGTGTCGATAATGTCTAATGAGGAGTTGGACTTCTAGACTCAATAGACTAAGACGATCCATACGAAGGATATAGAATTGATGCTAAATGACACCGCAATAGTGAAGAAAATTCAAGAAAGGAGGAAGAACAAAATGTTCTTCTAGGATGCAAAGAGAATTATATGGCATTATGAAAGCGGAGAGCTAATCTTATCTAAAAAGGAAGGTACGCTAATAAGTTACCACCATGTAGAATATAGCTACAAGTGGAAAGCCGTTCTCGTTACTTGGGGGGAGAATTATTACCTTTAAGCCTTGCTCGGCACAAAGAATGTAAGTTTATTCTTTTCCCCTGCGTTAATATTAACGTGTTTGCTCATATTACAAATATGAGTGCTAGTGAGGTAAATCTTGCCAAGTTGCTAACCCAAGCCAAAGCTAAGAAATCAAAAGCTAATAAGAGGGCAACAACCGTAGCAACTACCACTCGACCTACTACTGTAAAGAAAATAATGAAGGAAGATGCAATAAAGCAGGCGACAGCATAAAAGAAAACCTCCCGACTAGCCAAGAGGCGAAAGGAAGGTAAGAAGACAATGCCGACTGAAGTCACTCATTTTGAGGAGGCTCCAGTCAAAAATATTCAACCTTCTACTGAGCTAAGAAAGGATAGTCGAGAGACACAACCATGTAATGAGACTAAAGATGTCATTGCTGCTAAAGGGTCGTCATTGGTGGTTGTAGCGAGGTCGAGTGCTAATAAGAGACCAAGGAAGGAACTCGCTAGCTAACTACCTGCCAAAAGGTATAAGTGTTTGGATGAAAGGACAAAGGAGGTAATGTGGTCCAAAGCTCTCAACATTAGCAGTGCCAAATTTGTTGCCAATAAGGAGGTCGATGAGTACTTCGTCCCATGTTAGAGCCATAACATTTTAGATATCGATTCAACCTTAAGAGGCAGGACAAAATCTTTGGCCTTAATGAAAGGAATTATTCTTTCGAAGGACAAAGAAATGGCTAAAAAGGAAGTTGATAGGGTCGACGGTTGCAATAAGGTCCATATCACAACCAAGTTATATGACGTAAGTATCCATATCTATTTTTTAAATATTGAATTTACTCAATTGTTGATATTCCTTTTCTTTTTTAGATAAGCAGCCACATTCCGATGGCTTTGGATGAGGCCGATAAGGAAACTAAGAAGGTGAGATCGATAGTAGTCTTCATGTGTTCTGTCAAACCACTTCCAATACTCATCATATTAAATGAAATTGTTGTACAAAATCGAGGATACATATAATGCATCCAAAGCCCAGATTGCTGCTGCCAAGAATGCAAGGATAAGGGCTAAGATAGAAGCGAAAAAGTTCCAGGAAGACCTTGATGCCAAAAAATTGGAACATACCTTAACTATCGATGAAGCCTCAAGCCTAAAGGCTAAGATTGAAGAGCAATACAAAGAGTCCAAAAGCCTAAAGTAGGAGCTACAGAAGAAGAAAGAAGAGTGCTGGAGGCTGGGCCGAACTCTTTGTACGATGAGCGATGAGAAAGGTAAGGTCAGAATGCGTATTAAAGAGCTGGAGACCAACAACTTGAACTTACAAAGCTACATTGCTGAGTTGGAGGAGACTATAAGGAGAGGACCATTAGTAGAAAAGGCTCTTGATGTAGTCACTCCTAGTCGATAGTATGAGAGACTTCTACAAAAAAAGTTGTTGGAAAGGGTCTAAGCGGCAAGAGATGAGATCTTAAAGCTTCACCCTGATTACGATCTCTCCTACGTTGGCTTCACTGATGTTGAAGACAAAGTCAATAGTACTGACAAAGACAATGACGATGAGGCAGGTACTAAGATAATTATGAAGGGTAATGACAAAGCTCATGTGGAGGATTTAGGGAAAGATAAAGAACGTCTATCAAAAGAAATCTCCTATGTGTGGAAAAAGAAATCTACTAGCTCTGAGACCCAAAGCACCAAGAAAGAAGTTTACTTAGAGAAAGCCCTAGCCTCCAATCCAAAAGTTACTTATGCTGACTTTAAGAATAGGTCTTAGGATTTTCCTTATATTCTTTGTTCATTGCTGTCTCTACTAGGCCGAGTATTTGTAACAATACTTTGTTGAATGAAAAGTATCTTTGATATTAACTGCTTTGAGTACGTTTGATTTTATGCACTGCGTTTTTCCAGCATGTGTGATGTACGTGTTTTATTTTACACGTTCTTATTCGTTAGAATGTTTTATTTCACACACTAAGTATTTCTTGGCATGTTTTATTTCATATGCCTAATTTATGCATCTTTATAGACTGTCTGTTAGCCATTTGAGATGTGGACTAGCTGCATTACTTGGCTGTAATATGCAATTCGTTAACTACGTTGGGCTAGAACTTACATCAATTCATTTGCCGTACCATCTAGAACTCACTAACTCAACAACAATAAAAAGTACAAGAAACATTATAAGATTTCAAACATAATTCTCATAAAAAAGTAAGATTCGTCTTACAGGTATGTAAGCCATCACCTTACAAACAAATGGAGATGAACATCATCCAAACAATTAATTGAAATATAATTTCAAATTCTCAACATTCCATGCTCGAAGATGATTGAAATAATTAATTGCCATTAATCCAACTTAATTAACCATCATGTCGAAGTTTTGCATCCATAGATTAGGCAAATCTAACTCAATTAGCAACATTGCTTTCGTATCGTATGCTAACCTGAAGGGAGTCTCCCCTATCATTGTTTTGTGGGTGGTTTGGTACCCCCATAAGACATTTAGCAGTTCATCGGCCTATTTCGCTCTAACTTGATCTACTTTCCTTCATAGGTCGTGCAAGATGATCTTGTTTACAGCTTCGACTTGTCCATTCATCTAAGGGTATGCTATAGATGTATAGTTTAGGCGAATACCATACTTCTCGCAAAATGCTTAAAACTTATTATTGTCAAACTATGGGCTGTTATCTGTGATTATCATGTAAAGAACTCCGAATCTTGATATTATGGAACTAAAAACAAACACTTCCACTTTCTGCTCGGTGATCTTAGCCACTGCCTTGGCCTCTAGCCAATTGGTAAAGTAATCCAAGGCAACAATGACTAATTGTCGTTGGGCAGTAAATTTCAGAAAGGGTCCAAGAATATCTAACCCCCATTGTGCAAAAAGCCAAGGGCTGGATAGTCTATATAACTCAGTTGTAAGCGCATGACTTGGTAACTCATGCTTCTGGCACTAAAGATAGTGCTGGACAACTTCCTTTACATCTTCCCTCATGGTCGACCAATAATAGCTAAGTTACAATGCTCGAACATATAGTGTCTGTGCTTTTACATGGTTACAGCATACACCACCATGCAATTCAGATAACACCTTCTAGGCATCTCTCAGAGGGAGGCATCAAAGATAATGTTATGATATGCTGCGTTTGTACAGTTGACCATCAATCAGCGTATAATTCGTAGCTTGATCAAGCAATCTTCATGCTCCTTTCTTGTCGTTAGGGAGAGTACCGTCTCTTAAATAATCTATTAAGAGATCCATCTAAGATTCTTCTTTCGGGTAAGGAGCCAATTCACAACTCTACAAAAGAGTAGATAAACTTTTCTATGGAATAAATTTGACAAAAAGTTTGTCATTTAAGTCGAGGAATGTCATATTGGCTAATTTTAACAACTTACGGGTAGCAATATTCTTACTTCTCGGAATCTTATAGATGGAAAAAGATTGAAATTCTTCTACGAACGTTTATACCACCAACAAGTGCTTACTCATCTCTTCTTCCCTTGCCGCATAACTTCCTGTAACTTGATTCACTACCAATTGTGAATCAAAGAACACTTTAAGTTTCCCGGCACCAATCTCTTTTACCAATTTCAATTTGGCAACCAAAGCTTCATGCTTTACTTCATTGTTGTTAGACAAGAATCCGAATTTTAAAGCATAATGAACATTGACATTATGGAGGCCTTGAAGAACTTGCACCACTTCCTTCTCTCGTTGAAGAACCATATACATAAAGCAACCAGATAGGTTTCTTGGCAACCTCCATACAATCTTCCTCACTAGTGTATTCGACTATAAAATCTATCAGCACTTGAGCCTTCAATGCTATTCTAAGTTTGTATTGTATACAATGGGCACTTAGCTCTAAGGCATATTTTATCATCCTCCTAAAGGAGTTAGGCCTTTGTAATGCTTGCCACAATGGTTGATCAATAAGCACTATGATCTGGTGAAGCTCAAAATATGGCTTTAACTTTCTCGTTGATAGAACCACTACTAAAATAGATTTCTCAATTTTCATGTACCAAAGCTTTGCCCCTTCCAAAACATAACTCACGTAATAAACGGGTCGATGCTCTTTACTGTCAATTCAAACCAATACAGAAGAAAGAGCTTGGCAGTTGTTCAACAGATATAAATATAAACTCTCTCCCGAGATAGGTATCAAGAGTATTGGTGGTGACGTATGGAATTCTTTGAGAAAATTGAAAGCTCTTTCGTAATCATTGGACCATTTGAATTCTTTTGGATTCTTTAAGATTTTAAAGAATTCTGCACACCTATCCGCACTTCTCAACATAAATCTATTAAGGATGGCTATTCGTCCGATGAGTTCCTACACTTCCTTGATTGTACAAGGGGATTTCATGTTCCTTATCATCTCAATCTTTCTTGAGTTAGCCTCAATGTTGTGTCGAGTGACCATGTATCTTAAAAATTTTCTTGAAATTGTGCCAAAGACACACTTCTACGGGTTAAGCTTCATGTTGTATCTCCTTAGCGTAGCAAATGTCTCCTCAAGATTGGTAAGATGCCAATCCTACATCACACTCTTCATAATCATGCTATTTTCATATATTTCGACGTTTCTATAAATCTGAGGTTTGAACATCTTGGTGACAAGTCTCTAGTAAGTTGCACCAATGTTTTTCAACCCAAAAGGCATCACCGTATAACAATATATTCCAAAATTAGTAACAAATGATGTATATGGACTTCATCCTCCTTATCCATATTGATTTGGTTGTAACCAGAGAAAGCATCCATAAAAGAAAGTAATGCAAATCCTAAGGATAGGCCTTGTTGAGATCTATGACATCTATGTACATTCACCATTTGCCGTTAGACTTTTTGACTAGTACACAATTAGCTAGCCAAGTTGTATAAGGCTCTTCTTGAATAAGCCCTACCTTTTATAGGTTCTGGACTTCTTCTTCTATTGTTGCTTGTCTCTCTATTGTATTTGTTAGATCGCTTTTGCACTCAAATCAATCTAGGGCCTATGTACCATGACTTCTCTCAGGATACCCGACATGTCTAAAGGGGACCATGCAAACATGTCAATGTTGACTCGTAAGAAGTCAATCAAAGATTGTCAAATATCTGTTGATAAGGGTTTCCCTATCCTTGTTGTTTTCTCAAGGTAATCTCTTAAAGAAATTTCCTTGATATCACTCTTGGAATTTTCTAAGTCAACTGACTTGCCTTCCAAATAGGTTTCTACCTAAAATACTTCTTCTCGTCTTAAGGCCCTCATATATAAAGACCATACCAATTACTAATCCCCTTGCACACACTGACTCTCGTGGGAGTAGGGAACTTAGCTTTAAGATGTGCAATTGAAGGGACAATGTTGAATAAATGTTAACACAGTCGTCCCATGATCATATTGTATGGGGCCAACATTTGACGATGAGAAAGTCCACTTTATCCTCTACGACATGCTTGTCATCATAGATGTGTATCAGCAAAGAAATTACTCCAACTACTTAGACAAGTTGATTGTTGAAGGCATACAAATCATACTTATAAGATCTTAACTATGCTTTGATCTGGGGTCTCATCTAGTTGAATGCATGTTAAAAAATGATATCTGCCAAATTTCCTATGTAAACAAGAATTTTCTTGACCTCGAAGTTGGTAACTCTTGCACTGATAACAAGTGCATCATCATGCGACCTCTAAATGCCCTCAAAGTTTTCCTCTACAAAAGAGATTGTGTTACCGATCTTAAACTTCTTGCCTTGGATGTTGCAAACATAATTTTTTGCATTAGTCAAGCTCTTCAAGCTTGATTGGCCTATAGTAGGTCCATTGGCAATGATGTTAATCACTTTGTTGGATGCTCTGTTGGAATTCAAATCCCTTGTATCTCTTCTAGCAATAGCTAGCCGAGTGTCATTCTGTTATTCCTCACGTCTCTTCTAAGACAGTCTCTCAATATTCTCGACATCATGTACTAGGAACTTTCGCAAATGCCTATGTTGAATTGCATTCTTGAGTTGGATGCACTCATTTGTGTTGTGACCTTTGTCGTAGTAGAAATCACAATACTTATTGGAATTTCTCCTTGAGGGATTTCCTTTAATTTTTTCCAGTTACTATAGAAGTCTCTACCTACATACCTACACCAATATGTTTGAAACTGGACGATCGATGAGCACGTGGGATGAAAGTATCAGAATCCTTAGTCCCTTTCTCTCGGCATTCGAACTTTGATCATTATCTGTATCGAGTCTATCCTTTGCACTTTCGCTCTTGTCATTTTTCCTATCTCCTCTATACTGATCGGCTTCTTGCTGGGCCTTTATGTTATCCTCCTAACAAATGTATGAGGTGGCCTTAGCTAAAGTTCTTGGCTTATTCTTTGCGAGAGACTTGAAAAAGACTCCATGAGGCCTAACTCCATAGATTACAGTGTTGAGAGCCACATTCATATCCAATTCTAGGATTTGAACTATCTCAACCATAAACCTAGCTAAGTAGTCTCTAATTGACTCATCTAATCTTTGTTTGATTGTGTTAAGGATTGAGGAATCCTTAACAGGAAGCTTACTTGCAAGGAAGTGTTAAAGAAACACTTTTGCTAGTTGATCAAAACAAGAAATGGTATTTAGTTTCAAATGTTTGAACCATGTATTAGCTGCATTCCTCAAAGTTGAGGGAAAATATTGATAGGCCATTGCATCACTCAAACTATGTGACTTGGCCAATGTACAGTATATTCCAAATGGTCTTTGAGATCTTTCGTCTTGTTATAAGTTTCAAACTGTAGCAGCATAATGTGCCAAGGTATCACTTCCTCCAAATTCTCAGGAATAAAGAGACTCTTCTTGATTTGGAATTGCTTGTTCGTTGCAGCAGGGGTGCTAACATGCCAAGGTCCCACATGGTGCACTTGCTATAGTTGCTTGCCTTTATCATTATTTTTTAATGCAAGAGCCAAGGGTCTTGTCACAAACTCACTTACTTTTTCGGTAACTTAGGTGAATAAATTGAATCATCGCTAGTCTCAGAGTCGTAATCATCATGCTCTTTGTTCTAATTTAGATTAATACTATGATGAAGAAGGTTAAGGATCTGTTCATGTTTTTTGTTTAATTCTTGGTTTTCCTTAGCCAAATCGAGGCAAAGTTGCTCGAGTTTAGCCAAACATTGCTCATTAGTATGCTGACTCCCCCTCTCAAGGTGTTAAGAAGAAGTGCCACACCTATACTCCTAGTCATCTTAGTTTTAACCATGTAGGTATGTTTAGGGAAAAACAAATAGCACCAAATGTTGTTGGTGGATTTTGGAAGTTGGGAATTTCTTGTAAAGAAAAAAAATTACTTGGTACTAGGGCCAATCTAGTACAGCCACTCTGATGCCTAAGTCAATAAGTAGGAATGAGGAAAGTAAAGTGAGTTGTCAAGAGTTGTTAGATTTCCCTTACAAAGTTTCTTTCCCATATTTATAGGAGATTATCATATCTGAAGTAACAGTTATCAAAATAATTATCAGGACACATAGAAGTTTCTTAACTAGACACTATCCTTGAAATGTGGGGAGAGCAAGTAGTTATGTAATATAACCGTACTCATGATAACTGTTCATGCCATGAACTTAAATTCAAATCAGGAACGGATCTTTGTTACTCGGTGGAATGCCAAAAATGTCAATTACTCGACGAAATGCTGAGAGTGTAGATTACCTGGCCTATCAACAGTTGAATGGACAAGTAAGTGAAGCTATATCAACGCTTATCAAACCAAGTGGACAAAAACTGATTATCAACATTGGATATTTATAGTTATTTATATTTTACAATATGTTAATTAATTAAAAATTGCAAACCCTAGTGATAAATTATTTAGAGTCTTGTAATCTCTAACTTATAAGGTAAATTTCGTATCATGATGCACATATGATATGAAAATTTTAGCTATTCCTACTAGACCCCCTATAAAATCTTAACAAAAGTGGTATCAGAGCTTTAGATTGTTAAAACTAGAAAAAACCGACTAAATGGTGAGATGAGGTAGAACCTAGGTAGAATTAGAGTAAAGATTAAAAGCCTTAGATACTTAGATCATATACTATATTTAGTATCACTTATATGTAGTGTATCTATGTTATAAGTATGTATATCCTTTACCTATTAAACTCCTTCATTTCCTAGATATTGTTAGTGTTATTACTCTCAAAAGACTTACAACTGTAAGTTTGAAGTGTTAAACCAAGGATATAAGGAACAAGTGTTGAAAAGGGAACAAAAAGGAGATGTCCCTGATTGTGTTAATTTGAGAAGAAATATTTGTATCAGGGATCAAGAGTGCAAGGATACCCTAAGTTTATGTTAAAAGTTCAAAATGTATTGATTAGAGGTTTACCAATTTTGGTGGTTCCGATAACATTTGGAATTGGGAATTTAATAGCATAGATGGAATTGAAAATTGTACTGTAGTAGTTAATTGCAAATTTGATTAGGTGGTTAATCAATTTGAAGCACAAGGTGATATTACCAAGATGTGAATCATTCTTATTATATTGGGTAATTATAGCATGAAGAGGATGATTGTATGAGGTCTTAAAGGGTAATTACCTTCGAGTTGTAATGCATAAGAATTGTGTAAAAGATGTATGATTGATGTAAGAAGTAAGTTATTAAGACGATATGAAAATAAGTACCTTTAAATGAGTAACTAAAGACAATTATGTACTGGAGACTAGGTGTATTGGAATGTTTCAACTATATAACTAGAAGTTCTAATCTTTGAAAATGGCAACAACAATTCCAATGGAGAATTCAAATTGTGTGATCAGAGATTTAGAAAATGTTGTGATAGTAAGATTGCAAATCCAAATTGTTGACCTAATAGATTAAAAGAATGAACTATGAGTGATATTATGCAAATTTCAATCATGATACTACAAGAAGGAATGTAGGATTGAACAAGATACGTAAGAATCAAATGGTGAACAAAAGGTGCACATCTAGGAAATGAAAAATTATAATGATGTAAGAATGATTGAATCGGATATTTGATGAAGGTGAGTTTGAGAATTTGTGAATTATGAAGTCTATTTCAAATGAAAGAATTAAAATAATTGTTAAGGTGAAAGTAATTATTCGTACAATAGTATCTAAAAGTGATGATCGAGGATCTAAGTACATATAGTAAGTAATACTGAAGTGAGTAAGTATTACCTTGGCAGGACTATGGATAGTAAAAAGGATTACAACACCTACCTGACCTCAAGAGACCAAAGAACTTTAGGTCATTCAAAGAATAACCCTAGAGAATTAGAGTTGCAAAGGAAGACATTCCCTAATTTTATTGAGGAAAATAATTTCTTTATAGGTAAGAAGAATATCCCATTTGAAGTAAAAGAATTGTTGGCCCGAATTGAGCTATCATTTGAAGCTTATAAAATTCCCAAAGACTTAAAACTAACATGCGGGACTTTTATGCTAAAAGATGATGCTCGATTCTAGTGGAACCTTAAAGGAGGGACCTTATCCCCTCGTATCACTTAGAGTGTAGTTAGAAAAGAATTTCAAAACGAATATGACACAAATGGAAAAAGAAAGTGGTTAACTGGAAAATCGGGGTCATCTACACATAAGTTAAAAATGAAAGAGACAGCTAAAGCAAAATGTTGGAGATGGGTCGATGGTACTACCCAAAGAATAGCTCATGATTGCAAAACATGTGTTTCATTTATGGGAAGAAAAGACAACATAGGATTCAACAGTGCCTCATGAAGAGTGAGACATATTATAACCATGGAGATCATAGAAATGTCTTTATTTATTGTCTTAACAGGTAAGCAACCCAGAAGATGATAACTCAATATATTTAATATACCATTGTAGAAAGTATTAAGAGATGATAAAATCTTTTATCAAGCTATTAGAAGTAAAAAGAGGGATATATGACTATTTAGAATATTTCTAGTAGAATTAGTGTTGATGATCATATATTATGTATCCATGAAGAAATAGATGATGTTGTATAAAATGAAATGGTGTTTTAAGAGGAAGAATGCCTTAATGTGCAATAACTGTGGTAAGCGCAATCATGATATTTCTAAATACTATCGAAAGAGAGTAACTCAGGAAGAAATCTAATGACTTATTGAGGAACTCTGGAGATTTGATGTAACCAGTATAAGGAGATTACGTATATGAAATATGTTATATGGACCTGTTATGATGTTTATAAGTATGTACTAAATACTGATGAGAAGCTTGTTGATTACATGTAAACTATTTGCTGAAGAATGAGGAAAAAGTTTTTGTAGGGATCTATTTCAGTTAAGTTTTGAGGATGAAACTTTTTGTAAGGGGAGAAAGATGTAAACCCCACTAATCTAGCCTTCTAGATATAGAATTGAACTTACGTATTGTAAATAATTTGCTTAAGTCAATAGAGCCAATAAATTTAAAACTGATTAAAATCTTAAACTCAAAACCTAAAAAGAATATGAAAAACTCTAACTTATTAATCAAAACTCTAATCAAGTGTGAAAACTTAAAACCCTATATATGTGTAACTATAAGAGATTGTGTAAACCCTATAAAGTTTTGGTATGTACCTTAAATTAGATCTGAGTGCCCTAGATAACTTTATGAGTTGATGAGGCTGAATTAGTTAAAATTTAATTAAATCATAAACTCAAATATAATACAATTGAGAAAAACCCTAAAAAAATTGTATCGAAATTTTGATTGCGTACAAAAACCCTAAACCTTATATACACGTAAACATAAAAGATTAAACTCAAACTTGACAAAAACCCTAAAAGTATAAACCTAAACTTATAAAATATATAAGTTTACTCCAATAGTGGTAAAACCCTAATTGGACTCAGTTATCGACCAACACGTATAATCATGTAAAATCGTTAATAAATGAGTAAAGATAACTCCCAAAAATTTATAAACATAAAGAGTAACAGATTAATTAACAAAATTTATAAAATTACAAATAGTATTTTGTAATTATTGATAATTCCATAATTATACATTTAGAAAAGTCAACCTATTAATTTTTAATTTTCCTCTTATCTTTTTCCTTTTCCCTTTTTCTTTCTTTTTCTTTTCTTCCCTTCCACATTTCTTCTCATGGATTGGTTTCAATTGCCACTTGTTTGTTTTCTTTTTTCCACATGTGATTAATTTAAGTGGCCTAAGATTAAGCAAAAAGGATAAGGTTGAAGTCTAATCACATTTACCATCTATCTTATCTTTTTTTTTAACTATTTACTTTTTCCTTCTTGTTTCTTTTGTTGATTGAAATTGTGTACTTGTACTTTGTGTTTTTTTTTTTTAACACTTCAAGGACATAAGACGCAAAATAATATACACTTGTACCCTCCTAAAACCGAAAGCTTCTTACCTTCTTACTTTCATCTTTTTGAATTTTTTTTTTTTCTTTCTTCTACTTACCCACAACAATTTTAAGAAGAAGAAGAAGCTCTTGATCCTTATTCATCAAGATACAAAAGAGTAATTAATTAATATGTATATTGCATTTATTATACAACACCCATTTGTTATGTGCTCATTTTGTTATTTACGAATTTTGAAGTATTATGTTAAAGAGATTATATGTATTGCAACTGTAAACCCCGCAAATTTAGCTATTTAAGAATAGAATTGAACCCTAATATTATAGATGACTTGAAGAGTCATTAAAGCCGAGTAAGATAAAAATTTAATAAATCATAAATTTAAATATATTATAAATAGTAAAAACCTTAGAAATTGATCAAAACTCTACATCGCATACTAAAACCCTAAAACTGACTTACACGTCATTAACCAAAATTAAACCCGAATTTGATCGAAACCTTAAAATTATAAAAATAAACCTATAAAATAATTAAATGTTACTCAATAGTGATAAAATTATAGTCGATTGCAATTTCTACTAAAATGCCTATTTGTGCGAAATTATAACGAAATCGCTATAATAACTTGTAAAAATTATAATTGTAACGGATACCAATTAAATTGATAAAATTTCACAAAAATTTGAAAATTAATTTACGAGGAGAATCGTTATAATTTATATGATTCGAAAAATTACATATATTTATTAATAATTTTCATTTTCCTTCTCTTTCATTTTCAATTTATCTCTTTTCACTCTTTTCTTCTTTTTCACAATTGCAACATTCTAGAAACCAATTGCCGCTCACGTAAAGAAAAAAAATTTGCCATGTGTTGATTGGAAAATAAAAGAAAAATGAAAAATAAAAAAAAATTGGATAAATACTTAGCTTAAATTTTAAGCTAACTCACATGTATAAAAGGAGGAAAAAAAAACAAAAGAAAAAGAAAAAAAATTTGCACAAACCGAAAACAGGAAGCAAACCGTAAGAGAAAAAGAGAAAAAAAGAAAGAAAGAAAAGAAGAAGGAAAAGAATTAGAAGAAAAAGGTAAATAAATTATTTAGTATAAATGTATGTATATAGTATATAGTATATACATGTATAAATATAGTATTTGTAAGGTATTTTTATACATATAACATTATTAATACATGTGTATATGCATAAACACTTAAATTGAATAATATATGCATGTATTAGGCTATGTATGTATACATGTATGAATATAAGTATATTATATGGAAAGAGTATGTATTATGTATTTTTTT
>JAMXBB010000001.1:71012694-71091088 GCA_024138015.1 Lumnitzera littorea | reverse complement strand
AACATCGTACTTTAGCTATCTTCTTCATTTTCAGCTTACTTGTATATGACTTCGATTTTCTAATTGACCTCTTTCTTTTTCCATTTGTGTCATATTTCTTTTTACTATCCATCCTTTTACTATCTACCATCCTGCCAAGGTAATATTTTCTCTCTATCAGTATTATTTAATAACCTATGTATTCAAATCACCAATCACCACATTTAAATACTATCATATGAATCATCACTTTCTCTTTATCAATTACTTTCATCAAAATGGTCTTCATGATTCATAAATTCTGAAATTCATTTTCTATGGACAATTCCAAATTGTTAGTCGACCATTACCTTAAGGTTCGTCTAATATGTCATGTTTACATTGATCATACCTAAATCTTAGGTATTACTACTAAAAACAAATAATTATTCCTCACAATTTTGTATTGTCATCCTCTTTATATTGTAATCACTTAACATAATCGAAAACTTTCATACCCTAAGCGATTCAAACCTTAATTTTTGAGCTCATACACAGATCAAATTACTATAAACAAGCACCAAACCCTATGTGAACCCTAAGTACACGTATAAGGCATATAGAATAGCTAAAGTATAGTATCAAAGTCCAACAAAACCATAAACACATCATAATTGCACTTAATTAGCCTAATCACCACCAATTACCCTAATCAAACCCTAATCCTTAACCAACCCCATTACATCTTGATTAGCTACAAGTCAAACATGATTAATCACCAAAAGACAAACTCTTAATCCCCTTTTAAAATATCTTGTACCCTAAGGAGATAAGATCTTGCCCAAATTGGCAAAAAGCACACAAGGTACATGGTCCCCATTTTGTACCTTGTCCTTAATTTCCTAAACAATCAAAGCTTATCTCCTTACCCTCTCTCTTTGCCACAATCGGCCATTCCGCTTTCTACCCTCATTTTTGTTTTCTTAAGCCCTACACACACTCACAAATACTCTCAAATCCTCTCAAAAATCCAAACACACAAAACTCCCACTCTTCTTCTTCTTCCTCCTTCGGCTACCACCAACCACCCTAACGCCAACCACCATAGCTTCATCATCACCACTCCAAATTACTCCACACCAAGTCTCACGCCATACACAGACTCTAAGCTAACCCATTAACACATACATACCCCCTTACACACATTAAGGCTTACAGCACACTTAACTTAAGAAGGCCCCCCATTACTTGCTCTGGTAAGAACTTATGTTAGGTTTTTCCTTTGTTTTCTTGCAAAATAATGTTAGATACTAATATCTTCTTTGATAAAACTTATTTTACAGTAACTCCATCAAAGCTCTAAGGTGTTTCAAGGAGGTCAACAAGGTTAGTACAAGAAAAACCCTTTTTAATGAAAGTTGTAACACAAATAGGGTAAGTAGCGTAGAGTAGCGTTAGTTTGAGTAGTGAATCATCAAGTAGGATGATAAAACCCCTATTCCCCATGCATGCCGCCCTTTGTATATCCCCTTACAACACTTCCACATGCTTTTATGTAGTGATTATGGTTATAAATTAGTAGAAACATAGGTTATTAAAGTAGAAACACCATAGAAATCAAGTATTGCATGAAAATGGAAGTTTTGACCCTAGAAACAACTCATGACTGCCACTTTCATGAACCCACCAGATCTAAAAATTTTTGTTTAGTAGCTTAATAACATGTTTAATTAGTATTAAGTATGGTTTAGGACTTAATTCATCAAGCTAAGTAGGCTAAAAAATGGTTAAGACCCTAAACTAGCTTAGTTCGTGATTATAGATTTAAGAATGGTGTTAATAACCCAAAAAACCATAATGAACACATTGTAACCATATTAAAAATAGGTTAAACTTAAGTTCAATGTAGGGCTTAAGTCCAAAAAGACAAGTAGGCTTGAGCCTAAGGCTCTAAATAGTGATCTAGAAACAAAAAGCCCAAAAGAACTAATTTTAGAGCCCATGTAACTAGATGACCAAATCTAAACTCTAAGTTAAAAGGCTTAGGAAGAATTGTTTAAAAGGCTCATCTAAAACACCTATTATAGGCCCCTTAATGCTTTAGGACCCTAAACTTAGTAAAAAGGCCTATTTAAACCTATAAAAGTGTCACTAAGTCCCACTTTAGAATTTTAAAATGTTAGGCAAAAAAAGCCTATTTAAAATACTTAAAAGAAGCTTAAAATTATCAAATATAAAGCATAAAGTCAAAAACCAAGCCTAAAACCCAAAATTAGGCCCAAATCCTACAGTAACTCAACTTACCATTTGGGCCTACGGCCTTGTAGGGCCCAAATGGAAAACTTGCTAACCTAAAAACTTAAAAACAACTTTACCAAATAAAAGAATAATCGAAAATGATGAAAACGACTATAAGATCATTGAAAATGGAGTTAAAATGAAGAAGATAAGCCCAAATTACGAAAAGAATTAACTCCAACATAATGAGTGGTAAGCCTAATTAATTGGTGCAAATAGAATACTTATAAAACTTAATTATCTTTTTTAGGGGACAAGGAGTTTGACTTAGACATGGAGTTTGACTTAAACATAGTAGAGGATTATTGGGACTATTAAGCATAATGGCTAAGTGAGTATATCACCCTTACTTTGCTTGTTTATGCTTATAGTTAACGGAATACTTAATTATATCCAATAACTGAAATTGTTGCATGTTGGGGCAAACGGAAAATTATGTGTTTGATATGATTGATCTTGTTTACAAAAATATCTTAAGTTGATATGAATATTATATACTTACTGCATTATAACTTAGGATCTTGGAGTATCTGTATATATATTGATTGGTCACCTATGAACTGAACTAATAAATACTTGACCTCTAATTAAATCGGACATGTATCGTATCTTATAACATGATAATATAGGCATTAACATCATGTAGTAGAACGGAGGCTTATGCTTAGTTGGATTCATATTGTATTTTGTGTATTGAAAATTGTTATTGTACGACATAGACATAGGACGTACGATGTACTTCATGCAACATGTTCTTGCCTTGACCTTTAAGAACTACTTGGCTTTAGGTAGTGCTGCCTTCTGCTTGAGGTCGTGTCATGTCTACTACTAATGGTGATATTGATGATAAGAGACTTGGATTTTGACGTGTTGAAATACTTCCTAACCCGACAACAATAGGTGTTAAAACTGCATTGTATACAGTTACTAGTAAATTGTATATGTTGTTGCTTTACATATGTTTATGCTTTACATATGTTTAACCATGCATTTATACGCTTACATAATAACTTGCTTCATATTGTTTGTTGTAAAGTGGGTAGGTTACTCATTAAGCAGTCGAGCTTACCCTCTTATAGTTTATTGTTGCAATAGGACTTGTGGTTGGAGTCGGGCCGCAGAATGCTCAAGGTCAGTAGCACCAGCTTAGGATTTTGGGATGTAAAGAGGACGAGAGCTTAAGTGAACCTTTTATTTATTATTAGACTCTCTTTATTTTCAGTTATTAAGTATTTTTAACTTGTTGAGTAGCTTAGACTACCTATGACTGTTTATCTTAGTATTGTATGACTAATTTAGGGGAAACCTAATATCTCCACTTATCTATGTTATGTTAGTAATTAATTAAATAACTTAACTTTAATTTATATGCTTTACTATTACTTAATGATAGTTACTAGGAAAAGGTTATTATTATGTAATCCCTCTGCTTGTTTATGCATTCATATATTTATTAATAAATTGTTTGATAACCTGTATGCTAGTATAGTATGAGAAATATCTCACTAAACTCGTGTAACTTAATCCTCAATAGTTTTCTTTTGCAAGTTAGTTGATAACTAGGCATAAGTTGAGAGTCGAGTGTTAAGTACAGTATTGAGATACATTAGAAGATAGAATTTAAAAATAGACTGTATAGACAGTTTGGACTATTAAATGTAATTATCATTCTTCTACTTAGAGTTTGTAATCTCAATTAATTTAAATTTTAGAACTTTATTACTTGATCTCGTTGTTTGATAGGGAATACCAATTCTTTGCAGTTCTAAAAAATCGTAGAATATTAGATATCTATAGTTATTCATATTTTACAATATATTAATCAATTAAAAATAAAAAACTCTAGTAATAAATTATTTAAAGTCTTATAATCTCTAACTTGTAAGGCAATTTTTGTATTGAATATGTATATAATATAAAATAAAAATTTTAGATAATTTTATTACACCTCCTAAAAGGTCTTGACAATTCCACTAACCGTTTCCGATTTTGTAAGCCTATATGCACAAGCCTGAAGGCCCAATTCATTCTAGTTCTTTACCTGCAAATTTGTAAGATGACGGATCCTATTGCTTTTGACTCACTATTGACAGTTGCTACTCCTACCGAGCTACCGAGAGGGGAAAAGAAAGTGTAAAGAACCTAAACATGAGTGTACAACGTGAAGAAGGATGAAGGAAAATATTTGTTTTTAATAATTATCCAAAAAAAATTGCGATTCTATAGAGGCTATAATTCATAAGTAGCTCCAATATAATTTCACATTTTAATCAAATGAATGCCTTTAACGTAAAGGAAGATCAATGCAAATTGCTATTTGGAATATAATAACAAAGGAAGATCAATGCAAATTGCTATTTGGAATATAATAACCTGATTTCCAGTATCTGTAAGTGCATAGTTCACATAAATCACATGTCAAAATAAGAAGGCCTTGGAATTTGATGCCACTTAGAAATTTTAATTTTGTTAATATTTTAAAATGTACTATTCAAATATAGCTGGTAGCTTTGCTCATATTAGGCCAACCATTTAGATCTATCAAGTCTATAACATGTTAAACCTTGTACAAACCAATGAATTTTAGAGCAAATAGCACATACCATACTTATTGTTTTCAAGAATTCGAAATCTACTCTCATACTATAAAGTATAGCAATAGGGTATAAGCCTACACAACCTTATAACTTGTGAGAGAACCTATGCCATTTGTATCATATATACTTTAGATTCTAGGACCTTCTCCCTACACTCCCTCTTATATGCAAAGTAACTTGTAATCAGTATGTAAAATCTATGGTACTAAAGAATAAGTTCGATAAATATAATAGAAAATCAACTAAACTCACCTAATTTCTAAAACTTTATTCTAAAACCAACACTTAATGAGACAATGTAGTAGCCATCATATCATTGATTATTTCAAATTTTAAAATCTATAGTTTTTAGAGATGATAATTCAAAAGTAATTGCATAAGATCACAAGAATAATTTTAGTTCCAAATATTTGTAATTTATATCTAATATCACTCTCTACATATCTACTCATTGATAATTCCACATAAACAAGATGGTGAATTTTCATAAAAGAAGTTCCATGTTATAAGTATACTACCAAATGGGTTTAAGGCTACTCGAGAGACAATCTTGATTAACTTGCTTGCTATAGATTTTCCGTTGGTAAACCACTTTTAGATCCCTTTATTAGTAATAATATAAGATATCGTAACCTTACAGGTCTTATGTGCTCCTTTCTTTAGGCATAATAAGTTAGCTACAATAACGTATATCTATTAATTAACATTAGGAGATTTAGTAAATGCGTAAAATCTATTGAAAGAAAAGGTTAATCATACAATTGACTAGCTTAGTAAAGGCTCAAGAAGTGGAAATCCTCATGCCTAATGGGAGGTTTAAAACTATCTACAATTAGTGTTTTTATATGTAAATTCCATGAAATGGTTTATGTACTAAGTTGCCATCCTCATGATAATCACATTGTTGTATGAAATGAAAAGAAACAAAAGAACGAAGGAATGGGGGATCCAGGTTAAATTTATGTCTCTTTCATTAATCAACACTGGATTGACTTCTTATACACTAATTTGCTTTTAGATTATACCTAAGTCCTTTAGAAGCTTTATTGTAGACTTACTTTCCTTAAAGATGCAAATTTAATCATCAAGTTTCATTTTATTTATTTTTCTTTTAAAGTTGAACCATTATTATATCCTGAATCATCAACATATTCAAATTTTCCATAAGAGGATTTTCGCCAAGTGAATCATCCTTCCATCCTTAGTACATATTAACTTTTGATAGACTGAGTTAGTTTAATGAATAGACTGTTAAAATATATATTAAAAATTTTAATTAAAAGTTCTAGAAAACCATTTTTCAAGAGAACTTAGCTTAACCACCTCCTAACAACCCCATGAGTGACGATCCTATCAACCCTTAAAATGTGTCCACTACCACTCATCTCCTAATAACCCGATGAGTAATGATGCCTACCAACTCAATGTTAAAAAGAGTCTACTACTACTTATTTCTTGACCTTGATTTCCTTAGGATTGCTAGTCTTACACAATGTTTGGATTAAGAAAAGGAAAGGGTAAGGGAAAGAAGGTGTAGATTTCAAGAACAATTCCATAGTTTGGGAATGAAAGTGAAGGGAAAGGAAGAGAAAGTGTAGATTTAGAAGGGAAATTTTTCTTTTGGGCCTATAAATATAATTATCTCTAAATGTCAAGAGAATTTAAAGGAACTATAGCCAAATTACAATTTTACCCTAAAAGCACATTTTAAAGTCTTGCAGATTTTTTTTTTTAATATTTTCCTACAATGCATTTTACTAAATTTCCCCCCACTTTCATTCTTTCCTTGTACAAACAAACAAACATATAATCTTTTCCTTTCACTTTCCTTTTCAATTCATTCCTCCTACTTTCTTTTCCAATTAATTCCTTCCCTCTTCCCAAATATAGAGTTTGAAGAATATATATAGATTTTTTTTAGATTGTTGCTTTATAAAATTGTATTTTCATATTTTTTATTATATTATTTAATAAGATATATAATATTATCATCTTATTAAGTTAACTATAATGCAGTTATCAGAATTTTACAAGTGTTAACAATTAATAGATTTTTTCACCAACTTGAAAAAAGTCCCCAAATAAAAAATTTATAAATATTAAATATCGAAAATGTTAAAGGCTAATATTCACTTTTCTCCTTAATTTATTATCATAAAAAAAAAAAAAAGAAAAGGAGCAAATTCAGCTTAAAGAAAAAGGAAAGGAAGAAAAGAAGTAAATTGAAATTGAAGTGCCGTGGCAAGAATTCATTCCGTTGGGCAAGCACTTGAAGTGTGTCTCAGTTTACATGTTCACACATTCCCCGATTTGCTTCACCCACATGCCTCTCTTTCTTACCTCACGCTATCCTTAAGATCCAAAATTTCCTCAACTCCTACCGCATGGTCATTTTTTGCTTCATTATATCTAGTCTCCAGCTTCATCTTCACAACAGCCATGATTTCACAGCACATGATCAGTTTTCTTTTACCCAACCTTACCCTTCTCCATCGTGATCTTCTATTGATAGTGATTCTAATCATAGCAACATTCTTCATCATCTACAAAAGGAAAGTTGCTGTCTACCTGCTAGACTTCACTTGCTATGGCCCACCTGATTGTTATCGAGTGTCCATAGCAACATTTTGTGAGCATGTCTTCCATGATGAGCGGTTTGATCAAGATAGCAAAGAGTTTCAAGTCAAGATTATCGAAAAATCAGGGTTTGGCGAAGAAACCTGTGTTCCTCCATCATTTACTCACTTGCCCATAACGAAGTCACTTTCATTTGCCCTTGAAGAAGCTGAAACAGTAATTTTCTCCACAGTACGGGAACTGCTTAAGAAAATTAATCTCAATCCCAGGAATATAGACATATTGATAGTAAACAGCTCTATGTTTTCTCCAATGCCATCGCTAGCTGCAATGGTAATAAATAGGTTTAGAATGAGGAGCAATATAATTAGCTTCAACCTCTCTGGAATGGGTTGTAGTGCAGGAATCGTCTCAGTGGGTCTCGCCCAAGATTTACTTAAGGTACATAGGAACTCTTTGGCACTAGTTGTAAGCACTGAGATGCTGAACCGGAATTGGTACACCGGCAAGAACACATCCATGTTGATAACCAATTGTCTCTTTCGCATGGGATGTGCAGCTTTACTCATGTCAAGCCAAGATCGAGACAAGGACGTGGCAAAATATGAGCTACAACACATTGTTCGAACAAACCAAGCGCGAGATGATCAATCTTATACATGTGTATATCAGGATGTAGATTCGGAAAAGAAAACTGGGGTATCAATCTCAAAGGCTATAGTGAAAGTAGCTGGCGATGCACTCAAAGCCAATATGACTGCCTTAGGCCCAGTCGTCCTTCCATACTCAGAGCAATGGCTATATTTATCATCCCTAATAAAGGGTAAGATACAACGTGGTAAAAAAACAAGCATCTATTTACCGAATTTCAAGAGAGCATTTGAACACTTCTGCATACATGCAGGAGGAAGAGCAGTAATAGAAGCAATTGAGAAAAACCTACACCTAAAGGAAGGCGACACCGAGGCATCAAAGATGACTCTTCACAGATTTGGAAACACTTCATCTTCTTCTATCTGGTACGAGCTTGCCTATATAGAATCCAGGGGAAAAATGAAAAGGGGAGATCGAATATGGCAAATTGCATTTGGAAGTGGGTTTAAGTGTAATAGTGCAGTATGGCAGTGTGTTAAAAGTCCAAGATTTGGGATAGTAGATGCATGGAAAGGGAACATTAGTAGCCACCCATGCTAAATTGTAGAATGCCTGGCTTCCATGAATATTTCCTCATTTCATCAGTTTAGTGCATATTTTTCAGGCCACAAGATGCAGCATCCACTTGTAACAGAAACAACATTTTCAGGACTTCCAAAGGATGATAGAATAACTTTAAGCCTCTATTTAAAATCAAGCAAAGTCACATCCGAATACCACTTTAGTTTTCCAGCATTTGTTGAATAATTACTCCTTTACATATCATTGACTTGCAAATTCATCCTCAGAGTTGTTATATAGCAAGCATTGCACTGCACTGAAGAGTTGAAAGGATGAAATATATTTCTTATCCAAACTCAAACCAATCAGCAGTTTACAACAAAATGATTGAAATCCGGCTCTAGAAAATTACCAAAAAGGTACAAAAGCAATCTTGAGCACAGTAAAATCCAAAAATGGGTGGAGAAAAAGCACAAAACGTAGAAAGACAATAACTAGATACTGATATAAAGTCTTAATCTTCCTCTTCACCCTCATTCTCAGCAATATTGAAGTACCTAAGTTCATAGACACTACGATCCTTGTTGGAAGCAATTACCCGAAGCCAATCCCTGACGTTGTGTTTCTTCAAATACTTTTTTGTCAGGTACTTGAGATACCTAAAAGAGGACAGCAAATACGTCTAAGATCACAGCAAGAAATATAAAGAGGAATACTAAACAAGAGAAGAGCACCTCCACTTTCAGAAAATTTAGAATTCAACTAAACCCAACTGCAACAAGCACATACAGGAAATAGAATAAACACAACTAAAAAATATTTCAACACAATCCCAACTATAACCATTCACAACGAACACAGCAGAGCAGTCCATTAATTTAATCCAATTATCAATTTAACTTCTACAAGATCTTATCGAAATACCTAGAACATCAAATCAAAATTGTCACAATAATTTCTGTGACACGTAATATTTCATAAAAACCCCAAAATATCTGCCTTTTTAGGGTGGGTGGCCACAAACCCAATAAGCCTTCCCAGCACTCGATTTCAAACTAATTTTAAAAACATCCATACCACCAAAATAATTTAAATTCAAACTTTGGCTAAAAATCAAATCAACAAAACAAAATACTCAACAAACCATGCACATTGCAAAACAAATGCCAGTAGCAATCCTATGCAGCCATTCATGTTTGCATTTCATTTCATGCTAAATTTGTGTCAGCGTCAGAATTACATAAAAACGCAACCACAAATAATTGACCATTTCAAGTTATGCTCATGCGTATTTTGGTCAGTCCAGCCAGGAATCATCGAGTCACTAGATATTGGGGTTAATTTACCCAAAAAATAACAAACATTATAATTTTTCAATATCAGCTACAGTAACACAGTAAATGGTTTCGTATCTGAAAGCAAACTTTCCACTTCCAGCAGTAAAAACTTCTCCTTAAGTCATATATTCAGATTCATAAAGCCCGAAAAACGTTCCCCGGCGGAACATATGTGTGAAAGAGATTAAATTCCAGTACATCAAATACCAAAAGCCCAAACAATAACTGATGAGAATCGTTACCGTTTGGAGAAGTTAGAATCAGAAGCGACGGTGATCTTTGTCTTGTCCCGTGTGACGGTAATGGAATCGCCGAGATTACCAGCTTTTCCGTCAACTTTGATGCGTTCTTGAAGAAACTTCTCCAGTGAAGCAATGTCCATGATCTTGTCCTCGACTGGCTTCGCACAGTCGATCACAAACGTCACTCCTTTCTTCTTGCCGCCCTTTGTGCTTGCGACTTTGCTCATTTTGGCTCTGCAAATTTGTATATGGATTAGGGGGTAGATAATGAGAGAGAGATCACCTGGTGCTGTAGTGAGAGATGGTAGATAGGGTTCCGAAGCGCCGCGGTGAAGATAATGAGAGGGAGGAAATTAGGGTTTACGGATTTTTTATCAGGGGGTTCGGTGATAAAATTGGGCCGACTCGGAAATGGGCCGGATTTTGAAGGTGAAGTTCTTAAATCATGAATAAGATCAAACTAAATCGAAGAGGAATATAACTAGCGAATTTCCACCGGCATTAGTAAAAGCTTGTGTTTTTAAAAAGATTTAAATTTGTACGTTTTGAAGAAATAATTTAATTTTCATTATGGAAGTAATATATGCAAAACGATTTTACACATTTGCTTTTAAAAAATGTTGGATTCTACATATTATTGTAATTTTATAGATTATCTTCCAACATCAGAATTATAAATTATGTTATTTAAAGAAAGTATTGATGAGTAACTCTGATTAGGTTTTAGGATAAATGATAACCTATAAGATGAGCATACATAAACACAAAGGATTGCTAGAAATGATTTTAACATAATCATTCTGATACTTAAATTAAAACATATTTAAGTAAAGAAAAAATGAAACACGAAGTATGCTCAAGAGTCAAAACATGAGTATCCCTTTACCTATGAGCATATTTGGTATTTATAGTTGAGTCTAATGAGCTATTTTAAAGAAGTGGATCATTATTAAGAGATCTCTGGAGAATATTTTGGAACAAATACATCCCAATTGTTGACTTACCTTATCTAGTGAGCAGTTCCTACTAAGATTTCCTTTAAACCTATAGGCTAGGCTAGTATTTCATAGATTTTAAAGGCTTAACTTCCAAGAGGTCGAAAGAAGATGAGACCAAGGTGAGGCCTTCAAGGGTGATAAGCTAATCTCTTAATCTTTAAGGAAATTGCTCTTGGCAATAGGAGTGCATCTTACAAAATGATGACTTTGGTCAAGTTTCAGGAGCTTGGCTAAGATTTTAGAGAGATTAGACTTGGGCTTTGATGTTCAGCCATTGCTTCAAGAAGGTCGGCTTAAACTTTAAGACCCATGTTTAGAACAAGACTTGCCTACTGGTCTCTTTAATGATGAGTCAACAAGGAGACTAAGCCCTTAGTAGGAACTTGAAGCACTAGGTTAAACTTCATAGATAAGCTAAGGTTTCATAAGCAAGTTGTACTAGCTAGTTGCTAATCACAAGTCGAGCTGTAGTAGTCTGAGAACTCTAAAGTGGTTAAACAAATGATGATCTAAAGTGACTCGATCTTAGAGATTAAAAGTAGGAGATTGCAAAAGAGATGGGCTAAATTGATGTAACAAAGAGGTACATTGCTAATGGGGAATTCAAATAACATTGGGCTTTGCTCCTCAAAGTCTAACTTACCAAGCTATGAGAGCTTGAATTCGAAGCTTGTTGAATTGCACTATGGTAGCTTTTTTAGAAAGTTTGAATTTCAATTTTTCTTTTAGGTGCATTAAATCAAAGCCATTAATTATAAAGAACATGTATCCCCTAACATTTAGTCACTAATGTGATGTGATAACTCTACTGAGGTGATCTCACCTATTTATTCACTCTACAGGGTACGTGGTGAGATTAAGTCAATCAACATCTTGTCGGTTAGCATCTCCATAATTGACACTTCGAGTATCGCACCTTGCTTATAAATAGGGCAAACCTTAGCCATTGTATAAACTTTCACCTTCTCGAAATATAAAACTCTACTACTTATATTGTCTAATTCATTACCTCCTTCTTTAACATTTCAACCTTTTCTTCAACATCAATCACTTTTTTAGATATGGTAGGGATAGTATTATCTTCTTCTTTCGAATCATCTTCCTTTTCTACAAATTCTTCCTTATCACCATCTTCTTCATCACATACTCCCACTAATACTCAACTACTCTAAGGGTTGTCCTCTTCCTCAACCCCTTCTCCCTCCTCCCTAAGTAGCTGAAATGATAAGTTCTTCCGTTCTAATACCTAGCTTAGTGGCATCATCCAAAGAATGGACTAAGGAGTTTAATCAATTGCTAACTGGAATGGATATACCCAATATTAAAGAGGAGAATAAGCTAACTACACCCTTATAAAGAGATCTAATGGTCAAGCCATCTTCGTAAGGTATAAAGAGCGTACTATGTAAAGAGGATGTATGGGAAATCTCATAAGGTTGCAAGCTTCTAGAGAGATAGCACATGGAAATGCTATTGAGTAATGATCTAGTTGCTTTGACAATCCCCAAACGAATACTTCTCTACTTGAATCATTTTGAATTTAGGCTTAATATTCCTTTTTCTGACTTCCAGAAGGACTTCTTTGTATACCATTGAATCAACCTAGGCCAACTTGCTCCAAATGCCTACTGCATATTGGAGTCATTTAAGGAAACATGTAAGGAGCTAAATGTAAAGGCAACTGTACAATTATTTAAGCATTTTTACCAAATAAGGGCTTGTAGGTAACCTAAGTGGTGGTATTATCTTACGAATTGGTCTCATAGGTAACTATTCAATGGGTTAGTTTCCCTAGTATATGGATGGAGGGAGAAGTTCCTTTTACTAAGGTTGGAAGTTGATTTCGACTATGTACTAAGAAGGTGAATCCATTAGGACATCTAACCTGAAAGTGCTATACCAAAATGGCTTCAAAGTGTCAAAGAAGATTAAGAACTGCATGGAAACAAAGGTCGGTATAATCTCATGGATAAAGTCCAAAAATGCCTAAGAATATCTAAACTCTTCGAGAAGCCTAAAGGGCAGGAAGGTATATGCCTTGCTTGTCACCGCATTGAGGTTTACAAGCTATCAAGGAGCTACTTGTCAATTAAAGCTAAGGGGAGTTTCCTTAAAGGCTCATGCTCAATGTGGTGCTTTAGTGTAAATTGCTTTAAGGAGTTTAATATTGCACTCTGCAATGCATTAAGCCTAGCTGAAGCTACGAAGGGGAAAAAGATGACCCTTAGGAATTGGCTTTATCCCCATCAAAGAAGGGGAAGTTTGTTGTGGATGTTGGGGTGAAAGATCAACAGTGCTATACTACTCAAGATGTTAAGTGTGCCAATTGCCACCTAGCTACTAATGGCCATCTTGGCAAAGGATGGGAAACCTTTGAAGACCTAAAGATGGTATAAGGATGAGGTTGTAAAACCAATGAAGTAGGTTAATTCAATCGAACGTGTAGTGTAGATGATGGGTAAAGGTGCTATGAGAAATGATCCAAGAGTGCAACAACCATCGTAGAAAAGACCAGGAAGGAGCGAAAGAAGAGTGTTTTATTGAATGAATCATCAAGGAGCTTGTTATTGTAGGTTTGTTCATAGGGTTAGGAAGCATGATTTTTGCCACTAAGGAATGTCAAAAGAACACTAAGGCACTAGATCATGCAGATTATGTCATAAGCTAGCATAAGGGATGCTACTGCTGAAGGACTGAAGTGCCTTAACTATCATCTTAAGCACCGAATTCGAGGAGAAAATTGAGTAATATCTTGGTTTGAAGCTATGAGTAGTGCTGCAAGAAATGATTCGAAATTGTAATAACCACTAGAAAAAGACCAATGAGGAGTAAAATAAGATTGTCATATTGGATGAATCATCAAGGATCTCATCTTACAAATCTATTCAAAGGGTTAAGAAGTGTAGTTTACACTATCGAAGAATGTTTTGCAGAACACTACAACGTTAGATCTTCATATTTATACCATAAGCTAGTGTCAAAGGCAGTATTGCTCGAGGATTGAAGTGCCTTAGCTATCATGTTAAGCACTAAGTTCGAGGAGAAAATTGACTAATATCTTGGTTCAAGGATGTATGAGGTAAGTTCCTTATCTTCATAAGTTATTGATCAATTCCTACTGGTATGATTTTATGGCCTAATAATCGTTGTATCGTGTTATTATAGTCAAATACTATTGCTTAAGCTCTCTCAAGAAATAGAGGGAAGAGAGAAGGAAGGTATTCAACTATTAAGCTTATTCACGATGGTGAATCTATTGAGAATCCTTTTAACCAGTATTTTACGTTTGTAAAGGATGTTTGAGATAGATGATAATAAGGAGAGTAAAGAAGACTCATGAGAAGTCAGTGAGTGAAGTTAAGAGGGATAAGGTCTTGAAATAAGCTAAAGTTGCTTTGGTAAGGTAGAGGCTACAATCGTAAAGTGTTGTAGTCTTGAGGAAAAGATAGAAGTTGTTAAACAAGCAAGACTAAATTCAATTCCCAATTAGAGCATGTGAGCTGGGAGCTTGCAAAATTGAGAGCAATCAAGGAGTCCATCTAGGCAAAAGAAGAGGACCATAGGAAGACTAGTGCGCCTTAGAGGACTAGAAGAAGAGGGTAGAGGGGCTTGCAGATGAGGTATGAAAATGCCAAGCTCGCAAAGGGGGCCTTCAAGATTATGTTTTTGATGAAATCATGACCAACTCAAAATAGGAGATCGATAGGGATTGGTACCTTATGTAGGAATTTAGGAGGTATTTTTTTATTTCACGATTCAATAAGACATTGCTATCACCAAAATTAGCATAGAACATAGAAACAAAGAGGATAAAGGTGAAATGAGATGCATAGTTATAATGTACGCTTGTATTGAATTATATACACCCTTTTACATGCTTATTTCCATTATACAATGTATTTAGCTTATTTTGTTTCAATGTTTAATTTACAAGATTGCCATTAGGTTAGGGGTTTTCTATAGATAGTACATAAATATCCATTTCCATTGTACAGAAGTTAAGGAGTTTTTGTGAATGAATTATTGACAAAGTTTGTCATGAGCCTTTACGTTCTTTCTTTTCAATTCATCAATTCTATCATAAAATTATGGTGTTCTTTTCTTGTTAATTAGATTATTGTGAGTAATATTGATAATTTATTTAATACTCATTATTGGAACCTCCATGTGACACATTGGAATTTCATTGACATCGATTATTTCCTATCATTGTACATCATGTTGATTGTAAGATCTAGTCACAACTAGTTTGATTTACTGTTTGTGAGTTATATCAAACAGTAATTCATCCATATCCTTTATTTTCCTTTGTTACAAAAACCTCAAAAAACCGCATAAAAATCACACTTTTTCTCATAAAAACCCTAAAAGATTCAATCTTTCCCTTCATTTCAAGATGCAATATTGCTTTATATAGCCCATACGGGTCCCTCTTGTATTAACTTGTTATTAGAGTTGTGGTTCATGCGCTTTGATTCGGTAAGTTGTGATTTCAATCTTTTGATGACTTTAGTCTTTTGGGAGATTAAGGTTTGTGAGATATAAATATATATGTGTGTGTGTATGTGTGACTCGTATTGGCGCAACTAGGTTCGATAACTAATTTAGGGCAATTGGAAAAGTAACTCGATTAAGCTAGAAGCTTACAAGAGGCTTCATGAGATTAGTTGAGGAGTTGTTGTAGGCTTAAAATTAAAAATATATAATAAAATATTAAAAATATAGCTAAAATCATATAAATTTACTATATTATTATTATTGGTAATACGCGAAATAAGCCTCAAAAATTAATAAACACTTAGAGATAAATTATGGAAGTAATATAATTAATATTATACATAAAATAATATATAAAAGATGTATATATATTGGGTGTAATTATTATATAAATATATGTACCCGTAATTAGCATAACTACTTGAAAATGTATAAATATTACTAAATAAATAAAGAAAATTATTTAAAACTCTATAAGACATGTGAAATCATGTAACAAGGCATGTAAAGCTGGAAGAATTTGTAGGAATTAAGAAAAAATGCTATGGACACCTAATCAACTAAGAATAAGGGAAAAAACTAACCCATGTCCACATATTAAATTCTCCACCAACAAGAGGACTCTTATAAATTCCATAGCTCACTTTTGGAAATAAGTTTAGACACTCTAAGTATAGGAAAAAATATTGAGAAGCTTAAGAATTGTTGAAAAGAAATTTTACAAAAATTAAGAAGAAATGGAGTAATTTTGAGTGAAATCTGAGTTGCTAAGGAAAATCACTACTTGGGGGTAAGCCAAACCACCTAGAGATAGAAGAGGTGGTGTCAACTTAAGAAGACAAACCTTCACCCTTAGATGATGGTCAAACTTTGGACTTTCAGTGAGTCGTCGATCTCTTTGATTTTATCAAAATTTTGTAAAAAATAGTAAATGAACTCCAAAAATTTTGAAATTCGGTTTCCCTATGTATTTTTGTATGAGGATTTCAAATCTTTAATCGAATTTTCAAAATTTTGAGTGTAGATATTAGATCCTTAAGAAAAACATCTCGTGCAATAGCTTTCAATCGAGTTTTTGAAAGATTAATCCATGTGGTTTCAACTTGAAATTTTGTGGTTAATCTCCTAACATGTTGAACTTTGACGTTATGTGATTGGATTTTCAAAATTTGATAGTAAGATTTTAGGGGAAATTTATTTTCCACAAGACAGTGTACTAGAAGTAGGTTTTCCTAAAAGGAGCTAAGTTGGGTTTTTGTAAAAACATGCTTCAATCTATATTGGTTAACATGCAGTAACTATAAGTGGGTGTATAGGAGCTTTAAGATATTGATTTTCAATTTTTAGTGTGTATTTGGTGGTTTAGGAGTTTAAGTGCGAAAGATTCGATGAGTTGTATCAAGTAAAGGTGTAAGAGAAAAAAATATATATGATGGTAGTATTAAATTGATATTTTCTACATTTGTAGGTTTATTAAGACTTTCAAACTTAGGTTAAGTTGAATTTTATATGAAGTAGTTGAATGCACTAGTAGCAATAGAGTTAGAAACTGTATCAGAAAATAAGTCAGAATGTATTTTATGTGAATATGTTGAATACACTAGAAAAATGGAATCTGTACCCACGAGTGGTTTATATTTGGACTTTATCCTATTTCTTGAGATAAGCTATAAGTTAAGAACTTCCTACATAAGAATTTAACTTCAGGCTGAGGGTCAAAAACTTCATCAGAAACTAGGTCAAACTGTTGTTTTGATGTTAGATATCCTTAACGATACATAGAGTTTGATAGTAGATCAGCTAGTAATTTGTATATGAATTCCACACCTTTATCAGAGTTAGAAATGACTTGGACAATATCCCATACCACAAGACTAGGTTAGAACCTCAGTCAAAAGTAGTTCGATGGGAGATGCAAAATGTAAGAGTAATTGGAAGTTTGAAGACGGTTGGTACTGAATATTGGATCATTGGAAGTTGGAGAGTAGATCAAAAAGTTGCTTAATTATACTCTCTAAGAATTTATTTAAGTCAAAGCATGGATTAGAAATTATAGGGTAGTAATTTGTACCAGGTTAGAACCTTAGTTAGAAGGTATCTTATTTTACTAATGTTTAATAAACCCTTAGAAAAACTTACCTAACACAATTAGAAATGTACTTAAATGTCCACAATGAATATATATGTTACATATTGGACATAAACTAAAGATGTCATGTTAAATTTTAGGGATAATAAAAAAAGACGAGATGAGAATGACGTATAAGGAGAATGAGCATCAGGATCTAAGTAAGTAGGACTAGTGTTTCATTGTACTTTGAAGTATTGTTTAAGAATACTTAGAGACCTTATTATATGTCTTATTTGTGGTTGTAAGTTCATTGCTTGTGTGTATGTAGCGTGTGTTTGAATACTGTAGTGCTATTTGAGTACTGGATTAATGTGTATGTTTTGGACTGTTTGAATTTGCTTGATCATCCTAAAAGTAATCTAACATAAACTTGACTTAACTATTAACCGAACTTACATTGTAGCCCACTAGGGGTAATGATTAGGAAGTATAGGTTAAATACGAACACCTTCATTAAAGATAGCAAAAATGGTCCTCTCTCTACCCTGAGTCGAACTAACTAATAGGAGATGGGGTCATAGCTAGGTTGTGGTTAGTGGTTAGTGGTTCAAAGGTAGTTTTGGGAGGAGCATGTTCTTTATTGCACAAGCCCCGATTTGCTGACCAAATTTGCAAGTGCGCGGTATTAAACTCCTTGAAACCCAAATTAAAATGGGTGTAATTTCTCTGATCTCACGACAACTAGTTAACGTTGTGTGATGTTATTTGCTTGATCATGTATTGCATCTAACTAAACTTACTTGATAACCTTAATTGCTTTGTGTCATATATGTGCTACTATTGCCATCTCACTTACTAAGCAAGTTCTCACCATTCCCCTATAGTTATTTTGTAGGTTTCCCTAGTAAACTCATAGAAGGCCAGATAACAGGATCGAAGAGTGAGATTCAAGATTTACCTGACTGGATTTCTATTTAGTTTATTAACTATATTAACTTGTAAGAAAACTAATAGGGTCTCCTCAAGTAACCCCTAGTTTTCAATTAATGAAGTTTATTCTATGCTTTGCAAGCCTATAAATTTAGTGAAATTTTAGTTGTAAAAATTATTTTTCAGAATTTATTTTTAAAAGTTATACCATAGGTTAACTCATATTAGGTACTGAAAGAGGCGCTTCCAAGTAGTAGAGTGGTGAATGCCTTGTGTAGGCTATACCTATGTTAGCAGTTAAGGTAGCTAGCTTCTAGTATAGGTTAGTTTTTATGGTGGGATTGTTACGATTTTCTAGTTCAAGGCATGACAATATATATATATATATTATATTATATTAAAGTTGTTAAGGATTTTTAAACAATTTATACAAATATTCCATTCATTGCTGAAAAATCAATGCGTTTATTAATTACATGTTAAATACTTATAAGGACCTAATAGTAATTGGATTGTCAATTTGATTTTCATGACAATTTCTCTTCCATTCCCCATATTTTTCCTCATTCTTTCTCTTTCTTTTCTCTTTGCCTTACTTATACCAACCAATCGCACCATCATTCTTTCAAAATCAAAACCCTCCAATTTTTGTTGTTTGTCCTTCTTACTAGGATTTGAACTCAAATTTGTAGAATACAGTACAATTATGAAATTAATTTGACTATCAATCAAATATGAATCTTACTTCCTAATAAGGATGAAGGACTAATCATATACTCCCGAACCTAAGGGCTCACTCAGATGGTTCACCAAGTTGTTCGAGGTAAGTTAAGCATCAAAGAGTAGTGCTTACTCCATCCCAACTTATCGAGCTACTTCTCTCTTTACATCATCCAAGAAGCTGTTGAGGTTACCTACCGACATATCAAGCTAACCTCTCTGTTATGTAACATTCCTAACATCGAATCAGGATACTGTCAACTTGACCACTATTAAAGCCAGGCAGACAATTGCCATGAGCCAATCACTTGAGGCCAACTTGACTGTGAGTTGCCCTTGAGCCAACCCTTGTCTAGTCCCAACAATCAAAGTTTTCGAATTGCTGATGCCGACCAGTCTTGATCATGACCCATCCTTGTTCGGCTCACAGTATTATTAGGACTACAGAATTAGCAGAATTGCGCATGTGCTATCCTTTTCTAACGTTCATACTGTCCTTACTGCCAGTAGATATTCTTTTTGCACGATTACGTTGATATCCCTGTAAATTATTCTCTTTTTCTTTACTAGTAGGAATCTTTTTTTATAGTTTACTCTCACCTAGGATTTACTCTAATTGGGTCATATAAATACTTGTACATTGTAATAGCTACAACAATAGTCATCAGATTGAATTTTCCAGACATACTCTCTTGAGCTAAGTGTTCAATTGCTTACTCTTGAGTTACTCTTATCAAGCCCTTCGAGCGTACACTAGTGGCGAGTAACCTCTAATCACACTTGTGCATCATATCAAGTGCATTTTGAGCTCTTGTGAGGTGTTGGTGCATCGTATCTAATGTCGATGCACAAGAACCCCTGCTTATCCTTCGACTATCATTTCATTTTCGAGCCATCTCGCTGCCTAGACTTATCCCTTGGTTATGTATGATATTTGGGTCCGTATGTTCATTCATGAATCTGTATTATCCTGGTATCAGAGCTTGGTTATGTTCGAAGCTAGATTCTACAATTTTGTTCTTTAATTGGTTTGTTACTACTCTCGTGTGATAGAAGTTCTATTGTTAACATTGGAGTTTGGGGGTTGAGAAGCATTCCGTACTCTATTTTCCCCTATTTCCAATATGCAAAACAGAATATGGTTGATTGTTTATTTGTTGTGAGGTTGTCGTGGTATTGGAAGTATTGTTTATTGATCTATTGTTGTTGTTCATAGAAATAACTTCAAGTGGTATTATTAGACATCAATTTTGTAGAGTAACCAACAATGTCAGATTTAACGTGGCCAAGAGCAAGAAGGAAGCTTCACACCTCAGTTAATGGATGATCGCTTGGATAGCCTTATTGACTTGGTAGCTAGTTTGGTAACTGTTATCCAAGAAGATAGACAACAAGCTAAAAATAACCCCACTAGAGGATGTGAGTAGCAGGAGCAGGGCAATGGTCATTTAGCTAAGTTAATACCCAGCTCAACTACCTTGAGTTGCAGGAATTGGTAAGGATGCTAGATGAAGGCTAACGCTTGAAGAGATTGAGGAAGAAGCGGAGGGAGATGAAGAAGCAGAGGAGTATTATGAGGCTAAAGAAAGAAATGTATGGGCCCTTAGAGTTAAAGGGTTAAGAATGTGTATTTTAAGTTTTTCTAGGAGTGGTGATGCTGAAGATTACCTAGACTGAGTAGATGGGATTGAGAAGTAGTTTGAATGTCATGATGTATCGATAATGTAAAGGTTAAACTTGCTATGTTAGAGTTCACTGGTTATGCTGCCTTATGGTGGAAAAACTTAAAAGCCACCCAAAGAAGGGATGAAGCTTGAAGGACCAACTTATTTGTTAGTCTAAAGAATACTGGAGATGAGGTTCGAAGAGAAGGACCTACTTACCAAGGTAAAACCCTTGCTAGGGGAGTTTGCTGACCTGTTTCCAAAGGAGTTACCATAAGGTTTGCCCCTAATTCAAGGCATTAATCATACAATTGACCTATAGCCAGGAGTCATATTATTAAACAAACTTGCCTATAGGCTGAATCTTGAATAGGGTGCGGAGTTGCAAAGATAGGTAGACAAGTTGTTGAAGAAGGGTTATGTATGCGAATCCCTTAGCCCAATGCCATACTAGCTTTATTGGTGCCAAAGAAAGATGGGTCATAAAGAATGTATTTAGATAGCTAAGCAATCAACCCCATTACCATCAAGTACAAGTATCCCATACCAAGGCTAGATGATATGTTAGATGAGCTAAATAGAGTAAGGGTGTTCTCCAAGATCGACCTCAAATCTAGTTACCATAAGATCTAAATATGTAAGGGTGATGAATGGAAGACCACAATCAAGACACAACATGGTTTATATGAATGGCATTTGTAATGCCATTTGGACTATCCAATGTACCAAGCACATTTATGCGCTTGATGAATCATGTGCTTTAAGAACAAATAGGTAAGTTTATTGTGGTTTATTTTGATGACATTTTAGTGTACAGTCCTGACCTGAAGACCTACTAAGAGCATCTCCGAAGAGTCTTTACAAAACTTCGAGTTAAACAGCTCTATGCCAATATGAAGAAATGTAACTTTTGCTAAACCGAGCTAATCTTCTTAGGGTTTGTTGTAAGTAGAGGTAGCATCCAAGTCAATGATGAGAAGATAAGAGCGGTCATAAAATAGCCTGTGCCAACTTGTTTTGTTGATGTGAGGAGCTTCTATGGCCTGGCTTCATTCTATCGCAGACTTACATAGAATTTCAGTACAATTGTGGCCTTTATAACTAAACTTTCGAAGAAGAATATTGAATTCAGATGGGGAGAGAAGGAGTAAAATAGTTTTGAGGAAGTGAAAGAGAGACTGACTATAGCTCCTGTCTTAGCTCTACTAAGCTTCGATAGAGTGTTTAAAGTAAAGTGTAATATGTCCAGACTAAGCATAAGTGCTGTGCTAATGTATGAAGGCCGACCTATCACTTTAGTAAGAAACTTCGAGGAGCTACACTCAACTATTCTATCTATGATAAGGAGTTTTACTCCTTAATTCGAGCCCTAATAATATGACAACACTATCTGTTACTTAAGGAATTTGTGATCTACACTAATCATGAATCCTCTACACTAATCATGAATCCTTGAGATATTTGAAGAGCGAACCTAAGTTATCCCGAAGGTGAGCCAAATGGGTCGAGTTCATGAAGGGTTTTTCTTATGTTGTAAAATATAAGAATGGAAAGAACAATGTAGTGGCCAATGCCCTATTGAGACAACATTCTCTCTTGACCTAGTTATAGACTAGGCTGCTTGGCTTTTCAACAATAAAGAACTTGTATGCTGAGGATCTATACTTTGGTCCTATTCATGCCTAGTGTGAGGAAGGGTAAACATTAGATGACTATTACAAGGAGGATGGATACTTATTCAAGAAGAGGAGGCTATGTATCCCGACTTGTTTCATGCTCTATTACTAGTGCACGAAGTGTATGGAGGAGGATTGACAGGACACTTTAGCTAACACCGAACCCATGAAGTGCTATCTATCAGATTCTTTTGGCCGAGAATGAGTAGAGATGTATAGTCTGTGTTGGAAAGATGTGCGACTTGCCAAAAGGCGAAGAGCCGAGCCAAGCAAGGATACTATCTACCGTTGCCCATCTTGACCAAACTATGTTCTCAGCTAAGTATGGACTTCATGTTGGGATCACCAAGGATGTCCCAAGGGAAAGACCTCATCATAATGGTCGTGAATTGATTTAATAAGAAGGCATATTTCGTGCCTTATTCCAAAACTAACGACACTTTGGCTATCTCTTCTCTTTTCTTGTAGGAAGTGATTAAGCTTTATGAAGCACCTAAAACCATTGTTTCAGACCAAGACCCAAAGTTCATGAGCTACTTTTGGAGGACGCTATAGAGATGAATGGGAACTAAGCTATTGTAAAGCATATCTTACCATCCACAAACTAATGGACAGACCAAGGTTGTCAATAGAACCATGGGAACTTTGCTACAGGTTGCTATTAGACAAAACATGGCTAATTGGGATCTGTGTTTGCCAATCATTAAGTTTGCCTACAATATGATTGCCTATAGTGTAACAAACATGTCTCCATTTGAGGTTATTTATTGGTTCAACCCTGAGCTCCTGATGGACTAAGCACCACAACTGAGACCTAATCATAACTAGTCGACCGCAGAAAGATCAAAGCCATGCACTAGAAGGTGATAGAGCAATTAAGATGAGCTACTACTAAGCTCGAGAGGTGAAGCTGAAGATAGAAGAATAGAGAGTTTCAATTAAGTGATCTAGACTGGATTTACCTTAGCAAGGAGCGATTTCCGAATTTGAGGAGGAGCAAGTTATCACCTAAGGCTAATGGACCTTTTAAAGTAATAGAAAAGATCAATCCTTATGCTTACAAGATTGAACTACCTGAAGAATGTAGAGTCTTAGATTCCTTCAACATTGCTAATCTCCAACCCTGTAATCCTGGGGATAAGAAGCTTAGAGTTGAGCCAAATTTGATCCTAAATCTCAAATAACCCGAAGGGGATGATAGGGATCAAGGACTAATTATGCACTCTCGAACTTGAAGGCTTGTTCAGATGGTTCACCAAGCTGTACAAGGTAAGTTAGGCAACGAGGAGCAATGCTTACTTTAGCCCAACTTGTTGAGCCACTACACTCTTCACATCATCCAACAAGCTACCAAGGTTATCGGTTGACATATTGAGCCGACCTCTCCCTTACGCATCATTCCTAGCTTCAAATTAGGATACTATCAACCTGACCATTGTCAAAGCCGGGTTAACAGCTGCTAGGAGCCAACCATCCGTAGTAGACCCGAATGTGAGTCATCCTTAAGCTAACCCTTGTCTAGTCCTAACAATCAAAGCTGCCAAACTGCAAATGCTGACTAGACTTGAATGAGACTCACCCCTACTTAGCCCGTAGTGTTATTAGGACTATAGAATTAGTAGAATTACATGCACGCTGTCCTTTTCTAACATCCGTACTATCCTTACTGTCAATAGATATTCTTTTTACAAAATTACGTTAATACCCTTATAAATTATTCTCTTTTCCTGTACTAGTAGGAATCTTTTTTTTTTTTCTGTAATTTACTCTCACCTAGGATTTATCATAATTAGGTCATATAAATACTTATACATTGTAATAGCCGCAACAATAATCATCATATTGAATTTTCTAGACATACTCTCTTGAGCTAAGTGTTTTATTGCTTACTTTCTTGCTACTCTTATCTAGCCCTTTAAGTGTAAGCTAGTAGCGAGTAGCCTCCGGTCACACTTGTGCATCATATCAAGTGCATCTTAAGCTCATATGAGGCGTCAGTGTGTCATATCTAACATCAATGCATGGGAACTCCTACTTATCCTTCGACTATCATTTACTTTTCGAATGTAGCCTGGACCTATATCTTGGTTACACATGATATTTAAGTCTGTATGTTCATCCATGAATCTATATCATTTCCCCTATGCATTCATTTTGCATACCATAATAATTGCACCACAGTGATAACTGGTGCTACAAATTGGGATATGAAGGTAACAATTCCTACCTCAATTACTCTTCCCCTCTCTTATCTTTCCTCTTATGCGCGGATTTGGTGTTGGTATGCTATCTTCTCCCCTTTCTTTCTCTTTAAATCTCTTCATTTTATCTCTTTGCAGAGTACATTTCTTGTAATAGGTTTCTCTTACTTTCTTCATATATGTAAACCCCGCAAATTTAGCCATTTAGAAATAGTGTCGAACTCTAGTGTTGTGGATAATTCCCTGAGTCAACAAAACTACATAGATTTAAAATCGATTAAATTTTAAATTTGAAACTTAGAATGAATATGAAAAACCTAATATTCGATTTAAAAATCCTAATTGCATAAGAAGACCTTAAATCCAATGGATGCGTACTCAAATAATAATAATAATAATAATAAAAAGTTGAACTAGAACTTGATAAAAACCCTAAACACTAAACCCTAAGATTATTAAATCCTATAATCAACCCAAGTATTGATAAAACCTTAGTTTGATAAATTATTGCTAAGTACGCTTAAACGCATAAAATTGTTAGTGAACCATTAGAGATGATTTTAAAAATAAATAATAATTGCCAATAATTAAAAGAATAAATTACTAAATTAAAAATAATACCTTATATCTACATATGGCACTACTTGTATGTATGTATGCATATATGTATTTTTTTTTCTTTAGTACATTATTATAATTATAGGCTATATTATTAGTATTGTAGCTATAATATTAATATATAAATATTGTTTTGTTATCATTATTATTAATATTGCATATTGTATTATATATAAATATACATACATGACTTGTTTTATTAAATACCCTAATCTACTATTTTATTAGTTTATTTTTATTTTAACTTACCTAAATTATATCCTACCTAATTTATTAATCCTAATAGATACTCAACCCCATTTTATTTATGTCTATCAATTAAATATATATATATATATATAAAAGAAATAAATGTAAGTGGCATGTATAGGCAGCACTTTGTTGCCTAACCCACTCCCCTATTCCCTAAGTCTACACCCCTACAAAATAGCCACATCCTACTCCCCTAAGTGTGTCTTCCCCAAAGTAAAAAAAGTAAAAACAATTCCATTATCCCAAGCGTATAAGACCTTTTCCATACACTAACTTACCCATATTTCTATATATATATATATATATATATATATATATANTTATTTTTTATTTTTGAATTAAGACCCTTTTTGTAAAAAATAATAAAATAAAAAATAAAAAATTAGAATTATAGAAGGGCAAAAATTAGGTGTCTACAACGGGTCCTCAAGAGTAGGTGCATTAAGCCAAGAGTTCAACACCCAAGCCTTTTTCCAAATCTCTCCCCAAGAGTAACTATAACCTTTGTTTTTCATTTTCCTTTTTGTTGTAGTTTAGTGTATTTAGCGAGTGTATTTTTCTCTTTATGTAATATTTTTCGTGTACAAGTAGATTACTAGGACATATAATCATGTAATGTTGATTTCCTTTGTAATGTAGCTAAATGAAGCGAACGTAGTATGTACATGCGTAATTTTATTTTCTTTTATAATTTTACATTTGCTTTTCTTATTTTCCTCCTTTCTTTCTTTTAAATATATATATATATACCCACTTGAATACGTATGAAAAGATAGAAGTATTTAGGTATGTATATGAGTAATTTGGTAGATGACATGCATACATATAAATATATATGTATATATACATACTAATATAACATGAAAATAGTATATGTATATAATACAAAAATACAAACCTAAATCTACCTATATACGTACTTATGTGAGTGTATATTATATACACACATACTACATACTGTATATATGTATGAATATATTTATTTTATTTTATTTTCATTTTTCTAGGTTAAAAAGTAAACATACCATAATCAATGCATTTATGTGTATTTATTTATAATCTAATTTTGAATAAGTATATTGTAGTAATTTTTTGAAAGTATGTTTCTAAATACGAAAAATATATGTATATGTGTGTAAATACTAAATGCCACTTGTAGTAGGAAGAACAGTATTGTTTTTTTTATTATTATTGTTTGATCATATATGGTACAAATGTACATATATATTAATAGTAAAAATTGGTAAAAATATTAATATTAATGAAACTACAAAACTCCCTAAGGAATTTTTAGAATAGGCGATGTTAACCCCAAAATTGTTTTGACCCTAAATTTATTTTTATGAAAAAAATAATAACTATAAATTAATTTAGATTAGTTATTATAATAATAATTAAAATTATTAATAAAATTTAGGCTTAAAATTGTAAAGTGAAGAAGGTAGAATAAAATGGACTTCAAGGCCCATGAACAAGGCCCACATCCAAGTCTAATTAGGTAGAAAAGAAGACCTAAAAATTTTATTCAATTAAAGTAAGAAAAAAAAAAGTAGATAATTTAGATAGGAAATAACAATTTAGATGACCTATTAGCCAAAAGGAAAAACCTAATTTAGATTTGGGTAGAAATTTAACATAAAAAGGCCAAGAAGAAAGCATAAGGCCTAATAAAAGTAAAATGTGTAAAATTTAGGCCTATAAAGGTCTTCTTAGGCCTAATGACAAATTTATAAGAGGCTTGATTTGAAAAATCTTTGAGAAAAGCCCATAAGGAGTAAATAAAATGTTAATAGGTCCAAGTACATCAAAATTCATAATTGTCTAGGCCTATACTAGAAAATGTAGGTCTTAACTTTCAAAACGGACCTTATTATGTGAAAGTACGTCTGAAAATAATAAAGATTGACTAAAGTACGTTCGAAATGAATGAAACAAATTTAAAATGAAATAGTTTTACTCGATTAAAAATTTAGGATAAACCCAAGATAAGTAGGATAACTAAGTTATTCAAGTGATTCGGCCCTATAGACTAATAATTGGGATAAGCCCTTAATAAATAAATTCATGAGATATAATGGTTCATAACTATACACATATATTTCTTATAGAAGGAAACTAGTGAACCTACATTATAAGGTATGATAAGAGGTATAATCGTATGACACAAAATTATTCGGAAAGTCAACATATTATGTACGTCCATGTGCACCTAAGAGTCCAAACACTCTAAAGGAGATATGTTTCTATATATACAAATAATGAAATATATAAAATGTAATGACCATATTACAATAATATGAAATGATAACATTGTTAGCAACTAATAATAATAATGATAGTAGTAATAATACTAATAATAATAATAATGATTACAAGAATAACGATGATAATAGCACATAGAATCATATACTTAAGAGAAGTTAACTAAGTATATGTATGCATATACGCATAATATAATCTTAGAATAATACTACAATATGATTGAACTAAAGTTTTTCATTTAATTAAATATACAATTTCAATGTTTTCCATCCAACTCTATTACTTGTTTAACTTATGTCATACTACTATTTATCCTATAACATATGGACATTACAACTAAATCATAATATAACAATATATGAATACAAAATTTATAAAAAGTGAGAAAAATCTAAACTCGTATAATATTTACTAAGTTATATACTATTATTTATATGATAAAATAATATTTTCTAATTATTGCAATAAATATGATAAGCAATGAGAAACACCATAGAAAGTTTTAATTAAATTATATCATTGAAGAAATATACTTGAACCTGATAAGAATTGACTATAGGAATGTAAAGATAAAAGGTAAAACAAAAAAGTTACATACGATTCAAAACTTAAATGGAAACAAGATTCATAATTTACATAGTTAGCTAATTAAGCCATTTGACACTACGTCTAGATACTTATATTAGGTTTCTTTTATTATTTACTAGGAGACATCGATCAAGAGGGTAAGTCGCTTGTTGATTGTTACAATTCATAATGCCTTTGGTCAAGTGAGTACTCTCAATGACTTTATATTTGTTTTGTGCTTAAAGTTAGTGTATTTAAATTGTTTATATTAATAAATCGATACTTGATGTTCGAGATTTGCGTATGCTTGAATATTGGTTGTTTGTTTGTTCTGTAAAACAATAATAAATATGATAATTAAAAAGTTGGTTGTATGATTGCCTACTACATGATTTGGATAGTGGTAGGAATCAACCCCCTAGACCGATCATCCTTAGCTAAGCTAGAGAACTCTAAGGACTCACTTGAAGGATTCTAGCTCAAAGCCATATTTAAGATGAAGATTCCTATCCTGACTCGATCCCCTACCGACTTGATTGCTAGACCTTCATGTGTGTTAGATTTGCTCCTACTAAGTAGCTATACTCTATCAAGACAGTTGAGAAGATAGCCTTATGGCCTTTCAAACTAAATTTCGGAGCGGACCACAAGCATCCAACCCCATCTCAAGCTGATTGCTTTGTAGTGGGATTGGCTAACCCCCAACCTAATCTAAATCAGGTTAGTTGCAAACTCTTTTCTCTCATCTACTTTGTACCATATTCCTAATGCCTAACTATCGAGTAATACGTATCTCTTGACACAATATTCCAAAAGGATTCTTTACTTCCATACGAAATATTTTTTGTCTCTTTTATCCTTTTAAGTATGTCTTATATAACCTAATTGTAAGAATACCCCTTTGTCTTTTCATACATGTAAAGTAATCCTAGTAGGTGAGTAGATAAGCCCTTACTTATTGGTACGTAGAAAAAAGGGAATCAATCATCAATACAGAAAATTATTCATGTTTCCTTTGAGTAACTTAGTGTTTTCATTATTATTTAACTCTTATCTATTCCCTTTAGCAAGGAGTTATGGTGAGTGACCCTTCAATTTGGACCGGTAAGTAACATCCGACAGATTATAGGCTGAGTAGGATTGAGTAGTACGTCATATCTATTCGGTAATTGCCTAGACTTTGCTAGCTTTTCGTTTGTTTCTTTCGGTTCTCTTCGTTATGGTGTTTCTTCGTGTATTTGAACCTTGGAGATGCATTAGCTTCGTTGGTATCAGAGTACGATTTCGAAAGGAAGCATGCAAAGTTGTTGTGAAGTTTTGGTTTACTTTATTGGAAGTAGCTATTGTGTTCCTTCCATAACTGCTACAGTGTATTCGTTTGTTAGTAAGTGTGGTTTCCTTATGACTTTATTCTTACTCTATTTTTTACTACGAAAATAGAACAATTTTACTTTTATTATATTCAAGTGGTTATTGGGTATTAAGGTTGTTAGTTTGTTAACTGAAGTTTTGGGTAGTACAGTAGTAGTATTTCTGTATAGTGTGTTTGTCATCTATTTGAGAAGTATTGTACCATATCAGATTCGAGTGTTTAGGGTGTTATCGGTGACTAGAGTAGTGGTGCTGAACTTGGTTGTAGTCATAGTGGTAGTAACACCTTAGGGTCAGTCGATGACAAACTTGATAAACTTGCTAACCTTGTTGAAAGTTTAGTCACAGCAATACAAGTTAATAGGCAACAACTTCAGGGTATGCTACCACATAACCCTCTTCAAAATATTCAAGAGAGAGGTTATGGCTAAGGTAGCCAAGCAAATCGCTCAGTTCGATCAATGCGAGTTGGAAGAGTTGCAGATTGAGTTGCTAGAAGAAGGTTAGAGTTAGAGGAGATTAAGGAAGATGATGAGGACCTTGATGCCAGGGAGTATGGAGAAGAAGAACAAGAAGCCGATTATTACTAAGCATAGGAGCGAGGATCCTAAGCTCCTCGAGGACTAGACATTGTTAAGGTCCAAATCCTACCCTTTAGTGGAAGTGGAGATGTAAAGGAATACTTAGAGTAGGAAGAAAAGGTGGAGAAGTTGTTTGATTGTTATAAATATACAAAAGTTGTGAAAGTTTGACTTGTTGTACTTGAGTTCTTTGGATATACTACTATGTAGTGGAAAAATTTGAATGTAGCGGAAAAATTTGAATGTAGCTAGAGTAAGGGATGGAAGACGAAGTGTAAAGACTTGGGATGAAATGAAAAGATTGTTAAGAGGTAAATTTGTGCTCGAGACCTACGTATAAGATGCATTTGCAAAGTTGTAGGAACTTCACTAAGGAAGCCGATCTGTTGATGACTATATAAGAGAGTTCCAGATGCTTATGATCCAGGTTGACATGGACGAACTTGAGGTTCGTACAGTGTTAAGGTTCATTTCTAGACTTAGATATGAAATTTGCAACATTATGCAGGTGCAGAGGTTTTATACCTTGGAAGAGGCGATTAAGATAGCGCAAAGGATCGAAAAACAGAGGAGAAGTGCTCTGAACTGACCTAAGCTAATGTTCTCTTGAGCCCTTGTTCTGTGCTGACTTGTTCAAGCTGAGTCGAGGAGGCCATATTGAGTTGATGACAGGAATGATTGACCTGACGATAGCTAAGCAAGCTAGTAAGGCCAAGCCGAATAGCCGAGCTAAGCTAAACTAAATCGAGGCTAGACTAACCCTGAGAACATATGAGAAAAGACAAACCTCCGGATGGAAGAGTAATGAAGTGAAGTGCTTTAAATACGTAAGATTCGTACATATGGCTATTAAGTGTTTGAATCGATGTATCATGGTGCTCTGAAGAGATGTAGTACATAGCATCGATAAGAGTGAGCTTGAAGAGGAAAAGGACGTTGGAAAAGCTAAAGTTAAAGAGGAAGAGGAGGCCTATGTCTATGTTGACTAAGGAGAAGTGATGACCCTAGTCCTAAGACGAGTACTGAGTTCCTTGTCAAACTCTAAAGAAGATTACAGAGAGAATTTATTCCATATAAAGTATACTACAAGGAACAATTATGCACCATTATAGTGGATGGAGGAAGTTATACTAATGTAGTTACACAGTCCTTTGTATAGAAGTTACGTCTGCCAACCTCTAAGCATCCTGTGGTGACCCTAATAGGGGCCTAGTAATATTGCCTAAAATTTCCATATCACGTGTGCACCCATGATAAGAAAATCGCCTTGCAAGTCAGAGATTGCAAGACTTTAAATAGTTGTTTACTAGAGTCTTTAATTTTAGTTCATTGACTCATTATATAATATATATAATTATGGATATCCCATTTTTCCACAATTCCTTAGAACCGTAGAGAATCGGTATCCCCTACCAAAATAATGAAATAGGATAGACAATTTTCGAAAATTCTAAACTTACTAAAGATAGTAAACTTAAATGAGACATTAGTCGTTTTTCGGAGCATTCCGAATTAACTACACAAGCTTTTCATCATACTGATTCAATGGTAGCACTCTGCACTCGATTCCTATCCCCTTTCCCAACTATCGATCAACCTGCAAGGAAAAGAACTGTTGCGGTGTAAGCTTACGCTTAGTGAGATAATTACCCTCGTCAATACTACATAGCAAAAATTTATTATATGCACAATCATATGAATGCATGAACAATCAGTATGCTAAAAACGCATGCAGTGACCTAGGAACTGCATACGACTCAGAATTACGCCCCCTGAAGTCGGGGTTTGGAGATAATTAACTGACCCAAACCAAAATCCGGGTTCTAGACCTTGGGTTTTAATTCATTAGCACTACTGTGCTTAAGTCAAAACAAAACTATGTATATATATACATATATATATACTTTCATTACTGAATAATAAATCATATTTCCAAAATCCCAAGTCTAGCAGTGTGGTGGCCTCCGCAATCCACAATCACACGCCCTAAGCAGAAGCCACAAGACTCGGCCCCTCGCCGACGGTTAGCGTCTCCCAGCGCCTAGTAAGCTCATCAGCTTAGGTCAGAGACTCAATATATATATGATGGCATAGCTAGTGCCCAATCCTGCAGGAAACTCGTATTCCTGTGAGTCCCCTCCCATCTTCTGCGTGAAGCGGCAGTCGGTGTTATCCGTATGCAATATGGGGAATGCATGATTCATTTTGAGTTCTTAATCGTACAAGTGATTAACTTGATTTTTAGAGTGACCAAACAATTTCATTCCATACAATTCACATATATATATGCATTACAAACAATTCCCATTATTATATATAATAAAAAAAAAAATCATCGCATTCATCCATAAATTCAAACACATGCATCTCCCATATCCCACAAGCATCCAAATTTATATATATAGTTTAGGTGCATCTATTCTACAAGCACAATCAAGTAAAGAGTCATTGGGAATTTACTCACTCTGCCATGTGGTTAAATCAAAATAGTCTGGAGGCAAGTCGTCTCCGTAAACAGTGTCCCCTGGTCATTGAAATAATTTTTATAAGGAATTGAAACAAACTTAAGAAACTATGTAAGTTTTCCTTAAGTTATATTCTTAACTAGTTTTCGTAATTTTTCCCGGTTTTTACCTAAAGTTCAATCGCGTATAACTTTTTTGTTTTAAATCCGATTTTTATGATCTTATAGTCAATCTTCATCATTTTCGAGTGTACTTTAACGTCGTATGTTTAGATTTAAGAAATGAGGTATACAATTCTGTCCATGGGTCAGAACAGTAGCGTTCCTCATGTGTTGGAATGTTTTTGGGCCTTGTTTGGTAATTGGGCTTTTTAATAACTTAAGAAATTCTTTGGGCTTGGTCTTTAGATTTTATCCTAAGCTTAAAATACTCCTTGAGATTAGATTTACAACTTTGATTTATATTCCTAAGGCTATCAACCACTTTTTGGGCCTTTTAGTGGGCTTAAGTTGTCAAATGGGCTTGTTTTTTGTTCAAACTAAAGTTAATGACTTTGGTGGGCTTATAGAGCCTTAGGTGGATTTCTTATGGGCTTCAAAACAACTTCTCTTGGTACTTTAAGTTGCTGGTCAGATTTTTGTTGAAGGCCCATCTTAGAGTTCTAAGCTTGTTTCGAGAGTTTTAGGCCCGGTTTTGAGTTTTAGGCTTTGTATGCTAATCATACTTGCTTTGGTTAATCTTTTCACTTTGTTCTTTCACTTTTATCATATTTTTAGGCCTCATTTACCCACGTTCCAGATCTGTTCATGTTGGTCCTAAGGGGTCCTTACTTGGTTTTTCAACTTGTTCCATCATTTCCTTAAGTTTAGGTGATAGATTATGCACTTAACTACTTGTGTATAAATCTTAACTTAAGTTTCCTTCCATCAAATGATCCTTTAACTCATGCTCCACATAAAGAAATAAAAGATCTTATACTTAATAAAACCTCCATATCATAGCTCATGTCATACAAGTTGGTTTCTTCATAAAACTTCATGTGATGGATTTTTCCTTAACTTAAGTCTAGATTTTGAGCATGTTTAACTTAATGGAAACAAAATCAACATTCAAATGATCATGGAACCTTCACGTCCAGCATGCTTACCCTTCATTAAAGTTCTCATTTCAAGATTTCCTTAGCTTAAAATCTTCCATTCAAAGCATTAAACAAATGTCCATACAAAACACCAACTTTACATGCTCATATTTCAACTTCATGTAATGGTTTTAGGGTTTGTTTCTTAAAACGAATTTTTGTGCTATAACAACTCAAACCTTACTCATATCTTCAAGAAATCCAAGTCTTCTAACATAAATATTAATCCACACATCACAAGAAACACTTACTCGTCCTTAACGCAAAGTTTGGTGATTGTGCACTAAGGTTCCTCTTAAGCCTTTAACTTTGCTTCCTCCTTTTTGCTTACCTTTTGAAACCCGAATCCTTTGGTCTTTTGGAAAGGGGTTTATGGAAGATTCTAATGGTCTTAGATGATCGTAAATGATGAAAGAAAATGGCACATGAACAAAGAAAAAAAAATGTCGTGAGTTGAAGCTTCAAAATGGAAGAAAATGGATTTTGTGGGGTAAAGTTGTTTCCCCTTTTTATGTTTGTTTTAAAAGAGAGAAAGATGAAGTGAAAGTGAAATTGAAAGTGAGAGAAATGGGGAAGAGTGTGGCCGGTTGGAATGGTGAGAGAAGGAGTGTTTAAATGTCTTGAAAGTATTGTCTTAAAGCTTACAAAAAGTCAACAATTGCAACTCTTGATGATGTAAGCATTAAGGGGTGAATAGTGATGTGTAAGAGAAAGTGATTGATGCTTGAAAGACAAGAGTATGGCCCCCCATTTCTCCTTGTTTAAATCTGCCATTGGAAGTCTTTTTATGCCATGGAGTGGTCTTGTCACCTTTATTAAAGTTAAGCTTATGATTTCTTGTGAAAATTTGTCTATATGTAGTATAAGTGAAGAGGTGATAAGGAAATTGTCTTATCATTAGATTTTGATAAGTTATCAATTGATAAATGATTCCAACTCTCAATTGATAAATGATTCCAACTCTCAATTGATAAGTTATCTAAGGTAATTGGTTGGTCTAATTATTTATATGTAAGGCTTATGCATGAAGATAAGGGCATAGCCTTATAGAAAATTGTTTTAGGATTTTTATCTTACATTGTTTTGTGATTTATGATTTGATTTTTGTAGAATTGTGAAATTTTCTAAAGTTGAATGGAATTATTCAAATTAAATTATCGATTAATTATTTAGGGTTAAAATTCCTTAATGGTTTTAAGGTTTAGGGTTTTAAGTAGCTTTAGAGCTCGCAGTTCTTCAAGCTCGGGTTTTATCGACAATTAGCTTTTGAATTGACAATTGGCTTTTGAATTGTAAAAATTTAATTTGTTCCTAAATATAAACTTAAGTGTTTGGTTCGGTTGATCTTTGGGAATGTTCTGAAGGTACTCTTAATCAAGTCTTAGGCCTACTAAAAGTAGGGTTTACACATCTCCAACCATACAAGCTACATTGGCTTATGATAAGGGTGCTTTGCACGTGATCGAGCAAGTAACGGTATCGTTTAGTATTGGGAATGTATATAGAGATAAAGTAGTTTACAATGTCATCTCCATGGGAGCTTTACATCTACTGCTTGGACAACCTTAGTTGTTCGACTTATGTGTTACCCACAACAGATATAAGAACACTTATGCCTTTGCTAAGGATGGAAAGAAGATTGTGTTGCAGCCTATGACACTATCATAAGTAAATATGACCCATAATCAGCTTACCTAAGCTAGTAAGAAGAAGTCCTTAGTAATGAGACTAAGAGAGCTTTGAGTTGCTAAGAAGGCCGATGAGCTTATGTTGTTGTTGGTCCGAAGATTGTTGGAGATGAGAGATTTAGAGTATGCTTTTGAAGAGATTCAAAGCCTGCTAAATGAGTTTTCTGATCTATTTCCCAAACAATTATTGAAAGGACTACCTCCAGTTTGAGGCATAGAGTATTATATTGATCTACAGCCAAGCGCTGTCGTGTTGGACTGACCTACATACAGAATGAACACTAAGTAAGCTTCTGAGCAGAATAAACAAGTAGATGAACTCATGAAGTGAGGGTATGTGAGAAAGAGCATAAGCCCTCGTACGGTACCAGCTCTACTTGTCATAAAGAAGGATGGTTCATGGCATATGTGCATCGATAACCTAGCAATCAACTGAATCACTGTTAAGTACAGGTATCTAATACTGAGGCTCAATGACATGTTGGATGAGCTCCACGGTACCAAAATATTTTCGAAGATTGACTTGCGAAGTGGCTACCACCAAATTCGTATGAGATCGGGTAATGAGTGGAAGATTGCCTTTAAGACTAAGCACAGACTTTATGAGTAGTTGGTTTTGCCGTTCACACTTACTAATGTACTGAGCACATTCATGAGTTTAATGAACCATGTGATGTGCCCTTTGATTAGAAGATGTGTGGTCATGTCCTTTGATGACATATTGGTATATAATGCTAACCTAAGCAACCATGTTCAACATCTTTGCGAAGTGTATGACATTCTACGAACTAAGAAGTTATATGAGAATTTTAAGAGTGTATATTCTACCAGGATGAAGTGATATTTCTTGGGTTTGCAATGTTAGAGGAAGGAATCTAAGCAGATGAAGAGAAGATCCGAGTCGTGTTGGAATGGTCAACACCGAAAAATGCCATTGAAGTTCAAAGCTTCCATGGTTTAGCTTCTTTTTATAGGCAATTCATCAAAAACTTCAGTACCATAGCTGCCCCCTTAACTGAGCTAACTAAGAAGTGTAATGGGTTTGGTGGAATGACTGAATTGAACAGAGCTTAAGGGAGATCAAGAAGAAGCTTACCTCTACCCTTGTCCTTTTACTACCAAACTTTGACAAGCCTTTTGAGTTAAAATATGATGCTTCGAGAGTTGGAATTGGTGCCGTCTTGATGTAGGAGTGATAACTCGTCACTTACTACAGTGAAAAGCTTAATGGTCCTGCCCCGAACTATTTTGTGTATGAGAAAGAGTTATACTCTCTTTATCAAGCCCTTACTGTTTGGCAACACTATTTGTTGCCACGAAAGTTAGTTATTTACATAGACCATGAGTCTCTAAAGCATCTTGGGAGTTAGAAAAAACTCTCGAAAGGACAAGCTAAATGGTTTGAGTTTATGGAAGGATTCTTGTACGTCATTTGGCATAAGAAGGGAAGTGCAAATGTGGTCATTGATGCTTTGTCGTGATGACAAACATTGCTTACCACCTTACAAACAAAACCATTGGGATTCTCCTTGATTACTGAGCAATACGCTCATGATCCTCATTTCGGCCCCATTGTAGAGCAATACAAGATTGGAATTGCTATTAAGGGCTATTATCCTAATGAAGGCTATCTGTTTAAGGACTGATAGTTGTATATACCAAACTGTTCTACACTTAAGCTGTTAGTTAGGGAAGCTCATAGTAATGGATTATCTAGTCATTTCGAAGAGAGTAAAATAACCAATTTGTTGAAGGAAATCTTTCATTAGCCTAGTTTGGCTAAGGATGTCCATAAGGTAGTTGGTAGTTGTGAAGCATGCAAGCGAACTAAGGGGAAGAGGGAGCCATATGGAGAATATATGCCCTTGCCAACGCCAACCTTACCTTGGGCCGACCTCAACAAGGAATTTGTCCTAGGGTTGCCATAGACATCTAGATGAAAGGATTTTACATTTGTTATAGTGGATTGCTTTAGCAAAATGGCACACTTCATTCTATGCCATCGAACTAACAATGCTTTATACATTGTTGATATGTTTTTGCAGGAAGTTGTCTAACTACATGGAGTTTCAAAGACTATAGTTTCAAATTAAGACACAAAATTCTTAAGTTATTTCTGGAAGACTCTATGGAGAAGACTTAGAACCTAACTTGTGTTGAGCTCCAATAGCTACCCTTAGACTAATGGCTAGATTGAAGTGGTGAATAGGATGCTAGGCAACTTACTCAAAGCTATTGTAGGAAAGAACTTAAGGGATTGGGATCTATGCCTATTAGTTGTGGAGTTCGCATACAACTAGATTATCTACAGCACCACTAGGAAGACCCCATTGAAGGTCATCTATGGCTTTAATCCTATTATTCCCTTGGATATGATTAGGGCCGTAGCAACTGCTGATAAGAGTCAATTTAGAGTTGATCGAGCCCAAGAATTGCAAGCATTATACTAGTCCATAACCAGGAAGTTCACTAATTTCAACCAGAAACAACATGAGATTGGTAGTCAAGGTTGCTGAACTGTTACTTTCCAACTAGGAGACTTAGCATGGATTCACTTTAGCCGAGAATGATTCCTACACTTGAGACAGAGCAAACTATCTGCTCGAGTTGACTATGGTATCTCCCCTATTTTCATTGTATCCGATCTCATTCTTCACCAACCAACAAAAGAAGACTCTATGAGTGCTTTAGAAGGAGTAGAGACTACTCCAGATTTGAGCAAAAATCTTTTTGACCCTTAGGTAAATGATGGGAATCAGCAAGGACTTACTCAGAGGATACTACCTCAAAGCCATATTCGAGATGGAGATTCCTATCCTAACTTGATCCCCTACCGACTTGATTGTTAGATGTAATACTTTAGGATTTTGAACCTATATAATTACCCTAGGATCCAAGCCCCTAAATTTAGGGCATTGGGTTATGTTATCCGTTTAATTTTGAATGTTATAGTAAGATTAGAAAAGTTAGACGAAGCAATACAAGTAAAGTTAATTTCTCAAAATAAGTTATATAAAAATATTAAATTAAGAAAACATCAATTTATCATTAAAGCCGATAAATATCGAAAACGTGAAATTCAAGCATTTGATATAACGAGATATTAGAGATAAGTTATTTGACTTATAAAAATAATAAATGAAGTTGAATTATATGTAATATATATGTATTAACATAGAATATGCATTATATGTATTAAATACATATATATAATAATAAATTATTATTAAAATAAGGTAAAAATAATAGAAAATTAATAAAAAAATGAAAGGGTAAGTCATCCCATGATTTGGCAACTTAAGATCAATTACAATTGATAAGTCAAAAGGTAAAAAATAAGAAATTAATACCTCATACATTGAAAAATCAAGAAAATGACATGTGTATGCCATATGTCTAATTTTTATTAATCATAATCTATTTGAAAATTATTAATAGGGCATGAACACTTCAAAAACAACATTTTGGAAGCCTAAAAATATAAGAAAATCACCCAAAAATTTTTTGAAAAAAATTAGAAGAAAATAGGAAAATTAGAACAAAAATAGGGCATGGATCTGATTTAGGGCGGTTCATTAGGTTGTTGGTGTTCGATTGTGGTGCCCATTTAGGGTCAAAGAAAGCACTATTGGAGGAAGAGTTTTGACAAGGTTGGATGGTCGGAAGCGGCCAGTTTAGGTGAACTAAATTTCTAGCCAAAACTTGTAAATTTTGTAAAAATAGCAAATGATGTTATTTAATTATGAAACTTAGTTTTCTAAACTTTTTTATGTGTAGATTAATGCAGTAATTTTATTTTAATTAAATAATTATAAAAATATAAGGTCTTTAAGAAATGACTTTGTTTAGATGAAAATTGAATTAAATTTTAGAAATATTAAATAATGTCCTTTCAAGTTGAAAATTTGTACATAACATACCTAATATATTTATTTAATTATAGTAATAAGAATTTTTCAAAATAATCATTTTTACTATTTATTGTAATTATTTAGGATAAAATTGGCAATTTCGCTATTTTATTGAATTAATTAGTTTTTAATAAAATCTAAGTATGAGCTATATGTATTAGGATTTCTAAAAGTTCATAATGAGGTTTAGGACAATTGAATTTTATGTTGTGACTAAATTCACTTATTTGCTTAATTTTCACTGATTTTGAGTTTAAACTGCGATTTTTTTAAAAATAGATAATAACTAGTTTAGTACAATTTTTGATCAAAAACTACATATTTTTATGAGTCTATAGGATTTTTTATGAAATTAATTGGCCTCATATGCTATTTATTATTATTTTCATGATAACAACCTATATATTAGCCTAATATATAATATAGTAATTAGCGTTAATGTGATATTTGTAAAATATGTAAAGGATTAATATTTTGGGGTATACAATGAATGTTGATTAGCATGGGAAACGAGGAATTTCAGGATTTTTAATTTAGATTTAGGGTTTATTTGAGATAATTATGAAGTTATATTAATGTACGGTCGAATTGGTAATACGAAAGCGTATTTTTAGACATTTGACAATATTGATTAATCATGATTCTTAAGATAATTAATAGTACTCAAAATAATGATTATGACAATATAAAGTTTATTATAATTGGACAAGAAATGAATAAGATACAATCGAAATAAGTTTGGAAACGTAATGGTGAAAATGCATAAGAACTTAGTATTGACCCGTAGTTAACTTGGGGTCTATATGTATTTTTTTAGGTGTGATAGGTGAGGAAGGGCTATATCACGAAACTTAAGATTTTAGGCTACTATCAAGCTCAGATAAGTGGATATTTCTATTTTTGTACAAGTAAACCTTTGTCTATTTGACTTGGAGTCACTTGTATTGTGAACTATAATAATGTGTTGCATTGATTGAATACATGATTCTATTGAACGTATGTTGATTGAGTGAAATGTTTCCTCATATATGACTAATTCATTGATTTGTATTTCTGTTTGGAAAACTTGGAAATTGAATTGTTCTTTAGGGTGTTTACTTAAGTGAACCCTATATAAAAGAATGTGTAAACTTTAGAAAATTAGTAGTCTGAATCCTAATTTAAGTCTGAGTGTCCTAAACTGTATAATGAGTCGATAAGGCTAGAAACAGTAAAAGATTATGAAACTTAATAAATCGAATATAACACTGATAATAAAAACTCTAGAAATTGATTGAAATCCTAAATCGCATACTAAAACCCTAAATCTGATTTATGCACCATTAACCAAAATTGAACCCGAATTTGATCAAAACCTTAAAACTATAACTTTAAGCCTATAAAATAGTTAAATACCACCCAATAGTGATATAATTATAGTAGATTGCAATTATCGACTAAATTGCATAATCGCATAAAATTTTAATGAAATTGTTACAATAACTTATAAAAATTATAATTGTAACGGGTACCAATTAAATTGATAAATTTTCACAAAATTCCAAAATTAATTTATGATGAGTATTATTATAATTGTTATGTTTAGAAAAATTACACATAATTATTTTTAATTTTTATTTTCTCCCTTTTTCTTTCTTTCTTTTTCTCTTTTTTGTCTTCCCTTAATTTTCACGTTGAAACTCTAGCAAATTCCTAGCAACCCCATGTAAGAAATTTGAATTACGGGTGTTAGCTTTGAGAATGAGGATAAATTAGATATGATGACTTTGTCCCATCCTCATTAATGTAAAGATTAGGATAATATTTTATCTTCTTTCTCCCTAAAAAAAAAAAAAATTTCTAATCACCTAGGAAATAAAAGGAGAAAAGAAATCTGGAAAAATGAAAAGAAACCAAATCGAAAAAAAAGAAAAAATTTCTGGAAGTTAAAAATGTGAGAAGGAAAACTAAGAAGAAAGAATAGGAAGAAGAAGAAGAAGGAGGAGGAGGAAGAAAAGAAGAAGAAAAATCAAATATAAGTAGGTAAGTAAAATTATTTTAGTGGTATATATGTATATTACATGGTATGTACATGTATATATTAAGTATTTGTATTGTATTTTAGTAAATATTTCATTACATATACATGTATGTATGCATAAGTAGATAATTTAAGATATATATATGTATGTATAAAGATATGTATGTAGACATATACGTATATAGGTATAATATACGGTATGTGTATGTATGTATCCATAAGATTATATAGTATGTATTTAGTATTTTTCTTACAAAATAAATATAGATATATATATATATATATAGTTGTACACGTGAAGAGGATTACGTATGTATTTATGTATACAAGCTTTATTTTTATATGTATATATATATATATAAGAATATGTATTCGTATAGTATGTATAAGCATTTTGTAGTTATATATTCATATATGTAAGCCATATTATATATACATATAGGTATACATGTATGTGGTGTGAATATATGTATAATATATAGTATATGTATAACATATAGTATATATGTAGTATACCAAATATTAAGTAGTATATATAATATAATAATATTTACTGAATAAAATAAATTCATAAATATATAAGGAGTAGGTATATATATATTACCGTAAATTAGGAATTACTAAATAAAGTAAATTATAAAATTTATCAAATATAGTATAAGTATATATATATGTGTGTGTGTGTGCGTGTGTGTGTATGTGTATCATGAAATACAAATGAATAATAAGAAAATAATAAATAATAAAAATAATAGCAATAATAATAATAATAATAATAATTGTAATAAGTCTAAAATCTCAAAAATAGGAAAAAAAAATGAGTAAATAAAGTAAAATATGCTTAAAATAATAAAAATATCAATTATATGATTTAAATAATTATTAAATCATAAATATATTAAGAAAAAGCTAAAATTAATATTTTATAATTTTTAAATTAAAACAATAAATTTTATGATATTTTTATAACACAATTCAAACTGCGAGTCATAATGTCCAAAACGGATCTTGCTGCGAGAAAATACATACGAAAACTATCAAAATGGACTATAAGTTCATAACAATCTGAGCTAAAACGAAAAAGTTATATGTGATTCGATAAAAAGCTCAAATTGACAATTTCGTGTAATTAAGTGAAGTAAACCTTACAAATTACGATATTAATTTAGTTTTAAATCCTCAAACTTATAAATTTTTATTACTCTCAAGTGATTCTACCATTGACCCTAAGCTACCACCGGATTACTACGATCCTTGAATCAACTATAGCTAAGTGAATTTTCCTGATGATTCCATACTTGTTTATGTTTGTAGTTAGTAAATATAAGTTATAATCAATAAATGAATGTTGTATGAGGTTAGGTTATGCTTGTGTATGATAATTGGTTGTTAATGGTGAATTTACTTTAAATTACAATAATATATTGATTGTTGCATAGTAGATTCACTAGGAATTAATTGTTTGTGACTTTGAATGACTACTGAATAATAAGACCTAATTTTACTTGACTAGAAAAGTTAACTTAAAATATGCATAATCATGCACCGCATAACTAATTCTGATAGTCATATTACACGGAGGTAGCAAGAGGCCGTACGTGAGTTGATTATTGATTGTTATAGATTTCGTACGGTACACACGTGCGATATGACCTTACCTTGGCCCGTAGGATTATTAGGCATTGAAGGCACCAATCGCCTTGTTAAGGGTCAAGTTTAGAGGCTTCCATTTAGGGGTGAGTGAGGGCTGTGTGAACCTACTCATAATCATATGTTGAACTCGTTTTTTATAAAACTGATAATGAATATACCATTACATTTTAAATACAAAACATGGAGTTTTGTTATGAAATAAGTTCTAGTATGATACCCGGATTTGACTATGCCGATGCATCTCCAACCCTGACTTCGATGGGCATTAAATTTGAGTTGCATGTAGTACCTGGTCACCTGCATATAGTTGCATGTAGTACCTGGTCACCTGCATATATTTGCTTGGTATACTGACTAACATGCATTTATTTGATTGAACTTAATTATTGTATAACTTGCTTGCGGTATGGTTAAGGGGATTATCTCATTAAGCTAGTTAACTTATATCCTTGTAATCTTTTTTTGCAGGCCGAGTTATTTATGGAGTTGGGTCGTTGCATACTCAAGGTTAGTGTTTTACATGGGATCAATGTGGGAGTAGGACATGATCAGAGAGTACTTATGATAGTTTATAGAGTTGATTATGTAATCGAATGATACTAGTTTGACTTAAGAAATGCTTTTGATTTCTTATTTATAAATTCTTATATAAATAATTATGCGTTATGTTTCTATATTTTATTATTGTTATCATGAAATGATATTACTTATGCTTGCGCACTCTTAGTTGTTAGGTGTAGCTGTAGCCTTATGTATCATATAAAAGGGTTGTCGATTATAAGAGAATTCAATTTGCAATCCTTTGTACAGTATATGGTGATTGCCACGACTAGCCCCCTCGGGTCGTGACAGAATGTAATATAAAGTTGAGAAATAAAGTTGGAATTGAGATAGTTGAATTGTTTATAATGTGGACCTTAAGATTCGTGCTTGATATTAGGTTATTATGCTATCTATTACATTCATAGCATTGCACGAGAAGACCTACAAGTTAAGTTTTTGAAAGCTTAAACATTACTGAGTTAGCTTTTGAGCATATAGAACGGCATTGCTCAACTTATTTTAGCTACGATGTATAACCAACTATGTATTGGATTTTCAAACTACAGTGGGTGGTTTTGTTGAAGGTCCTACTCCTAAGCTGCTCCTCGTTGTCCTAGGTTCCTGAATGTAGTATCTAGATGCTCCAATATGTCAACTAACCTGATGAAGAATTGGAAAAGTATAGGATATTGGTATCGATGCATGTTACGTACATGAGTATGGTACAAATTTCCTACATAAATAGTTTGTATAGGTAGCTTAGATTATGAAATTGAATATCTTATAGTATTGATCTAGGTGAATATGTATTATGCTTGTTCTGTGTTTTGTTTTATCTACTCTCACTTAGCTCATAGAGAGTTGGGGGGATACTTGTGTATCCTCAAGTTATGAAGAGAATCAACAAGGTAACATTAGTCAGGGGAAAAAGTTTTTTGAGAGCACTTTAGACAAAGTCAGTCGCTTTTGAAGAAGTCTTGCAATGTTTTGTTCTTATTTTTGTAAAGGATTTATACTTTAAAAAAAAAAATACTGTATTTTAGGTTTGGATAAGTTTGATGGATGTACTTTTTTTATAAATAGGTATAAAGTTGAACTTTATTGTAATACTCCTTTGTTATAAATAGAACTTTTGTTAAGCATAAAGAGGTATTCTTATGTGATGGTACATCCTGTGCTATGTCGGGATATGACATCCTTTAGGTGGTATCAAAGCATGAATTAGGGACCATAGTACTAGACACGTATGAGGTGTACAGGGTAGTTAAGTACTATATGAACTTAAGTTTTTCAGTAGCAACTAATATAAGAAAACTAATTGTGTCTATTATATTTGTTGCTATTCAGAAAATGGTGCAAACACATACTAGTAGGGATATTGGTTCATCAACTGCTCTTAGGAGACAAATTAGGGAGGAACAATAGCTTTAACCAAATCAAGCTTTGCTTATATAAGCAATGGATGTAGCACGACAACTTACAACTGCTTTAGTAGGGGCTGGTGTAGCAAATGGGGATAAGTTAGCTTGGGTGCAATGTATAGTGAAACCGTTTGACGGAACAAAAACTAACCCTTTAGTTGTAGAAGAATGGATTGAATCGTTAGAAAAAGCTTTTGAAGTACATGAGGTTGAAGATAATAAAGGGGTAGAGATTGTTGTTATTTTATTGGATGGACGTGTAAATAATTGGTGGAGAAGTAAGAAATGGACAATAGTTTGAACCCATAGATTGGAATACATTTAAGGATGCATTTTTAGAGCAATATTTCCTTGAATGTGTAAAGAAGCAAATGTATGAGGAATATTATAAATTGAGACAAGTAGGTATGACTATTGAAGAATATGAATGGGAGTTTAATAGGTTGTTGAAATTTTCCCTAGAAGCAATATAGAGTAGTCGATTTAGGGTAGGACTTGATCTTTATTTTGAAGATGAGTTGAAAAGACAAGGTTGGTGCAATATGATGATCTGATCAATGTAACTCATTTGATCAAGCAAGCTTGTGACTTACGAAGGGCAGCTGAAGAAATACAAAGTAAGAAAAGGAAATTTATTGCAAGTTCTAGTGGTAGCCATAAAACGATAAGAGGAAAAAGGGCATATCAATCCCCTAACAAGAATCAAAGGCTAGGTAGTGCTATGCCACTTTACTAGAAATGTAATGGTAGGCATCGAGCTATGCAGTGTCCAAAACTATAAGGGAAATGTTTTAGGTGTGGAGAAGTTGGGCATATGGCTAGGCAATGCCAGAACCTGAACCCTAGAAGTATATACTGCTATAAGTGTCGTTAGATGGGACATAATGCCACTCAGTGTACTGTAAATCAGTAAGTAGGACCAGACCAAACTTAAGCCAATAGGCTAAGACCAACCAATAGAAATAACCAATCAGGAGAGGCTAGAGCCAAACTTAGAGTATAAGGAAGGGTGTATGCGATTTAGGATGAAGAAGGTAAGGATGACAACATAGTTATAGGCATGAGTCCTAAACCTTATGATTTCTAGATTTCTTTATATGATCATGTGATGTATGTTAAACTTTGTACCCTAGAATAATGATAAAATTGAATTGTTATCTTTAGGATTGGTTTGCTTAGAAGATAACTATGCTTATACATTGTTCGATATAAGAGCAACACATTCATATGTATCTAAGGACTATGTTGATGGGAATAAACTTCTAATAGAGATTCTAAGGTATGATTTGATAGTGACAACTCCTTTTGGAGGAGAGCAAGTTATGCAACCAAAGCTGAAGGTAGGTAATGTGTGTATGGACCTATATAAATTGCCTGCGGAATTAGTAGTATTGGCTATGAAAGAATTCAATGCTATACTAAGAATGGATTGGTTAACTGAACATCGAGTGAATGTGGAGTGTGAAGGAAAGATGGTAGCATTTAAGAAGCCTGATGGAGAAGAATTTCACTTTAAAGGAAGATCAAGAAATGCAACCCCTCGAATAATTTCAGTAAGTAAAGCTTGGAAGCTTATAAGAAATGGTAACATAGGATTTTTAGCTTCGGTAGTAGATACCTAAGTTCAAGAAGTGAGATTGGAAGATATACTAGTAGTGTCTAAATATCCTGAGGTTAAGGACTTGCTTGGACTACCACCAGATAGGGAGATCAAATTTACCATAGATCTTGTACCAGGTATTGCACCTATCTCTAAGACACCCTATTTAATGGTTCCTATAGAATTGGTGGAATTAAAGAAGCAACTACAAGAGCTACTAGAGAAGGGATTCATAAGGCTAAGTACATCTCCATGGGGTGCACCTATGTTATTTGTTAAGAAGAAAGATGGAAGTCTTCGGTTATGTATGGATTATCGAGAATTGAACAAAGTGATGATAAAGAACAAATACCCACTTCCTAGGATTGATGACTTATTCAATTAGCTAAAGGGATCCATATATGGATTTGATGAATCATGTCTTTAAAAAGTATTTAGATGAGTTCATTGTAGTGTTCATTGATGATATCTTAATCTACTCAAGGAGTAAGGAGGAACATGTGGATCACTTGAATATTGTGCTTTAGACTCTTAAAGACAACAAACTCTATGCGAAGCTAAAGAAGTGTGAGTTTTGGTTAGATCAAGTAGGATTTCTTAGGCATGTAGTATCTGGTGTAAGAATTGTAGTTGACCTTGCAAAAGTGAAAGCAGTAACATAATGGACAAGGCTAACCATTGTAATAGAAGTGAGGAGTTTCTTAGGAATGGCTGGCTATTATAGGAGATTTGTATAGGACTTCTTTAAAATAGCTATGCCAATGACCCAATTAACATGAAAAGGTATTAGATTCGAATGGAATGATAGGTATGAAGAGAGTTTTTAGGAACTTAAAAAAAGATTGGTAACCACTCTAGTGTTAATGATACCAAATGGGTTTAGAGAGTATGCGATTTATTGTAATGCTTGTAAAAGCATATTGGGGTACGTACTAATGCAAAATGATAAGGTGACTGCCTATGCTTCAAGATAACTTAGACTATATGAGTAGAACTACCCAACTCATGATTTGGAACTTGTAACTGTAATATTTACTTTAAAAATATGGAGGCATTACTTATATGGGGAGAAATGTAAGGTATATACCAATTACAAAAGTTTAAAGTATATCTTTACCTAAAAGAAGTTAAATTTGAGGCAAAGGTGGTGGTTGGAATTACTGAAGGATTATGATCTTATAATTCATAATCACCTTGGGAAAGTTAATGTAGTGGTTAATGCATTAAGTAAGAAGGAGTTTGGTAGTGTTGCTGTACTCATTACGAATGATCAAAGAAATGGAGAAATTGATGTTAGAAGTTGTAACAAGAAAAGAAAGTAGTATGTTGGCTAATCTGAGGGTAGAACCTACATTACTTAAGAGCATCAAAGAAGCTCAAAAGGTAAATGTAGAACTACAAAGGATTAGAAATGACATTAGACAACACCTTAACTTTAGAATTGATGATCTAAGAATGTTAAGATTTAAAGAATGACTTTGTGTGCCAAAGGATTCAAAAGTTAAAGAGGTGATATTGAATGAAGCTCATAGTGTGAGATATTCCCTACACCCTGGGAATAATAAGATATACAAGGACTTAAAGTAGAAGTTTTGGTGGATAGGGATGAAAGGAGATGTGGCATGCTATATATCACATTGTATGACTTGCTAAAAGTTAAAGGCTGAACATTAAAGACCGAGAGGATTGTTACAACCTTTACCTATGCCCCAGTGGAAATGGGAGCATATAATAATGGATTTTATGAGTGGTTTACCAAGGACAAGGAGACAACATGATATGATATGGGTTATAATAGATTAGCTCATGAAATCATCGTATTTCTTAGCCACAAAGCAAATGGCGACATTCTCTCAACTAATAGAAGTTTACGTCAAGGAGATAGTTCGTTTGCATGGTGTTCCAATGCCAATAATATCTAATTGTGATTCTTGTGTTATGTCTTAATTTTGGCAATTCTTATAAGTAGAAATGGGAACTAAGCTGAACTGTAGTACTGCTTATCATCCCCAAAGTAATGGGCAATCGGAACAAATAATCTAAACTCTAGAGGATATGTTGAGGGCATGCGTAATGGACTTTGGAGGTAGTTAGGATGACCATTTGCCATTGGTAGAATTCACTTACAATAACAGCTATCATAATACCATTCAGATGGCTCCACGTGAAGCATTGTATGAACGTAAATATAGGTCTCCTGTATATTGGGATGAAGTAGGGAGCAAATAAGTCATTGGACCATCAATATTACAAGATCTTAAGGAGAAGGTATACATAATAAGAGAACGAATACAAATTGCCCAAAGCCATCAAAAAAGTAATATGGATGTTAGAAGAAAGCTGTTGGAATTCTAAGTAAGTAATTAGGTATTTTTGAAGATATCCCCAATGAAAGGTGTAAGGTGATTTGGTATTAAGGGAAAGTTAAGTCCTTGGTATGTTGGACCATATCAAATTAAGAAAAGGATTGGGAAAGTTGTCTATGAACTTGAATTACCCAATGAGATGATAGGAATTCATAACGTATTTCATGTCTCAACTTTAAGGAAATTTTTAGGTGATCCCATAAAGATATTGGATGTACCTTTAGTGGAATTAAAGGAAAACCTTACGTATGTAGAGCATCCAATTTGTATTTTAGATACTAAGGTTCAGAAATTGAGGAATCAAGACATTGAGTATGTGAAAGTCTTGTGGAGTTGACACACTATGGAAGAAGTGACATGGGAATCTACTAAGTCGATGAGAGCCTAGTATCCTGAACCATTTGCATAAGGTTAGTAATATTGTTATTGATTATTCTTTTTCTAAAGTAAAGTTAAAAGCCAATATTTTCTTGACTTGTAGTTAAGTTCCATGGATAAAACTTTTTGTAAGGGGGGGTAAAATGTAATACATTAGGATTTTGAACTTATACAATTACCATAGGATCCAAGTGCCTAAATTTAGGTCGCTAGGTTATGTTATCCATTTAATTTCAAACTTCACAGTAAGATTAGAAAAGTTAGACGAAGTAATTCAAATAAAGTTAATTTCTCAAAATAAGCTATATAAAAATATTAATTTAAAAAAACATCAATTTATTGCTAAAGTCGATAAATATAAAAAATGTGAAATTTGAGCATTTAGATATAGCAAGATATTAGAGTTAAGTTATTTAACTTATAAAAATAATAAATGAAGTTGAATTATATGTAATATACATATATTAACATAGAATATGCATTATATGTATTAAATACATACATATAATAATAAATTATTATTAAAATAAGTAAATTAATATAAAATAATGTAAAATTAATAAAAAAAGTAAGGATGAGTCATTCTATGATTTGGCAGCCTAGGATCAATTACAATTGTTGAGTCAAAAGGTAAAAAATGAGAAATTGATATCTAATGCATTGAAAAATCAAGAAAATGATATGTGTAAGCCACATGTCTAATTTTTATTAATCCTAATTCATTTGAAAATTATAAATAGGGCATGAACACTTCAAAAACAACATTTTGGAAGCTTAAAAATATAAGAAAATCACTCAAGAAAATTTCGAAAAAAATTAGAACAAAATAGAAAAATTAGAGCAAAAATAGGGCATAGATTTGATCAAGGGCAGTTCAATAGGTTGTTGGTATCTAATTGTGGTGGCTATTTGTGATCAAAGAAAGTACTACTGGAGGAGGTGTTCTAATAAGGTTGGGGGGCTAGAGGTGGCAGGTTCAGTTGAACTAAATTTCTGGCTCAAACTTTGTAAATTTTGTTAAAATAGCAAATGATGTTATTTAATTATGAAACTAGGTATTCTAGACTTATTTTATGTGTAGATTAATGTAGTAATTTTATTTTAATTAAATAATTATAAAAAATATAAGGTCCTTAAGAAATGAATTTATTTAGATGAAAATTGAATTAAATTTTAGAAATATTAAATAATGTCCTTTCAAGTTGAAAATTTGTACACAACATACCTAATATATTTATTTAATTTTAGTAATAAGAATTTTTTAAAATAATAGTGTTTACTATTTATTGTAATTATTTAGGATAAAACTAGCAATTTCACTATTTTATTGAATTAATTAGTTTTTAACAAAATCAAATTATGAGCTATATGTATTAAGATTTCTAGAAGTTCATAATGAGGTTTAGGACAGTTGAATTTTATCTTGTGACTAAATTCACTTATTTGCTTAATTTTGAGTTAAAACCGCTATTTTTGTAAAAATAGATAATAACTAGTTTAGTATAATTCATGGTCAATAATTAAACCACATATTTTTATGAGTCTATAGGATTTTTTGTGAAATTAATTGGGCTTATCTGCTATTTATTATGTATTTTCATGATAACAACCTATATATTAGCCTAATATATGATATAGTAATTAGTGCTAATGTGATATTTGTAAAATATGTAAAGGATTAATATTTTGGGGTACATAATGAATGCTTATGAGCTTAGGAAATGAGGATTTTTAATTTAGATTTAGGGTTTATTTAAGATAATTACGAAGTTATATTAACATACGGTTGAATTGGTAGTACAAAAGTGTATTTTTGGACATTTGACAATGTTGATTAATCATGATTCTTAAGATATCTTAATAATACTCAAAATAATGATCGTGATGATATAAAGTTTATTAAAATTGGATAAGAAATGAATAAGATACAATCGAAATAAGCTTGTAAACGTAATGGTGAAAACATATAGGAACTTAGTATTAACCCGTAGTTGACTTGGGGTCTATGTGTATTTTCTTAGGTGTAATCAGAGAGGAAGGACCACATCGTGAAGCTTAGGATTTTAAGGTACTATCAAGCTTGTGTAAGTGGATATTTCTATTTTTGTGCAAGTAGACCTATGTTTACTTGACTTAGAGTCACTTGTATCATGAACTATAATAATGTGTTGGATTGATTAAATACATGATTCTATTAAACGTGTATTGACTGAGTGAAATCTTTCCTCATATTTGACTGAATCATCGATATGTGTTTCTATTTGGAAAACTTAGAAACTAAACTATTCTTTAAGGTATTCACCTAAGGGAATCCTATATGAAAGAATGTAATATAAAGTGGAGAAACAAAGTTGGAATTGAGATAGTTGAATTATTTATAATGTGAAACTTGAGATTTGTGCCTGATATTGGGTTATTATACTATTTACTACATTCATGGCATCGTAGGAAATGACCTACGGGTTGAGTTTCTAAAAGCTTAAACACTGTTGAGTTAGCTTTTGAGCATATTGAAAGGCATTGCTCAACTTATTCTAGCTACGATGTGTGATTAACTATGTGTTGGTTTTTCAAACCATAGTGGGTGGTATTGTTGAGGGTCTTACTCTCAAGTAGCTCCTTATTGCCTTAAGTTTCTTGACATAGTATCCAGATGTCTGAGTATGTTAACTAACCCAATGCAGAATTGGAAAAGTATAAGATATGGGTACCGATGCATGTTATGTACATAAGCATGGCATGAATTTCCTATATAAATAGTTTGTATTGGTAACTTGGGTTATGAAATTGAATATCTTATAGTATTGATTTAGGTGAATATGCATTGTGCTTGTTCTGTGTTTTGTTTTATCTACTCTTACTTTGCTTATAGAGAGTTGAAGGGATACTTGTGTATCCTTAAGCTATGAAGAGAATTGATAGGGCAACATTAGTTGGTGGAAAGTCTTTTGAGAGCACTTAAGATGGAGTTAGCCACTTTGAAGAGGTCTCGCAGTATTTTGTTCTGATTTCTATAAAGGATTTGTACATAAAAAAAAAAAAAATACTGTATTTTAGGTTTGGATAAGTTTGACAGATGTACTTTCTGTATAAACAGGTATAAAGCTAAACTCCGTAGTAATACTCTTTTGTTATAAATAGAACTTTGGTTGAGTATTAATAGGTTTTCTTATGTGATGGTACATCTTATGCTATGCTGAGATGTAATACCAGACCCTCACGTATATTAGACCTACTCCTACCAAGCAATTGTGCTTTATCAAGACAACCTAGAAGATAGCCCCAAGGCCTTTCGAGCTAAATTCTGGAGCTGACCATAAGCATTCGAACCCATCTTAAGCCAACTACTCTGTAACAAGACTAGCTAATGCCTGACCTGATCCAAATCAGGTCAGCCCCTGATTGTAAACTCTTTTCTCTTGCTTACTTTGTACCATATTCCTAATGCCTAACCACCAAGTGACACATCTCTTGACACAAATTTCTGGATGGATTCTTTAAATTCATACTGAATGTTCTTCATATCTTTTATCCTTTTGGGCATGTCTTATGTAACCTAATTATAAGAATACCCTTTTAGTTTTTCATACATGTAAAGTAACCTTAGTAGGTAGGTATATAAGCCCTTACTTACTAGTTAGTAGAAAAAAGGAAATTAATTATCAATACAGAAAATTATTCATGTTTCCGTTAAGTAACTTAAAGTTCTCATTATCCTTCAACTCTTATCTATTCCCTTTAGCAAGGAGTAGTGGTGAGTCATATCCAACGGATTATAGACCAAGTATGATCAATTGGTGTATCATATCCATTCGGTAGTTGCCTGAACTTTGCTAGCTTTTCTTTTGTTTCTTTCGGTTCACTTCATTGTGGTGTTTCTCCGTATGTCTGAACCCTGAAGATGCATAAGATAGTTTGTTGATATTAGTTGATTTCTTAATAATTAACTCAATTATATTTGGTTTATCTTAAATTAAATGGATCATACATAAGTATGAACATTGCATTTACTAGCTGTTACCTCATGATGGTAATGAAGGGCCCTATAGGGATCCTATGTGATTAGACTAATGATGATTAGTATAGTGCAAGAGTACTTATACAACATGACCTTACCATTGGGTCGCAGGCTTACTTGGCGTTCAGAGATGCTAACCATGGGGAGCTGAGGGTTGAGTCTAGGGACTACCGTTGTAAGGCATAAGTGTAGATTGTAAACCCTACTACTTTAAGGGATATTTAATTAACCAACAGTGCTTCTCAATCAATTCAAAAGTTTCAATGTCATTAAAAAACCTTAATATGGGAACAATGGACCCTAAGTCATCCAAAACCCTAAACCTTAGGAAGAACTATAAATACTTAAGAATTTTGAGACCCTAAACGAATAATTGAAAATTTAGACTTTATGAGTTGTTGGCTCATCTTTAACAGGTATGCGGTCAAAGTCCTGGTCTCCTCCCACTACTTGGGAGCTTATGGTTTCATGTTCTATTTTACTCCTCGATGGGGGTTCTTTTCACCTTTCCTTTACAATATTACTTCGCTATTGGTCAACTAAGTGAATTTAGCCCTGTAAGGTAGTCCTTGCTAATTCACCCAGGATTCCATATGCCCCATGATACTACTAATTTTACTTAACTTTGGAAACTATAATTTCTTTTAAGAGGTAAATCATAATATAAGAACTATTATAAGAACCGAACCCTAAAAGAACCATACATATAAGACTTTTACCTGATCAATTCAATTCAATTTCAATTTTGAAATTATTAAAACTAAAACCAATAGTGAAATCTAGATTAACTTATCATAGGGTAACTTCCCATAGATATAAGTTGAGACAGTTCCCTTATCCCCTTATAAGCTATGTCACTTATAGATAGATAAATCAACTAATCACATTAAATAACTTATCAAATGAGAGTTATATTTACTTATCATTTGATAACTCTTCAAAAGCTTAAGATAAGACAAGTTTCTTATCTACTATAAGCATTACACATGGATAACCTATCTAATTACATTATCTATTTAATTCCAAATCAAGAAGATGTGACAAGGCTATGCCCCTAAAGGACATATTATGGCTGGTTAGGAGAAGAGGGAATGGGAGGCTATTCCTTGTCAATCAGACATCAATCCTCTTATCTTTCTAAAGCCCTATTTGCCTCATGTTGCTTGCATCATCCATTCATTACATGGTAAGGTTTATGGACTAAATAAGAAGCAATAAAAAGACCTTGTTTGGAGATTACACACACACATTGCAATCGGCTAGTCTCCCTAAAATCCTCTCATTTCTCACTCACTTTTTATGCACTTTAAACTTACAAACAAAGAGGAAACAAGCCCTACTCTTTCCCTCTCATTTTCGCTACACACATACACATTCATGGCACAAAAGTGCCCTCTTGTTCCTCTAATTTAGTCCACTCAAAAGACCACTTTAGGAAACTTTTACAACTTCATTTAAGAGATCTTAGACACCCAAAATCCACCCTTAAACACCTAAGCTTGACAACTTAAGGAGCTCACAAAAAGGGAGGAAAAGCATAGAGCAAAGGAGGATACTAGGCATGAATCCACTTATCATACTCAATTGGAAAAGTAAGTTTTAAATTTGAGTACATTTAGGATACCATGCCTAGGAGATTATATGCTTTCATGAGGATATTATCATGTACATAAGGTGATATTCTAGTTAGTTTACACTAGGTGTTAAGCTTATGAATCTTTTATATGAACATTAGAATATGAGTATACTAGATTTGGTGTCATGGAAGATACTTACCTATCATTTAGAATATAAGTCTATGACTTGAGAGAATCATGAATCATAAGGCTATGTGATTCAAAGAGCGAAGAATGAATTATATAGTATTAGCTAGGAACTATTTATTTCTTCTACTTAGCATAATTTTACAGCTAGACAGACTTAATGCAATCTTGTATGTATTGTAATATTTTTGTTGTAGAATTCTATATTCCACACTTTAACTTCAGTACTTTCTATAATTAATTAGTAATTTGAGTTAATATGCTTGATATTACTCGTTTATATGCCTAATGGTAACATAGAGACAAAAGAGCCTTGTGTGTCATATAGAAGGCCTATGATTAATAAGAAGGTTGGTTGTAGATCTTTGTACGATACACGGTAATCTATCACAATACTGATATTGTTTGGATTGTGATATGGACTGCGAGGGCTACCTCACCACTAGACTTGGGAATTTGTTACTATTGGATTTTTGTGAATGGAATTCTCTTTTGTGAAATATAAAATTTTCAATATATGATTAAAAACCTGGGTACTAGAACTCGGTTATGATTGGTGCTAATGAATTTTTAACCCTAACTTTGGAGGGCGTTAAATCCAATGTTGTGTGTAGCACCTGTTCAATTACATATAATGTTTGGCATACTGCTTGTTGATACATTCATATGATTTTTAAGTAATTGTTCGAAAACCTGCTTGTTAGTACAATAGGAGGGATATCTCACTAAGCTCGTGTAGCTTTGTAAACCTTATAATTTTAGGTGACATCCGAAGTAGTCAAGAGTACTCCCTGATTGTTCCTAAGGATCGATTGAGTTAAGAATCAAGCTTAATATAAAATTCGTATCTAATTGACTTCATAACTATAATTTAACTTGAGAATTCTAAAGTCAATATCAATCCTAGAAGCCACCCTAAACCCTAAGTAAAGTAGAATCTTGACTCAAATAGTTGAAAACCTTAAGGTGTAATAAAGAGCCTTAACTTACTAAAACCTTAGACCCTAGATGAGCTAGAAACACTCAAGATTATTGGAACTCTAAACAAATGATCAAAAACTTGAACCTAAGCAAGTTTATTTCAACTTTAAATTACTATAACCTATCATGAGAAGCAATTTTCTTAAAGGAAGGAAACATTTAAAGAACAAAACCCTAAATGAGCCACTTAAACAAGATAATCAACTACCATACGTAAGAGTAGAAATTAAGAATCACATATCTGAAGGTTAGGGCTGGCCACTTCCATCTAATTTCCTTTCTAATTTGAATTTAACTAAACCAAGGTTAATAGTGTAGATGTAGTTGACTTTTAACTTAGTAACTTCCATAAGTTTAGATAAGACAATCCCCATCTCTCTATATAAGTTATTCTACTTATAGATAAGTGAAGTAACTAATCTATTTTTTTTAATTCAAAATCAATTTTGATGGGATAAGCTACCATGCCTTAAGGACAAGCTTCATGTCGGTTGGGAGAAGGAAAGGAAGGTAGGTGGGGTACGTGGTATGGCTTGCCATTCATCTATCTTTTCAATCCCTTATGATGCTTGTTTAGTCACTTTTAGAGATAACTTAAGAAGGCAATAATAACTATTATGTCCTTTGATTTAAGGACTTAAGTGTGGCCAAGAAATCCCTTAAGCAAACTGGCCATTTAAGCTTCCCCCATACCCTCATTTGTCCTTCATTTTCTTAAGACAATCAAACACTAAAGAAAATAAGAAAAGGCTTTCTAAACACTCCATCCAAACAGTCCAACTCACATATACACTACATGCTACTCATCACCTTTTTACACCTCACTTTGGTCGTCATAGGAAACACCTCAATCTACTTTACACTTTACTAGTTAAGGAGATACTTAGACACAATAAGTAACCACCATCATAGGAGTCAAGGGGACAAAGGATTACTAAAGAAAAGGGAGGCAAAAAGCAAGAACCAAAGGAAGTTTAAGAAGGCTAAAGCTACCACCCAAACATCTAGTAAAGTGTATCTTACTTTTAGATGTCTTTAGAACACTACGTGTAGAGTTCCATTTCATGTTTATATCAATATATCATGGACCTTAGCAATTCTTATACTTAGGTCAAATAATAATTTCTTAAAGTTTCTTCATAAGTAGTAGAATATAAGAGGCATAGGCTTATTTTCCTTTTAGTACATTTGTATACTACTTGTATTATAGCCTTGTATTTGAGAAAACCATGGAAATTAAGCTCTTATAAGTCTTCTAAGATTTTTGACGTGGAAAGTATAAAGCTTGCCTAAGTGTTATTTTCACTTATATTAAGTTTCACATGCCTTAAATTAACTTTAGGTAAAGGAAAAACCATCGTATGAAGCTTTAGTGAAGAAATCATCACGTAAGGACCCAAACCAAAGCATAGCGCCTAAGATATGTACGTGTGTTCTATGAATCACACTTGATATTATGATAAAATAATTTACTTACAAAGAATAAGTCAAGCAAAGGTCGAAGTACAAGTGGTGTAAGGTCTTGGTTTAGTACTTAAGCTTGAGAAAACAAAGAGTTGAGTCAAAAATTAAAACTAGGAGCTACTAATCCAATTTGACTAGATCTATAATGTGTACTTAATCCACTTAAAAGCACTAGAAAATGAAGTAAACAAAGTAAAAAGACCAATTAAGACTAGTAAGATAAGGGTTAGAGGCTTAAAACTCAAAATTGGGCCAAAAACTCTTAAGATAGGCTTAAAACTCTTTAGATAAACCCAAAACTCTTAACCAGGCCTTATGAAATATTTTGGCCAGGAAGTTAAACTTAGGAAAAAGATGTCTTAAAGCCTTAGAAGGCCCAAAAAATGAAGTCTTAAGCCCAATCCTTAAATATTTCACAAAGTAGTAAAAAGCCCAATAGCAAATTTAAGCCCAAAAGAAGACTTAAACCCTAAGGTTATTAATATTCTAACCAGTAAATAGAATTGTAGGCCCCATCTCCCAAATGTAACCATACCACATGAAAGTACACTCGAAAACAGTATAAATCAATTATGAGATTGTAAAAATCAGATTTAAAATAAGAAATTTACATGTGATTGAAGATTTACCATAATCGGGGAAAAATTTAGTACTAAGTTAAGAATATAACTTTGATAGAACATTAGGTTAACATTTTAATATATCAAATTCTTATGTTACCATATTTACGTTGTTTAAGGGACTTTACTCTCGGAGTTGATCTACCTCCGGACTATTATGACTAGTAACCATAACAAAGTGAGTGACTTCCAATGACTTTATGCTTACTTGTGTTTGTAAGCTAGTTGCACTAAATTATTATTATGATCAAATTAGTTGTATGAGGGATATGGGAAAATGCATGTGTATGGTTTTATGATTGATTGCATGATACTGTAATTAGATAATAGCTAGAATCATTTGTGTGATTGGATTATATATTGTTGTTATGGTATGAAACTGCTTGATCACCTAAATAACTTGACATAAATACTTGTCTGACTATAAATTTAAAATGAGTCATGCATGGTACATCTTTGCATCATAATTATATTGATTGCCACCTTACGCGGAAGGTGGGAAGGGACTCACAGGAGTAGGAGCTCTTGAAGGGATTATTTTAAGCATTGATATGCAATGTTATTGAGTTCCTATCTTAGCCTATGGGCTTATTAGGTGCTAAGGGATGCTAACTGTTTGGCTAAGAGTCATGTCTTGTGACTTCTGCTTAAGGTATATGATAAGGACTACGGGGGCTACCACATCACTAGACCAAAGAATTTTGTTTTATGAAAGGATCATATTTCTTATTAAAGTGAAGTATATTTATATTTATATACATTATATGCAAATGAGTTCAGTTGAGCACATAGGTGCAAAATTGTATAAAAAACTAAGTGTTAGAACCTAACTGTTGGTTTCTAACCATAAGGGGCTAAATTTCTAAGCTGCATGTGGTTCCTAGGTTATTACTTGTATTGTTTGGCATACTGTTCATTACATGCATTCATGTGGTTGTTAATAAGTACATATTGTTTATGAGGCATGCTGAAGGGATTAACTCACTAAGCGTAAGCTTACACCCTCTTAGATTCCTTTTGTTGTAGAGCTACCTATTCGTTAAGCTAGGCTATGGGATGCCTGAGGTTAGTCTTGATTTGGGATGGGGTTGTGAGATGTTGGAACAAAAGAGAGAACCACTTAGTTTTGACTTAGCCTTATGAATTTCTTTTGCCATAGTGATATTAGACTTTTGTAGTTACTTGGACTATTGTTACTACAATTCATTTGGGAACTTTATGTTCTGTTATTATCATTATTATTTACTATTGCATATGATATTTAGTTAAAATAACTATTTGCTATGATACCATTTATCTATATGACCGATAGTAGTAGGAGTGAAAGTAACCTAGTACATTATATGGAAGAGTGATGACTGATAAGGGGGTTCAGTTGTCAATTTTTGTGTGGTATACAACAGTTTACCCTGATGAAAGTGCTATTTAGGTCGTGATAAGCTTACTCCCCAATAGTTATCCTTTGTAGGTTGATTGATAGTATGGACTGGGATAGGAGTCAAGTGTAGAGTGCACCATTGAATGATATAATGAAGGACTAGAATTAGAAAACAATTTGCATAGTAGGTTTAGAATATTTTGTGTAATAAACAATCTCTTAGTTAAATTACGACATCTTTAGTAAGTTATAGAAATTTTAAGAATAACATACCCTATCTTATTATTTGGTAAGGGACAGCAATTCTCTATAGTTTTATTGAAGTATGGAATATTGGGTATCCATAGTTATCTACATTTTACACTAAGTTAATAAATTAAAAATTGAAAGCCCTAATGATTAATTATTTAGAGTCTTATAATCTCTAACTTATAAAGCAGTTTTCATATCATGGGTACACATGTAATATGAAGATTTTAGGTAATCCTACTAGGTCCCCTTTAAGGTCCTAACAAAAGTGGTATCAGAGCTATAGGTTGTTAAAATATGAAAAACCTACCAAATGGTGAGATGGGATAGAACATGGGTAGAAATCGGGATTAAAGATTAAAAAACTTAGACTTCTAGATCATATACTATATATAATATCATCTATATGTATTATGTCTATATTTACATGTATGTATACCTACTAATTGTTGACCCCCTTCCCCAACCAAGATGTTGTTGACAAGATAACTCCCAAAAGGCACGTAAGGGTGAGTTCTAAGTGTCTAACCAAGGATGTAAGGAGTAAGTACTAGAATGGAACATAAGGAAATGTTCCCAAGAGTATTGAATTAAGAAGAGATATATGAATTGAAGATCTGGAGTGCAAAGATATCTCAATTTTTTGATTGAAGATTTGAAATACCTCGATCCGAGGTTTGTCAGTTTTGATGATTTCGACAATAGTTCTAATTGGAAATTTAAAAAGAATTAGGTGGAAATTGAAAGAGGTGATGATGTGTCTTTGGTGTCAAATACGGAGAGGTACCACAATGAAGTAGATCGGAAACAAACAAAGAAAAGGGTTAGCAAAGTCTGGGTAGCTACCGAATGGATATGATACACCACTTGATCCTACTCCACCAACAATCCATCGGATATGACACATCGGTCCGAATTGAAGGGTCACTCGCCATTACTCCTTGCTAAAGAGAATATATAAGAGTTGAATGATAACAAGAATATTAAGGTTGCTCAAGGTGAATAATTCTCTATTGAAGTTGAATGATCCTTGTATATAAGAAAGTGAAGGTTCATATACCCATTCACTAGGATTGCTTTACATGTATGAAAAGATAAAAAAGTATTCTACACTAGGTTACATAAGTCATACTAAAAGGGGTAAAAAAGACAAAGAATATTCAGTACGGAAAAGAAAGAATCAGTTTAAAACATTGTGACAAAAGACATGTGTCGCTTGGTGGTTGGACATCAGGGATATGATACAACGTAGGTGGAAGCAGGAATGCGTTACAGTTTGGATGAGGTCAAGAGCTCGGCTCAGTTAGTTTTAGGCTGTCTTCTGGATTAGGACTTCACTATTGGGCATGAATATGTTAGACACACGTAAGGATTTGACAGACAGGTTAATTGGAGGTCGAATTGGGATAGGAGTCCCCGTCTTGGCTATGGCTTAAAAATAGTATTTTCCATACGAGCCCTTGAAGTCCTCGAGCTTAGCTTCTTGTGATTAGTCAAAGGGTTTGATTCTTATCATCTGCCTAGGGGTTGGAAAGATTTTTCCTCATATCTAAAGAGGTTTTTACTTGTTCTTCTAAGGCACCCACAGGGTCTTCTTCTGTTGGTTGATGGGGAATCAAATCGAAAACATTGAAGGTAGAGGAAACACCATAGTCATCAGGCAACTTGATTTGGTAAGTGTTGTAGTTGATCTTCTTCAAGACCTTGAGTGGGCCATCGGCTTAAGGAGATAGTTTACTTTATCTTAAGTACGAGAATTGCTCTCCGTTGAGGTAAATCCATACTAAGTCTCTTGACTAGAAAGAAACAGTTCGACGGCCTTGGCTACCAATCTCTTGCTATCTCTGATTAAATTTGACGATCTTCTTTATTATGGACTGGTGTAGTGCATGTGGTTCTCGAGCTCGATCAACTTTGGATTGACTCTCTTCAATAGCTGTTGGGGTGTTGATCATGTCTAGGGGAATGGTTAGGTTAAGGCCATAGATGACCTTGAATGGGGTCTTCCTTGTAGTGCTATGGATAGTTCAGTTGTATGTGAACTCTACGACTGATAGGTACATTTAGATTCTTCCACCACATGGTGGCATACCTAGTAAACTCCCATGTAGTAAGTTGGACTTTGACTGCATCCTCATGCCAATAACATTCAAATACTTTCTCGATCTTCTCTTCCCACTCTAAGTATTCATCTGCATCTCTACTTCCATCGAAAGGCGGGATTTGCACCTTAACATTATCTAGCCCTTGAGGAACTCGTCGCCCTTGTTCTTATGCTTGGTAATTATCAACTTGTTCTTCTTCAATAAACCCTTCAACACACAACTCCTCGTCATCTTCCCCAATCTCCTCTAACTCCAGTCTTTATCTAGTAGTTTGGTCTGCTACTCCTCCAGCTTGTGGCAGTCAAATTAAGTGATTGGTTCAATTGCCATAGCATCTCTCAGGGGTGTCTTCCTATGGGTTTTGCCACTATATACCTTAGGGTTATTGTCTATTAACTTGCATTATGGTGACTAGACTTTCAACAAGGTTTGTGAGCCTATTAAGCTTGTCGTCAACCGACCCTGAGATGTTACTACCATTAAGACCATGACCAGGTTGGGCACCATTACTTTGGTCACCAATAATACCCTAAACACTTGAATCATACATGGTATAGTACTTCTCAAACAAATTAACAACTTGTTAACAGCTTCAATACCTAATAGTTACCCAAATAAGATAGAAACAAACTTGGTCTATTTTTGTAATGAAAAATAGAGTAAAACTGAGTAGCAATAAAACTACTCTTACTGTTACACAACATACTGTAGTAGCTATGGAAGGAACACACTAGCCACTAATAGTAAAGTGAACAAAAACATCACACACTTCTTTGTGGAACTGTGCTCTAATACCGGCAAAGCTGATGTATCTCTAGGGTCGGACACATGGAGAGACACTACAATGAAGCAAACTGAAAAGAAACAAAGAAAAGCACTAGCAAAGTCTAAGTAGCTACCGAATGGATATGACACACCACTCAATCCTACTTGACCAATAATTTGCCAGATATGACATACCGGTCCAAATTGAAGGTTCACTCGCCACTACTCCTTGCTAAAGGGAATAGATAAGAGTTGAATGATAATGAGAACACTAAGGTTGCTTAAGGTGAATAATTCTTTATTGAAGTTGAATGATCTTTGTATATAAGAAAGTGGTGGTTTATATACCCATTCATTAGGGTTGCTTTACATGTATGAAAAGACAAAAGGTTATTCTACACTAGGTTACATAAGACATACTAAAATGGGAAAAAAAGACAAAGAATATTCAATACGAAAAAGAAATAATCATTCTAAAACATTGTGTCAAAAGATAAGTGTCACTTAGTAGCTAGACATCAAGGATATGATACAACATAGGCGAAAGCAGGAATACGTTACAGTTTACATCAGGTCGGGATCCAATCAGCTTAGCAAAAGGTTAGCTATCTTGAAGTCAAACGCTAGTGAATCAGGTCGGGAGCTTAGCTCAGCTATTTCTAGGTTGTCTTTTCCATTAGGACTTCACTGTTGGGCAGGAGCATGTTGGATATACGTGAGGATCCGACAGACAGGTTGGCTAGAGGTCAAATTGAGGTAGGAGTCCCATCTTGGCTATGGCTTAAAACTAGTATTTTCTATACGAGCACTTGAAGTCCTTGAGCTCAACTTCTTGTAATCGGTCTAAGGAGTTGATTCCTATTAAGTGATATAATAGTTGATTGCAAATTTGATTTATTGAATGAACAATTGATAAGTACGAATTATGAGGTTGTGTATGAGAATATAAATTACTCATGTTTTAGACAATTACTTAAGAATGACGTTGATTAATATATTCTTGTTAAATGGATTTGTCCTGGAGGAGTTTACTACATAAATCCTATTTTGCGAATTGTAATCTCCCAAAATATTGTTTAGTAAGATTGGAGATTCTATGAGCTATTGCTTAATAGGATACGGATTCTAGTTATTAAAAATGAACGGGATGTTTTAGTTGTGGAGATACTAAGATAATGAATGAATTTCTTATGCAACAAATGCATTGAAATAAGATGTATGAATAAATATTGATAACAAGAGGAAGAATGAAATTATAGACAAGGGACCATAATACAAGGTTGAAGTTGATGAACATTACTCGTAGTTAAGGATGGATCAATTTATAGTATGACAATGTAGGACTTTTGTTGATTAAGATACCAAAAAGGTGTTAGATTAACAATGTGATATCCTAACAGAAGGCATCACTTAGGTAAAATCCAATCCTTGCTCAATCAATAAGGACAAAGTTAGAAATTGGAGTTATGAATGAGAATTAAGCTTTTGTATAAAATTTCAAGGAGCTTTTAGCAATATGACTAGGCGAGAATACATCTAAATCTCTTGATGACTTGTGATTGAATCATGCAAGGGGCTTTATGTAAAGTATTTTGAGGACACTATTTGAATGCCTTATGAGAATGTTTAGCGAATCTAAGCTTTGGATCTTATACTCTTGAAATCGACATTGAATGAGGTAGAGATGTAACCATGAAGAACAATTATGTGAAGCTTGAATGAACAAAGGTAATAGGAAATTACCTTACCCAAGTGATGTAGTGTAGGTAAATGATTAACAATAATATGATCTTTTATAGGAACAAACAAACACTCGGGCCTTGTGATGAAGATCTCAAGATTTAGGGTTTGGGATAAACTAAGCTCTACACATGAGATAATTAGGGAATAATAGAAGACCAAGGAGGACAATTACATAAGATCATTAAAGAATAAAATACTTTTAGTTATGAGGCATAAGATTATTAAGCAGGGCATAATATCAATTTAACCCTATAGTGATAAGTAAACCTTGAAAGTGATGGTTCCTTGAAAACCTATAAGTTGAATAATGGAGTTACTTATGGGAAAATAGATATGAAAATTTATAAACTCATTTGAGGAAGGATGGTACTTAGTAAGGCAAAGATATAAGATGGCATGAGAATGTAAAATTGTGATGTTAGATGGTTCAAATACATGAATTATTTTGTTCGCAAGACATGACTTGGGAATCCAACAATGCTCGTAAATAGTAAATTATGATATATGTAATGCCTTCGAAAGGGGGCTTGGTAGTTTTGTTTAAAATCTTCATATTACGTGTATACCTATGATATAAAGACTACCTTACAAGTTAGAGGTTGCAATGCTCTAAATAGTAAGTTTTTAAGGGTGCATATTCAATTTACATATATCTTCTTAACTATATATATATCTATAAGTGATTCAACAATCTGCAATCACTAGAATCGCAAAGAGTCGGAATCACCTACCAAACAATAAGAAAGGATATCTATATCTTAACAATCATAATGCCATTAAATACCTTAGAAGTTTAATTCGACTATACTACTTGCTTTCCTAAACTTATATTCCACTTTCTTAACCTAATGGAGCACTCTGCACTCGAATTCTAGCCCAGCCTTAGCTTTGTAAGACCTATAAAAGAAATTATCGGGGGGTAAACTATATCTAGCTTAGTGAGTAACCTTCTTACTTTACCATCAAATAATAAGAAGCAAGTTATTTATCAAACATATGAATGCATATATAAGTATGCAATGCAAACAGTATATATAGTTGGCCGGTAACTATATACATTATGGTTTTAATGCCAACCATTACTCGGGTTAGGAAGTATTTAAGCATGTTATCACTTAGGTATCTATGTCCAATACTAGTTCTCTCATCAATATAAGCACCCTTAGTAGTAGACACGGCTCAACCTCAAGCAGAAGGTGATACTCTCCAAGGCTAAGTAAATCCCAAAGGTTAAGGTAAGAACATATTGTATGATAAACAATCATAACATAAAATATCAATATTGATCCATCTATGCATGATCTTCTACTCTACTACGTAGTGTTGACACTGTTTAACTTATGCAATAGGACATGATGAATACCTAGTTTGATTAAAAGTTGAATATTTATTAATCTTGATTCATAGAGTGATTAAGCAAATATATTCCAGACACTCTAATACCTTGAGTTCTAATGTAGCAACTAAGGGTATTCGAAATAGGGTATTTTGCAAGTAAGAGTCAACTAAAGCAAGCACATACAAGTTCCTATATAGCCCAACATGTAACAAGTTCAATTATCAAATAGAATTAGATGGTGCACTAATTATAAGCACATAGCAGAAAAATAAGGGGCAATATACTCACTCAGTCTTGAAGTCAGGTATTCCCAGTAGTCTTCAGTAATCTTGAACTTAGTGTCTCAAATCACTTGAGTAAGGTAACTAAAGTAAATAAGACTCATCTTAAACATAATATATTCAGTAACCTTGCTATAGTTTACTTACTTCTGCTTATTTGGTATCTTGGTCATAACTTTCTTGTTTTAAGTTAGAATTTTGCGTCCTAATAGTCAATTTTCATGGCTTTTGAGTGTTGTTTTGTTTGGTCAAGTCCTTTTAAGGTGTTTGGATGTATAAGAATTAGGTTTAGGCTAAACAAGTTCGTTGGTCAATGAGCTTTGGGCTTAATTTTGAGTGTTGGGCCTTATACTTGACCTTTTAGGCCATTATTTAGGTATTTTAAGTTTAAGTTTCTGATCACATTTCATAAACTTTAATTTGGGCCTTAATGTTACTCTTGTGGGCCTGAATAAGCCCTTTTTACTAATTTAAGGCCTTAGCTTACTAAAGGGCCTATAGTGGATGGCTTTAATAAGCATTTAGACTCAATGAGCCTTTTATTTTTTATTTTATAAGCCTTTTAATTTAGGGATTAGATTTGGTCAGTTAGTTATTGGGCTTCATTCTTAGTTCTTTAAAGAGTTTTTGGGCTCATCTTACATTTTAAATCCTTAAGCCTAACTTTACTTATTATTTTGGGCTTAAGCCTACTAAAAACCTTAAGATAAGTCCATTTTCTATTAGGATTCAAATATGGCTCTTTTCATTTATTGGGTGCCTAATCATGTTTATAAGGTTTTAATAATTAACTAAACTAGTTTAGGCCTAATTTGCATTCTAGGAACTTGAACTTGATTCTAACTTATTCTAATGGGCTAAATATCCTAATGGGTCCACTAAATAACCCATTTTACTAAGTGTTTCAGATCTGGTTCATTTCATTAATGGGGTTTCTAACATTATTCCTAAGGCCTTAATCACCAATTTAATTAGTTTAGGTCATTAACTCATCATTCCCCTACTTAACTTGGTTAATTACATCCTAAATCATACTTAACACTAAATAATCATGTTATTAAGGAAATAAATCAAAATTTATAGATTTGGAACTTTCATGAAAGTGGTGATTAAGTAAGGTTCTTCTAGGCTTTCTTTCAACTTCTTTTATCCAATACTTATTTTAGTGTGTTTCCTTGTTTTAATTACATTTCTACTTGTTTTAAGCTAATAACATTGCCTAACATGGTGAAAGCAAGATGGGTACATATCAACGAGGGCTCGGCATGGATGGTACTTAAGGTTTCATGGAGTTTAGTCAACATCTTTCCAAGTTATCTACATAAAACTATTTCCTACACTTCTAGAATATAAACAGCAAACTAGTTAAGTATGTGAACAAGAAAGTCAAGTTATATACATAGGGTGTGTGTGTGATCTTCTACTAAACCTGTTTCTAAGTAATGTACATGATTATTACATATTTATATAGTATTTCTAATCTTAAACTCTCAAGATATCATAGGTATAACTTATGTGAACAAAAAAGTCAAGTTAGATGACTTTTACCTTAAGCTGGCTTACACGAGTTTCAAATTTTCTACTAAAAAACAAAGTCAAAACTTACTCTTTTGAGGGAAAATGTTTGTTGGCAAGAAAATAGGGTGTGTGTGTGATCTTTTGGTGGTCGTGGCTTATCATTTGGTGGAGTGTGGTAGCAGTAAGGCTAAAATGCATTAAGTGTGTAATCTTGAGAATGTTTCCTAAAGTTTTCTATACGTGAAGAATGGTGTTAAACAAGGGTTTTGGAGGGGTAAAATGGAAAATATTGAAGGTGGATTAAAGGGGACAAGAGGTGGCTATCTTGGAATAAGGGTACATGGTCTCCTTTTGGTGCTATTGTACCTTGTTTGCTTTTTGCCAAATGAGGGTAGATTTTGTCTCCTTAAGGATAAGTGTCCTTCAATTCCCAATTAATCCTTTGTCCTTTGTTCTTAATTGAGTTTGACTTGCTACTAATTAAGATGTAATGAGAGTTGGTAGATGGATGAAAGGATAAATAAGCTAATTAATTGCAATTGTACTTAATTAAGCAATTTAGGCCTAATTAGGATTTAACTAAAGTCTTGCCATATTTCATCACTTTAATTAAGTTTTTTTACTTATATTACTTTGTTTGTTAGATTCCTTTATCATTTGGGATAGATTAGGGTTTTTGGATTGTGTACGTGGCTGGTGATTTACGGTTTCCTAACAATTGGAGAAATTATTTACGATTAGCGAATAGTTTACAGATATACTTAGGGTTTATTAGTTGAATTAGGGTTTTGGACTTCCAATTAAGGTTTTACTTAATCTATTGATATTTTCTAATTGTTTTAAGGTTTCTCGTGTATTAAGGTTTCTAGGGTTTTACATGTATAATTAAGGTTTTAAGGTTTTACTCTCTTTAGGGTTTTTCGACTTATTATTTAAGGTTTATGACTTATGATTTAGGGGTGAATCATTTTATCTATGGATTTTATTATTATATCTTGAACGGTTCTAAGGATTATCTATTAACTCCTATATCTAACATTGAGTTTGGATTCGAAAATTTATAGGGTTCATATTGTCTCCTTAAGTATAACATTGGCATTGTTAAGGAGATATTTTAATATAATTCCTTTAGCTTTATATGATCAATCACTCTTGACTTATAGTAAATTATGAGGTAAAACCCGATTAGTGGAATAAGGTGTAAGTGAGTTTCTTAATCTTAATTACTCGTACACTTGACATTAATTAGGTATAGTGATGCATATTGCGAGCAGCGGATCTCAGAAAGAAGATGACGCAATTTGGGTTTGAGTGAGAATGGGAAATAGAGAATGAGAATAGGGGGTTTTGAGTGTGAATGTGTATGGATATCACGCACCAAGACATAAACACAGTCAGAGGTTAAGCTCAAAATAGGGTTCGATATGACTCATAAATACTAAATGTCACTTGGGATTCAAATGAGAGATTAGATGCAATATACTAACTTACTCAAATAAAGGGTTCACTAGAATCTTAAGAACAATATTGATAAGAATACGAGAAAGATTAAAGAGTTTAATCAACACTCAATAATTTAGCAAAAAACAATCTTGAAGAGCTCAAGTGTGACCTTACTCGAAAGAGGAAAGTTTCATAGTAATATATGATTATCTTTGTTCGAATATTTTCTGTCCCTATATGTTAGTACAAATGTTGCTATTTATAGCAAGTCTTAAACCCTAGTAACAAAACTGTAAATAATGTACAAGGCCTTAAACCTTAGAGAATTGGGCCAATAAATAAAATAAAGAAAACATGTACAAGAATACAAAACTGTACGTTTAATAGAAGTCGGTATATAGTTACTCGACTTGTCCTAGAAGGTGTAGGATTCAAACTGGGCGAGGTTAGCAGTTGGATGTCTGGGTTTAAGGAAGAGTCTCTATAGTCTCACATTGCTTGGTCAAGACATCAGAAAGGTTAGCCCATAATTGTTGAGTTCTAGAATTAGTTAACACGAGTCTTTCCATGTCGTACCGAGTGGATCTTTCGCATTGAGTCTTTGATCGTATAGTCTCTTGACTTCTTGGTAGATGACAGACCTAACGTTAAGTGGCTCCTTTTTTTCCTCTTAGTCTTTTGGTATTAGCTCAACCTCGACAGAAGTTGTTCGACCTTAGCCTTGAATCATTTGGCCTTAAGTTAGAATAGGCCGGCATTTGCTTCTGGTAGGTCGACGTCAACTTAGGATAAGTCGGCTTTGGTTGGGAGATAGCTGTAGGCTAATTCCTATCATATAGTTTAGGGCTTAATGTGCCAAATTAATTTAGTTTGGCCCGTTAAGCCATCTTATCTTAGTAGTTTAAGGAATGGAGATAATTATTTTGTTCGAGTACATTTTAGAGGGTAGATTAGGGTTTTTATGCGTAGCCTCTCAAGTATAAGGTTAGTTATCATGCCAACACTAAGAGTATCTTTCGAAAGAACTTATTAACTTACAACCCTATTCTAGGAAATTTATGGGGGTTAAAAATATAATTGTAGAGATCATAGGCATGACCTTTCCTACTATCCCCATAAATAAGTGACCCAAGAGGCAATCATGTGACTTATCAAGAAAATGTTAGGAAATGATAACGCCTTTTGCCAAGCTATTACAAAAAGAAAAGAAGAATTGACTGGCTCACCAATTATGTATTAATTAGAGATGCCTGGAATCAAATGCGATATTAAAAAAAAATAATAAATAAGTCATTTCATGAAGCTAGATGCTATTTACTGCACATTCATATACTATTCAAGACCTTAAACTGTATGATTAAGTCATCTAAGGTTTTGTTAAATGCTAGCTACTTAGAGATGGAATGTATAGATAAGCAATATGATTCAAGAGGAATGTATGGATATTTTAGAGTATTCCAAGTACTAAAACTAGTGTTGATGACCATGTATTATGTAGTGATGAAGAACATGGGGTAAATGTGAAAATTCACAATAAGATATTTTGGTTCTAAGTATAAGTTGAAAAGCACCACCAAGGGCATTAGGGTAATAAAGTCACTGTAGCTAAGTTTTAGGGATGAAATTTTTTATAAGAGGAGAAGACTATAAACCTCTCAAATTTAGTCATTTAGAGATAGTGTCGAACTCGAGTGCTATAGATAATTCCCTAAGTCAACAAAACTCATAAATTTAAAACTGATTAAATTTTAAATTCGAATCTTAGAACGAATATGAAAAACCTAATATACGATTTTGAGTCTTTTATTGACTTGAATGCTTGTATTGTTGTATTTTACTGAATTATGTTGTAAAATGAGGAAAACAATGGATTTTGAATCATGGGTTTATTTTGTTTTGTGTTTGTTTTGCTTTTCGGAAAATATACATATAGAAGAAGTCTTGAGAATTTGAGATGTATTTTGAGTCTTTTATTAACTTCAATGTTCATGTTATTGTATTTTTGTTGAATTATTTTGTGAAATGAGGAAAATAATGGATTTTAAATCATGGGTCTATTTTGTTTTTTGAGAAATACTAGTAGATGATGCATTCGTAATACATCTATAGATTAAACAACATTAAATTTATATCTTTAAAATTTACCATCATTTATTTAGTAAAAAATCATAATTTTTTTTGTTAATATTCTTTTTTTTATCATTTTAAATTTTAATATACATTTTTTAATGATATCTCATAAATTTATCATTATCCATCTAAATTTTATTTGGAATATGTGAATGGATTTTATCTTGAGAACACATGTAGTGGTTTTTATATTAAGAAGAGTTCTTTAAATCTTTTAATATCTCTTATGTGAATTTTTTTTAATATTTCTTATTAATTATTACTAGATTACTTTTAATAAGTCCTGTGTTTCTTTTACACTATTATTATCATCTATTTAATTCAATTGAGACTTTAGTGCATAAAAGAGAGAGAGAGAGAGAGAGAGGAGATTAGAGAGTTGTCTATAAAATTTTGAGGTAGTGGGAACATGGGAGAGAAAGAGGAGATAGAGATGGATGGTGGGGTTAAAGGAAGTTATCATGAAATTTACTATGATAACCATGCTATTATATTTATAACATTGAATAATATAAACTTTTAAGGATATTTGATGGAATTTTACGGGGAAAAAAGAAGTGAGAGCAGTTACTTAAGCCTATTCAAGCTTTAATAATATAGATCTATAGAAGAAGTCTTTGAGAATTTGAGATGTGTTTTGGACAAGACAAGCTTGAAGAGGAGGAGGTAAAGAGTTTTAGATCCCATTTTTTTTTTCTTTTTTCTATCCCTCTATGTTTGAAGTTTCACTCTTTTCATGGATTTGAGTTATTAATTATATTGTATTTAAATATCTATGAAAGTTTTGCTTTTAGGAGAATTCTTGAAGTCCTTGAGATTTATTTGGAATCCTCTTTTATGAGGCCATTGAAGCTTTTGCTGTTATGGTCATAGCACTTGCTAATGGAGAAGTTAGTATTCTCACCTTTTTAATTGAGAATTATCGTGTAAGTTTAGTTACATAGATCAAGGGAAGATTTTTGTGGAATTAGTTGTAACTTTGTTTAGTTGTGGCTTTATATATATATATATATATAGTTTCTTGTAATTGAATATGACTTTGCAAATTAGAGGATGTAAATATATTTTCCCTTTAGCTTTTCTATGAACACATACCATAGATAACATTCAATCTATAAGCTTTTAGTTAAAGGAAAAAAAATATATTGTAATCCTAATTTTTCTTTTCCTTTAATTTTCATTAGCTAATTCCATCATCTTTTTTTTTTTCTATAACTTTAATTTAGTTGTATATAAACATCCTTTTTCAAATTTGTTGCTATGCATATTTGTTGAGCCTAAAATTTTTCAGTTTTTATTTTCCTTAACTCGATTTATATTGAGCCCTATACCCATTCTATATAAACTCTCAACTAAGAATTAATAAAAATTTGGTTTTTCTTGAAAATTTAAAATTTTTGAAGTTACTACTTAACCGAGGTTGGGAAAAAGTTAAGTTAAAGCTAATTAGGTGGATTGATTCTAACTTAACCACTAATTTATGAGAAAATCATTTTTCAAAAACAATTTTTGAAAAACCAAAGATTTTTTAGGTTCATGGGCTATCCTATTAAACCCAAATGGATATCATTGCACATTGCTCTAACCAAATGTAACTGAGTTCAGCTGCTAAAAATTCAAGTACACAGCTTACTTTATTTAAATGGAGCTACTTTGTTTGTTAAAGTAGGGATTGATTGCATTGCTGTAAGCTGTATGAAACGAGTCATTGGCTTGCTCTCTAAGACTAATATGATTTGAAATAAAGTCATGTACATTTACTAGCATGCTTGTAAGTATAATGACATGAATAAGGAGAAATATAATAGCATCTTATAGCCTTCAAAATTACAGCATATTCTAACTTTAAAGTAGCATAGTGTAAACTCTAGAAAATCGATATTCTAAACCTTAATTTAAGTTCGAATGTCCTAAATTGTGTAATGAGTCAATAAGGCTAGTAATAATAAAAGAATGAAACTTAATAAATCGAATATAACATCGATAATAAAAACTCTAGAAATTGATTGAAACCTTAAATCGTATATTAAAACCCTAAATCTGATTTTTGTACAATTAACTGAAATTGAACCCGAATTTGATCGAAACCTTAAAACTATAACTTTAACCCTATAAAATGGTTAAATATCTCTCAATATTTGTAAACCCCTAAAATTTTCGACCTAGCTTTTAAAATAGACTCAACTATATTAGACAATTTAGGAGTTGACAAGGCTAATGAAAGTGAAAACCCTAAAAGAAGTAATCAATCGCGTTTCATTCAAAAGTGATAGAAACCCTAAAATGATCATCTTAGAGACATATGTGCACGAATTCATCATGATATACCCTAAAACTCTGAATTGGTAATATAATCCTCATAATTTGCCAAATCATTAGTAAAAGGTTAGAGACGACTTTCATTCATGTATATACGTTTTGAATCCTCGAGTAATCCTTTAGAAACTAAAATAATGAATCATAGATTATATTTATTTCTTACGTATATGATTAAGATAGTATTACATAGAGTTAGAGATATAGTTGAAAATTAAGCCAAATGTAGTAAGCCATAATACCCTAATTAGTATTTTCATACTAGTTACACTAAGTAGTTTACTAAATGATGTTTATAGGTTATAAATACTTAAAGTAAGACCTCATCATCTACTTTTACTAATCAATTCACCAAACACTTCATTTCCTTAATTTTTCCCTTAATTTCCCTTAATTACTATATTATGTATACAAAATTACACATGCTTAAGGAAAGTTGACCAAGTCAACACATGTTGACTAAAGTCAATAATTTGAAAAGTCAACAAAAGACATTAAGAGATAAGGAAAATATCTAAAGTTCTAATGATGGCTTTTCTTTTCTTTTCTTTTGATTTTTCTCTTCTACTTTTTCCCTTAAGTTGTCGTCCACATCTTCCTCTTCTAGACCCCACTATTTGCCTTCTTCCATTAAGACAACAAAACAAAAATCACCCTCCATTGCCATGAGCTTCTTCTTCCTCTTTCACTTTCATCACTTCACTTTTTGTCTCCTTAATTCCAACATAAGCAAAGGTATGTATCTAAGTTACTTTATGTTGTTTTATATTCTTCACTAGTTAGGTGATTTAGTAGAGTAGAAAAGTAGACTTGTGTTAATTATGATCATGAAGAAGAGGGCATAAAGTCCTCATCTTTAAGTGTAAAAAGTGAGGAACCATGAAAGAGAGGGAAGAAATACTTGTGTATTTGCTCTTAGGTATGTGTACATAAAGAAATACCAAAGGAATACTTGTATGAGAACCTTTGTACATGAGTATTAACCATGTACATAACCTAAATTAGGACAATACTTAACTATACATACTTATACTACACTAATTACACACTTAAAAACACAAAAGAATGGAATTAGGAAGCTTTTCTTAAGGAAAACATTAGGCATACGAATTTTTGTATAAAAATACGTATCTAACCATATAGGTATATGAGTATGTATATACGTATAAATACGGTATAAGTCTAAGTATAGGTATAAGTATATATATGTATAAGATATATGTACATAAGTATAAGGGAAGAAATAAAATGTACATAAGACATGTACATATGACATAAGCATAAGGAGAGGCTTATGTAATCACATAATGAAGTAAGTGATGAGGTAAGCACATGATGACATAAGCCATGACATAGGCAAGCGATGACATAAGCAATGATATAAGCAAATGATGATATAAGCGATGACATAAGCATAGATTATAAAATGAGAAAATAAAAAGAGCATATATAATTAGATACCTAAATTAGTAAACCCTAAGGCACATTCTAAATTGGATTATACTTAACTAAGCATATGAATTAGTAATAGTAAAGTAAAATCCTCTAGGTATAAGGATTTAAGGGTTAACTAAATCATTAAGTATAAACAAAAGGTATAAATATAAGTAATAAGAGTACTTAAGTTTTCTTAGTTAGAAATTTCTATAAATTTAGGTTATATCGTAAAACATGGATCTTAACATCCAAAACGGACATTATCGTGTGAATGTACGTCCGAAAACGATGAAAAACAACTATAAGGTCATAAATATCAGAAATAAAACGAAAAAATTACATATGATTAATAATAAAGTCTAACTGGATAGAAATTGATAGTAATTTAAGTAGAATTAGACAAATAGATAATCAGAATCATTAGTTAATTTGATTACTTACTAGCATTATCCTATTATAATGATCAGGTGATCCCGAGGTGAGCGAAGACCTCCCGATCAATTACTACAATTAAGGCGAGCCACCATGGCCGAGCGAGTATTTACCCTATGATTCTATGCTTGATTATGATTGTAGATAGTGGACTTAAATATTGTTGTTAATTGACTACTTTGTGGGGTTCGGGAAATGCGTGAATTTACCTTAAGTACAGAAAATGCCTTGTTTATTACATAGTAGTATAGAAAATGATTGTGTGTATTATTGGATGGTCACAGCATAATTTGAACTAAATTATACTCGGCCTATAAAAAGAAACTGGGACATGCATTAACTGCATATCATGGATACTATTCCGGCCGTCACATCACACGGAGGTAAAGAGAGGCCATTCGGGGGTTGATATTATTAATTTATTTGGTTCTGTACGGTGCACTTGTACAAAATGACCTTATCTTAGCCCGCGGGAACATTAGGCGTTGGAGGCGCCAATCACCTAGCTAAGGGTCGAGTCTAGAGGCCTCCGTTTAGGGGTGAGTATGGACTGCAAGGGCCCACTTACAATTATACTAGAACTTGGGTTTTCTGAAAATAAAAGAATTATTTGATATAAGTATAGAACGTGGAGTTCCGTAGTAAAGTAAGTTCTAGTATAATACCTGGATCTGATTGGTGCTGTGTAAACTCTAACCCTGACTTCGAAGGGCGTTAAATCTGAGTTACGTATACGAACTAGTTAATTATACGTATTGTTTGGCATTCTGGTTGATCATTCATTCATATGTGTGAATATAATGTACTTATAACTTGCTTGTGGTATGGTTGAGGGTTTTGCTCACTAAGCTTAGGCTTACACTCCTTTAGACTTTTGTTGCAGGATAGCCTGTTCGTAGAGGCAGGACGAGGGATGCCACAGGTTAGTTTGGGGACTTGGGCAAGAGCGAGCTGTCCTGTGTATTGAGAGAGAACAGTTTATGTAGACTCTTACTCATGTACTTTTGTTTATCTTAGTATTATAGACTTAAACATACTTAATTATTGTGTATTGTAAGCTTTATAACTCAAATTTTATATAAATATATTTGTGTTATGATATCATGTGAATCAGGATATTCTTTGGAAACTAGTAGTTATAAAGCCTTGTATATTGTGTGAAGAGTTCTTGATTGGAAGGGTAACCAATCAGGAGTTCTTCGTACAGTATACAGCATCTGCCATGACTAGGCCGTTCTCAGTTCGTGACAATAGTGATATAATAGTAGTCGATTGCAATTATTGACTAAATCACATAATCGTGTAGACTTTTTAACGAAATTGTTAAAATAACTTGTAAAAAATTGTAATTGTAATGGGTACCAATTAAATTAATAAATTTACATAAAATTCCAAAATTAATTTATGATGATTATTTTTATGATTTTTAGGTATAGAAAAATTACATATATTTATTTTTAATTTCTATTTTCTTCCTTTTTCTTTCTTTCTTTTTCTCTTTTCTTTCTTTTCTTCTCATTCACTTGCTGCTACGTCCAAATACTAGAAAGAAAGAAAAAAAAGGAGCAGCAGCCCATGTAATACATTTCAAGTGCCAAGTGTTGATTTAGTAAAAAAAGAAAAATTAGAAATGATTACATTGTCTTATCCTCATAAATGTAGAGATTAGTTTAGCTTATTATTTTATTTAATTTTCTTCTTAAAATTGCTGATCACATTGAAACCAAAAGAACAAAAAAATCTGGAAAAATTTTAAGAAAACCAAACCGAAAACACAAAAAGAAAACCAAGAAGAAGAAGAAGAAGAAGAAGAAGAAGAAGAAGAAGGGGAAAAAGAAGAAGGAAAATTAAGACTAATACAAATATAATAAGGTAAGTATATTTATTTTGGTTGTATATATGTATATTATATGGTATGTATATGTATATACTAAGTATTTTTATTGTATTTTGCTAAATATTTCATTATATATACATGTACATATACATGAGTAGATAACTTAAGATATATATATATATATGTATGTATAAAGATATGTATGTAAACATGTATATATATATACTAATAAATAGAACATACAGTATATGTATATACATGTATGCATAAATAAGAATATATAGTAAATGAGAATTGGAAATCTTACTATTTAGATATAATCTACATATACACGAAAAAAATAAAAAAATAAAAAAAAATAAATAAATACATAGATTTATATATAAATAAGAGTACATATAGTATGTATTTAGTATTTTCATAAAATAAATATAGATATATACATATATGTGTACACGTGAAAATGATTATTTATGTATATATGTATATAATCTTTATTTTCATATGTATATATATATATAAGTATAAGTATTCGTATATTATATACATGTATTTTGTATTTATATATTCATATATACATGTAAGCTATATTTTTATGAACATATATGTATACATGTATATATCTATGTGGCGTAAATATATGTATAACATATAGTATATAAAGTATATTGTATATTAAGTAGTATATATGATACAATAATATTTGCTAAGTAAAATAAATTCATAAATATGTAAGAAGTAGGTATATATATATATTACCGTAAATTAGGAATTACTAATTAAGTAAATTATAAAAATTAATCAAATATAGTAATAAGTA
>JAMXBB010000001.1:70937186-70993530 GCA_024138015.1 Lumnitzera littorea | reverse complement strand
TAAGTATACATGTAATTCTCTCCAATTATGCTTAGATCTAATTACACATGCAATTTCTCAATCAACATGCATAATATCATATATTGATACTCTAGAATTATCAATCCATAACTAAACGACATAATTGAATCAAGAAAAGATAGAAACTTTCTTGAAATTATAATTCAATTCAAGAATCACATGAAACCCTAGGTTCCATAATCCTAAATACTTGAATTCTAAGCTATCATAATGAATCTAAAAACGAGATTCATCAAAAACGTGAAATAAAGCATGAAAACCCCTCTTGATTTGATGAACAATCTCTAATCTTGAAATCGATGTCGTTATCGCTTGTTTCTCCTTAAGTCTCTTCTTGTCTCTTGTCTCTCTTTGTTTCTGTAATGTCTCCCTTCCTTTTGAACCCTAAGATCCCATTTTATATGTGTATTACACGGATTTTATTTTCGTCACCAGATACGGCCTGGGACATGGCCGTGTCTCCAAGTCGTGTAACTTTCTGCACAAAGGCAAAATTTCTGCATAACTTCAAAATTTCATAACTTCTTCGTTTGAACTCGGAATTGAGTGAAACTTGATTCCTTTTCTTCGTTTTCGAGCCTAGAATGCGTTTAACCCTGAAATCAACATTTTACTCAATTAAGTATCAATTTCTTTAAAGAAAACCAAAAATGTATGGGAAATGCTATAAAATCACCATATGAAATATGTTTAAAATCAAAGTTATCATCTACATACATAAGTAGATATGATATAAGTATTCCTTTAAGTCCTTTATGCCCAAAGTCTAGAAACCTAAAATTCTATCTACATCATCCTATATGAAAGTCCGCTGGGGAATCCCTACATATGATCGACGGTTGTTCCTTTAGGGAACTGCCATTGTGGGCCTGTAGAGCGAGCGAGTTACGCATAACCAATAGTTAAGATAATTTAGGTTTTATATGAATTAGTCTAGTTACATTCTAAGTCCTAACAAACATAATTGTATAAACGGGCACCACATACTTGGAAAGCTAAAACTAAACCAATTACAAAGTCTGAATTAATCATAGAACCAAAATCTAACAACTTGATAGCTAACTGGAAATCCACAACTTTAAGTTTCATACGAAAAAGCTCCAACCACCCAACAAGGAAGGAGCTCGATAACCAACATGAATCTATTTGAAATTGGAAACAAATAAATACATTAACCTTCAGATAATCGATAACTAAGCTTTTGCAAAAAAGTTACTTCTGAACCCATTTATCTATTTCCTGTTACTTATTGTTACATCTACTTATCACTTCAATTGTTCCAAATAAAATTAATAGATTCATTAGTCAAGGTAAGTTTTGGAAATAATATAAATATATAATATGATAGAGTAAAAAGTTAACTTATTTATATATAATACTATTTATTTACTCATATCATAAGGGTATAATATATACAAGGAAAATATAAAGTAAATATATAATGAGGGTGTTAAAATAGATAGTTTTACTAATCAGTATATCAAATGAATACTTATTAAATCCGATAGTATTATAGTTCATAAAAATACGTAAAGAAAGGCATATTAATTATTGGAATCTAAAATAGACATACTTTACAATTAATATCATAAATTATATAATCATAATAACAATTGTAATAGAAATAATTGAATAATAATATTGTCAATAATAATTTTAGTATAATCATGTAAGGTAGAATCATCATAAACCAAATTGATACTTGAAACCATACATATATGATATAAGTATTAACGTAACTCCACATCCAGCTAGAAAATAGTAACCCAACTTCAAATAAGACAGGAAATAGAAATCTAACTCTATAATTACAAATATACACATAATTCGATATATGACACAATTTATAATAGTAATTTTCACATAAAATAATACTACAATTATGGCAAATAAATCAATTTATAATATAAGTCTATTACTAGCAAAATAACTACTTTTTACGATAATAGAGGGAAATAAAAATAAAAATAAAATATAATATGTACACGATAATGAAAATGGAATCAACTCGTGAAATAAAGTTAAGACAGAAACATTCGATGAACACCAAATCAATGTCGAATATGAACTTATTAATAACATGCCTTTCTTTAGTAGCATTTCATTTGGTCTAAAATATAGAGTAGGTACCAAAGACGAGGATCGAAAGGGAAATACCACATCACAATGTCATCAGAGATAGTGTTAAGACTTTAAAGAGAGCTTAGTAGGATTACCTAAAATTTTCATAGTACATGTGCATCCATGATATGGAAACCACCTTACAAGTCAGAGATTGTAAGACTCTAAATGATTAATCACTAAGGTTGTTGATTTGTAATTAATTAATTTATTGTAAAATATAATAACTATGGATATCCGATATCTCACAATTTCTTAGAACTGTAGAGAATCCGTATCCCCTACCAAATAATAAGACAGGATATACCAACTTTATAAAATTACAAGAAAAATTAAATTATATTGAATTCCAACATAAAAATATTTTCTGCAAAGGATGTTTCTGTATTACTTATAAATGTCTCAACTAATTCTAATACTATTATGACTATCTTCACCTTGCACTGGACACTTGAGATTTATCCTAATCCCAACATATGTAAACCTACAAAAGAAATTAAGGGAGAATGAGCATAAAACAACTCAATGAGTTCATCCCTCACCACTACCATTCAAGTAAGTTATCAAATGTTATTAATACATAGGTAAGTTATCTACATACAAAATGAATGTAGGCGTAATGAATGTAATCAACACATCCATAAGAGTCTAGAACTATGGACAGTGCAGAATCACATCATTTACACTTCAACTATCCCCTGTAGTTACCCTTACAGGATACCTTTGTCATGACCTTAAAGAGAGCCTAGTAGGATTAATTAAAATTTTCATATCATATGTGCACCCATGATTTGAAAATCATCTTGCAAGTCAGAGATTGTAAGATTCTAAATAATTAGTCACTAGAGTTTTTATTTATTTATTTATTCTTAATTTAATTAACTTACGACCACATATATGTGACTATGGATATTCGATAAGCCACAGTTTATCAAAACCGCAGAGAAACGGTATCCCTTACCAAACAATAAGATTAGGTGGTAAAGTTCTAAAACTCAAACTTACTAAAGTCACAAAATTTAAATGTAGTATTAATAATTATATATATAATAATTTAAATGAACCATACAGTCTGTCCTCAGATTCTAACTTCTATGCATCTCGATGTTGGCACTCAACTCTCAGTTCTTAACCTATGCCCGATCATCTAGCAACCTGCAAGAGAAAACTATTGGGGAGTAAGCTACAAGAGCTTAGTGAGTTATCCCTCATACTATACCGGTAAACAAGTTATCAAACAATTTATTACCAAACATATGAATGCATGAACAAGCAGTATGCTAAACAGTATATATGCAATTGACCGGTGCTGCATACAACATTGGATTTAACACCTTCCAAAGTAAGGGTTAGAGATACATTGACACCAATCATAACCAAGCTCTAGCACCTAGGTTTTCAACCTTATATAATTATATATATATATATAAATTCTCTCTTTCACAAAACAAGTTTCTATTTCCAACACTCAATAGTATACAAATATCCAGGTCTTGCGGTGAGGTAGGCTCCGTAGTCTATGCTCATACCTTATAGTGGTGGTCTCTAGACGTGACCCCCAGCCACCCACGATTAGCGTCTCCGACGCTAATAGTACCTAGAGCTAAGGGTAGGGACTTGTTGTACCAATACTCCTACATTGTATTAATCAAATCATATGGGAATTCATCCCTTCAAGGCCCTTTATTACCAACCGCGTGAGGTGATGGCCAAAATATTATATGCAATGTTCGTGTTTTATGCATGGTCCGTTTGATTTTAGTTGAGTTGAACATGAGTAAGTCAATTTATGAGGTGGTCAGACATTATCAACAAACCATTCAAATTATGCAACAATAAATTATATAACCAAATCTTCTACTATCACATTTAATAGTATTTTGGATAGTAACCAAATCAATATCAGTCACATGCATAATGTAAACCCCGCAAATTTAGCTATTTAGAGTAGAATTGAGCCCTAATACTATAGATGACTTGAAGGGTCATTAAAGTCGAGTAAGATAAAAATTTAATAAATCATAAATTTAAATATATTATAAGTAGTAAAAACCTTAGAAATTGATCAAAACCCTATATCGCATACTAAAACCCTAAAATTGACTTATATACCATTAATCAAAATTGAACCTGAATTTAATCGAAACCCTAAAATTATAAATATAAACCTATAAAATAATTAAATATTACAAAATAGTGATAAAATTATAGTCGATTGCAATTTTCGACTAAAACGCCCATTTACGTGAAACTATAACAAAATCGTTATAATAACTTGTAAAAATTATAATGGTAATGGGTACCAATTAAATTGATAAAATTTTACAAAAATTTAAAAATTAATTTATGATGAGATTTGTTATAATTTTTATGTTTCGAAAAATTACATATATTTATTATTAATTTTTGTTTTCCTTCTCATTCTTTTTCAATTTATTTCTTTTCTCTCTTTTCTTTCTTTTCTTCAATTGCAACATTCTGGAAACCAACTAACAGCCTATGTGAGAAAAAAAAATTTGTCATATGTTGAGTGGAAAATAAAAGAAAAATGAAAATAAAGATTGGATAATTACTTAGCTTAAATTTTAGGCTAGTTACTTACATGTATAAAAGGAGGAAAAAAAAGAAAAAAAAAATCTACACATAACCGAAAATACTGGAAGCAAACCGTGAGAGAAAAAGAGAAAGAAAGAAGAAAAAAAAGAAGAATAAAAGAAGAAGGAAAAGAAGAAAAATAAAAAATCAATAGGTAAATAATTTATTTTAGTAGTATAGATGTATGTTATATAATATGTACATGTATAAATAAAGTATTTGTATAGTATTTTCTTTAAATATAACATTATTAATACATGTATATTTGCATAAATACATAAATTGAATAATATATGTATGTATAAGGCTAAGTATGTATACATGTATATAGTATTTTGTATATAATTAGTATTATGTATTTCATTAAATAACTATAGTATATGTGTATATTTTTTCGTACCGTAAACTATGTATGTATATATGTACCCATGTATAATTATTTTTGTATATATAAATATAATCGTATAGTATGAATATATGCATATGATTGATATTGATTGATTACTATGCAAAATACTGTTAAATGTCAAGGATTTGGTTATATAATTGATTGTTGCATAATTTAAATGATTTGTTGATAATGTTTGATCACCGTATAAATTGACTTAATCATATTTAACCCAATAAAAATTAAACGGTTTATGCATAGAGCACGAATATTGCATATAATGTTCCGGCCATTACCTCACACGGTTGGTAATGAGGGGCCTTGGAGAGATGGATTCCCACATGATTTGATTAATATAGTGCAAGAGCATTGGTACAAAAAGACCTTACCCTTGGCTCGCAAGTTTTATTGGCGTTGGAGACGCTAATCGTAGGTGGTTGGAGGTTACGTCTAGAGACCACCGTTATAGGGTGTGAGCGTGGACTGCAGGAGCTCGCTCACCACTAGACTTGAATATTTGTATACTATTGACTGATAGAAGTAGAAACCTGTTTAATGAAACAAGGAATTGATATATATATAATGATATAAGGGTAAAAACTTAGGTGCTAAAGCCCGGTTGTGATTGGTGTCGATGTATCTCCAACCCTTACTTCGGAGGGCGTTAAATCCGTTGTTATATGCAGTACCGATCAACTGCATATATACTGTTTGGTAAACTGCTTATTCATGCATTCATATGTTTGATAATAAACTGTTTGATAACTTGTTTGCTAGTATAGTACGAGGGATAACTCACTAAGCTCTTGTAGCTTACTTCCCAATAGTTTTCTTTTGTAGGTTGCTAGATGAGCAGGCATGGGTTAAGAACTGACAGTTGAGTGCCAACATCGAGATGCATAGAAGTTAGACTCTGAGGATGGACTATATAGTTCATTTGAATTACTATATATATAATTATTTATACTACATTTAAATTTTGTGACTTTACTAAGTTTGAGTTTTCGAACTTTACTACCTAATCTTATTGTTTAGTAAGGGATACCGATTCTCTACGGTTCTGATGGACTATGACTTATCGGATATCTATAGTCACATATATGTGATCATAAGTTAAATAAATAAATAAATAAAAACATTAGTAACTAATTGTTTAGAATCTTGCAAACTCTGACTTACAAGATGATTTTCAAATCATGGGTACACACATGATATGGAAATTTTAGACAATCCTAGTAGGCCTCCTTTAGGGTCATGACACATAACCAAACCCCCATGTATCAAGTTATTAATATTTAATTCATGTATACTAACTACAAGTACAAAACAAGTATAGAGTTGTCAGGAGTACTTACTTGATCATAAATGATGTTAGGGATTGTAATAGTGTAAAGGTAAGTCGATCTCGATCTTAGGATTCCCTAACATTAGGGGAATATGAAAAGTAGTAAGTTTGTGAATTAAATAACTAAATTAGCATGCTAAATCATACAGTTTACTTAAATCGGTTATTGATTTACATGAAATCATCGATTCGAGTTTTTTATCAAATCACATATAACTTTTTTGTTTTCGCTCGGATCGTTATGAACTTATAGCTCATTTTGATCGTTTTCGAGTGTATTTTCTCATAGTGAGGTCCATTTTGGACGTTGTGAGTCACAGTTTGAACTATAATATAAAAATATCACAAAATTTATTATTTTAATTTAAAAAAATTATAAAATATTAATTTTAGCTTTTTCTTAATATATTTGTGATTTAATAATTATTTAAATCATATAATGATAATTTTGTTATTTTAAGCTTATTTTACATTAGTTACTTATTTTTGTCTATTTTTGAGATTTTAGACTTATTAAAATTATTATTATTATCATTATTACTTTTATTTTTATTATTTATTATTTTCTTATTATTTATTTTTGTTATACGATACACACTCATATATATACTCATTACTATAGTTGATTAATTTTTCCAATTTACTTAATTAGTAATTCATAATTTACGGTAATATATATATATATATACCTACTTCTTATATATTTACGAATTTATTTTATTTAGCAAATATTATTATATCGTATATACTACTTAATGTACGGTACACTTTATATACTATATGTTATACATATACTTACTATTATAATTGTACACACACACACACATACACACACACACACACACACACATATACATATATAAGCAAAATAGCTTACATGTGTACATAAATATAAAAATACGAAACACATGTATATATATATATATATATGATATACGTATACTTACACTTATATATATCATATAATTAAATAAATATTATGTACATATATACTCATATAAGTTCACATGTACACACATATATATCAATACCCAAAATAGTAAAAATACAAAATACATACCATATATATTCTTATTTATACATACATATATATACATATACGTATATTCTATATAATAATGTATATATACATGTCCACATACATATATTTATACAAAAATGGAAGAGATACACATTTTTTTTTCTATCTATTTATGCATACATATATGTACATGTAATATATAACAAAATACTTGGTATATACATGTACATACTATATATTATACATATGTACAAATAAATTACACATATACTTACCTAATTTTTAGTTATTTGAATTGATATTTTCCTCTTCTTCTTTTTCTTCTTCCTCTTCTTCTTCTTAGTTTTCTTCTTGTTCTTAGGTTTCCTTTTTGTTTTGCTTTCTTTTCCTTCTTCTTTTCCTTTTCTTTTCCTTGTGCTTTTGGTTTAATTTATTTTTTTTTTCCAGATTTTCTTGGATGTGAAGATCAGCAGATTTTATCAAATAAAAATAATAAAAAAACAAGGAAACTTATCTTCTCAATTTAGGCATTGATTAGGATAAGATATGTACTTTATTCTTTTGTCCTTTCTCCCTTTATTTTGTAACACATGTACATTTATTTATGCACATGGGCTACTAATTTTTACAACTACAAATCATGTGTAGGAGAAGGAAAATAGAAGAGAAGAAGAAAAGAAGGGAAAAGAAAGAAAGGGAAATAGAGAAAATGGAAGAAAAAGGAAATTAGAAATAATTATATATGATTTTTCTAAACATAAAAATCATAAAAATAATCATCCTAAATTAATTTTGAAGTTTTATGAAAATTTATTAATTTAATTTTTACAAGTTATTATAATGATTTCGTTAAAAATTTTACGTGATTACGCGATTTAGTCAATAATTGCAATCGATTACAATTATCACTATTGAGTAATATTTAATTATTTTATAGGCTTAAAATTATAATTTTAGGGTTTGATCAAGTTCGGGTTTAATTTTGGTTAATGATGCATAAATCAAATTTAGGATTTTAGTACACGATTTAGGGTTTTGATCAATTTCTAAGGTTTTTACTACTTATAATATATTTAAATTTATAATTTATTAAATTTTTATCTTACTTGGCTTTAATGACTCATCAAGTCATCTACAGTATTAGGGTTCAATTCTACTCTTAAATAGCTAAATTTGTGAGGTTTATAACCTCAGTTTATCCGCATGAGGTTGCTGGGGGGCACCAGCTCTCTAACTAACACTCGACTATTACCCTAGTCGAGAAAGAAATTCCAATCCAAATAGATGGACCCCAAACTAGGGCCATCCACCATCCAAAGCCCCTTGGGCATAAACATGTAAGTCCTCTCATGATCAAAATCTATCCAAGGCCTCATGGGCTCAATAAAGTGAGTCCTCTCACTATCAATTAGAGATCCCATGCTAGCTTTGCTTTAACGATAAAATATCTTTTATGGCACCACAAGCTCTTATGGAAATCATATAAAAATTTGTTTAAGATTAGAAAAACTTTTCCTAAAAATACTTTTCTCAAAATTTTGCAAAGCTAGCACTTCCCATCTATACATTTACTGATTCATAGACATGCGATGAATATAACCGATTATTTAGATCAAATATTTATATTTATTGTTTTAAGAAAGTGATCATACAGATGATAACAAATAAGCAAAACAATCATTTAAACATATAGACATCAACAAATAGCAAAACATCATACAAGTAACATGCATAAGCAGGTAGTAGGTCATTAGAACTCCCTCAGTTGGATTATTGCTCATTCTCTATGCTTTTGGGGTTTCTAGAACTCGACATATAGATGCCTAAAAGATCATAAAATTCATAAGTATTATGAGAAACCCGACTCCTTAGTTAACTAAAAGTCTATTATAATTTATCTACTTTCCCAATATAACCCGAGTATGGCATGTATAGGGTTTACCATATTTAATGGGATCAATAATAATTATTTTCGTATATGTATGAGTTATGATACTTTATGTATTTCGTTATTTATTTCTCCTCATTATTAGTTTATAAGGTCAATTAACTTAGTTATCCTAATTATTCTTTTCGGTTGATCTTAAATCTTTAGTTGTGTATAACTTTTTCATCCTAATTTCGACTTTTATGATCTTACAATTGATTTTCATCGTTTTTGGATGTATGTTTAGGTAGCGGGGTCCGTTTTGGATGTTAAGACCCACGTTTTATTATATGGGTTTAAATTATTATAATTCTTAATTATTATGACTTAAATATTCCTATTTATTACTTTAGTATTTTATTTTATTACTTTATGATTTAATTACTTACCATATTCTTATATTTTTATAATTGTACATTATTATTGTTATTACATGTATTTACATAAGGTTAATATAAGTTGATATATGTATTATGGGTCCATTATAAGTTTCTGCCCATACTTACATATATATGTACATTGTATATTATTACTTTATTATATTATATTAGATAATTATATTATAATTTACATATGTACTAACTTTAAACTTATGTACTTACACATCTTAAATGTATGTTATGTGTATGTATACTTCTAACATACTTGTATATATACCCGTATATACATATGGTTATATATGTATTTTTATACGTATTTTTGTATGTACTCCATACATTCCTAAGAAACTCTCATAAAATTCATATTTTTACATATTATGGTTTCAATTAGTAAACCATATGTATATACACTTAGTATTTCCTTATTTTAGGTTATGTGCATAAAAAATACTCTCATATAAAACTATTCCAACATGTGTACGTACGTTCCTTCTACACTTATCTATATCTATACCTACATTGATACTATGTATTTTACTAAAATCCATAACATAAATACCTCACATGCATCCATATGGTATATGTACTTATATCTTTCTACTCTTATACACGAGTATTCCCTCACTCATGTGTATGTGCTTAAAGGTTCTTAGTATTCTAACATATATATACATCTTACATGATGATTCTAAAGCTAATATAACATAAACAACTAATTACTAATTAAGATGGAAGATCACATGAAAACATACCTATTTCTCCTTTGTAATATGTAAGAGAAGTGCTAATATATGGTGTATAAGAAATTGTTGAAATATGGAAGTGAATTTGGAAAGTTGAAGAAAAGGAAAGGGGAAAAGGGGGTGATGGTTGGGAAGGGGAAGAAAAGGAGTTTTGTTTTGTGTTAATTTGTGTTTCATAAATGAAACAAGTAGGGTCTAGAGGGTTCCCATAATGGATGGCAAGAAAGGGGATAAGGGTGAAAAAAAAAAAAACATGTTAAAAACAAGAGGAATCCATGGAAAAGAGTAGAAATTTCTAGTTGAAAATGACACATGTTGACCTTGGTCAACACTTTGACTTGATCGACATTTGACTTAGTCAACTTTCTTAAATTATATGCAATTCATGTATATAATGATGAAATTAAGGATAATTAGGAGAAAAATTAAGGAAATGAAGGGAAATATAGAATTAAATGAAATAATCAATAAGAACAATTATTAGAATCCTACTTTGAGTATTTATATCCTATATATATATTATTTAGTATGATATTTAGCATAACTATCATGAAAAGTGCAATTTAGAATACTAACATTGGATATATATATATATGGTATAAATATTAACTAAACACTTAAACTTACATAATATTAGCTTATTGGTATAATTGTAAGGTTAATGGTATCTACAATGTATTATCATAGTTTCTAATAAATTAATTTAATATGTAAGCATTGGGAACAATTAGAAGTTATCTTTGATCATTAGTTAATGAGTTTATATGATTTAGTACATTATTGGGCATATGCAATCAATTAGGGTTTTATAGTAGATTTATAACGAATTGGTATATTTTATATCCTTAAAGTTATAGTTTTATGGTTTTTATCACTTTCAAGTGTAATCTCTAGTGTTTACATGCATTTAGGGTCTTAAAGTTTCGTTTGTAATTGAATCTTCAATTGTCATCTTAGGGTTTTCATCTTAATTAGCCCTATTGTCTCTAAAGATTTTCTAGTACACTTGAGTTTATTTTAGATGTTAGGTCAAAATATTTAGGGGTTTATAGAAAGGGCCTAGTTGATTGCTTGGTGTACATTGCAGTTAGCTCATAGCTTAGAAAGTGAGGAGAGTTAATGGACAATGGATTGGATCAACTTGAACAAATGCACATCAGAGTTTGGTCGTAAATCATGGAAGGAAGATGAAAGGATAAACAACATGGTTTATTAGTAAGGTAACCAAAGCACAGAGAGATAAGTAAGGTAAAAAAGGACTGAATGAACTTAGTTGACTCATTAGATGAAGGTTGAAGTAGAGCAAGGAATACTAAGTCAACACAATGAAATTATCAAGTGACTCACTTGAAAAGAATACCATAGTGGTGGTGAATTTTCAATGCTTTACTCTACTGATGGGCAAAAATAGAGACACTTAGATAAGAGAACCAAATTAGAGTAACTTCTCAAACACCCAACAAATGGAGTATGCAATCTTCCTCAAACTAGCTCTTATCAATGATGAAAATGGGGTTCACAAAGTTTTTACAAATGAGACAAAAGTTTGCAATTCCAAACATTGAGGAGAAGGTCTATGAAGGTTTTAGGGTAAGGTTTAGGGTAGGGTTTAAAGTATTCTAATACTTTCTAGAATATGGGGTGTGTCTATATTTAAAATAGGAAAATAAAGAATTAATTGAAATGGGAAAAAAAATAGTATTTAGAAAAATAAGTCATATATAAAAATATTGTAATATATATATATATATACACTTATAAAATATTTATATGTTATACGTAAAATAAAATTTAATCTATTTAGTGCTTACGTAAAATAAGAGTTTTAGAAAAATATAATCAGAATTTTAAATTAGACATATATTCTATAGAATACACTTTAGAATAAATTTAGAATTACTTGAAGTTTAATAAATTGAGAAAATTTTCTATTAGAATGTAGTTTCTAACGATATGATTTAGAAAAATTTTACTACTTAAATAAATTACTTTATTATCTTGATTGGGGTGTTTCAATTACACTCAAATTCACATTCATTTTTATATACTATAACTTGACTAAATACACTTGTTTGCTATATGTGATCACTCATATGTGTAATATACATGTGTAGTTGAAAAATAAAAGCAGGCGCAAAAGGCACTTGTGTGCATACCCTGGAACCCTAGACCTTCGCTCAGGGCTTTCAACCATAATGCAATTTTGTATGGACTAGGTCTTGTGCCTTTTCCATCTTCCCCCTCTTTCTTTTCTTTTCTTTTTTTATTTTAATTTTAATTGAAACTCTTTTTTTTTTTTTTTCTATAAACCTAACTTAAAATGAAAAGAGAATTAACCTCAATCGACCAATTATACTACTAATTTTAGTGCATGTATGTTGAAATTAATTTTCAAATGTGAACCCAATTTAATGGTTATGTACACTTAGACCCTATTTAACCTTAAAAATTAAATGACACTCTCAAGATGACTTAAAGACCCCAAAAACAACTTAAGAAAATGTTTTCCTAAATTTTTTTTTTCCTGACTTTTGTATTTTCAATTTTTCAATGTTTATTTTTTACTTTTCTAATTTTTTGAATTGGGACCCGTTTCCTTATTCTAAAATGTACTACAACTATAAGGAGATAAAAATGAGATATCTACATAACAAACTTGTAATATCAAGTTAAATTGATTTCATACAACCTAAAAAATTTGCCAAAAGAATATTATATAAGGATAGACTCTATCTTATCTCGGCATAGCAAAGAATGTACTATCATACAGGAATACTTGTTTATATTCAACAAAAGTTCTATTTATCACAAAAGAGTACTACAACAGAGTTTAGCTTTATACCTATCTATACAAAAAAGTAAATTCATCAATCTTAACCAAACCTAAAATACAATGCATTTTTTTTTTCTTTTCATATGTACAGATCCTTCATGATACTAAGATCAAAATATAGTAGGGATTCTTCAAAAGTAGCTGACTCTATTCTACGTGCTCTCAAATGATGTTTCCCTAGGTTGATGCTGATACCTAGTTGTTGAGCTTGAATTTCCAATTCCTTTATTTTAATTTTCATTTCCTATTTTCTGATTAATACTAGACCCTAACCTATTAAGTATTAACCCTCGCCTATAGAAATTGGGAAATTTTGGTTTTTTTATAAAAAAAATTTTAGGAATCACCATTCAACCAAGGTTGGGAAAAAGAAAAGAAACCATAATCAATTGGGTGATTTAACTACGATTTAGCTACTGATCTTTGATTTAAATTTAAATGAAAAACCAGAGGGTTCCGAATTTGAAGGCTAACCTATTAAACCCTAAAGGTACCACTATCTATTTTTCAAAATTAAGATTATTCTTCTAAATTATTCTTTTTTCATATCTTTAAGAAAAAAATAAAAACCAAAAGAAAAAAGAACCTAAGTTTCTACATATTTTAACATCACCTTAAAGGTGCCTATATACCCGTCAGTCAGGATTAGACGACTGTAGTTCTTTTTAAAAACTTTAACATGTTAGTTGATTTTAATTTTGAAATCCAACCAGATTTACATTTTAATTGATTCAATTTATTAAAAAAAAATCTAATGGGCCCTAATCCTTGAACTCTTTTATTTTTTATAAAAATTCTGTAAAATTCCTATCTTTTAAGAAAGGGTTTCTATATTATTTTTATTTAAAGAAAAACAACTTTCTATGTAATGAATCCTAATAATCTTAATGCTAAAACACTTAAGCTAAAAAAAAAGCAAAATAGTTTTCTATGTGAGGTACCCCTTAAAAACCTAATCTCAAAAAATCCCGAAACTAATATATATACGTATCTACCTAAATAAAATAATTCCTTGTAATGTACCTAATATATAAAAAACTAATACTAAGACTTCTCTTAAATTGATATCCATATATATACACTTACTATGTTAAAGATCTAATGAACTAATAATATAATAATAACAAGATAAATAAATAAATAAGGTAAAATACTTATAAGGATAAGAACCCAAATTGTTTATCGTGCAGTAAAGGACAGTATGTTGCTCGGCTTAGTGTTCGTCATTACTGAATGTTCTTGGATGGAGACAGTGGCATGTGAAACGTTGATCACTGTAGCTGTTATTAGTTGGTGTGTCGAAGATTGGGTTGGGTGATCGTGGACTGAAAGAGTTGGAGTTGATATCATAGTGCAGCGAGTCACGTGGCCTTAAATAGCGATTGTTAGTTGCTCTTGTTGTGGTCGTTGCACAATGCTGGACAAAAGAGATGGAAGATAGCTACTATGGGTGTGAGGTTGGCATGGCACTGAATTGTTTATTGCATGGTAAAGGATAGTAGGTTGCTCGGCTTGGTGTTCGTCACTGCTGCAGTTGGAGCATAAGTTAGCAGTTGAAATTGGTCGTATATGAGCGCATGTGGTTGATTAGGGAACTACGATGTTGGAGATGGAGTGTCGCGCACTGTATGGAAGTGCTGTAGCCAAAGACGATGGGAGAGAAAGAACATGTAATGCAATGTAGAAGTGTCTGATTCAGCTGTGCTTGAAGTGTTCAGTAGTAAGGGAAATCAAAATAGGACGTATATTGTGAAATTAGAGGCTGAACCTAGGTGTTGTGCAGTTTATGGTCATGTGATGTTGGGCGAATGGGTCTGTTGCTTGATCATGAACAGTAGTGATGAATTGGATTAATTGAAAATTTTTTTTCTTTATGGCGTGTATGTGTGTAAAAAATATTTTCCCTCTTTATTCCATACGATCCTTATTTATAAAACCTGAACCAAATCGTATCATATCGAATTGTATCTATTGTATTAATTTTAATCTGATTTGATAAAAATTAAATTAGATTCGAATTATTTATATTAATTCAAATTCAATTTAATAAAAATCAAACTATATTCAAACCTTTCAAACAAAAACGATTTGATTAGATGTGATCCTGTACATTCAATTCGCTTTTTGTAAAAATGAAAAAGATAGAAATAAAAGACAAATAAGTGCCTAGCGAGATTCGAACCCATAATTTCAAGCTAACTCCATATCAATACTCCAATACTTATTTATTAAATCATTAGCCTTTACCTTAATTTTTAGTACAATTAAATTATACTTAAGTCACGTGATTTTCTAAAATAATTATTTGAACTAAACTAAAACTAAAACTAATTGATCCTAAAATAACTTACATTCTAAAAATCTAAAATAATTTTTTTATAATAATTTTTCTTTTCTCATTTCTTTGTATTTTCATCATTTTCAATTATTATTATTTTTTTATATTTTTCTTATTTTCTTAGGTTAGGACCCTATTTTAAATAACTAGAACTAGAACTAGAACTAGAACTAGAACTAAAACTATAACTACTATGGGAAAAATCGAGTGTTTATAGCTACCTCTCTCTATAGTGAAATTTGAGTAAAACTTTGCCATAAAAACAAGAGAGGTACTGTTTTTTCCTCGAGATGGCTCTACCTTAAGGAATGCTATGACTAGCTAGTTGAAGATTTGATAACAATAAGCTTGAAACAAAGAATAGTGAGGGTAGCGCCCCTATAGGCTAGCAAAAACCCTAAACTAAATTGAGAAAACTTGGTCGTGCCTCAATGAGGTGACTAACTAAGGTGATCAAAGCCCTCCTTGAGTTAGCTAAGACCCTAAAAATGATTGAAGAACTTGGTCATACCCTTGTGGGTTGACTAACTAAGATAATCAAAGCATTCGTTGAGTTGGTTAAGACCTTAAAAATGATTGAAGAACTTAGTCGTGCCACTCATGAGCTAACTAACCAAGATGGGCGAAGCGTTCCTTAAGCTGGCTAAAGCCCCAAATTGGAAGAGATGGGTAAGTGCTCTTAGAGCTAGCTAAAACCTTAAAAGAATGAGAAAACTTAGTTGTATCCCAATGAGCTGACTAACTAAGATGGGTGAAGCACTCCTTAAACTAGCTAAGGCCCTAAAGATATGAAGAAACTTGGCCGTACCCCAATGAGCTAACAAACCAAGGTAGGACAAGCGCTCCTAAAGCTGGTTAAAGCCCTAAACTAAATGAAATGGGTAAGTGCTCCGAGAATTGGCTAAAACCTTAAAAAAAAATGAGAAAACTTGGTTGTATCTTAATGAGCTGACTAACCAAGGCGGGCAAAGCACTCCTTGGGTTGGCTAAAGCCCCAAAAAATGAGAAAACTTTGGATTGGGACTACGCTCTACGAGCTGGTTAGCCCCCTAAGTGAGAACATGAATCGGGGCAATGCTCTATGGGCTGGCTAGAAGCTTAAGAAACTTTGGATTGGGATTGCGCTCTAAGAGCCAACTACCCCAAAAGTTTTTAAGGATTTTTAGAAATTAAATTACCATCCCTAAGGAGAGAATAAATGCAAATGCAATATAATGTTTTGTATAAGCTCAGAACCACTTACCTAGCTCTATGATAGTTCTTAAACAGTCAAATCTTTTCTTGAGCAATCCAATTAGAACCAACGGTTTTGACCCTTTCTTCTTCTTCTTATTGTTTTGCTTTGCTTCTTCTATCTTCTTCTACCCCTTCTCTTCTCCTCCTCTTTTTTTTTTCTCCTCCTTTTTTTTCTTCTTTTTTTTTTTTTCTCTTTCTTCCTTTTTTTCTTTTTTGAAAAGTAATTTAAGTGTGAAACAAATACACGTACACTATACTTAAAGACGCATTCAGGAAGGTAACTTTAACAAATGAAACATCTTCATCTCTTGAGCAAAGATGTCATGTCTTGAATTTCCAGCCCAACATAGTCGGTTTTCTGTATAAACCTCCACCCTTAAGCGAGTTGCTACTTATGTGCCTCCCATTACTCTTTTTGAACATGGCCTTATTCTAAAAAATAGAAAATAAATCTCCCTTTTTTAGGGGGTAAACTGTAATAAAGTATTAAGAGAATTTTTATCAATTGACATCATTCTAAATTAAGTGTTTATTTTTCTTGTGTTTCTTATACATAGGGATTATTTGGATAAAGCAAGAAGTGGGGACTTTTAATGGAATGAGGAAGGATCTAGAGATTTTTCCCAATGTCAATGACCACTAGGAATACCAACTTTGCATATAGAACATGAAATGAGACTATAGTAATATTAAGATTGTTTGCATTTCATAATCTAAGCAAAAATTCTATTGATCTTTTAAGGATAATACATCTTTAATGCATCAGCGTTTACTAGGTCCCCCAAGTCTAGATCATCCATTTAGGATAAAATCAAGGCTCCCCCAGGCAAGACTTTTTTCACAAGGTAAATTCCTCTATAGTTTCGAGCAAACTTCCCTCTCAAGTCTTGTACATTAGGCAAAGTTTTCCTCAGTACCATGTCTCCTTTAAAACTTTAGGGCTATACTTTCTTGTTAAAAGCTCTAGCCATTCGTTGCTGATAGTAGATGTTGTAGCACAAAGCTACTAACCTCTTTTTGTCAATCGGATTCAATTGCTCAATTCTCTTCTTTATCCAATCAATCTCATCCAACTGGGTTTTAGACAATATCCTAAGAGATGGGATTTTGACTTCTACTAGTAGTACAACCTCCATCCCATATACCAATGAGTAAGGGGTTGCCCCTATTGATGTTCTAATAGAAGTTCAATAGGCTGTGAGTGCAAACGATAACATCTCATGCTAATCTCAATATATTATAGCCATCTTCTCAATAATTCTTTTCATATTCTCGTTGGTCGCTTCTATGGCTCCGTTCATTTGAGGCCAATAAGGAGTGGAATTTCTTTGAATGATCCTAAACTGCTGGTACAATTCTAACATCAATTTATTGTTCAGATTTGTACCATTATTGGTAATAATTGTCTCTAGTGTCCCATACTAAGCCAGTATATCTCTCTTGATGAACTTGGCTACTACTCTCTTCGTCATACTAAAGTAGGAAGAGGCTTTGACCCACTTAGTGAAATAATCAATAGCCACCAGTATAAATTGATGCCCATTTGATGCCTTCGGAGTGATCAGGCCAATGATGCCTACTCCCCACATTGAAAATGGCTACGGTATAGATAATGTATGCAATTCTTAAGGTAGGGCATTTACTTTATTCACATAGATTTGGCATAAATGGCAGTGTCTAACTTACTTAATGCAATCTCCTTCTATAGTCAACCAATAATATCCCATCCTCAAAATTTTCTTAACCAGCATATAGCCATTTATGTAGGGGCCACATACTCCCTTATGCACTTCTTTCATTAGCAACTCTACCTCTTTCTCATCTACACATCATAAAAGCATACTGTCAAATGATTGTCAATACAAAGTAGACTTGCTTAGCAAGTACTGAGTAACCAATCTTTTTATTATCTTCTTATCTTTCTTAGGCTTCTCCGAGGTACGTTCCATGTTGCAAAATTTTTTTGATATCATGATACTAAGGCTTTTCGTCACATGAACTTTCCATTACCAAACAAAAAGCAGGCTTTTCTTTAACTTCAATCTTAAGTGGCTGAATCTCTACTCCTCCTGATTTCTAGATCATGGATGCCAAGGCAGCCAAGGCATCAACGAATTGGTTCTAAACCCTTGGTATGTACACAAAGGTAATCTTTTCAAACTTGGCTAAGTGTTGGTGGTAAGGTACTAATTTGGGGTCTTTCTTCTTATATTCACCCCGAGCTTAGCCTATGATTAGTAAAGAATCTCCATACACCTCTAATTCCCATATCTCTTTAAACAATGCAATTTTAAGTCCTAAAATACATGCCTCGTATTCTGCAATATTGTTAGTACATAGGAAAGCCAATCTTATAGCCATCGGGAATTGTGTACCTTTAAGGGATATCAAAATTGCCCAAACTCCACATTCTAATACATTGGCTGCTCCATCAAAGAAACATTTTCCAACCTAAGGATTTCTCAACTACTTTACTATTAGAATCATTTTTTGCCACCAAGATACTTTCATCAGGAAACTCAACTCATGTTTCTTGAGCGATATCCTTAAAGGAACTTTCTGCTAATTGATCTGCCAAGGCTTGCCCCTTGATTGAGCTTTGGCTTACACACTTGATGTCAAATTCTAACAACAATATCTGGCACTTCGAAACTCTTCCAATGAAGGCTAGTTTTTTTGCTAAATACTTTAAGGGTTCATGTTGTGTTATTAACTCGATTTGGTAGTAAAGTGTATATTATTTGAGTCGATGCATGACCTATACCAATGCATAACAGGTTCATTCGGCTTCTAAGTATTTTTACTCCCTTTTGTGAACTTCTTGCTTAAATAATAAACGACTTACTCCTTCCCTTCTTCATCTTTTTGACTAAGCATAGACCCCATGGATTTGGGCAATATAGTCAAGTATAAGAACAATGGCTTTCTAGGCTTAGGAGCCACTGACACTGGTGGATTCATAAGGCATTTTTTAATTTTTGTGAAAGCCTCTTGACATTCCTCATCTTAATTGATCCTCGCATTCTTTTTCAATAACTTGAATAGAAGGCGGCATTTGTCTATTAGCTATGATATGAATCAAGCTATATAATTTAAATGCCCCAATAACCCTCGTACTTCCTTGAGTGTACGTAAAGGAGGCATGTTAATTATAGCCTTAGCTTTATCAAGATCAACTTCAATACTCCTTTGGCTAATTATGAAACCTAACAATATTCTTGATGTCACTCCAAAAGTACACTTCTCCAGATTTAACTTCAATTGGAACTTCCTCAGGTTTTCTAAATGATCTTCCTCTTCCTTAGATTTCACAATCATATCATTAACATATACTTCTATCTCTTTGTGCATCATATCATGAAAGACTACAACCATGGCCTTCTGATACATTATCCCTGCATTTTTTAGCCCAAACGATATCACTTTATAGCAAAATGTACCCTAAGTTGTGACAAAAGTCATCTTAGTCTTATCCTGTTCGAACATCCGAATTTAATTGTATCTCGAAAAATCATCCATGAATGAGAATAGATGATTTCCGATTGTATTATCCACCAAGACATCAATGTGAGGCAGTGGAAAGTTATCTTTTGGTGTTACCCAGTTAAGATCCCAAAAGTCTACATAGACTTTGACTTTCCCATTCTTCTTTATTACTGGAACAATATTAGCTACCCATTTTGTAATACCCCAGGATTTCGAGTTAGTTTAATAACCTTAGGATTTGAGCCCTTAAATTTAGGACATTAGGCTAAGTTATCAGTCTTATTTCAAACGTCATAGTTAAGTTAGATAAAGTAATTTAAGTAAATTCAATTACTCAAAATAAGCTATATAAAAATATTAATTTGAGAAAAATATCAATTTATCGCTAAAAGCCGATAATTATCGAAAACGAGAAATTCGAGATTTTAGATATAGTGAGATATTAGAGATAAGTTAATTAACTTACAAGAATAATAAATGAAGTTGAATTATATGTAATGTACATGTATTAACATAGAATATGCATTATTTGTTTTAAATATACATATATAATAAGAAATTATTATTAAAATAAGGTAAATTAATATAAAAAATTGGAAAATTAATAAAAAAAATGCAAGGATGAGTCATCCCATGATGTAGCACTAAGGATTAAATTGGATTGATGAGTCAAAATGCAAATAATAAGAAAGTAATACCTCATGCTTTGAAAAAATAAGAAAATGACGTGTATAAACCACATGTCCAATTTTTACAAATTCTTATCCAATTAGAAAATATAAACAGGCCTTATACACATCAAAAACAACATTTTGGAATATGAAAAAAAAAATAGAAAATCACTCAAAAAAATTTCGAAACAAATTAGAAAAAAATAAGAAAATTAGATAAAAAATAGGACACAAAATCTAATCAAGCCAGTTCAATAGGCTATTGGTGTCCAATTGTTGTGACCTTTTGCAATCAAGGAAAGCACCACCAGAGGGGGTGTTTAGATAAGGTTGGGTGGCCGAAGGAGGTTAGTTTAGGTGAACCAAATTTCCAACCGAAACTTCGTAATTTCTCTAAAAATAACAAATGGTGTTATTTAATTATGAAACTTGGTTTTCTAGAGTTATTTTATGTGTAGATTAATGTATTAATTTTATTTTAGTGAAATAATTATTTGAAATATAAGGTCCTTAAGAAATGGCTATATTTGGACGAAAATTGAATTAAATTTTAGAAATGGTAAGTAATGTTCTTTCAACTTGAAAATTTGTATGTGATATACTTGATATATTTATTTAATTGTAGTAATAAGAATTTTTGAAAATAATCATGTTTACTATTTATTGTAATTATTTTGGATAAAATTGGCAATTTCATTATTTTACGGAATTAATTGGCTTTTAACAAAATCAAAGAATGAGCCCTATGTATTATGATTCCTGGAAGTTTATAATGATGTTTGGGATATTTGCATTGTATCTTGTGATTAAATTCACCTGTTTGCTTAATTTTCATTGATTTTGAGTTAAAATCGTTGTTTTCCTGAAAATACATTATATCTAGTTTAGTATAATTCACGATTGATAATTAAACTACCTATTTTTGTGAATCTATAGGATTTTTGATGGAATTAATCAAGCTTGTATACTATTAATTATGTATTTTCATAATATAAACCTATATGTTAGTCTAATATATGATGCACTAATTAGCACTAATATGATACTAGTTAAATATGTAAAGGATTTGTATTTTTGAGTACATAATGAATTTTGACTAACTCAAGAAATGAATAATTTTAGGATTTTTAATTTAGATTTAGGGTTTACTTAAGTTAATTACAAAGTTATATTAACGTATGGTTGAATCAGTAATGAAAGGGTATTTTTGGGTTTTTGAAAATATCAATTAGTTTTGATTCTTAAGATATATCAATAGTACTTGAAATAATGATTGTGATGATATAAAATTTACTGAAATCGGATAATAAATAAGTAAGATATAGTCAAACGAAGTTTAAAAACGTAGCATTGAAAACTTACAATAGTTCGAGTTCGACTTATACTTGATTTGAAGACTATGTTATATTTTCATAGGTGTAAGATGTAAGGAAGGACTTTATCGTGAAGTTTAAGATTTTGCATTATTAGTAAGCTTAGGTAAGTGGATCTAACCAATGCTTAGAATAGATATATTGCTACTCATAACATTGTGTATCGTTAGATACTGTGTTGGTTGAATATGAACAAATCTTAGGTGAATTGATATGCTACTATAATGAGTGCTGATGTGGTGATTTTGAATGAAAATAACTGTATTTTGGTTAAACTATTATATGGCTATATTAGGTGATGATTTGTGCTTACGATTGATCGTGTTAATTAGGAAAGTCGAGTGATCTAACTCAATCTTCTAGGTGTTCACCTAAGTGAACCTTAAGTAAAATACTAGAATTTCGCTAAGGAGAGTTTGAAAACTAGAATTAGATCACTGGGTTAAATAAAACTGGGAGATTGATTGTGCTGATTGATATTCTTGAATTGCTAAAGCATAATATGGCATGGCATGGCATAAAAAAGGACCTATGGATCATAACTTTCAGAATGAGCTTCCAAATGATCGTGAAAAAAACATGGCTTTGTGACCTCAATTTTTGGAAGCATATAGATTGCATTGCCAAAACATTGTGACTATTTTGATAGTCAAATTTAGTGGACTACAGTATGTGATCTAATTTGGCAATGTTACCACTTTGATTTATTGAACTATAGTGTATAGTCTAATTTTGTAAAGTTAGGGGTCCTACTCCCAAGCAGCTCCTTGTTGCCCTTTTCGAAAATGGTAAACTATAATGTGTAGTCCATTTTGGTAGGGGTCCTACTATTAAGCAGCTCTTTGTTTGTAAACCCCGCGAATTTAGCTTTCTAAGTATAGAAACAAACGTGTAAACTGTAGATGATTTCCTAAACTCAAAAGAGCCGGTAAGATTTAAAACCGATTAAAATCTCAATCTAAAACCTAAACTGGATACGAAAAACCTTAAATCATCAATTGAACCCCTAACCGCAAACGAAAACCCTAAAACCTCGAACCTTATCAAAACCTTAAGATGACAATCGAAAATTTAATCACATAAGAGCATATGAAACCCTAAATGTGTAAAAACATTAGATATGGTGCCTTAAAGTAATAAGAACCCTAAAACCATAACTTTAAGGGTATAAAAGCACTAATTCACCATGATATACCCTAAAACTCTAATTGATAATATAATGCTTATATTTTGCCAAATCATTAGTAAAAGGTTAGAGATGACCCTCAATCATGCATAAACATTTAGAATGCTTAAATGATCCCTTAGAAACTAAGATAATGAATCATAGATTACATTTATGTCTTAAGTATATGATTAGGATAGTCTCACTTAGAGTTAAGGGTATAGTTTAAGATTAGGTTAAATGTAGTAAACCTTAATACCTTAAATGCTATTTTTCATCTCAATTACACTAAGTAATTTACCAAATGATGTTTATAGGTTATAAATACTCAAAGTAAGATCTCATCATCTACTCTTACTAATCAATTCATCAAATACCTCATTTCCTCTCATTTCCTTCATTTTTCCCTTAATTTCCCTTAATTACATTATGTGCACAAAATTGCACATACTTAAGGAATGTTGACCAAAGTCAAAGGGTTGACCAAGTCAACACTTTGAAAAGTCAACAAAAGACCAAAAGATTAAGAAAATATCTACTCTTTCATGATGGCTTTTCTTATCTTCTCTTTTGATTTTTTTCTCTTCTCTTTCTCTTCAATTGTTGCCGTCCATACATCTCTCTTGTAGACCCCACCATTCTTCTTCTTCCATAAGCAAAACAAAGACAAAAGAAACAAAACAAAAATCCTCCTCCATGCCGTGAGCTTTCCCCCTTCCCTTTCACTTTCATTTCTTCACCTTTTGCCTCCTTAAATCCAACACATCTAAAGGTATGTACTTAACTTACTTTATGTTGGTTTATGTTATTCATTAGTTAGTTAATTAGGTAGATTAGATAAGTAATTATGTGTTTAGTTTTGTCTTGAAGAAGAGGGAGCAAAGTTTCCATCTTTAAGTGTAGAAATTTGAAATTATGAAGAAGAAGAAAAGAAAACATGAATATGTGCACAAAGAATATGTACATGAGGTAAACCAAAAAGAAGGGAAGCATAAGAAGCATGGTACATGAGTATTTTCCATGTACATAACCTAAATTAAAACAAAACCTAACCATATATACTTATACTACACTAATCACACACTTAAGAACATAAAAGAATGGAATTAGGAAGCTTTTCTTAAGGAAAATATTAGGCATACGAATTTTTATATAAAAATACGTATATGACCGTATAGGTATATGAGTAGGAATACATATATAAATACGGTGTAAGTATATGTAGATGTATAAGTATATGTATGTATAAGGTATATGTACATAAGTATAAGTATAAGGCATATGTACATAAGTATAAGTAAAGGACAAATGTACATAAGACATGTACATATGACATAAGCATAAGGTAGCTTATGTAATTAAATGATGAGGTGAGTGATGAGGTAAGCACATGATGACATAAGCCATGACATCATCAATTGATTACATAAGTAATGATGTAAGCATAGGTTTATAAAAGAAGAAATAATAAGATTGCATAAGCATATAACATAGGTATATACATGTACTTAGAAGCCAAAAATCCCTTAAACCCTAATACACTTCCCAGATTGAATTAAACTTAATCAAGTATGTAAATTAGTAGCACTAATGTAAAATTTCCTAAGTATAAGAATTAAATAGCTAATTCAATCATTAAATCCTAAACTAGGGTATAAACATAAGCAATAAGAATAATTAAACTACAATAAAATAAAATTTCAATAAATTTAGCCCATATCATAAAACACGGGTCTTAACGTCCAAAATGGACATTACTGTGTGAACGTGCGTCCGAAAACGATGAAAAACGACTATAAATTCGTAAATATTGAAAATAGAATGAAAAAGTTACGTACGACTAGCAATTCGATTTAATCGAATAAGGGCTGATCGTAATCTAAGTAGAATTAGGTAGACAGATATCTAGAACCCTTAGTTGAGTCAACTACTTATTACCTCTGATATCTCATAATGATCAGGTGATCTCGACGAGGGCGAGGATCTCCCGATTGGTTATTACGACTAGAGCGAGTCGTCATAGTCAAGTGAGTACTCCTGATGACTCTATATTTGTTTGTGTTTGTAGTTAGTGCACTTAAATTGAATATCAATAACTTGATGCATGGGGTTTTCGGGATATGCGTATGCTTGATATTGCTTGATTGTTGTGAGAAATATTACTAAATACGATAATTAATAATTTGATGATATGATTGATTTTTATATGATTTGGATGGTTTGTTGATATTGATTGATCGCCTCATAATCTGACCTAATTATATTTGGCTTATCTTTAATCAAAAGAGTCATGCATTATCCATGCATCGCATTACTTATTATGGCCGTCACTTCACGCGGTTGGTAATGAAGGGCCTTGAAGGTATGGATTCCCACATGATTTGATTGGTACCGTGCAGGAGCATGGGTACAACAAGACCCTACCCTTGGCTCGCGGGTTTTATTAGCGCCGGAGACACTAACCGTGAGTGGCTGGGGGTCGCGTCTAGAGACCACCGCTGTAGGGTGTGAATGTGGACTGCGGGGGCCACCTCACCGCTAGGCCTGGGATTTTGTGAATTATTGGATTTTTGGAAATGGAAATGCGTTTTTGTGAAATATGGAGTTCTAAGTTATGGGTAAAAACCCAAGTGCTAGAGCCCGGTCGTGATTGGTGCCGTGTAATCTCCAACCCTTATCTCGAAGGGCGTTAAAATCCGATATTATATGTAGTACCGGTCAACTGCATATATTATTTGGCATACTGCGTGTGCATGCATTCATATGGTTGTAATAATTTGTTTGATAACTTGTTTGCTAGTATGGTATGAGGGATTGCTCACTAAGCTCTTGTAGCTTATTCTCCAATAGTCTTTCTTTTGTAGGTTTACATACGATGGGATTGGGATATGTCTCGAGTGCTGAGTGCGAGATGAAGATATGTACATTAGTGTTAGGATTAGTTGAGATTTTTATAGGTAATACATAAAGACTCTTTGTAGAAAATATTCACATGTTAGAATTTAATATAATTTAATTCTACCTGCAGTTTTATAATGTTGGTAATCCTGTCTTATTATTTGGTAGGGGATACCGATTCTCTGCGGTTCTGAGGAACTGTGGGATATTGAATATCCATAGTTATTTATAATTATATATTATGTCATGTTACAATAAATTAATTACTTGGAAATCATTAATCTTAGTGATTTATTATTTAGAGTCTTGCGATCTCTGACTTGCAAGGCGGTTTTCAGATCATGGGTGCACATATGTTATGGAAATTTTAGATAATCCTACTAGGCCCCCTTTAGAGTCCTGACATTGTTGCCTTAGGTTCTTGGATGTTATATCTAGATACTTGGCTATGTCGACTAACCGGAAGAAGTTTGGAGGGCATAGGATATCGATATCGATGCATGCTACGTGCATGAGCATAGCATGTTACATTGCTAGCAGTAAGTGCTTAGTTAGGTAAATGGATATGTGAAGTTGAACTTGCGAGTTATGATTGAAATGTTTCAGTTGTGATATGTAGTATTATCTATCATATTGTTTATATTATGTCGTTTGTTATCTACTCTCACTCAACTTTAGTAGCTGAGGGGATAAAATGTTTTATCCTTTGGTTAACTATATCGTAAAAGGCCCAACACTCAGGAGGGATATGTATATTGACTGCGTAAGTCGAAGTCAGCAACTATTGTATGAAACCTATATTAGGTCAAAGATCCTATTATTGTGAAGACGATAAAGGAAAAAGTTGGTTCATATTTTAATGTAAATATTATGTTGTACACATAAGTTGTAGCAGAATATCTAACTAAACTCTGATGTAGAAACCCCTGATAATGTAAACAATGTTGTCTTTTGATGAATGAGTAGGTTGAGTTAAATTTTCAATAGGTATTCTTGTATGATGGTACATCTTATGCTATGCCGGGATGTGACACATTCTGAGTAATTTGACACCTTAGTGAATCCAACTTCTAGTAGTTTCTTAACCTCCTCCTTGATTTTCAACAAGACATTGGGTCGAAATCTCCTTAACTTTTACTTTTTAAGCTTGGCATCTTCTTGTGTAGGTAAACAGTAGACCACAATCGATGGGTTTAACCCTAGATATCCTTATACAACCAAGCAAACACGTCTTGGTATTCTGCTAACAATGTAATCATTTCTGTTTTTTGTTTCTTTTTTAGATTCCCTCCAATTTTTAGATTCTTAGGATTATTTTCATCCCTACATTGACTATTTCAATCAGTTCATCGATAGTAATTCTACCCAGTTCATGTTTTTGCCATTCCTCTTGTATATTAATGTGGTCATTGACATCATTCCTGACAACTAACCTAGTAAGGTTGGAAGTGATATCAATATTCTCATTTTCTACTTACGCGAGGTATTCCTGGTTTTCACTCAATTTATTGGGCAAAGTGCATAAAGAAAAGCATATGTAAGCAAAAGAGAATTGAAACACAATAAAGGAAAGAAATGAACTAAGATTTTATTGAATGAATGAAGGTGAATCACAAATGAGACAAAGGATTAACTAATATTTTTTAACAGAAGGTTTAACGATACATTTGGAATGATGACTATTGAAAATAAAAATTCAAGAAATACTAACTAAGGGTTACCCTTTACCCTAGGGAAGACCTTGGGATGGAGAACCAGTTATTCAGGCAGTGTTGGGACTTATGTGGCGAGCTTATTGATCTTCCATTGGTAGATTCTAGGGCTTAAGTCTCTACCCATATGAATGTCTTAGCTAGTGGTGAGAAGGTCATTGAGGCATGGTATAATCTATCACCTCTCTTGCCCCTCGCTTGTTTCTTCTAGAATTCTTTTACTGGGGTAGGGTTGTAGCTAAGGCCATAGGTACCGATTTGGTCTTCTTTGAATTTTATTCTTCTATCTTCTTCTCTGTCAGCACCAGTAATCATGCTTACCTCTTCAAACATCTGTTAGCCTAGCTCTTCTTGCCTTTCACTTCCTATGTAAGGTATGGCCATTTCCTTGTAAATTTCATAATCTTGATCTCCCAGAATTGTAATCACCTAGTCATTTGAGATAAACTTCAGCTTTTAGTGTAAGCTTAAGGGTATGGCCCCCACTGCATGAATCCATGGTCTTCCCAAGAGTAAGTTGAAAGATCTTAGAATGTCTATGACTTGGAACCGAATAGTGAAGTGTTGAGGGCCAATACTTATGGATACATCTATCTCCCCTGTAATCTCTCTTCTAGAACCATCAAAGACCCTAACTATTGTAGAAGAAGGCTTAATTGCAGACGTGTTGATACCTAGCAAATCTAAGGTAGCGAGTAGACAAATGTTCAATGATGATTCATTATTAATGAGTACTCTGGTAATGATTATACCATTACTCCTGACCATGATGAAAAGTGGTTTCGTGTGCTTATTCCCTTCTTTGCCTAACTCTTTTGCAAAAAAAGAAATTTTATCCATGGCAAGGACGAAATTAGTGACCAATCCTATCTTCTTGTTAGAATTTCACGAGGGACCTTCATCTCCTTTAAAATGAGAAACAAAGCTTCCCAGTGTAGTTCGAATGTGATCAATAAGCTCATCAATGATATCTATGTTGGAGTCTTACTCAGTTGGTCCATGATCTTCTACTCACTCGACTTGATCATCTTAGTAAAGACCGATAGCCCTTCAATGTATTCAACCATCATTTTATCATTTGATTCCCCTAGTATAGCCTTCCTCTCATACTCTTCTCTTGGGTGGTAAACCCTTCTCAATCAAGTAATCCCCCCTACTAGAGGACTTAGTTTCTCCTGATTTACCATGTGATAGTTAAATGGAGTAGCCTTATAATTTTCTGGTGCTAACAGTACGTAAAATGTGTACCTCTTTGCTTTTGGGGCTTGTTCACTTGTGTAGAACTTGAAAACCTTAGGCTTCTTATCTAAACTAATGATGTTGATAGTACAATCATTAAAAATCATACCAATAATTAACCTGTGGCTTAGTAGGGGATTATTATTAACATTCGGAGTTAGGGCTTCTACAAAATCTAACTACACTATCCCTTCATTTATCAGGTCTTGAATCCTGTTCCTTAGTCTCCAACACGAATTGATCGAATGCCCTACTTGCCCACAATGATATTCACATTTCACCGTAGGGTAAAAAATTCTTGGCTTGTATTAGTCCCTGGGAAGTTTGTACCGTATCAAATTATCTTTTTGCAACTTCTCGAAAACTTGACTTAAGGGAACTAGTATTTTGGTAAACTATTTAAAAGTCCTATTAGCCTGAGGTTGGTCTCTGAGCTATTGTTGAGTTGAAGGAGGATTTGTTCTGAAAGCAACTTGAGCGTTTGGCCTAACATCTGAGTTTACCATGCCAATTGTAGATTCTTTAGGCTTACTACTCGCTGGTTTAGGACCATAAGACGAAACCGGTGGCCTTCTATCTGCTGGCCCTTGAAGCTTGTCGAAAGAGATGGCACTTTCAATCCTGTATCTTACTACTATGACTTTAGCAAAACTAGACAAAGCTTGCCAAATGAGATGAGATAAATAAGACCATTCTAAGTTGTTAATGAAAGTTGATGTGGGCTCTTCTCGGTAGTAGGAGTAGATATTCTTGCAACTAAGGACCTCTACCTTTGAGTGTACTCTTTGAACGATTCATTGTTTATCTTGCATAGCGTGACCAAATCCATCATGGTCGGGGCTACTTCTACGTTGAACTTATATTGCTCATAAAATGCCCTAAAAAGTTTCTCCCATGTATTTATCTAGTTTAGGTCGAGCTGGGTGTACCAAGTTAAGGCTGGTCCCATCAAACTATCTTAGAACGTTTGTACTATGAGTAAATCATACTAGACATATTTACCTATCTTCCTAACGTACAACCTGGTATGGAGCTTAGGGCATCCTGTCCCATTATACTTTTCAAACTCTAGTACCTTAAACTTCTCAGGGTAAGCTCTAATGTCATATGTGGAAAACTCGATGATCCTTGCCTATTTAAATCCATCACACCCCACAAGTGACTTCATCTTCCCAACTATCTTTAAGCCGTTTATGCGAGGCCCTTGGTTAACCGATCTTAGGGCCACTTACATGTCAAGTTTGAATGTCGGGTTGACTTTTAAGTAAACTCCTTCTGACTCAAATGGGTCTTTTGGATATTCATTCTTTGCTTCGGGAGCCTGCATATTCTTCCCATAATGGGCCTTAGAGCTTTCTTCATTAGCTAGTGTTGTAGCTTACAGCAAAGCAATGCTATCTACTAGGAAGCTCATTTATTCTATCATCTTCTCCATAGCCCTTTCTATGGAATAGAACCTCAGCTCGGAAGGATCATTGATCTTGGGCTCTCTATCATCTCCTTGAGTGGTGGCCATCCTAGTTTGGGAATATATTTTAATTAGACTTCTTAGAAAGACTTGACATTTGGGAGCTATCTTGAGATTTTAACTAATGAAAACTTAATAAAAGGTTAGCATATGTTACATTTTTCTAAGAAAAGGCTATTAAATATATGAACGTAGGATGTATGGCACACGAATGCAATGAAAATTAAGAATTGGCAAGAGACCTTTGATGTGGCAAAACCTAACTAATTTTTATTAATTTTGCAACTGTGAAGCTTTATATCACTTATTCTATTTGAAAAAAGAATCCTAAGGAAAGAGGACGTTAAAAGAGCCTAAAATTTAAATTCTAATCTTTCTATGGCTAGTGAGCTCATCTTGAGTCTTCTTTCTCTTTTAGATCTTGGGAGCCTCCTCTTCCTTACCCTTGGTCCTCTTTAGTTGTGCTTCTAATGCCTTTATCTTCTAGTGATACTCTTCATAACAGTTCTCCAACTCCTGCTCTCTTTTACTCTTTTGCTTGGGTTCAGCTTTGACTTAGACTTCTCCCTTCTCCTCATTGTCTTCCATATCTTTCAACTTCTTTAGTTGGTGATAAAGAAGACCTTTAGTTGTTTGGCTCCTACCTACTATCCCCTTAGTGGTAAGGGTAGTTTTTCTTGCGCACCAAAGAGCTCGAATGCTTAGGAGCTTAGCCACTTTGTCAGCCACCAACACACTGGGGTCATGAAAGTCCAATGAGACGGCTTCTAATGATGGTTTGGGGATCATGTCTTCAATGAGTCCATTGGCTAGACATAACCGATGCAGAAGTTGAAGCTGATTAGGGGCACCACCTTGAAATCTTTACATCTTCTTATCATTTCCTTGCTTGCAAAGCACCTGGGCGTCAATAGTAACTCTTCCGCTTTCATATTCTATAAGCATTGGACCCAATAGTAGCTAGCTATATCTTTTAGCAACTCAATTCTTTCTTCAAAAGACTTGATGAGATCATATTGCCGGGTAAACTCAACTTGATTGAAATCAAGTTGGTAACTTCTCATGTGGCTGACAAACCAAACTATAAGTAGACCCATATTAGTTTTCATATCTCCTTGTTTCTTCTTTTGGAGATTATTTAGTGACCGGATTTGCTTAGCCAGGAGGGCTGAGACATATGTTTTCCCTTCAAGAAATTGGTTTACAATTTTTGCAACTCTGAAGTGGACCTAGCATCTATCATCAAGGAATAGTATAATATTGAAGACCACAAATATAAAAGCGTTTACTCGATGCTGGTGCCATGTATCCAAATTTGCACAAAAACCTCCTGTTTGTCTCTAAGCTTCAGTTTAGTAGAAAACCAGTACATGACATCTTCTAACCAAATGGTCCTTCCTTGATTTAGAACTCGGTTTATCTCGATTTTTTTTATTCCCAATAACTTGTTAAAGATCTTCAATGCTGCAGCTTCCAAGTTCAAGACGTAGAAATCATTTGTGATAGTAGGGGCCCACAACAATTAGGAGCATTCTTCTAAAGTTGAGCTTAGCTGATGTGGGCCTAAATAGAAATTGACATATTTGGGCTCCCATAGATAGATTAAGGCCTGTACTAAAGTGATGTTCACGAGGATCTTTTGTAAGGAGAGGATGGGCCCAATCTTGTTCTTGATAAACTCTTGCCTATTTGGGTTGAAGAGTCGAAACCACATCTGAAGCAATCTCTAAGGCCAGTGTGGTGGGTAGACATGAATTTCTTCAAAAGGCTCATGACTCAATCTAGCCATGCCTAAAAAAAATCAAAATCAAAATTACAATTACAATTACAACCTATACATTACACAGAATCATTACAAATTATTTATAGGGAAATATTATAACTATAACTTCACAACTGCCCTTGTTTGCCTAGGTTTGCCACATTATGGGTCCTTGTAATTTTTAGAAAAAGAAAATTTATGTGATGCAAAGGGTAAGTTCTAAAGGTCTTCAAGTTCTACAACTACTGCATTTTTCAAACCAACAGTTATGTGGCCACATCTAAACTTGAGTAAAGTAGCCTGATCGACCCTAGAAGGTGGTTGCCCCATAACATCCGAAGCTTACACAATGGCCCCCCTCTTAAGGTCCTAAGACAGCTTGGTTCTGATTGTATCTACCATGTATTTATGATGTAGAAAATAAAATAAAATAAAACATACCCCTAAAACCACCCCCCTAAATTAACTATAACAAAAAAATGTTAAGAAAAAAAAAGAAATAAAATAAAAAAAATAAAATACCTAAGTTCTCTTTCTCTTTATTTTTTAATTTTTTTCGAAAAATAATCCTATTTTTGGTAAATTCTAGTAGCTAGCTCTCTAGGCGTTCCCTAATGGAGTCACTAAACTATCGAGCTTGAATTTTCGATTCTTTTATTTTAATTTTCATTTCTCATTTTTTGATTAATACTAAATCCTAACTCATTTTAGTAATAACCCTTAATTATAGAAATTGGGAAATTTCAGTTCTTTTATAAAAAGAATTTTTGAAGTCACTATCCAACCAAGGTTGGGAAAAATAAAAGAAACTGTAATCAATTAGGTGGTTTAACAATGATTTAGCTATCGGTTTTTAATTTCAATTTAAATGAAAAACTAAAAAGTTTCAAATTTAGGGGCAAACCTATTAAACCCTAACGAGTGTAACTATCTATTTTCCAAAATTAGGATTATTCTTCTAAATTATTCTTTTTTTATATCTTTAAGGAAAAATAAAAACCAAAAGAAAAAAGAACCTGAGTTTTTACATATTTTAACGTCGCCCCAAGGTATCTACGTACTCGCTAGTTGGGATTAGACGACCGTAGTTTTTTCTAAAAACTTTAACGTATTAGTTAATTTTAATTTTGAAAATTGAATAGATTTATGTTTTAATCGATTTAGTTTATTAAAAAAAAATCAAATGGGCCTTAATCCTTGAACTCTTTTATTTTTTATAAAAACTCTCTAAAAGTCCTATTTTTTAAGAAAGGTTTTCTATATTAATTTTTATTTAAAGAAAAATGACTTTCTATATGACAAATCCTAATAATTTTAATGCTAAAATACCTAAGCTAAAAAAAACAAAATAATTGTCAATGTGAGGGACCCCTAAAAAACCTAATCTCAAAAAATCCCTAAACTAATATATACACGTATCTACCTAAATAAAATAATTCCATGTAATACACCTGATATATAAAAAACTAATATTAAGACTTCTCTTAAATTGATATGCATATATATACATTTACTATGTTAAAGATCTAAGGAACTAATAATATAATAATAACAAGATAAATAAATAAATAAGTAAATAAGGTAAAAAACTTATAAAGATATGAACTTAAATTGTTTATCGTATGGTGAAGGATAGTAGGTTGCTCGGCTTGGTGTTCGTCGTTGCTGAGTGTTCTTGGATGGTCGAAGATTAGGTTGGCTAATCATGGACTAAAGGAATTAGAGTTGATATCATGGTGTAGCAAGTCACGCGACCTGAAATAGTGATTGATAGTTGTTCCTGTTATGGCTACTGTACAATACTAGACGAAAGAGATGGAAGATAGCTATCATGGGTGTGAAGCTGGCTTAGCGCTGAATTGTTTATCTTACGATGAAGGATGGTGGGTTGCTCGACTTAGTATCCGTTGCTACTACAGTTAGAGCGTGATTTGGCAGCTGAAATTGGTCATGTATGAGCACGTGTGGTTGATCAGGGAACTGTAGCGTTAGAGATGGCGTGTCGTGCGCTGTGTAGAAGTGTTGTAGCCAAAGACGATGGGTGAGAGAGAATGTGCAGTGTAATGTAGAAGTATTTGATTCAGCTATGCTTAAAGTGTTCGGCAATAAGGGGAATCAGAATAAGGACGTATGTTGTGAAATTAGAGGCTGAACCTAAGTGTTGTGTAGGCTATGGTCATGTGATGTTGGTTAAGTAGGTTTGTTGCTTGATCGTGAACAATAGTGGGGAATTGGATTGACTAAATTTTTTTTTTCTTTCTGGTGTGTGTGTGTGCAAAAAATATATTTCCTCTTTATTCCATACGATCCTTATTTATAAAACTCGAACCAAATCACATCAAATCGTATCTATTGTATTAATTTCAATTTGATTTGATAAAAATTTAATTAGATTCGAATTATTTATATTAATTCAAATCTAATTTAACAAAAATCAAAATAGATTCAAATCTTCTGAATGACAACGATTTGATTAGATGTGATCCTGTACATTCAACTCACTTTTTGTAAAAATGAAAAAGATAGAAATAAAAGACAAATAAGTACCTAGTGAGATTCGAATCCATGACTTCAAGCTAACTCCATATCAATACTACAATACTTACCCATTAAGCCATTGGTTTGTACCTTGATTTTTAGTATAATTAAATTATACTTAAGTCATACGACTTTCTAAAATAATTATTTAAACTGAACTAAAACTAAAACTAAAACTAATTAATCCTAAAATAACTTACTATCTAAAAACCTAAAATAATTTTTTTATAGTAATTTTCTTTTCTCATTTCTTTGTGTTTTCATCATTTTTCAATTTGTATTATTTTTTTTATATTTTTCTTATTTTCTTAAGTTAAGACCCTATTTTAAAGAACTAGAACTAAAAATGTAACTACTATGAGCAAAAATCAACTGTCTACACTAATCAATTCTCTTCAATACCATAGAACATTTATTTTCATAATTCGAGTTATCAAGATAAACTGTTTATGCAAGGAATCTGTACCATGCTCAAGCATATGGCATGCGTTAGTACCAAATCCTATGCTCTTCCAATTACTCATCTAGTTAGTCGATATACATGGGCATCTAAATACAACATCCAAGAACCTAAGGCAACAAAGAGCTGCTTGGGAGTAAGACCTACAACTCAATAAAATAGAAATCACCCATTATGGTTTGAAAACCCAACACATAGTCAATCTAGTTGAAACTACACACCGTGGCTACAATAAGTTGAGCAATACAATTTTATATACTCAAAACCCAACTTAACAGTGTTCAAGCTTTCATAAACTTGACCCATAGGTCCTTTTATGCCATGCCATGAATGTAGTAAACAATACAATATCATAGTATCAAGTAGCAACTCAAGTTCCACATTGTAACAATTTGACCATCTTAACTTCAACTTTGTTTCTCAACTTTATAATGCATTCCTTCATGTAGGGTTCACTTAAGTGAACACCTTAAAGGACTGAACAGTTTCTAAATAGAAATATGCATTGACAAATTAGTCATACATGAAGAAACACTTCATTCAGTCAATGCACATTCAACTAAATCATGTATCCAATCAATTTAGCACATCATTACAATTTATGTCACAATTGACTCCACGTCAAGTAGACAAGTCTACTTGCACAAAAATAGAAATATCCACTTACTCAGGCTTGATAAAAGTACAAAATCTTAAGTTTCATGATGTGGTCCTTCCTTACCTATTACATCTATGAAAATACGCACAATCCCCAACTCGACCACTAGTCTAAACCAACTTCTTATAAGTTTTTACTATCTCATTTCCAAGCTTCTTTTGATCGTATTTTATTCATTTTTTATCTGATTTTAATAAACTTTATATCATCATAATCATTATTTTAAGTACTATTAGGATATTTTAAGAATCAAAACTTATCAATATTGTCACAAGCCTAAAAATACCCCTTCTCACTAGCGACTCAATCGTATGTTATTGTAACATCGTAATTAATTTACATAAACTCTAATCTTGAATTGAAAATCCTAAAATTCCATATTTTCCAAACTGATCAACATCTATTAGGTACCCAAAAGTACTAACTTTTGTAAATTTACCAAATATCTCACTAATACTAATTGCTATATCATATATTAGACTAATATATAGGGTTATAATAAGAAAATACATAATAAATAACAACAAGCCCGATTAATTATACAAAATATACTGTGAACTCAAAAAAATATATAGTTTAGATATTAACCATTATTTGGACTAAATTAGCTTGTCCCCTCTATTTCTAAAAATAGTGTTTTAGCTCAAAATTAGTGAAAAATAGGAAAATAAGTGAATTTAATTATAAAAAATATGAAGTGTTCCAAACATCATCATAAACTTCCAAAACTCAGAATACATAGGCTCATACATTGGTTTTATCATAAACTAATTAATCCAACAAAATAGCAAAATTGCCTCCAAAATAATTATAATAAATAGTAAACTTGCCTATTTTGAAAATTTCTTATTACTAAAATTAAATACATATATTTGACATATTAATACAAAAGTTCATCTTGAAAGGATATTATTTAATATTTAAAAAATTTTATTTAATTTTCACCCAAATAGGGCAATTTCTAAGCACCTTGTGTTTCTACTAATTGTTTAATTAAAATAAAATTAATATATTAATAAAATAACCCTAGAAAACTAAGTTTCATATGTAACTAGCATCATTTGATAATATTAGAAAATTAGACAAACAAAGCCTGACTACTACCTAGTCGCCGTACCTTATTGGAAGAACTGGCCACACTATCCTCTCTTTAACCCCAAACAACCACCAAAACAAAAAGACGACACCTTATTGAATCGGCCTAAACTAAATTCACCCTTATTTTTTGTTCTATTTTTATTTTATTTTTTCCTAATTTTTCTAATTTTCTACAATTATGTTCTTATGTTTTCAGGTTTCTAAAACATTGCAAATGAGGTTTGGAGTCCTATCTATTGGGTTTAGAATTTTTGGCATGTCTAAAAGCTAAATGCTACATGTCATTCTCCTATTTTCCTAAGTGTTAACTAAGTGCCATGTGTCATTTTCACATTATCCTAATGATGACTCATGTTTTCAAGCTATTTCCATGCTACCCCATCATTTGGTGACTAATCTATTAATTAAAAAATTAATAGATTAGTCACCAAATGATGGGGTAGCATGGAAATAGCTTGAAAACATGAGTCATCATTAGGATAATGTGAAAATGACACATGGCACTTAGTTAACACTTAGGAAAATAGGANAATTTATTTTATTTTGATAATTTATTATTATTATATGTATGTATTTAATACATATAATGCATATCATATGTAAATACATGTATATTATATATAATTCAACTTCATTTATTATTTTTATAAGTTAAATAACTTGTCTCTAATATCTAGCTATATATAAAAGATTCAATTTCACATTTTTTATAATTATTGACTTTATCGATCAATCGATGTTTTTATCAAATTAATTTTTCTATATGGTTTATTTTGAGAAATTAACTTTACTAGAATATTTTCTCTAACTTTTCTAGTTTTACTGTGAAGTTTGAATTAAAATGAATAACATTGCTCGACACCTTAAATTTAAGGACTCGGACTTTAGGGTTATTGCATTAGCTAGAAAACTCGGGTTATTACATCCTACCTCCCTTACTAAAAGTTTCACCCTCGAAACTTCCATAATCTCGTACTTTCAAATTCAATCCTAATACTGTGCTTCCGCTACGCAACTCTGATTCTCATCTGACATCACAATCATTAACTGTTGTTGAAGGGTGAAATCCTTCAATACCGACTCCTGTATCTTTAACCCAAATTTATCAATCCCAAAAACTTTCTGCTTTAGTTTGTGTGCCCTACTACTTTTTTCATCTTATGCTTCTAACTTGTATAATATAAGCTTAATATAACTGGTTTTGAACATTCCTTGCCTTATCCATTCCCCCTTTTTGTTCAAGTTGTTTCTCTCTAGTGACTAATCCCATTACTATAACTTTGTTAGGTTCCTATCCAATTACCACAATCATCATATTACTATCAATGATTTTACCCCTTACAACTGTTCATATCGAACTAGCATGTTCCTATACCATTCCTTTATCACCATCCAACTAGTCCTTTCACTTAATCTTCACTTCATTCCTTCAATTGGTTTACATTCTCACATTAGTTAATCTTATAGAACTCATAGTTATCTCTTCCATTATTTTCTTGTCTATCCCATAGCTGGCCAATATGTTTTTTCACCTTATGCCTATCACCTATGCATTGTCCAACTCCCAATTTCCACTTAGGATGAACACAACGAATTCTATTTCTTTATGTCTACAAGTTTTATACTACGATTGTTACTTAATGATCATAGTTAAGATCTTGGGTATATACCATAGTCAACACATATATTAGCAAAAATGAGTTTAGTAAATATGAACTTTCCACTAACATGTATACTGAGAAGATGGAGAATGACTCAAACTAAGTGGAGTCAACTAAACTTGACATAAGTTGACACAACTCTTAACGAAGAAGACTCATAAAGACATAAGACACTTTTTTGGCTAACAATTGACATGACATGACTCATAAGGATAGGAAATTTTGTCATGAAAGACATGAGAGTCATAACAGACATGAGTCTTGACAAAAGAGTCATGAAGGTCATAGATTTGTCATACTATTCTTGCTTATTGCATGTGCTAAGGGTACATGAAAAGTGTACATCTCATAGTGTTATAGTTATATTACCTATTAACTTCACATATTTTATCATCATTTGGCTCCTTAATCTCATAATTATCTATTACCTAATGAATCACAATCTCATTCTATAGAAGATCAATCTCTAAATTAGTCGATAATTATACTTCCAATAAAAATTTTGATTTATTCTCAAAACTTACTCCTGATCATCCATGTGAACCCCACAAATTTAGCATTTTGGAGCCATAGTCGAACTCAAACACTAATAGCTATTTCATTAGGCTTGATAAGACTAAAGAAATTAAAATTTATAAAAATTTCAAATTGAAAATGCTAAAATTTAAATTCATGCAATCACAAATTGAAATCATTAACCCATTAAGAAACCTAGTAAAAAAATAAATAAATAAACTAAAGCTTATAATATGCAAGACCCTAAATTAAAATCTAAAAGAAAAGAAAATCCAAAAGAGTAGTAACTTTAACTTAAATTACGTCAAACCATGCAAATTCGATACTAAACAATTAATGATATTCTTAAACAATAGTTATTAGCTAAATTAAACCAATCAAAGAAATAAATTAAGAATGTTATTATTTTACCTCTACATACATGAAAGTAACATCTATGTGTATATATATGTACAATACAATTTTAATCGCGTATGTTAAAATATACAATATATCGGATAATATTGAAAATTTAAATTTAAACCTATTGAATGTTAATTTAAGCAAATTACATATTCTTCCCCAAAATGTACTTATAGTGCCATACACGTGTATAATCTTCTTCACACATTATATTATACAATATATGAAATATGTAATTTCTTGTTGTGATAAAACTATACAATATGTTGTATGTTTACTAACATATTTACTATTTACCAGATATAGCGTTAGTGTGACATATTCAAATAGTCTAATCTAATTAGTCAAATTTCCTAGTCTAAGTTACCAACTATAGCTACTTGCGAACCTATAATTGTAAACCTCACAAATTTCTTAGAATAGGGGTTGGAAGTTAATAGATTCTTTTGAAAGATACTCTTAGTATTGGCAAGATAACTAACCTTAAACTTGAGAGGCTATGTTAAAAAACCTTAATGCAAACCCTTAAAACCCTAAATGGTAGTCTTAACCCTAGTTTGACCCCTACACTCAAAATCCCTAAAATCTTATAAACAAATGCCAGCAACTATTGTTAACTCCTTAGGTCAACCTAATTTAACGAAACTAACCCCAAACCCCAATGGGAAAGACATTGACAATCAAAGTTCAAGAGAGCTCCTTGAAAATGATAAAGGGTAAGCTAAACCAAAAATGAATATTGGTATAGATCACCCTAACAATGAATTCAAAACCTTAAAATGAATCCTATAGCTCTTAAATGAACCTTCAAACACTAAAATCCTAATTGAAACCTTAATACGTATGAGCATTTAAATTATAAAACCCCAATCTATAGTCGAAAACTCTAATCTAACTATTGTACTCTAATTAAATAGTGAAATTATTTATTAATTGGAGGATAATCGCTTAATTCCCCTAAAACCCTAATCTACCCTCTAAAACGTGCTTGAACAACAATAATTATCTTAATTCCTTAAACTAATTAAATAAGATGACTCAATGGGCTTAACCAACTTAATTTGACACATTAAGCCCTAAAATGCACCTAATTTGTGCCAAATGTACTAGTAATTAAGACGAACAAACTTAATTACACCTTAATTTGCTAATCAAGGTTTATATCATAATTAACTACAAATCAAGAACGATTAATTAGATGAAACCAAAATAATTATATAAAAATATCTCCTCAATAATGCCAACATTATACTTAAGGAGACAATATGAACCTCGTGAACTTTTGGATCCAAACTCAAAGTTGGATATAAGAGTCAATAGACAATCCTTGGAACCACTCATGATATAATAATAATAGTTATAATAATAAAACCCCTAAATAAAACGATCTAACCCTATATAATAAGTCATAAACTCTAAGTAATAAACACCAAGTATACCCTTAAACTATTCATTGATCACAAACAATTTCTCCAATCACTAGGATATGCCAAATTGCTAGGAAACGTTAAATCGTTAGCTTCGTATGCAATCCGAAAATCCTAATTGGTCCCGAATAATAAAGGACTCTAATGAACAAAGTAATATAGGTAAATGAACTTAATTAAAGTGATAAAATATGAAAGGAACCTAATTACACCCTAATTAGGTCTAAATTACTTAATTAAGTACAATCGTAATTAATTAGCTTAATTATTGTTTAATCCATCTACCAACTCTCATTACATCTTAATTATTAGCAAGTCAAACTCAATTAAAAACAAAAGACAAAAGATTAATTGATAATTAAAGGATACTTGTCCTTAAGGAGACAAAATCCCTCCTCATTTGGCAAAAAGCAAACAAGGTACAATAGTACCAAGAGGGGACCATGTACCCTTATCTCAAAGTAACCATCTCTTATCCCCTTAATTAACCTTCAATATTTGCCATTTCACCCCTCCATAACCCTCATTTGACACTATTCTTCACACATAGAAATCCCTAAGAAACACTCTTAAGAAACCCAAATAAAAACCAAAGGAGAAAGGGAAGAAAATAAAAGGAGCTGTTGGACCCCCCTATGCACATCAATACCTTTTGGTCCTACCACCACCACACACCACAAAATGACAAGCCACCACCACCAAAAGATCACAAATACAACCTAGTTTCCTACTGACAAATATTTGCCTTTAAAGGAGTAAGTTTCGACTTCATTTTTTAGTGGAAAAGTTGGAACTTATGTAGGTTAACCTAAGGTAAAACTCATCTAGCTTGACTTTTTTGTTTACATAAGTTATACCTATGATATCTTGAGAGTTTAGGATTAAAAATACTAGATAAACATGTTATAATCTTGTACATATCATTTTAGAGTCATATAATCACACCTTCATTCATATACTTAGCTAGTTTGCCATTTATACTCTAGAAGTATAGAAGATAGTTTTATGTAAATAACTTAAAAAGATGTTAATAAAACTCTATGAAACCTTAAGTATCATCCATGTCATCCCCCTCCTTGATATGTATCCATCTTGTTTTCACTATGTTGAGTGATGTTATTAACTTGAAACAAGTAGAAATCTGATTAAAATAAAGAAACACACTAGAATAAGTGTTGGATGGAAGAAGTTGAAGGAAAGCCTAAAAGAACCCTACTTGGCTACCACTTTCATGAAAGTCTCAAATCTTTAAATTTTGATTTATTTTCTTAATAACATGTTTGTTTAGTATTAAGTATGATTTAGGATGTAATTAACTAAGCTAAGTAGGGTAATGATGAGTTAATGGCCTAAACTAGTTAAGATAATGATTAAGGCCTTAGGAATAATGTTAGAAAACCTCATTAATGAAATGAACCAGATTTGGAACACTCGGTAAAATGAGTTATTTAGTGGACCTAATATGATATTTGACTCATTGAAATAAGTTAGAATCAAGTTTAAAGTCATAGAATGCAAATTAAGCCTAAAACTAGCTTAGTTAGTTATTAAAGCCTTAGAAATATGATTAGGAGCCCAATAAATGAAAAGAACCAAGAATAGAGAGCTCAACAACTTAGTGACTAGATCAGAACCCTAACTTAAAAGGCTCATAAAATAAAATATAAAAATTTTATTGAGTCTAAAAGCCCATTAAAGCCATCCCTTATAGGCCCTTTAGTAGGTAAGGGCCTTAAACTAGTAAAAATGGCCTATTTAGGCCCATAAGAGTAACACTAAGGCCCAAATTAAAAGTTATGAAATTTAATCAAAAACTTAAACTTAAAATACCTAAATAAAGGCCTACAAGGTTAAGTGTAAGGCCTAACACTCAAAATTAAGTCCAAAGCCCAAAACTAGACATAAATCCTAAAATAGCCAAACCAACACTATTGACCAACGAACTTGTTTGGCCTAAACCAAATTCTTATAAGTCCAAACATCTCAAAAGGACTTCACCAAATGAAAGAACACTGGAAAATGATGAAAATTGACTATAAGAATGCAAAATTTTGACTTAAAATGAGAAAGTTATTACCAAAATACAAAATAAGTGGAAATAAGGAATTTATAATTAGGCTAGGGAATATATTAAGTTTAAGATGAGTCTTATCTGCTTTAATTATCTTACTCAGGTGATTTGGGCACCAAGTTTGAGGCTACTGTAGACTATTGAGAATACTAGATTTTAAGGCTAAGTGAGTATGTTGCCCCCCTATTTTACTCTATTTTGCGCTTGTAGTTAGTGTACTATCTAATTATATATGAACTCGATGCATGTTGGGGTATATGGGAACTTGTGTGTACCTATTCTAGTTTACCTATGCTTGCAAAATATATTAAGATATTTCAAACACTCTTGTTTGTCGCATTAGAACATAGAGCATTAAAGTGTCTGGAATATACTTGCTTAACCACCCCATGAATCCGAAATTAATAAATATTTAGCCTCTAATTAAACTGGACATGCATTATATCTTATAGCATGAGTTAAAGGGCATCAACACTACGTAGTAAAGTGGAAGATCATGCTTAGATGGATCTATATTGATATTACGTATTATGATTGTTTATCGTACAATATGTTATTGCCTCGACCTTTTGCTTGAGGCCGAGCCATGTCTACTATTGAAGGTAGTTATATTGTTAAGAGATTTTGTATTAGACATGGATAGCTAGGTCTTGACATGCCTAAATACTTTCCAACCCAGGTAATGATAAGTGTTAAAATCGTATTGTATACAGTTACCAACTGACTATACATATTGTTTGCATTGCATATGCTTCTACATGCATTCATATGTTTAATAAATAACTTGCTTGTTATTGTCTACTAGTAAGGTAGTAAGGTTACTCATTAAGCTACATGTAGGTTGCCCCCCTAATAGTTTCTTTTGCAGGTCTTACATAGTTAGGACTAGTCTAGGATTCAAGTGTAGAGTACTCCATCGAGCTAAGAAAGTAAAATGATAAGTTTAGAAAAGCAAGTAAGATAGTTGAATTAAACTTTTAAAAGTGTCTAATGATGTCATGATTATTGGAATTTAGATACCCTTTCTTATTGTTTGGTAGGTGATTTCGACTTTCTATGATTCTGGTGACTGTAGATTTTTGAATCACTTATAGATATATATATATAGTTAAGCAGATGTATGTAGATTGAATAAGCACCCTTAGAAACTTACTAGTTAGGGCCTTGTAACCTTTAACTTACAAAGTGGTTTTTATATTATGGGTATATACGTGATATGAAGATTTTAAGCAAAACTACTAAGCTTCCTTCTAGGGTTTTACAATAATGTCAAATCCTATATTTAGCCACTTACAAAATAATAAAAAAAAAAGGTTAAATTAAGAAATTTAAAAAATATAGATGTTAGTGTACAAATATGATACAAAGTTAAAAAAAAAGAAGAAGAAGTTGGAGTTCAAAAATATTAGGCATCTAGTAATGAATGGCCAATTACATTAGAATAGATGTTAATAATAATAATAACAAAGTAACAATATGAAATTAATAAGTTCTCTATGTTTTTTTTTTCTTTGTGTTATATGATTTAATTCAAATTCACTAGTAAAATTTCATTGAAAAAGGACATAAAAATAATTTTTCCATATGTATGAGTTGTACACATAAAAAAAATACCAAGTAACGATGTGAAAATAGCAAATCTTGCAAGTGTTTGTGCTATATAATCGATATTAAGTTCACTCATAAAATCTCGTCAAAAATGGTTGTCAAAAAAAATAATTTTTACTTGCGTATAAACTAAAGTCAAATGATGTGAAAAAAAATACAAATTTGATGTGACAACATGGACAGAAGGATAAGATTATCCAGTCTTAATCTCGTAAAAGAGAAGCAACCCCATCGCTCAATCCAGATCGTCCACTTGTCAAGATCATATTGGCTTGTGCTTTACAATCATATATATGAAGACCGTTGTGTGCTTTTTAGGTCATGTGGTACAGGAGCTTCTCCGTCTTCATTTGTCAATAAAACCAAGCCCGAAGTCCTTATTTTCTCTTTCATTTCTTCAAAACTACACACTTACTCTCAAAATAAAACACACATCTAGATACTACCCTAAACCTACTATTACAAAACCACCTCTTCACAACGGAACCACCACCTAATCACCGGAGAAACACCACTAAAGTAGGCCAGGTAAGCTGCTTTTAAGATTTAGCAAAAAATTTTCAAATTTTGGTGCACCACAACTCGACCACTTTAGACTTTAATAACTCCCACCTCTAGCCACCACTTGGTAAGCCATCATTACCACCATGTTGTAGACATAAAGGACTATCAAATCTACCATTGACATGACCTAAATCTAATCATGTGGTAAGAAATCAAATTCAAAATCTCAGTGTATCTCCTTTACATTTCTGTATTTACATATGTAAAGATACATAAGTTTCTTCATCGAAGATTCAATTTTTACTAAAAAATCTTACTCCAGATTGCATGTAATGAAAGTTAATACATTCTAAGATGCATTTCAAACAACTTTATTGAAAAAAAAAATACTTAATGATGTTTGAAATATTGGATCAGAATCAAGGATAAACATGCATATAAGTTGCATTTTTCAACTTGGGAAGGCCACTTTAATGAGCTATTCGACCTTAGTTTGTACTCATTTTTGTAAAAATTTTTGTATGGCTAGATAGATCTTGTTGAGTAAGATAGATATTAGGTATTTTATTTTTCAATTTGAAGATGAAAGTGAGCCTGAAAAATCAAGTTGAAAATTCAGGGGAATGCATGTGTATGTATTGGGTATTCTTGGTAATTCACCTGTCTCACATGATTTGATTAATATAGTGTAGGAGCACTAATACAACAAGACCTTACCCTTAACTTGCAGGTTTATTTGGTACTAGAGATGCTAATCATAGGTAGTTAGGAGTCGAGTATAGAGACTATTGCTGTAAGGCATAAGGATGGATTGTAGGGGCCATCTCACCACTAGACTTAGGAATTTGTATATTACTAGACTTTTGGAAATAGAACTTGTTTTATGAAATATGGAATTTCTATATATTTGGTTAAAAACCTAGGTGCTCTTGGTTGTGATTGGTGTCAGCGAATCTTTAACCCTTACTTCAAAGGGCGTTAAATCCTTTGTTGTTAGTAGTACTGGTTAATTGCATATATTGTTTAGCTTACTATGTATTCATGCATTCATATGGTTATTAATAAATTGTTTGATAACTTGCTTATCGATATAGTATGAGGGATATCTCACTAAGCTCCTATAACTTACTCTTCAATAGTTTTCTTTTGCAAGTTGCTAGATAATTGCGAGTAAGTTAAGAGCTAAGTGATGAGTATAAGCATAGAGATGCATAGAAGTTAGAATTTGAAGATAGACTATATAAGTGGTTTGCATTATTACATGTAATTATTAATATTATACTTAGAATTTATAACTTTCATAATTTTAAGTTTTAGATCTTTAATACTTGAACTTATCGTTTAGTAGAGGATATCGATCTTTGTGGTTCTAAAAAATTGTGGAATATTAGATATCTATAGTTATTTGTATTTTGTGATAAATTTATAAACTGATAATCGAAAACTTTAGTGATAAATTAATTAAAGTCTTGCAATCCCTAACTTACAAGGCGATTTTTATATCATGGGTGCATATGTGATATGAAAATTTTAGGCAATTCTACTAAGCCCCCTTTAGGGTCATGATAATCCACCTTTAACATTTCTTACTATTCCATTTAGTCCAATAACAACTTGTGCCTGCCTTTCTACAACATGCATATCATCTTTAGGATTTGCTCCCAAGTGCTTACTTTTGACTCCTCCTTTGCAAGTTCTTTTTCTTTTAACAACTTCTCTTAACAATTAAGTTTCTATAAATCTTCTATGATTCCCTTCTCATCAGGCCACTTAAATGCTATTATCTTTTTCTCATGGTCAACATTTGCTCTATGATTACCTCCATTATTACATCCTATCCTTTTATATCCAAGACAACCAACTTTACAATCATCTCATGAGTATTTAGATTCACATTCTACATCCTTCAATTTATGTTGCACCACTTATTCTTCTTCAACAAGGGTTGTAACTATTAATTTTAAAGTTTCTATAGAAAGTTTATTTCTATCAGTGCATTCTTTTGAAATATACAAGTGAGTTGCCTTAATATCAAACAGAGTATATGCATGGGCATAACTATCTCCTACACATACTGATCCTAAAACATTTTATGATACCTATATTACTACTTTCAAGTATTTCTTATTTATCAACTATCAGCTATTAGGTACTCAAACACTTTAAGTTATCAAGTTTAGAGGTTATACTTGCTACACCTTAGTCATCTCTAACTTTGTATCACTGAATAGTGTAAGTGTACACCCTACCTTACTCCTTAGGCATGTGTTCTTCCCTTCTAGGTCATTTATTCCTATTACTTGGTCTTGGTCTATTAACTTGGTTTTGTTGCTGAATTGGTCTCTCTTGTCACTGTCCTACACAATGTTGAGCAATATGCCCTCACTAATGGCATTGGTAATAGTATATACCTCTTGAATTAGGATTTTCACACCACTTAGCTAGATTCCTAGTTTCACTGCACCTATAACACTTCCCCCTCAATTATGGGCATTCCTAAGCTCAATGCTCACCATTACACTTTGAACAAGGTTGAATTTTCGGTAAGGGCCTTCTACTTCCCCTTACGGATCGAATGAACTTCTTTCCTCTAGCTAGATTACTTTTGTTGCTTGAACTAACATCTAACTTCCTTTTCTTATTCTTAATCTCATCTACAACCAATCAAAGATTATGAACTTATTGATCAAACGAGTTTCATTAACAACATCAGGATATATTTCCACCCTACTCCTCTTTGGCTCTACTTAGTAATAAAAATCAAGCTTAGCCTTAAATTGCTTAACTTTAGAAACCACATTGTTTTGCATAGCTTTAGGAACAAACTTTAGTAACCTATTGAAACCCCTCACATATTCTTCAATTGTCTTGCCCTATCGCCTTAGCTGAAAGTATTCTTCACACATTTGTTCTCTTACACACTCAAGAAAATAGTGTTCTAGAAATGCATCTTTAAATGTAGCCTAGCCAATAGGTTTTGGTAAATTCTAGCTCTTTTCCTCCTATTAGTTGTTTACATCTCCACTTAACAAAATAGTAACTATCCCAACTTTCTTATTTTCCTTAAACTTATGAACTTCAAAGGCTTTCTCCAAAGGATCAATGTTCCTTTTGTCAAATGGTTTCACTATTCGCTGTATTTGACCTAAAATATCTCTATCTCCACCAATTCTCGCTAATGCAACTATAAACTATTATGCTAATTACTCCATATGTCGTTGTTGCTTAAGGTTAGGTTAAGGCTGTTGTAGTAGTTCCTCTCTTTGCTCTTCAAATACCTAATTCATTGGTAATCTTTTGCGTTCTCTACAAATCCCCTTTCCAAATAAACATCACATAAAACTCTATTAGTAACTACTATAGTTAGTTTACTAAGCTATGACTCTTTATTACCTAACTACCTACACATCTCATACGTGCTAAAAGGTTTGGTCTCTAATTAATGCTCTAATATCACCTAAAGGATGTCATATCCCAACATAGTATTGGATATACCATCATATAGGAATACTTGTTTATATTCAACAAAAGTTCTATTTATCACAAAAGAGTACTACAATGGAGTCCGGATTTACACCTATTTATACAAAAGAGTACATCTATCAACCTTAACCAAACTCAAAACATAGTACTTTTTTTTTTCTTTTCATATGTACAGATCCTTTATGGAACTAAGATCAAAATACAACAAGGCTTCTTCAAAAGTGGCTGAATTCGTTCTATGTGCTCTTAAAGGACGTTTCACCTAACTGATGTTGATGCCAAACTAATTCTCTTCATAACCTAAAGAAACACAAATATCTCCTCAGCTCTTTGTGAGCTAAGTGAGAGTATATAAAACAAAGCATAGACAAGCATAACATACATTCACAAAAATTAGTACCATAGAACATTTAATTTCATAATTCGAGTTATCAAGATAAACTGTTTATGTAGGGAATTTGTGCTATGCTCACGCATGTAGCATCCATCGATACTGATATCCTATGTTGTTCTAATTACTCATTCAATTAGTCGACATACTCAGGCATCTGGATATAACGTCTAAGAACGTAAGGCAATAAGGAGATGCCTAAGAGTAGTACCCCTAACTCAGTAAAGCAAAAACCACCCATTGTGGTTTGAAAATCCGGCATATGGTCAATGTAGTTGAAACTACACATTGTAGCTAGAATAAGTTGAGCAATGTAATTCTATATGCTCAGAACCTAATTTAGCAGTGTTCAAGCTTTCAAAAACTTAACTCGTAGGTCCTTTCGTAGCATACCATGAATGTAGTAAACAATACAATATCCTAATATTGGGCACAAATCTCAAGTTTCGCATCATAACAATTCAACTACCTTAGCTTCAACTTTGTTTCTTAACTTTATAATAAATTCCTTCATGTAGGGTTCACTTAGGTGAAAACCTTGAAGGACCAATCAATTTCTGAGTTTACCAAGTAGAAATATGCATACATGAAGAAACACTTCATTCAGTCATTGTAATTCAACACATCATTACAATTTACTTAACAACTAACTCTAAGTCAAGTAGACATAGGTCTGGCTACACAAAAATAAAAATATCTACTTACCTAAGCTCGATAGAAGCGTAAAATCCTAAACTTCATGATGTTATCCTTCCTTACCTATCATACCTAGGAAAATACACACAGTCCGTAAGTCAACTATAAGTCGAAACCAACTTCTTATAATCTTTTACTATCATGTTTCCAAGCTTCTTTCAATCATATCTTACCCAATTTTAATAAACTTTATATTGTCATGATAGCTATTTTTAGTACTATTAAGATATCTTAAAAATCAAAATTGATTAATATTGTCACAAGCCTAAAAAGGGCCTTTCTCACTTTTAACTCAATCGTATATTATTGTAACTTCGTAATTCTAATAAACTCTAATTGATTCAAATAAACTCTAACCTAAATTAAAAGTCCTAAAATTCTATATTTCCCATATTGATCAACATCTATTAGGTACCCAAAAGTGCTAACCTTTTGTAAATTTACCAAATATCTCACTAATACTAATTACTATATCATATATAAGGCTAATATATAAGTTTATTTTAAGAACATATATAATAAATAGTATACAAGCCCAATATTTATATGAAAAATACTGTGAACACAAAAAAAAAAGTACAATTTAGATATTGACCATTATTCACTAAATTAGCTTGTCACCTATATTTCTAAAAATAGCGTTTTAGCTCAAAATTAGTGAAAATTAGGCAAATAAGTGAATTTAATTATAAAATAAAAATGAAGTGTTTCAAGCATCATCATAAACTTCCAGAAGTCAAAATACATAGGGCTCATACATTGGTTTTATCATAAACTAATTAATCTAACAAAATAGAAAAATTGCCAATTTTATCCAAAATAATTATAATAAATAGTAAACTTGCTTATTTTGAAAAATTCTTATTACTATAATTAAATACATATATTAACATATTATGAACAAAAATTCAGCTTATAAGGACATTATTTAATGTTTCAAAAAAATTATTTAATTTTCATCCAAATAGGGCAATTTCTTGAGCACCTTTTATTTGAACTAATTATTTAATTAAAATAAAATTACTAAATTAATCTACACATGAAATAACTTCAAAAAACAAAGTTTCATAATTAACTAACATCATTTGATAATTTTAGAAAATTAGATAAGTTTCAACCAAAAAATTGGTTTACCTAAATCGGTTGCCTCTAGCTACCACCTAATTGCTACACCTTGTTGGAAGAATTGATCACACCATCCTCTCTTTAGCCTCAAATGGCCGCCAAAGCATAACATCAACATCCTATTGAATCGACCTAAACTAGATTTGCCCCTTTTATTTGTTCTATTTTCATTTAATTTTTTTTCTAATTTTATAAAATTATGTTCTTGTATTTTTAGGTTTCCAAAACATTGCCAATGAGGTTTGCAGTCTGATTTATAGGGCTTAGAATTTTTAAATGCCACATATCATTCTCCTATTTTCCTAAGTATTAACTAAGTGCCATGTGTCATTTTTACATTATCCTAGTGATGACTCATGTTTTCAAGCTATTTCCATCCTGCTACGTCATTTGGTGACTTATCTATTCATTTTTTAAATTAATTTTTCATTATTTTATATTAATTTACCTTATTTTGATAATTTTTTAATATTATATGTATATATTTAATACATATAATGCATATCATATATAAGTACATGTATAGTATATATAATTCAATTTCATTTATTATTTTTATAAGTTAAATAACTTATCTCTAATATCTTATTATATCTAAAAACTCAAACTTCACGTTTTTTATAATTATCAACTTTATTGATAATTTGACTTTTTGTCAAATTAATCATTTTATATAGTTTATTTTGGAGAAATTGACTTTACTAGAATATTTTGTCTAACTTTTCTAACTTTATTATGAAGTTTGAATTAAAACGAATAACGTTGCCTGATAACCTAAATTTAGGAGCTCGAAACCTAAGGTTATTACATTGGTTGGAAAACTTGGGTATTACAAACTTTGATTATCTCAAATATGCTCTTATGAAAACCTATACCAATATTAAATATATAAGTCTTTACTTGTTCTCCATACTTGAAGCTATGCATTGTCCCCAATGTATATGCTTAAACAAAAGAAAAGCACAAAAAGAAACGGGTAAAGAATACTAATACTTCCTTAGTTGAAATGCTTTGATAGTGAATTTTGTTCAACTGTGTGAATTTTCCTTCAATTCAATACACAATTTCCTTATAAGCAAAGAGAAGAGATAGACAAAAAATACAAAGGAATAAAAGCATAAAAGAATAACATGACAAAAATAAAAGAAAAACTCTAAAACTAACAACTAGGAGCTCGAAACAAAAACCAAAAGCAACTTCACATGTTGATTGGAGGCAACTGCATCTATTAGCTTATAATATAATAGTTTGAGTGTCAATTCTGCAAAGGATACAAGCACCAATAATTACTCAACCCTATTATTTAACTCGTTAACTTAATTAGATTCAAGTAAAAACTCAACTGAATTTGTGCAAAAAAGAAAAACTAAATTAGATTTAGCTAGAAATTAAAAATAAGAGCATTTAAACAAAGACACCGTAAGATTGCAAAATGAAAACATTACCTAAACACTACTTCATGTAGAGGTCAATATGTAATTAAAAAAAGCATCCAATTCCTTCTCTATTTTTATTAACTGAGAGAATTCTCTTTTGTTGAGTGAATTAGAATTGGTTCACTTACTAGATCCTAATCTTAAGTATACTTGAATTGCTTCTCAATAAAATATATTAAGACAACATGAAAGGCATGAATTCTCATCAACAAATTCAATAGATTATTTGGAAGAATCCAATAACTTATCGCTAAGATCGCCAAAATTATCATCAGTCATACCAATCTAATTACACATTTGGTATCACAACCTTCATGCACAATATTAGATAATAAGAACTGAAACTCTAAAAATAACAATGTAATGATAAGCACACAAGATGGAATTAATAAAAACTAGGTAATTAATTGGAGTTGACAAAATTAGTGCTTTACATGTTAACTCTAGGATCCATAAGCCTTAATATTACAAAATTTACACCATGATCATGATAAAGAAGTGAATAAAAACAATGAGAAAATGATCTATCATCAAGATGAATGTTAACAAAGAAAACAAGATAAAACCATAAGAAGTATTGAATTTTCATATTTTTTTCATTTTAGTATATAAACTTTAAACTTGTTCATTTTAGTATTTTAATTTTTTAAAGAGATAAATTAATATTTCTATTATAACGGCCATTATTAAGAATACCTTTAAAAATTTGAAGTACCAAAATGAGAAAAAAAAAAGAAGTAAAGTTTGAGAACTAAAATGGAAATAAAATGAAAGTTAATGTACTTATATTATTATTATATTATTTTATAATAATGACCATTATAACAAAGATACAAAATTATCTCATTTAAAAAGTAAGGGGGGGAGGAGTTTAAGTATTAAAACAAAAAACTATGAAATTTTAGGTATTCGTGTTCGCTTTATCCTTAAAGAAAACCTTAACGAATCCCTCAAAAGTGGCTACATTTTATATCTCCCTTTATAAAAGTCTAACTCTTTGTTTATAAACATTGTCAAAAGGACTCAAATAAGGATAAACTTTTCATGGAATAGCACAATCACACCCAAAGATCATAGCCACCTCAAGTGTGATTCCTTCTATCATTTGCAATTGAGAGAATTACAATGAATGGGGATTAATATTTGGGAATAAATTCAAATAAGATATCAATATTTTGAAAAGTTCAAATAAAAGATCGATGTTTTATAAAATGGTTTAAACAATGGATCAATATTTCAAAAAACTCAAATAAGAAATCAACATTTTACAAAGTGATTCAAATAATTTTATGGAATGACTATTAAATCATAGTTGTATAATAATAAGATCTCTTATTTAAACCACTTTTTGAAGCATTGATTTCTTGTTTGAACTTTTCAAAATGCCAATCCCCCATTTAAACTTATTCTAAAATGATGATCTTCTCGTTGTAATTCTTCCAATTGCAACTTTGAAATTCTTGGCTCTAATGTTTATGGGCAAGAATTATAGGCATGATCTAGATTGTAATCTTCTCTAATCATTCATCTTCAGCATAGTTTTTCCTCCATGATTCACTATCTTGCTAATTGAATAAAAATCTCTTCAAATCATCCTCAAGATCCTACAATTAACAATTCACTTGATTAAATACCAAATTCATTGAAATTACTCGTAAATCATAGAAAATTGTTGTGAAAATCCATCAAGAAATGTGTACAAATTCACATTTATCAAATGTCCAAACACATAAACATTTACTTATCCTCAAGTAAATCAATAAATCATTATCAAGGATCAAAACAAAACTTTGGATAAGAAAAATTTATTTCACTAGCCACTATCCATGAAATTGGTAGAATATCACATTTTAACCTAAGAATCGAGGGATTAAATCCTTTATTCACATTGCAATCCAAAAATTTTTCATTACAAAACTCTTTAACAACTTCCACCATCTTTTTTAAATCAATTTGTCAAAGTATATAAGACATAAATTCAGAATTTACCAACAAATCTATGCAAATTAAAGTTCACCAGCACTATTTAATCAAGGATTCATACTTTCAACTTCTCTTCACATAATTAGGTAGAAATCATACATGATCCTTTTACACGTAGCTATTATGTATACAGTTTTCAACTTTACCAAGCACTATAATAAGAAACAAAAACATGTTATACCAACTCATTGTCACAACCCAAGGGGCTAGTCATGGCAGTCGCCATATATCGTACAAAGGATTGCAGATTGAACTCCCTTACAATCAATGACCCTTTTATACGATACACAAGGCTACAGCTACTACTAACTATCAAGAGTGCGCAAGCTTAAGCAATATCATTTCATGATAAATAATAATATTATAAAAACATATCACATAGTCTATTTGTATAAAAGTTTATAGATACAAAGTCTAAAATGTGTCTTAAGTTAAACTAATATAAGAATTACATATTCAAATCTATAATTTATCAAAAGTACTCTCCGTCCTCATTCAGCTCCCATACTGACCCCGTGTAGAAAACTAACCTTGAGCATGTAACGGCCCGACTCCATAAAAAGGCCGGCCTGCGAAAGAAGACTACAAGGGTATAAGCCTACTAGCTTAGTAAGATAATTTCCCTCAACTATACAGCAATCAAGTTATACAACAGTTAAGTTCAACCAAATAAATGTATGACAAACAGTATGCCAAACAAATACATGCAAGTGACCAGGTACTGCATGTAACTCAGATTTAATACCCTCCGAAATCAAGGTTAGAGATTCATCGGTACAATTAGATTTGGGTATCATATTAGAATTTATTTCATAACAAAACTTCGCATTCCGTATTTAAAATATAATGGTACATCCATTACCAGCTTTATCAGAACGAGTTCTACATATGATCGTTATGAATTTATAGTCCATTTAGATCATTTTCGAGCATATTTTCAAGTAACGAGGTCCATTTTAAACGTTGTGACTCGCAATTTAAATTGTAATATAAAAATATCACAAAAGTTACTATTTAAGTTTAAAAATTATAAAATATTAATTTTCGCTTTTTCTTAATATATTTATGATGTAATAATTATTTAAACCATATATTTGATATTTTTATTATTTTGAGTATATTTTCCTATTTTTGAGATTTTAGTCTTATTTTTATGATTATTATTATTGCCATTATTTTTATTATTTCTTATTTTCATATTACTCATTTTCATTTTTACGATATACACACACATATATATAGACTTATACTATTTTTGATAAATTTACTTTAATGGTTAATTCCTAATTTACGGTATTATATACATACATACATATATATATATATATATATATCTGCACCTTACATATTCATGAATTTAGTAAATATTAGGTATCATATATGCTAATACATATTCGGTATACTATATATGTACTATATGGTATACATATAATAACATATACTACATATTATATATATTTATATAGTATTTGTTGTAAACTATGTATATTAAATATTATATATGTATTATATGGTATATGCCGTATACCATAAAGCATATACTCTATATTATATGTCTTATATAC
>JAMXBB010000001.1:70791019-70936863 GCA_024138015.1 Lumnitzera littorea | reverse complement strand
TAGTTATTTAATGAAAATACTTAATACTAATTATACATATTCTTAAAAAAAATACATAATATATACTCTTCTGTATAATATACCTATGTACATATATGTATACATACCTAGCCTTATACATATATATATAATTCAATCTAAGTGTTTATGCATATATATATGTACTAACAATGTTATATGTATAAAAATACCATACAAATACTATATTTATACATGTATATACTACATAATATACATCTATAATTACAAAATAATTCCTTACCTATTTCTTTTAATTTCTTTCTTCTTCTTTTCTTCCTTCTTCTTCTTCTTCTTTTCCTTCCTTCTTTTTCACATTTTGTTTCTAGGTTTCGGTTTGCTTGCACTATTTTGTTTTTCTAGATTTTTATTTCTTTTCTTTGTCCCACGTGATCAACCAAATTAAGAGAAAAATCTCATCTAATCCTTTGCATTAATGTAGATAAGATAAAAGTAATTATTTCAAGATTTTTTTTTTGTTTAATTAACACTTGGCACTTCATTTCCTCACGTGGGTTGCTGGTTTGGATTTTTTCCCAATTTGATTTCAAAATGTGGCAATTGGAGAAAAAGAGGAAAGAAAGAAAAGAGAAAAAAAAAAAGAAAGAGAAGGAAAATAAAAATTAATAATAATTATATATAATTTTTCGAAACATAAAAATTATAACAATACTCATCATAAATTAATTTTGAAATTTTTGTGAAAATTTATTAATTTAATTGATACCCGTTACAATTATAATTTTTATAAGTTATTGTAACGATTCCTAATTTAATTTCATGCGAATAGGCGATTTAGTTGAAAATTGTATTCGACTATGATTATATCACTATCAAGTAATATTTAACTATTTTATAGGTTTATGTTTATAAGTTTAGGGTTTCAAACAAATTTGGGTTCAATTTTGATTAATGGTGCATAAATCAGTTTTAGGGTTTTAGTATGCGATTTATATTTCGATTAATTTCTAAGGTTTCGTTATCGGTGTTATATTTGATTTATTAAATTTTGTAATTTTTTTATTGTTACTAGCCTTATTGACTTATTGTACAGTTTAGGACACTTGGACTTTAGTTAAGGTTCAACTGTTGATTTCTTAGGGTTTACACTCATCCTCTCTTATCAATCCCTTAGTTTAGACCTTTGTTAAGAGAATTTTTTTCTTTTCAATTGAACTAAAGTAGTTTCATTGGTCAGCAAGTCCCATATCAAATGATCTTAGGTTAGCAGACATTAAAACTCACCTTTAAACCATCGATGCACTCTAGCTAATTCAATTCTTTTTACTTTTCTATGAATCTAGCCTTCACATAGACTTTTCTCTTAATCTTTATAGCAAGATTTTGGCTACCAATTTTGAGTTTCTAAGTTGACAAGTATTGTTCTACATTACGGAGACACTCTACAAGCTTAATTACTCGAGTCAATAAGGTCTATAGCTAGGCTCTTTAACATTTTAGCACAATTTACTTTTTATTCATAGGCTCAATTTTCAAACTTTTCCACTCAATTCTTCTTTCCTTAATCATTTAATTGCCTCCAACAACTTAAGTTTTTTCAAGGTAATTTTCGAAAGACAAATTTCATATACTTGTTTACTAGAGATTATAAAGCTATAAAAACCAAAAAGGGAAAGGTATACATTAAACTAAGCTTAAGAATGGTCCATGATTAATGCTTAATCAATAATATTATTTCTATTTTAGAATCTTAGACTAAGTAGTGTGCAACTTTACTCCACATATATGTCTCTATTTAATTCCAAAGCGTAATTGGCACAATAGTGATCTAAAAGCCAAAATTTGACAAGTTTATTCATGAAGTTGTTAACTACCAAATTGCAAGCTAGTTTAACAAAAGTGGGTTAAATGAAAGAAAATTGGCTTCTCAAATAATAATAAGCTAGCTACCCGTTCCCCACACTTAATTTGGTGCATTATCTTCAATGTACATACATTAAAACTCAAAAAGTAATAATGCAAAAGAAAAGAAAGAAGAAGAAAAGCATGGAAAAGAAGCAGGACTCTATTGATATGATTTTCAAATTGAGATTTTCATTTCATACGAGTTATAGTTGAAGAGGTCATCGTTGAATTGTCACCTGAGAGATATAACACAAAACAAAAGCTAAGAAGAAGAGAAAAAAAAAAAAACCTAAATAAAAGATAGAAAGTAGCCTAAAGAAAATGAATGCAACTAAAATTAAACGAAAAAAGCTAATAACAAAGGTAAGAAGAAAATAAATAGTCCAACAATTAAAAGGAACACATCAAACGAAATCTAAATCATCCTCCTTGATGATAGCTTCACTAGCTTCTTCATTAGCTTCTTCATTTGCATCTACATCTATTATGTTCTCCCTTTCATAATTTGAATCTTCTATATCATTGCTCTTTTGTTCATCTCCAATGCTCATTTCCTTCAACACATTAGTATATGCATCATCTTTAGTTGAAGGAAAGTTTGTTTTGAACTTATTGGCTACATTGTTGCAAAATTCCACAAGTCTGTATTTCCTCCTAAAAGCTCCCTTAAGAGCTTTGTTGTTAAGTTGTTGAGATTTAATCAACTCTTGAACTTCTCCCCTAAGCTCTTGTATTTAATGTGTTAGGTTATCTTTTATAGATGGAGCATCTTGTTCTTTCCATTGTGATTGGTCTAACATCTCTTACTATTTTCAATTGAGAATTATAATGGAAGGTTTCAATTGCTTAGCCAACATCGTAACATGTAGACCATAATCTATTTGCTTAATCCATGTATCAATGGCTTAATATCTCATGTAAAATGCTAGGACTACAGTAAGATTGATCAGCTACTTCTTTGCCAAGCTATATACATAGAAAACTTCATATGTAGCCACTACTTTTGTTCTTTTACCCCTTACACTAAGTGTGTAAGTAAGCAACTAATGAAGAATTTGATGATCAAGATTCTTTAATTGAGATCCTCTTGCAAACTTCAAGTTGTAACTCTTCTCACCACTCAGCTTAGTGTAATATGATTTAGATGTAACAACATGAGATAGTTTGCATAGTAAAGTGTAAAACTCTGATGATTGTGCAAAGTCCTTGTTATACAATCCCATGCATACACCAAAATCAGCCATTGAAAGAGTGAAATACGTATTTCTCAAACAGAAAGATATGGAATTCCTAGCCCCACACAAAAGCTATTCATGCTTTAAACTCAATATCATGAGAAACTTTAAAGTGAGTTCTCTATACACTAGCACTTGAATGCTTAACAACTTGTTCTATCACCAACTTTAACCATCTCCCAGATCTCTCCTCCTATATTAGCTTACTTGATTACATCCTAATCTAAGTAACTAGACCTAGAGAAATCCTTCTTTGCTAGCATCTCAAATTGGGCAATGTGTTATGGCTTATCAAATTTGAGCATGTGTTTTGGGTGTAGTGGTAGCACCGCAATTGGCTCCTTTTCATGTATGGGTTATGAAGTCAACATTTTGGAATAGCCATTAGAACCCTTTTGGCATGTGCTTTCTCTAGGTTTTGTGAGTGCCATCCTTATCCTATAAATTAAAGAAACAAGTGAAATATAATTCAAAAAGATTTCCCTACACTTAAGGAATTGCAATGTACAAATCTAATATTCATGAATAAGTGGAGATGAGTGAAACATTATATCAAACACTTGGTGAACATGATAAGGAACATGGTGTAACAATATTGATAGGGGTCATAGACCAATCATTCACTCCTGAGCTTGAGGACTCATCCATATTGTTTGCCAACTTGTCTAAGGAAAGTTGAGCCTTGAGGAACACTGTATTTTCCATTGCGAACCATCGAGGTACTTTGCTCTAACCTCTCTTTGTCTCATTGAGAAGGTTTTCGTAGTGCCTAACCAGTTATCGAGTCAACCACTTATTATTACGCTAAGGGCAAGCACTGAATCTATATATGACTGAGATTACACGCATCCAAGTTGAACTACCTCCTTTCGATATGATTAGCCAATGTCAAGTTGAAGAGTGGTCGCCCATTGGACCAACCCAACCCAAGCCTTAAATAATTGAGTTGTCGAGTATCCGACTTGATGAACTCTACTCAAAATAAGCTCTACTTAATAAGCAGTTCCATCAGGACCATGGATTAGACAGTTAACACGCGTATCCTTTTCTAACATTTGTACTATCCTTTTGTGTAATCGAATATTCTTTTGTCTATTTACAAATTTTCCCTCGTAATCTATTCCCCTTTCCTTTTCTAATAGAAATCCTTTCTGTAATTTACATATATCTAAAACTTGCCTTAATTAGGCCATATAAATATTTGTAATTTGTAATATTTGCATCATTAGAATAGTGATATTGAACTTTAGACATTTTACCTTTCCTTCTTCTTCTTAAGCTTGTGTTTTCTTGATAAGGACTAAGACCTTGAAGAGCTCTTATCGAGGCCATTAAGCGTGGACAAGTGATGAGCAACCTCATGTAATACTTATGCATCATATCAAGTATAGTTCGAGCTTATCTAAGGCATTGGTGAGTTAAATCTACTGTTATTGCATAAGGACACCCTACTCAACCATCGACTTCTATTTATCCTTTAGACCATCTTATAGTTTGGATGTACCCTTTTGGCTCGCACAATATTAGTAGTCATGTGTCTACTCTTTCCCCGTGATCGGTATCATCTTGGTATTAGAGCTTGACTATGTTCGAGCCAATCTCTATTACTTTATATTTAAAGTAACTTGTTACAACATGTTGTGAAAATTGTTTATTGTTGTTGTCAGTGTTTGAAAATTGCTTAGTGCTAAAGAAATTTAGTGCTTTGTTTTCCCTTGTTTCTTGTTCGCAAAACAGAGTATTAAGTGTTCTAAGCTACTATTTGCCAGATGCATTCACAAAGGTTATAGGAATTGAGGTAAGGAGGATCAAGTGTTGATGAGTACGTGAAGGAGTTCTAGATGTTAATGATCTATTGCGAAGTTGTTGAGCGTGAAGATCGAACTGTATCCCGATTCATCAATAGGCTAAAGTATGAGATTGGAGATATCTTATAAATAATGGACATTAATTCACTTGATGAGGCTATCGAAGCTACTTAGAGAATCGACAGACGATGAGTGAGAATATTCTAAGTTCCTGTCAGTTAACCAACCACTAACTGACTTGTTTTGAGTAGACCTATGTGATTGGAACTAGATAAAGCTACCAAGGTTTGACCTACTTAAACTACTCGAGTAGAGGAGAAAGAGATCTCGAGGAAGTTTGAGAAAGGTCAAAGCTTAAGAAGAAAGATGAGTGAAAACAAGTGCTTCAAGTGTCAAGGGTTTAGACACATAGCCGTTCACTGTTCAAACAAATGAGCTTATGGGAATCGACCCATGACTATCTCTCAACCGAAGCCGACTTGTCCTAAGTCGATGCCGACCCTCCAGAAGAAGATACTAATCTGTTCCAACCCAAGGCTGAATAGTTCAAGGCCAGGGCTAAACAACTTTTTCCGAAGTTGAGCAAATGATAGAAGACTAAGGGGAAGAAAAGAAGCCACTTGGCATCAAGTCTGTCATTTGTCGAAAAGCCAAGAGATCACATAATTGAGGACTTAGGACCAAAGAACCACTCAACAGGCAACGAGAGACTAGTACCAACTAATTCTAACACTTAGCAATTATGGGCCGACCTTTCTAGTGTCTCGGCTAAGCACTACATGACTTCAGGAGCTTCTCCTTAGACCTAAACATCTAACTACCAACCACGCCCAGTTCGGATCCTACTCCTTCTAGGACAAGTCAAGTAACTGTATGCTGATGTTTATTAAATGCACAGTTTTGTATTCTTCTGTATGTTTTTCTTTATTTTATTTATGTGTCCAATTCTTTAGGGTTTAAGGTCTTGTACATTATTTACAGTTTTGCCACTAGGGTTTAGGACTTGCTATAAATAACATCTCTAAACATCAGAGATAGATAGAGATATATGAAATTAGATAAAAAAGTATATTCCCATATAGAGTGAAACTTCCTTTTTCGAGTAAAGGCTACACTTAAGCTAGCATTTATCGGATTATTGAGTGTTGAATAGACTCTTTAATCTTTTTGACAATCTTATCGATCTTGACCCTAAGATTGTAGTGAACCTTTTCATTTGAACTTATTAGTAAGTTACATTTAACCCTCATTTGGAATCTCGAGCAACATTTAGTATTCATGCATCATATCAAACCCTATTTCAAGCTTAATCCCTTAATAGTGTTTGTGTCTTGGTGTGTGATATCCATTCACATTCATCATCAAAACCAACTATTTCACTTCTTGTCCATCATAGCCATTCAACCCATTCTGGGTTTTCAAGATCCACTGCATTTGCCGTTTGATTCCGTATCAAGAGCTATGCTGATCTAAGGAAAAACACTGACCAATGCGGTAGATAGTATTGATAAAGAGGTGGAAAAGCTGAAAGCAACCAAACAAACCAAGCTATTCGAGGAGGAGGAGATCATTTATAGTGAGGAAGGTAATTTTATGCCTGCAACCATGATATTAAGGAGAGCTAGGAGTATGAGTCCTATGTTAGAGGACAAGTATCAAGAGAATTTATTCCGCATTGGTTACAAAATTAATGGGTCGTTGTATGCATTGATTATTGAAAGTAGCAGTTAGACTAATGCAGCATCCACATTCATGGTCCAACAATTGAAGTTGTTGACTAAGCCCTAACCTATGAATTATAAACTACACTAGCTTAATGATAAAGGAGCCCTATAAGTTATCGTGTCGATTAGTATTGAAAACTATTGAGATGAAGTGCTCTATGATGTGTTACTCATGAATGCATCCCACATTCTTCCTAGACGACCATGGATGTTTGACCAGAATGTGGTATATGATGGATGGAAGAACACATGTTCTTTAAAGTATGAGGGTAGGAAGGTAAAGTTAAGCCCAAAGACTATTGAAAAAGTTAAAAATATGTAGATTTAACTAAGTTGAGTTTTGAAGAAAGAGGCTTTGGTAATGACCCAAGCTGAGCTAAAAAGAGAGATGATGATAAGGATCAAGGACTGATTACACACTCCTGAGCTCGAGAGCTCTCACAGGTAGTCCACTGAGCTATCTGAGGTGAGATAAGCGCCGAGGAACAATGCTTGCCCCAATCCAATCTGCTGAACTACTTTACTTCTCATGCTATCTAAGGCATTATCGAGGTAACTAGCAATCATGTCAAACCAAACTCTCTATTGTACACTAGTCCAAGTGCCAAATCTGAATGTAGCAACCCCCACAGTACTGAGGCCAAGCTGATAACTGTTAGGAGCTGACCATTCGAGGCCAACCCCACTATGAGCCGTCCTTGAGCTAACCTTAGTCCTACCCCTTCTAATGCCGAACAAACCTAAATAAAGGCCCACCCTTGCTTGGATTACAACATTGTTGGAAACATAGTAAAAATGTGTACGCGCTATCCTTATTGACAACTGTACTATTCTTTTTAACAAACGATGTTCGCTGTGTACGATTTCGTATTTCCCTATAAAGTATTTCCCTTTTATTTAGCAAATAGGAATTCATTTTTTTTGTAATTATTTGTAACGTAGAACTTACCATAATAGGGTACTATAAATAATCACGTAATGTAACAGCTGTAAGAACATATATAGTAAAATACATTGAACTTTTTACCCTCTCTTAGCCTAAGTGTCCTCTTGTTTACTCTTGAGCCACTCTTATCTAGTCCATTCGAGCGTAGACTAGTAGCGAGTGACCTCCGGCATACTTATATGTCATATCAAGTATGACCTAAGCTCATGTGAAGTGTTGGTGTGTCATATCCTTCATTGGTACATGGGAACCCTTGCTCAACCTCAACTATCATTTACTTTTCAAGCCATCTTACAGCTTAAACCTATCCCTTTGGTTACGCATGATAGTGGGTTCGTATGTTCATCCACAAATCCGTATCATCTTGGTATCAAAGCTTAACTATGTTTAGAGCTAGATTCTTCTACTATGCTTTTTTAATAGTTTGTCACTACTCTTATGTAGCGGTAGTTCTATTGTTAGCTTTGAAGTTTAGTTGTTGAGAAGTGTCTTATACTTTGTTTTCCCCTATTTTCGATATGCCAAAATAGAGTATGGTTTACTGTATGTTTGTTGTGAAATTGTTACTATGAAGTAATCGTCAATGTCAGATTCAAGTGTGCAAGGAACTTTAGGAAACCAAGAAAGTGGTACTCATCATGGCGAAGGGTAAGAAGGAAGCTTCTCACCTCATTCAATGGGTGATCGCTTAGATAAGCTTACTAACTTAGTAGCTAATCTAGTGACTGTTATCCAAGAAGACAAGCAAAGGACTAGAAATAGCCCTATTAAGGAATGCGAACAGCAAGGATAAGGAAATGGTCAATTTGGCTGAGCTAATGCACTAGCTCACCTACCCCAAGCTAAAGGAATTAGTAGGGATGCTAGATGAAGGCTAGCACTTAAAGAGATCAAGGAGGAAATAGAAAGAGATGACGAGGTTGAGGAGAACTACGAGCCTAAGGAAAGAAATGCATGAGCCCTTAGAATTAAAGGATTAAGGATGCGTATTCCAAGTTTCTTTAGAAGTGGTGATGACAAGGACAACCTAAATTGGGTAGATAAGATTGAAAAGTAGTTTAAATGCCACAAAGTACCCGATAATGTGAAAGTTAGACTAATTGGGTTAGAGTTCATTAGTTATGCTGCCTTATGGTGGAAGAACTTGCAAGCTATTAGAAGAAGGGGAGGAGAATAGGAAATTAAAAGTTGGGATAATATGAGGAGAGTTATGTGAAGAAGGTTTGAGCCGAGCTATTATCTATAGGATGCCTTCAAGAGACTATAAGAACTGAGGCAAGGAGGATCGAGTGTAGATGCTTACATTAAAGAATTCCATATGCTAATGATCCGATGCGAAGTCATAGAGCCTAAAGACTGAATTGTGTCTTGATTCCTTGGCGGATTGAAGCATGAGATTGGAGATGTCCTAGAAATGCTAAACGTTAGAACACTTGATGATGCAATCCGAGTTGCTTAGAGGATAGAAAGGCACAGAACAAGAAGATTTCAACCACCTATCAATAGTCTTAGCGTTAACGGACCTGTTCCGATCAGACCTATACGAATGGAACCAAGTAAGGCCAATGAGACCTAACCCATTTCGACTACCTAAGCTGAGGAGAAGGAACCCTCAAGGAAGTTTGAGAAGGGCTAGAGTTTAAGGAAGAAGAGAAGTGAGATCAAGTGTTTCAAATGTCAAGGATTTGAACATATGGCCGTTTAGTGCCCGGAAAAGCGAACAATGGTGATTCAAGGAGAAGCACTAACCATTGAGGTAGATAGTACTGATGAGGAAGTAGAGGAGCTAAAAGAGGATAGACAAGCCAAGCTGTCCAATGAGGAAATCATCTACAGCAAGGAAGGCAACTTCATGCTGACTGCTTAAGTGTTGAGGAGGACAATGAGCATTAGTCATGTACCCACAGACAAATAGAGAGAAAACCTCTTCCATATTAGATGTAGGAGTTACACCAATGCAGCCTCTATACTAAAATTGCCAACCATATCGCACCCAAAACCTTATAAGCTTCATTGGCTCAATGATAAGGGAGCCTTACAAGTGAACAAATGAGTGTCTATGCCAATTTATATTAGCAAGTATCGAGATAAAATGCTTTGTGATGTGCTACCCATGAGTGCATCCCACCTTCCACTTAGATAACTAGGGATGTTTGACCGAGTAGTTATATATGACAGTAGGAAGAACACATGTTTTGTGGAGCCTGAAGGGAGAAGGTGGAAATTGAGTCCTATGACTGCCGAGCAAGTAAAAGTCATGCATTCTTAGCTTAGTCGAACCTTGAAGAAGGAAGCTTTGGTATTGACCTGAGCTGAGTTGAAAAGAGAAATGAAGCTGAAGGGATTAACCTATCTACTTATTAGGAGGCTTTTAGAGATGAGACCCAAGGAAGAAGAGTTGCTGGCCAAAGTAAAAACCTTACTAGAAGAATTTGTCGACCTGTTTCCGAAGAGCTGCTGAACGATCTACCCTTAAACTGTAGTGTCGAGCATGCAATCGACCTATAGCCAGGAGTTACGTTGCCAAACAAGCTTGCCTACAGGCTGAATCTTGAACAAGTTGCCGAGCTGTAGAGGTAAGTGGACAAGTTGATGAAGAAGGGGTATGTACACAAATCCCTAAGCCCCTATGTTGTACTGGCCTTATTAGTGCTGAAGAAAGATAGGTCTTAGAGGATGTGTGTGGATAACCAAACGATTAATCGAATCATCATCAAGTATAAGTATCCCATACCTAAGCTTGATGACATGCTAGATGAATTAAGTAGAGCAAAAGTGTTCTTCAAGATCAACCCTAAAGCTGGGTATCATCAGATTCAAATGTGTGAAGGTGATGAGTGGAAGATTGCCTTCAAGACATGACATAGTCTATATGTATGGCTTGTAATGCGATTTGGACTGTCTAATGTACCAGCACATTCATGTAACTTATGAATCATGTGCTTCAAGAATTACTGGGAAGGTTTGTCATAGTTTATTTTGATGACATTCTAATATACAGTCCTAATCTGGAGACTCACTGATAGCATCTCTAACAAGTGCTTACAAAACTCCGAGCTGACTAACTCTACACCAATATGAAGAAGTGCGATTTTTGCCATTTCATAGTGATCTTCTTGGGATTTGTTGTGAGTGAAGGTGGCATCTGAGTTGATGAAGAGAAGATAAGAGCAATCATAGAATGGCTTGAGCCGACCTGTTCTGCCGATGTGAGAAGTTTCCATGGCCCGGCATCATTTTATCATTGATTCATAAAGAATTTTAATATGATTGTGACCTCACTCACCAAACTCTCGAAGAAGAATGTTGAAATAAGATGGGGTGAGAAAGAAAGGAGGAGTTTTAAGGATGTGAAGGAGAAGCTGACTATATCCCCCGTCTTAGCTTTGCCAAGCTTCGATAAGGTATTTGAAGTAGAGTGTGATGCATTTAGACTAAGCATAGGTATTATGCTGATGCAAGAAGGCCGACCTATTGCTTACTTCAGCAAGAATCTTCGAGGAGCCACACTCAACTACTCTATCTACGAAAAGGAGTTCTACTCCTTAGTTTGAGCCCTAATGATATGGCAACACTATCTACTACCTAAGGAATTTGTGATATACACTGATCATAAATCCTTGAGATATCTAAAAAGCCAACCGAAGTTGTCCTAGAGACAAGCTAAGTAGGTTAAGTTCATAGAAAGTATTTCTTATGTTGTAAAATGCAAGAACAGAAAGAACAATATAGTGGCCAATGCCCTATCAAGACGACATATACTCTTGACTAAGCTGTAGATAAGGGTACTTGGTTTTTCGACCATAAAAAACTCGTATGCTAAGGACCCCAACTTTAGTCTTATCTACTCTCGTTGTATCATAAGGAGGATGAATATTTATTCAAGAAAAGAAGTTTATGTATCTCGACTAATTCCACGTGAGACCTACTAGTGCGCGAAGCGCATGGAGGGGGATTGATAGGACACTTTGGCTAGCACCTAACTTATGAGGTATTATCTTCTAAATTCTTTTAGCCAAGGATGAAGAGAGATGTCCAATCCATGCTGGAAAGATGTGTGACCCACCAAAAAGTGAAGAGTCAATCAAGTAAGGACACTACCAACCTTTACCAATCCCAAGCAAACCATGGTTCGAGTTGAGTATGAACTTCGTATTAGGATTGCTAAGGATGTCCTAAGAGAAGGACTCCATCATGGTGTTTGTGGATTGATTTAGTAAGATGGCACATTTCATGCCCTATTTTAAAACTAAGACACTTTGGCTATCTCTTTTCTTTTCTTGCAGGAAGTAATCAAGTTGCACGAAATTCCTAAGACCATTATTTTAAATCGATACCCCAAGTTCATGAGCCACTTTTAGAGGACGTTATGGAGGTAGATGGGAATGAAGCTGCTATATAGCACATCCTACCATCCATAGATCGATGGACAAACCAAAGTTATCAATAGAACCGTAAGAACTTTGTTATAGGTTGCTATCAGAAAAAATGTAGCCAACTTGGATCTGTGCTTACCAATCATTGAGTTCGCCTACAATAAGATCACCCATAATGTAACAAGCATGTCTCCATTTGAAGTTGCCTATTAGTTCAACACCAAGTTGCCATTGGACCAAGCACCCCAATTGATGCTTGATGATGATGACCGACCAGCCGTCGAGAGAGTTGAAGCCATCAAAGCCATGTACTAGAAGGTTGTAGAGCAACTAGGTCGAGCTAATATTTATCATGAGAAGCAAAGCTAAGGATGGAGGAAGAGAGACATTCAACCCAGCGATTTGTTCTAGATACACCTCAACAAGGAGTGATTCCCAAACTTGAAGAAGAACAAGTTGTCTCCTAAAGACAACGGACCTTTCAAAGTGCTTGAAAAGATCAATCCTAGCGCCTATAAGATTGAATTACCTAAAGCATATGGAGTCTCAAGCTCTTTCAACATTACTAATCTCTAACCTTACACTCGAAGACGAGCAACCTAGACCTGAGTTAGATTTGATCCCAAATCTCAAATAGTCCGGAGGGGATGATAGGGATTAAGGACCGATTACACTTTCTCGAGCTCGAGGGCTCTATCAAGTGGTTCGCTAAGCTGTTTGAGGTAAGTTAAGCACCGAGGAACAGTACTTGCCCCAGTCTGATCTACCAAACTACTTCGCTCTCCATGCTATCCAAGGCATTACTGAGGTAACTAACCATCTTACCGAACCGAACCCTCCGTTTTACACTAGTCCAAGTGCTAAATCTGAATATAGCAATCCTAGGATACCGAGGTCGAGCTAATAACTGTTAGGAGCCAACCATCCAAGGTCAACCCCACTATGAGCTATCCCTAAGCTAACCTCGGTCCTACCCCTTATGATGTTGAGCAAACATGAACAAAGGCCCACCCCTGCTCGAATCACAACATTGTTAGAAACATATTAAAAATGTACACTCATTGTCCTCACTGACAACCGTATTATCCTTTTTGATAAACAATGTTTGTTACACACGATTTCATGTTTCCCTATAAAGTATTTACCTTTTAGTTAGCAAATAGGAATTCATTTTTTTGTAATTATCTGTAACGTAGAACTTACCTTAACAGGGTACTATAAATAATCACATAATGTAATAGCTGTAAGAACATATACAGAAAAATACACTAAACTTTTTGCCTTCTCTTAAGCTAAGTGTCCTCTTGCTTACTCTTAAGCCACTCTTCTCTAGCCCATTCAAGTGTGGACTAGTGGCGAGTAACCTCCAGTCATACTTATACATCATATCAAGTGAGACTTGAGCTCATGTGAGGCCTTGGTAAGTCATATCCTTCGTCGGTGTACAGGAACCCTTTCTCAACTCAACTATCATTTACTTTTCAAGCCATCTTATGGCTTAAACCCATCCCTTTGGTTACTCATGATATTAGGTTCATGTGTTCATCCACAGATCAATATCAAATGAAGCTTAAAGAGCCGACCTATTTATTGGTCAAAAGGTTACTTGAGATGAGAGGATCATAAGAGGAACTGCTACTTGTTGAGGTGAAGTCCTTATTGGATGAGTTTGCCAACCTGTTCCTAAGTGAACTTCCAAAATGTCTACCTCCTATCCAAGGCATTGAACATACAATAGACTTGCAGCCAAGAGCCGCTTTGCAAAACAAGCCTACTTATAGGCTGAATCTTAAACAAGCTACTAAGCTGCAAAGGTAGGTAGATGAACAGATTAAGAGAGGGTATGTATGAGAGTCCCTAAGCCCATGTACCATACCAGCTCTGTAGTGCCAAAGAAGGATAAGACATGGAGGATGTATGTAGATAGTCAAGAAATCAATCACATTACCATCAAGTACAAGTACCCTATACCAAGGCTTAATGACATGCTCGATGAATTGAATGAAGCAAGAGTAATCTCCATGATTCATCTCAAATTTGGATACCATCAAATTCAAATGCGAGGAGTTGAGTGGAAAACTATGCTTAAGATTCATAATAGATTATACAAATTACTTGTAATGCCTTCCGAACTATCGAATGCATTGAGCACTTTCATGAGACTGATAAACTATGTGCTCTAGGAGGTGATAATGTTGTGAGCCGTGACCAAGAACAGATAAGGTCAGTCACTAGGTAGGTTTAAGCTTGTAGAAAGCTCGAAAAAGGATTAATGGGGGAAGTGCAAAAGGGTAAAATAACAAATGAAATAGTAAGCAAAACCCATAAATAACTCTAGAGGATATGATACACCAATGACACTTCCGAGAACTCATGGCACAATTTGATATGATGTACAAATCAGTCTGGTGAGGTTACTCGCCACCTAGCTTTGCTTAAGAGTTTAGATAAGAGTGATGTCGAGAGTAAATAGAGTATTTATGCAAGGAAGAAAATGCTCTAAGTATGAATTAAGGATGATTTGATCTTTGTTACAAGTACAAGAGTATTTATACCCATAAGTTAAGGTAACTTTCCTAAAAAGGAAAAGACAAAAAGGGCATTTCTTAAGGAAGTAATGTATAAGATACAAAAGGGTAAAAATAAATATACAAGAAAAACAATCATTGGTACAACGGATTCTAAACATGATACTATATACGTGGCGATATTACATTGGCGAGGTTGTTAGAAGATACAAACAAAAAAGTACGGATAGATGGCTTGTTCGAGCAAGGATGGCTTAGTCAATTTAGAGTCTCTCTTTTTTGACTTCTTAACAAGGAAGATGCCGAGTAATTGGTCGGCTCGAGTGCTAGTGAGTAATCTTCAATTCAGTACACTATAGAAAGATGGGTAGTTATAAGCTAGGCATGAATGGTGACTCGACAAGGAAGTACTCGGCCTTAGTAAGGGTCGATTGGAACAGAAGGATTCATCGTGCCAATCCCTCTAGTTCTTAGGCTTAGCTGTAGGTTAGAGGTCTGGTAGCCTAATTCTTATCATTCCTTCTAGGTTGTTTTGGATTTAGGATCAAATTCGATTGGTGTTCACTCAATTCTTTGTCAAGGTGATACAGATTGAGGTTGACAATGTTGAAGGCATTAAAAACCCTATAGTCCTTGGGAAATTCCAATATGTAGGCATTATCATTAATCTTCTAGAAGATTTTAAAAGGTTTTTCTACTCTTTCAGATAATTTGTTCCTTCTCTTATTCGGGAACCATTCCTTGCTGAGGTGCAACTACACCAAATCTCTCGGCTAAAATTGTTTAGTTGTTCTACCCTTGGTCTTTTCTCACATTTTTCTAGCAGCTTGATCGATGTGCTAACTGACCTTATTATAAATGTGTGTAGACACCTAATTTTTGCCCTCCATAATTTAATAAGGTCATAATTCCAAAAATAAAAGGTAATAAAAATTAAAAAATTATAAAAAATACAAAAGAAATGAAAAAAGAAACGAAAATATAAATATTTTAGGAAAATAAACTTTCAGAAAATAATTTATTTTAAGGTCAATAGTTTTAGTTTTAGCTCAATTCAAATAATAGCTTAGAGAGTTGTTTGCTTTAAATGCAATTTAATTGTATTAAAAATCAAGGTACAGACCAATGACCTAATAGATAAGTATTACAGTATTGATATAAAGTTAGCTCGAAGTCATGGGTTCAAATCTCGCTAGGCACTCATGTATCCTTTATTTTTCTATCTTTTTTATTTTTGCAAAAAGCAAGTTGGGCGTATGGAATCACATCTAATTGAATTTTTTGAATCTAATTGGATTAGATTTGAATCATTATAAAAGACTAAAAATCTAGTTTGATTTTTATTAAATTGGATTTGAATTAATATAAATGATTCGAATCTAATTTAATTTTTATCAAATCATATTGAAATCAATATAAGAGATTTAATTCAATACGATTCATTTTGGACTTTATAAATACAAAGCGCGTAGTGTAAAAGAAATATCTTACTTTAGGAAACTTTAGTGTTAGTTTTTATATTAAGTATATTTCTTGATACTGCTAATTTACTTAGGTAGATAATTGTTTAGTAGTAATATAGATATAAAGGTATATAGAGATTAGATAAGGGATTATTAGGATTAGTTTTATATTATCATTATTTATCAATACACACAATATATAATATACGAATACATCAGTATAAGGGTTTTAGTATTAGTTCTTATGTAAGGGTATCATATGGATTATTTTATTTTTGGTAGATAGTTATATATTTTAGTTTAGGGGTTATTAGGATAGGTTAGTTTTTAGGAATTGGTCTTATTTAAAGATTTATCACATAGAAAGTTGTTTTTTTTAAACAAAAAAGAAAAAGAAAAAGACCCTTTTGAAAAATATGATTTTTTAGAGCACTTTTTATAAAACAAAAACACTCAAGAGTTAGGACCCCTTTAAATTTTTTGAATAAACTGAATCCATTAAAACATAAATCCAATCAATTTTCAAAATTAAAATTAACTAACACATTAAGGTTTTCAAAAAGAATTATGGTCATCTGATCCTAACCAGCAAATACGTAGGCACTTTCAGAGCGACGATAAAATTTATAGAAACTTAAGTTCTTTTTTCTTTTGGGTTTTTTTTTTTTTACTTAAAGAATATTATAATTTAAAAAATAATCCTAATTTTGATGAATAGTAAGTAGTACCGATTATGGTTTAATAGGTCATCCCTAAATTCGAATTTCTTTGGTTTATATGAAATTGACATCGAAGATTGAAGATTGGTAGCCAAATCGTAGTCAATCCACTCAATTGATTACAGTTTCTTTTCTTTTTTCTGACTCGGGTCATGTGGCAACTCTAAAAGTTATTTTTAAAAGAACTAGAATTTCCCAATTGCTTTAGTCAAGGATTAATACTAAATGGGTTAGGGTTTAGTATTAATCAGAAAATGAAAAATGAAATTAAAATGAAAGAAAACCAAAAATTCAAGCATGACAATGTGCTAAAGGGATTGTGCTCTGGCCAATGCGTTAGGGTCTTCTTATGCGAATACTAGTATAGGGGCGTAATCAAGGGGTAACTCAAGATTGAATCCATAGATCACCTCGAAGGGAGTCTGCTTAGTGGTGTCATGTATTGCTCAGTTGTAGGAAAACTCAATCATTAGCAAGCAGACGTCCTAATCATCTAAGTGTTTGCCCACTACAGCTCGGAGTAGTGATCCTAAAGTGCGATTAATCACCTCTGTTTAGCCATCAGTTTAAGGGTGACATGAAGTACTGAAGAGTAATTTGGTTTCTAACTAACACTATGGGATTCTCTAGAAATGGCTCAAGAACTTTGGGTCTCTATCGAAGACTACACTTCTTGACATGCCATATATCCATACAATCTCTTGTAAAAAAAGTGAAGCAATAGTTGAAGCATCATTAGTTTTGGTATAAGGCATAAAGTGTGACATCTTATTGAACTTATCCATGGTGACCATTATAGAATCTTTGCCTTAAGTAGTTTATGGTAAGCCGAGAACAAAGTCCATGCTCAAGTAAGGGCATTGCTTTCCCTTGCTCTACTTAGCACTTGGCCTTCTTGCACATGGTACACTTTTGACAACTCAGTACACATCTTTCCTCGTTCTTGACCAAAAGAATCAGCCATTTATCAGTTTACAGGTCCTCTTTTCCCTAAAATGTCCGAAGAGACTTCTACTGTAGGCTTCCTTAACTAGTAGCTCCCTAAGTGAACAAATCGGCAAGCATAATTTTCCACCTCGGAACAAGTAGCCATCCTCTACATGATACTCATCCATTGTCCTCCCATCGACACATCATGAAATTATGGGTCTAAAGTGTAGATCCTTAAAGTACTATTCTTTGATACTTGTAAACCCAAGCAGTCTACTCTATAGTTCTAATTAAAGCGCATATCTCCTTGAAAGAGCATCTATAACTATGTTGCTCTTTCCTTGCTTGTGCTTTATTACAAAATTGAATTCTTCAAGGAATTCAACCCATTTTGCCTGCCGCTTCGATAATTTGTTCTGACTTTGGAGGTACCTCAGCGATTTATGGTCAATATATATGACAAATTCTCTTGGCAGTAAATAATGTTGCCATACTTACATTGCATAGATCGATGCCAAAAGTTCTTTGTCATATAAGAAATAATTTAACCAAGGTCCTTGAAGCTTCTCACTGTATAAGGTAATTGGTTGACCTTCCTACATTAAGACAATACCTATTCCAATGCCTAATACGTCTCATTCTATCTTAAAATTTTTTTTGAAGTCAGGTAACACTAATACCGGGGTGGAGGTCAATCTCTCTTTTATCTCGATAAAACTCCTCTCCTCCCTTTCTCCCCATCGAAAGTTGGCGTTCTTCTTTGTTAACTTAGTAAGTGCTATGGCAAAAGTGATGAAATTCCTGATGAACCTTCTGTAAAACAAAGCCAATCCATGGAAACTTCTCACATTAGCACAAGTCATAAGAGTTGGCCACTTGACAATTGCTCGAATCTTTTCATCATCGACTTACAAGCCTCCTCTACTGACTACATAGCCCAAGAATACCACCTCCTCTTGGCAAAAGCAACATTTCTTTAGATTGCTGAATAGTCTCTCGACATGGACGATATCCAAGACTACTTTAAGATGTTCATAGTAACTTAACATATCGACAAAGTAGACTAGGATGTCTTTAATGTACACCAAGATACACTTCCCTATGAGATGTCTCAATACATGGTTCATTAGCCTCATGAAAGTGCTCAAGGCATTTGACAAGCCGAAGGGCATGACCCTCTATTCATAAAGTCCATGTCGAGTCTTAAATGCAATCTTCCACTCGTCTCCTAACCTCATGTTGATTTGATGGTAGCCAGATTTAAGATCAATCTTGTTGTAAATCTTAGCTCCACTAAGTTCATCTAACATGTCTTCTAGCCTCGAGATTGGATACTTGTATTTGATCTTGATCTTGTTCATAACTCCGCTATTGACACACACTCACCAGGTTCTATCCTTCTTCGGCACTAAAAGCAAAGGCACAACACAAGGGTTGAGACTCTCTCTTATATAGCCTCTCTCCATCAACTCATTGACTTAATGTTAGAGTTCAGAAGCTTACTCAGGATTCATCCAATAAGTTGACTTATTCGACAATGCAGTACTAGGTACTAAGTCAATGCAGCGCTCTATGCCTCGAATTGGGGGCAACCCTTTAGGTAACCGTTTTGGGAACAGGTTAGCATATTCATCAAGCAACTCCTTGATTTTTTAGGGTAACTCACCCCACTCTTTCATTTCCAATAGTCGCCTAACCAGCAAAAGGGTTAGCTTATTAGCATTGATGGCCTCTTAGAGCTTAGCTCTACTCATCACTAGAGCCTTCTTTGATCCGCAAGCAAGTTTTATTTGCAACTTATTAACTTCTATCAACAGCACGAATTCAGTGTGATCTTCCGGTCATCCTTCTTAAACATAAACGTATTCCTATAGCCATCATGTATAACTCTCCTATCAAACAACCATAGTCTACCTAGCAATACGTGAGAAATGAACATGGGCAATACGTCGCAAATAATCTGGTCAGAGTAATTCTTTAGAGTGATCGACAGTAGTATTTGCCGAGTAACTTGTAATGTTCCTTTCTCACTCAACTAGTGCAACTTGTACAGCTTCAGATGTGCAACAGTCGGCAACTTTAGTTTTGAAACAAGATCAGCTGATGCCACATTAGTGTAGCTTCCACCATCCACGATGAGGGCGTACACCTGAACAGGTTCTCTCTCTACTCTTCCTACCGCGAGGGTTGGATGTTTATAATTCATCGAACAATCATGACTAACTTATCCAAGTCCTCAGCAAACATGGCCTCCTCAATTAGCTCTTTCTCAGCATTTTCTTTCTCGGTAAGAACCTCCTCCTTCTCAGGTTCCTCATTCGTACTTTCTACTTCTAGCTTCGAGATATCTCCCTTAATGACCATCGTCCTTCGATTCAAGCATTGAGTAGCCATGTGTCCAAACCCTTAGCACTTAAAGCACCTGATCTAGCTAATCTTCCTACCAAACCCTTACCTTCTCATAATTTCAGGTCGGCACTTCACCATCAGGTCAACCTTTCTACTCAGCTCTTACATCAACCTTTCTACTCAGCTTTGTACTTGACTAAGCTTGGTGACTTATCTATCCAAGTCGACTAGTTGGCATCCTCGTCGATACTCAGCTCCTTCTTTTCCTCTCTACTCATTGGGCAATCCTAAAATCTTCATCCATTGTATCGACTCTTTAGAGCTTTACAACGTCTTGAATGTCTCCTCTCAAGCTAGTAATGAATCTTAAAACTATTCAAGCTGGTGGCTCCTCTACTTCGCAATGGATCATGAGCATTTGAAACTCTTGAACGTACTTGTCAATAGTTCGACCTCCTTATCTCAGCTCCTAAAGCCAAGTGAATGTATCATGGAGATAAGTTTCTAGTACGAACTTGTTTCTAAGCACTTTCTTCATCTCTCGCCAAGTGTTAATCTCTCGGTAGCCCTATCATCTTCTTATGGCCTAAAAATTCTTCCACCACATGGCAACATATCCAAAGAACTCAACAGCAGCAATTCTCACCTACTTATAATCTTAATATTGATAGTAACCAAACAGATGCTCCACCTTCTCTTCCCAATCTAGATACTCATCAGCATTCCTAGATCTATTAAAACTAGGAATCTGAAGCTTCACATGGTTGGATGCTCTAGGGATTTGTTCTTTAAAATACTCTTCTTCCTCTTCATCAAGCTCTCTCAGGTCCATCTTTCACCTTACTCGTCAGCCAACTCCTCTACCTTGAATGGGTCAAGCTAGGTTCTGACCTCTAACAGGGGAGTGTTTTGTATAGCCTTAGTGGGTCAGTAAGACAGTGCATGAACAACTCGGGTCAGATTTACTAAGAAGTTAGCTACCTCATAAAGCCTCTCATCAATGCTTTTAGGAATTCCCTAAGACTATCGTCTATGGTAGATAACTCCACTATCATCACCAGTACCGACATTCATATTTGGATCTATCATCTTTTCTCACAAATTCAAAGCTCAAACAAACACTTCGAGAAATTAACTATTAACAACACAATAGTCAAATGAATATAGTAACTTACTCTGTTTCATACATGCAAAACAAAGTATAATAGAACTTCAAAAGGAATTAACTACAGTTCACATAAAACCTCTATTTTGATACCAAGATGTTGCAAACTGTGACCAAGAACAGACAAGGCTAGTCACTGGGTAGGTCCAAGCTTATAGGAAGCTTAAAAAAGGATTAATGAAGGAAGTACGAAAGGGTAAAATGACAAATGAAACAATACACAAAACCCATAAACAGCTTCAGAGGATATAATGCACCAATGGAACTTTCGAGGACTCATGACACAATTTGATATGACGTACGAATCGATCTAGTGAGGTTACTCACCACCTAGCCTTACTCAAGGGTTAGGATAAGAGTGATGCCGAAAGTAAATAGAGTGTTTGTGCAAGGAAGAAAATACTCCAAGTGTATATTAAAGATGATCCGATCTGTGTTACAAGTACAAGGGTATTTGTACCCATAAGTTAGGGCAACTTTCCTAAAAAAAAAAAAAGACAAAAAGGGCATTTTCTAAGGAAGTATATATGAGATACAAAAGCGTAAAAATAAATATACAAGAAAAATGAGCATTAATGCAATGGATTCTGCACATGATATTGTATACATAGAGATGTTACATTAGCGAGGTTGTTAGAAGATATGAACAAAAAAGAATGGATGGATGGCTTGTCTAAGCAGGGATGGCTTAGTTAGTTCGAAGTCTCACTTTCTTGACTTCTCAATAAGGAAGATATCGAGTAATTGGTTGGCTCGGGTGCCAATGTGTAATCTTTAATTCATTACACTATAAAAAGTTAGGTAGTCATACAACTTGGCATGAAGGGTGATTCGGTAAGGAAGTACTCGGCCTCGGTAGCGGTCGATTGGAATAGAAGGATTCGTCGTGCTAGTCTCTCTAGTCGTTAAACTCGGCTGCGAGTTAAAGGTCTGGTAGCTTGATTCCCATCATATAGGGAAATTTGTGATGGTATATTTTGATGACATTCTAGTCTACAACCTTAACTTGGAGACTTACTATAAGTACCTCTAAGCAGTTTTCTCAAAACTCTGAGTTGAGAAGCCTTATGCTAATTTGAAGAAATGTGACTTCTACCAACCTAAAATAATCTTTTTTGGGATTTGTTGAGTGGTAGTAGTGTACAAGTTGATGATGAGAAGGTAAGAGAATTTACTAAATGGCTTATACTAATCTACTTAGTTGATGTATGAAGCTTCCATGGCCTAACATTATTTTATTGCTGATTTATAAGGAATTTTAGTACTATTATGGCCCCATTCACCAAGTTGTCGAAGAAAATGATGAAGATGAAGTTAACCTCCACCCCTATCTTAACTCTACTGAGCTTTGACAAAGTATTTAAAGTAGAGTATGATGCATCTGGACTAGGCATAGGTGTTATTCTAACCTAGGAGGGTCAACTTATTGCCTACTTCAGTGAAAAGCTTAGAAGAGCTACACTCAATAAGTCTATGTATGATAAGGAGTTCTACTCCTTGATTCGAGCTCTAACTGTTTGGCAACATTACCTACTACCCAAAGAATTTGTGATCTACATTGATTATAAATCTTGGAGATATCTGAAGAGCCAACTTAAGTTATCCTAGAGACAAGCCATGTAGGTAAAATTCATGGAGGGATTTTCTTATGTCATAAAGTACAAGAATGGTAAGAACAATGTAGTAGCCAATGCTCTATTGAGACAACATTCCCTCTTAACCGAGTTGCATACTAGGTTACTTGGTTTCTCTATGATTAAGGATTTGTATGTTGAGGATCCACATTTTGGTTCAATCTATGTTGGATGTGAAGATAGCTAAACACTTAATGACTGTCACAAGGAAGTCGAATACTTATTTAGAAAGAGGAAATTGTATATCCCGACTCATTCTACATGACAATTGCTAGTGTACGAGATGAATGGTAGAGGATTATTTAGACATTTTAGTAAGCACCAAAATCATGGGGTACTATCCCCTTAGATTCTTTTGGCTAAGGATGATTAGAGATGTTCAAGCTATACTGGAAAGATGTGCTACTTACATAAGGGCAAAGAGTCGAGCCAAGCAAAGGCAATTTTACCTTTATCGATCTTGACTAAACCATGGTCTAAGCTGAGTATGGACTTTATGTTAGGATTGCCAAGGATGTCCTAAGGGAAGGACTCCATCATGGTGGTCGTGGACTGATTTGATAAGATGCCACACATTGTGCCTTGTTCCAAGACTAACGATACTTTAACTATCTCTGTTTTTTTTTTTTCTTGCAGGAGATCATCAAACTCCATCAAGTGCCCAGGACTATTGTTTTAGATTGAAACTTGAAATTCATAAGCCACCTTTGGAGAACATTATTCAAGTGAATGGGAACCAAATTATTATTCAGCACATCTTGCCATTTACAGATGGACTAATAGACCAAGGTTGTCAATAGGACGGTAGGAACTCTACTCCGAGTTGTTGTTGCTTAAAATGTGACTCATTGGGATCAATGCCTGCCCATAATTGAGTTCACCAACAACAAAACCGCCCATAGTGCCACAAGCATGTCACCATTTGATATCAACTATGGATTTAACCTTGAGCTTCCACTGAATCAGGCGCCCTTTCTAAGTTAGAATGAAGATCAACCGATCGTAGAGAGATTCAAGGCCATAAAAGCCAAGCACCAAAAGGTCATAGAACAATTGAGCCGAGCTACCACCAAGCTCGAGAGGTGACACAAAGGACAAAAGAACAAAGAATTTTAGCCTAGTAATTTAGTTTGGGTCCACCTTAGTAAAGATCGATTTCTAAGTTTAAGGAAGAGTAAGTTATCTCCCAGAGTTGATGGACCATTTAGAGTGCTTGAAGGGATCAATCTTAATGCCTATAAGTTTAAGGAGGAGTAAGTTATCTCCTAGAGTTGATGGACCATTTAGAATGGTTGCCTATTGGACCAACCCAGCCCAAACCTTAAATAGTTAAGCTGTTAAGTATCTGACTTGATGAACTCTACTCAAAATCAGCTCTACTTGACAAGCAGTACCATCAAGACCATAAACTAGATAATTAACTCGCGTATTATTTTATGATATCCACACTATCCTTTTTGTAACTGAATATTCTTTTGTCTATTTATAACTTTGCTATTGTAATCTATTCCCCTTTCCTTTTCTAGTAAGAATCCTTTTTTTAATTTATGTATATCTATGACTTGCCCTAATTGGGCCATATAAATACTTGTAATTTATAATAGCTGCATCATTAGAATAGTGATATTGAACTTCACACATTTTACCCTTCCTTATTCTTCTTGAGCTTGTGTTTTCTTGATAAGGATCAAGACCTTGAAGAGCTCTTATCTAGGCCATTGAGTGTAGACTAATGGCAAGCAACCTCATGTTATACTTTTGCATCATATCAAGTATAGTTTAAGCTCATGTAAGGCATTGGTACTCATATCCACTATCGGTACTTAAGGACCCCCTGCTTAACCTTCAAAGCATCTCACAGTTTGGACCTACCCTTTTTGGCTCACTTGATATCGGCAGTCGTGTGTCTTCCCTTTCCTTATGATCTATATCAAATATAGTATCCAAGAACCAATACAATCCAAAACCATGAAAATTTCCAATTAGGGTTTCATAATCTAATTACATGCATTCCTAAATCTAAGAAGAACAATTTAATATCATGTAGGCAAGTTCTACAATCTTCTATCCTAATAAGACATGTAGCAAATCCGATACAATCTAAAACCCTATGATGCTCTTTTTTTTTCTTTTCTAAATTCAAAAACAATTGCATGATTATCGATCAATCTTGGAAAAAGAGAGAGAAGAATAAGTGAATACATACCCGATGTGATGTTGATAAAGAACAAAACTAAGAGAGGGAGCAAGTGCAATTTGAGTATAAGCGATAACGAAAGAAGTATTGAGATTAGGAGGATATTATGATCTTTGTTAGGGACATCAAGAGTACTTAAGAGTAAAGGAAGGTGTTGATTAGAGAAAATGGCCATATTAAGAAGATTTAAGTCATTGAATTGGAATCATGGGTGTGATTCTTGATTACAAAGATTATTGTAAGTGGTTGAAATTTCAACATGATCACAGGTAATGATAGGGATCAAGGATCGATCACAAGTAGTGATAGGGACTCACTCTAGAGCTTGATGGCTTTCTCAAATGGTTCATCAAGCTATTCAAGGTGAGTTAAACACTCAGGAGCAGTATTTATCCCAGTTCATACTACCAAGCTACTTTGCTCTCTATACCCTCTAGGAAGCTGCCGAGGTGATTAGCTGACATGTGGAGCCGACCCCTCTACAACACCCCAATTCAAGCACCAAATCAAGAAAACAGCCATCTTCATAGTGCCAAGGCCGAGCTAACAATTTTGATGAGCCAATCAACCAAGGTCGACTCGAATGTGAGTCGCCCCTAAGCCAACCCCTATCCAGCCCTAACCGTTAGGGTGTTGAACTGCCGATGCTGAATAAAACCTGATCAGAGGCCTACCTTACTCAGCTCACAATGTTGTCAGGATCGCAGATTGAGTAAAATGTGCACGCGCTGTTCTTTCTTACATCCATACTATCCTTTCTAATAGAGGACATTCTTTGCACATGACTTCATGCTTTTCTTGTAAATTATTCCTCTTTTTATTTAGCAAGTAATGATCCATTTTTTTGTAACTTTCTATAACTTAGGACTACCCTAATAGGGTACTATAAATACTCACATAATGTAATAGCTATAGGATACATAGAAGAATACACGAAACTTTTTACTCTCCCTTGAGCTAAGTGTCCTTTTGCTTACTCTTAAGCTACTCTTATCTAGCTCATTCAAGTGTAAACTAGTGGCGAGTGACCTCTGGCTATACTTGTGTGTCATATTAAGTGTGACCTGAGCTCATATGAGGCATTGGTGCATCATATCCATCGTCGGTGCATAGGAATCCCTGCTCATCCCTTGACTATCATTTACTTTTCAATCCATCTTGGGGCTTCGACCTACCCCCTTTGGGTTGTGCATGATATTAAGTCTATGTGTTCATCTACAAATCTATATCATCCTGGTATTAGAGCCTAGCTACATTCAAAGCTACATTTTGCTATTGTATTCTTTGAGTAGTCTATTACTACTCCCATGAGATAACGGTTCTATTGTTAGTTTTGAAGTTTAGTAGTTGAGAAGTGTTTTGTACTCTATTTTCCCTTGTTTTCGATATGCAAAATAGAGTGTGGTTAACTATTTGTTTGTTGTGTAATTGTCATTGTGAAGTAACCATCAATGTTAGATTCAAGTGTTTAAGGAATTTTGGGAAACCAAGAAAGTGGTACTCAACAAGGCTAAGGATAGGAAGGAAGCTTCAATCCTCATTTAGTGGGTGACCACTTAGATAGGCTTATCGACTTGATGGCTAGTTCGGTGACTATTATCTAAGAAGATAGACAACAAGCAAGAAATAGCCCTACTAGGGAACGTGAATAACCAAAGTGAGGCAATGGTCATTTTGGCTAAGTTAACACCCCAGCTCGACCACCTAAAGCTAGAGGAATTGGTAAGGATGCTAGATAAAGGCTAGTACATAAAGAGAATGAGGAGGAAGTAGAAGGAGATGACGAGGCAAAGGAATACTATGAGCTTGAGGAAAGAAATGTATGAGCCCCTAGAGTTAAAGGTTTGTCAATGTGTATACCGGGTTTTTTTAGAAGTGGTGATGCTGAAGACTACCTAAATTAGGTAGATTAGATTGAGAAGCAGTTTGTATGCCATGAAGTGTTCGATAATGCAAAGATTAGACTTATTGTGTTAAAGTAAACTGGTTATGCTGCCTTGTAGTAGAAGAACTTGCAAGCTACTAGAAGAAGGGAAGGAGAACAATAGATTAAGAGTTAGGATGAAATGAAGAGAGTTATACGAAGAAGGATTGTGCCAAGCTATTATCTACAAGATACCTTCGAAAGACTGTAAGAACTACGACAAGAAGGATCGAGTGTGGACGCTTATGTTAAGGAATTCTAAATGTCAATGATTCAATGTGAAGTCATAGAGCTAGAGGACCAAACTATATCTTGATTCATTAGTAGATTGAAGTATGAGATTGGGGATGTCCTAGAAACCCTAGACATTAGAACACTTGACGATGCGATTCGAGCTACCTAGAGTATAGAAAGGTGCCAAACAGGAAGATTCCAATAGCCAGTTAGTTGACCAGGTGGTAGCCGAACTATTTTGAGCAGACCTGTGCGAACAAAACGAAGTAAGGTTACTAAGACTCGACCTATTCCAGCTACTTAGGTTAAGGAGAAGGAACCTCCGAGGAAGTTTAAGAAGGGGCTAAAGTTTAGGGAGGAAGACGAGTAAGATCAAGTGTTTCAAATGCCAAAGATTTAGACATACGGTCCCTTAATGTCTGAACAGGCGAATAATGGTGATTTGAGGCAAGGTGCTAACTATTGAGGTCAACAATACTGATGAAGAAGTAGAGGAGTTGAAAGAGGATGGACAGACTGAGTTGTCTGAAGAGGAAGTTATCTACAATGAGGAAGGTAACTTTATGTCGGCCACTTTAGTGTTGAGGAGGACAATGAGTGTTAGTCCCATACCTAAAGATGAACAAAGGGAAAATATCTTCCATATTAGATACAAGGTGAATGAGTCACTGTGTATACTAATCGTAGACAGTGGGAGCTGCACTAATGCAGCCTCTGCATTCATGGTCCAGCAGTTGAAATTGCCAACCATGCCCTACTCGAAACCTTACAAGCTTCATTGGCTTAGTGATAAAGGAGCCTTACGAGTGAACAAGCAGGTGTCTGTATCGATTTGCATTAGCAAATATCAAGATGAACTACTCTGTGATGTGCTACCTGTGAATGCGTCCTACATTCTACTTGGATGGCTATGGATGTTTGATTGAGCAGTTATATATGACGAAAGGAGGAATATATGTTTAGTAAAGCATAAAGGCAAGAGGATGACATCAAGTCCTATGACTATTGAGCAGGTAAAGGTCATATAGTCCCAACTGAGCTAAGCCTTGAAAAGGGAGGCTTTGATATTGACCCGAGCCAAACTGAAGAGAGAGATGGAGTTCAAAGGACTGACCTATCTGCTAGTCCAAAGAATTCTAGAGTTGAGACTTGAGGAAGAGTCGTTTGCTGAGGTAAAGACCTTACTAAAGGAATTGGCCGACCTATTTCTAGAGGAGTTACTGAAGGGTCTACCTCCAATCTGAAGCATTGAGCATGCAATCAACCTGTAGCCATGAGCCATACTGCCAAACAAGCTGTCAAGTTGTAGAGGCAAGTAAATGACCTTATGAAGAAAGGGTATGTGCATGAGTCCCTTAGCCCCTATGCCATCCTAACCTTATTGGTGCTAAAGAAGGATGGTTCTTAGAGATGTAAATGGATAGTTAAGCGATCAATTGAATCACCATCAAGTACAAGTATCCCATACCCAAGCTTGATGACATGCTAGATGAGTTAAGTGGAGCAAGAGTATTCTCCAAGATTGACCTCAAATTTGGATACCATTAGATCTAAATGTGTGAAGGTGATGGGTAAAAGACTGCATTCGAGACACAACATTGCTTATATGAATGGCTAGTAATGCCATTTGGATTGTCCAATGCACCGAGCACATTTATGTGCCTGATGAATCATGTACTTTGAGAATTCATAGGAAGATTTGTTGTAGTTTATTTTAACGACATTTTGGTGTATAGCCCTGACTTGGAGATTCATAAGGAGCATCTCTAAAGAGTCTTTGCAAAACTTTAAGTTGAACAACCTGCGCCAATCTGAAGAAGTGTGACTTTTGCCAACCCGAGGTGATCTTCTTGGGGTTTGTTGTGAGTAGAGGTAGCACCCGAGTCGATGAAGAGAAGATAAGAGTGATCATAGAATGGCTTGAGCTGACTTATTTTGCCGATGTGAGGAGTTTCTATAGCGTAACATCATTCTATCGTAGATTTATAAAGAGTTTCAATATAATTATAGCCCCACTCACCGAACTCTTAAAGAAGAATGTTGAATTCAGATGGGGAGAGAAGGAGCAGAGGAGTTTTGAGGAAGTGAAGGAGAGGCTAACTACAGCCCCCATCTTAGCTCTGCCAAGCTTTAACAAGGTGTTTGAAGTAGAATGTGATGCATCAAGACTAAGCATAGGTTCTATGCTGATGTAAGAAGGCCGACCTATTGCTTACTTCAACGAAAAACTTCGAGGAGCTACACTCAACTATTGTGTTTATGACAAGGAGTTCTACTCCTTAATCCGAGTCTTAATGGTATGGTAACACTATTTGCTACCTAAGGAATTTGTGATCTATACTGATCATGAATCCTTAAGATATCTAAAGAGCCAACTGAAGTTGTCCAGGAGATAAGCCAAATGGGTCGAGTTGATGAAGGGTTTTTCCTATGTCATAAAATATAAGAATGGAAGGAACAATGTAGTGGCTGACGCCTTATCGAGACAACATACCCTCCTAACTAAGCTACAAACAATGCTACTTGGTTTTTCAACCACAAAGAATTTATATGCCAAGGACCCACACTTTGGTCCTATTTATGCCCGATGCAAGGAAGGATGGACATTGGACGACTATCATAAGGAAGACGGATACCTATTTAAAAAGAGGAGGCTATATATCTCGACCTGTTCCATGAAAGAATTGTTAGTGCATGAGGCACATGGAGGAGGATTAATAAGACACTTTGGCCAGCACTAAACCCTTGAAGTACTGTTTGCGAGATTCTTTTGGTTAAGAATGATGAGAGACGTGTAATCCATATTGGAAAGGTATGCGACCTGTAGGAAGGCAAAGAGCCAAGCTGAGCAAGGACATTATCTACCATTGCTCATCCTAACCAAACCATGGTCCGAGCTAAGTATGGACACCATGTTAAGATTACCAAGGACGTCTCAAGGGATGGACTCCATCATGGTGGTTGTAGATTGATTTAGCAAGATGATACATTTCATGCCCTGCTCCAAAACTAACAACATTACAACTATCTCTTTTCTTTTCTTATAGGAGGTGATCAAGCTTCACAGGGCGCCTAGAACCATTGTTTTGAACAGAGACCCCAAGTTCATGAGTCACTTTTGGAGGATGCTATGGAGACGAATGAGAACTAAGCTATTGTATAGGACGTCTTACCATCTACAAACGGATGGACAAATTGAAGTTGTCAACAGAATTGTAAGAACTTTGCTATAGGTTGCTGTTAAACGAAACATGGCCGATTGGGATCTGTGTCTACCAGTCATTGAGTTTGCCTACAATAGGACTGCCTATAGCATAATAAGTAGGTTTCCATTTGAGGTTACCTATGGATTTAACCCCGAGCTCCCGATGGACTAAGCACCCTAATTGAGGCTTGATGATGACCGACCAGCCGCAGAAAGAGTAAAGGCTATCAAAGTTATGCATCAGAAGGTTGTAAAGCATTTGAACTAATCTAATACTAAGCTCGAAAAGCAGAGCCGAGGATAGAGGAAGAGAGAATTTTAGCCTAGTGATTTGGTCTGGATACATCTCAGCAAGGATCGGTTCCCAAACTTGAGGAAGAGCAAGTTGTCTCCCAAAGCCAACAGACCTATTAAAGTGCTTGAAAAGATCAATCCTAATGCTTATAGGATTAAATTACCTAAAGGATATGGAGTCTTGAACACCTTCAATATTGCTGATCTCTAACCTTACACTCTAGAGGACAAGCAACCTAAAGCTGACCAGATTTGATGTTGAACCATATTTGATCCCAAATCTCAAACAACCCAGAAGGGATGATAGGGATCAAGGACTAATCACTTACTCCTAAGACCGAGGGCTTTCTCAGATGGTTTGCCGAGCTATCCGAAGTGAGTTAAACACTAAGGAGCATTATTTATCTTAATTCGAACTGCTAAGCTACTTTGCTCTCTACACCTTCTAAGAAGCAGCTGAAGCGATTAGTCGACACATAGAGTCGACCCCTCCATAACACCCTAATTAAGAAAATAGCCATCTCTACAGTACTGAGACCGAGCAAAATATTGTGAAGAGCTGATCATCTGAGGTCGATCTGAATGTGAGTCACTCCTAAACTAACCCTTATCTTGCCCCAACTGTTAAGGTACAGAACTACTGCCACCAAACAAAACTTTATTAGAGGCCCACCCCTACTCAGCTCATAGTGTTGTTAGGATCACAAACTGAGTAAAATGCGCACGCACTATCCTTTCAAACATCCGTATTGTCCATTTTTATAGAGAATGTTCTTTGTACATGACTTCATGCTTTCCCCGTAAATTATTCCCCTTTTTGTTTAGCAAGTAGTGATCCATTTTTTTTTTGTAATTTTCTGTAACTTAGGTCCTACCCTAACAAGGTACTATAAATACTCACATAACATAATAGCCACAAGATACACAAAAGAATACACTGAACTATCTACTCTCTCTTGAGCTAAGTATTCTTTTGCTTACTCTTAAGCTACTCTTATCTAGCCCATTCAAGTGTGACCTAGTAGCGAGTGACCTCTGGCCATACTTATATGTCATATCAAGTGTAACCCGAGCTCATATGAGATGTTAGTGCGTCATATCCATCATCAATGCATGGGAATCCCTGCTCATCCTTTGATTATCATTTACTTTTCGAGCTATCTTGTGACTTAGACCAACCCCCTTTGGGTTACGCGTGATATTAGGTCCATATGTTCATCTACAAATCCGTATCAAGTAGGATCATAGGCATGATCCTTCCTTATGATCTTCCATTACGTATTCTTACCTATACTTGTGAGGATCATGCCGTAGATCATACGTGTTATCCTTGTGGATGTGATTCTATGATAAATTTTGGCCTGCTTTTCTTAGTGAAGATTACACCTAAGTTCACGAGCTTGATCTTAGCCATGTTTCTCTAGTCAATTTTCTCATACTTTGTTCTTGAGAGGATCATGACCTAGCATGATCTAAGCAGTATTCTCCATGGTATACTAAACTCCTCTAAGGCTCCCTTTAACTTGCAAGACGTAGAAAACTTCCCTGACTATAAAAGAAAATGAAAAAAAGAAGCTTAGGTTGCCTCCCAAAAAGGGTTGTTGGTTGTTGGTTCGATGGGATATGGTAGTCTTCAACCAATTTCTTATACCGAGGGGAGGTTAAGTTCTACTCAATCAGCGTACTTAAAGTTCCCTCCCAGATACAATTTTAGTCAATGACCATTAACCTTAAAAGTTCCTCATTTTAAGTTTAAGATCTCCATTGTCTCGTAAGGGAATATGTGAGTCACCATATATGGTCTCAATCATCTAGATTTAAGCTTACCTAAGAAGAGTCACAATCGAGATTGGTATAGAAAGACTTGGTCCCCTACTTAAAAGTGCTTCACCTACTTGATTAGGTTATCATGGTACTTCTAGCCCTTTGATGGGAATTAGCTTACAGGATCGATCACTCGCCACTGAGCAAAAGGGTTAGCTAACACGATTTACCTAATTCTCAACCATTACCCCTCTTTAGATGAAGCCGACCTATTGAGCTACCTTAATATGGCCACACTCTTAAGCCAACATTAATTCAGCTACCCCTTTACATACGAGTAAGGTTAAGTCTAGTTGCTCATGAACTCAACACCAATTATGCCAACTTGTTCTAAAGATTGCTCTTTATTTAAAGTCTATGCCAATCCAAGTGCTGGCCTTATCCCTTAATCTCAGAATCTATTATGTGCCACATTTGCCAGGTTATCTTTGGAAGCTACGTATCCTATGACTTGCATTCTTATTACTTAACAATGAATATTCCCTTTTTGGATGTTTACATATTTTCCCTTATTTGTCTTTCATTCTATAACATAGATTTTACCCCTTTTAGTAATTATTTACAAAAGGATGTAACCTTAGCAGGGTAAGTACAAATACTTGGTGGAAATACTATTGTAATCAAATTTTGTCCATTTTTGAATTACAAATAATTTTACTCTTTTCCTTGTCCTTTATGAGACACTCTCCTTTTGCAAGAACCAAACCCTAGCTCATATCAACCCTTAAATAAGGTTATACAGTAACAACCCTCTGTCTTAGACTGATGTGTCACATTCAATGAAGCATTAGTTGTAAGTGTTCAAGTGGTGCGTCAAATCCATTGAGTAGCTCACATTGGCTTAACCTCTTATTCATAAAACCTACCTTAACCCACTTTCCTTTTTCTTCAATTCTTCTTAAAGGACCCATTTATGCTACGATAAGACCTCCTCTAAGGCACACCTTTGGTTTTTGTATCATATCATTTTGTTATCAAAGCTTAATGTTTCGAGACAGGCTAGGAGTTCTTAAGTAACCTTATTCCTATTGAGTAAGTACATGTGTGTCTTTTTGTGTTTGAGCAAGTGTTATGTGGTGTGCAGTGTTATGGTTGTGGTTCTAATGATAGTGTAACTCTGTTGTGCTTTGCTTTCATCCTTTGAAAATCAAGTAAAGTATTATAGTATTATTTTCACCATATTAATGGTTGTTGTGTGGTGGTTATTGATGCATTGTACTAGCTATTGTTTGGTAGCACTATAAGTATTGGAGTTTAATTGAAATTTTACTATATTGCAGTGAGGATGACAAAACCTAGTGTGAACACTGTGATTAGAGACAATGAGAGTGTTTCACTAGGAAGAGGTTACTATATAGAGTAGATACCCATATCCAATGATGATCGAATAGATCACCTTATAGAGTTATTAGAGCACATGTTAACCATGATATAAGGAAATATCATCACTCATATAAGAGGAGTTTATTGAACTAATGGCTACATTAAAGAACATCTTAGTTCAAAACCTAGCTATTCATGAGGTTAACCAAGCTCATACAGATGCTTTACACAAAAGAGAAACTTACCCAACTCATAATACACAAGTTAAAGGAATTGAACAAAGAGTCAATCATAGATTGGAAATGGAAGAAGAAGGCAAGAGTGATGGAGAAGAATTTTATGAGGTAAATGAAAGGATCGATCTTGCACTACAAGGTAGATGCCATGAGAACCAACTTGATCAAGTTCACTATCCTGTTTGGCAACCCCAAAGGAGAGCTAATCAACAAGCTCCCCAAGGGATTAACCTAGAGGACGATGTTGTAATAAAGGGAGAGCTTAATGACGAATTCCATGAGGTCAATGTGAGACTAGGTTGAATGCCCCGTAGCTGACCAAATAAAGTTGTACATCTTATTCAAAATTTCTAAGCAAGAGGAAATCATCTTGCTTGCCAAAGGATTGATCTTAATGACGCAAGGGAGATTAATGAAGAGTTTTATGAGGACTATTGTGAAGAAGGACATGTTGTTTGAGCTCTTAGAATGTTGATAATGTTAGAAATCAGATTCCGAGCTACTTAGGGAGTTGTAGTTCTAATGTGTGCCTAGATTGGGAGGGGTCAGTAGAGAAGTTATTTGAATGTTACTAGTATGTTGAGATATATAGTTATCAAAATCATGATTTTGCCTATGTGATTTTATGAGTTTACGATTTTATGAAGCTTTTTTGAGTTAACTCAAATATATATGTTGCTCTTAGAAAAACTTATGTTTTTAACCCATTTAACATGTAAACTCGGTAGAGACTTATGTTTTTAACCGAGTTTATCTATTCTGCATATATAAGTTGAATGGGCCAAATATATATATATGTATATGTAAAACTAAACTTCCTAGCCATTGAGTATTAGGGCATTAAATCATTTTCCTATTTTATTTCAATTTTTTTCCTCTTTATCTTTCTCTTAGTCCCTTATTCTATATTCATATTGTCATATCCTAGCATAGCATAGGATGCACCATCATATAAGAATACCTGTTGAACACTTAACGCAACTTGTTTATTCATCAAAAGACAACATTGTTTACATGATAAAGGGGTTTTTACATCAGAGTTCAACTAGATTTCCTGTTACAACTTATGTATACAACATAATATTTATATCAAAACATGAACTAGCTTTTCTTTCCTTTTTCATCTTCATAGTAATAGGATCCCTAACTTAGTACAAGCTCCATACAAAAGTCGCTGACTCTAACTCATGCTCTCAATATATATACCTCCCCTTAGCATTGGGCTCTTCATGATACAATTAACTTGAGGATAAAACATTTTATCCCCTCAGCTACTGAAGCTGAGTGAGAGTAGATAATATACAATACAATATAGACAATATGATAGACAATATAGCATATCACAATTAAAACATCTCAATTATAACTCGTAGGTTCAACTTCACATATGCATTCTCCCAACCGAGCATTTACTACTAGCAATGTAGCATACTATGCTCATGCACGTGGCATGCATTGGTACCAATATCCTATGCTCTCTAATCTTCTTCTGGTTAGTCAACATAGCCGAGCATCTAGATACAACATCCAAGAACCTAGAGCAACAAGGAACAACCTGATAGTAAGACCCCCACCAAATTATACTATACATTGTAGTTTACCAATTTCAAAAAGGGCAACAACGAGCTGCTTGGGAGTAGGACCCCCCAACTTTGCTTTACAAAATTAAACTAGGCACTATAGTTCACCAAATCAAAGTAGCAACATTGCCAAATTAGACTACACACTGTAGTTTACCAGATCAAAGTGGCAATACTACCAAATTAGACCACACATTGTAGTCTACCAAATTTGACTATCAAAATAGTTACAATGTTTGGGCAATGCAATCTATATGCTTCCAAAAACTGAGTTCATAAAGCCATGCTTTTTCCATGATCACTTAGAAGCCTCATTCTGAAATTTCTAACCTATAGGTCTTTTTTTATGCTGTACTGTACCATACCATGCCATGATATGCAATAGTAATTCAAGAATATCAATCAACACAATCAATCTTTAAGTTTTATTCAACCCAGTGATTTGATTCTAGTTTTCAAACTCTCCCTAACAGAATTCTAGTATCTTACTTGGTTTTCACTTAGGTGAACACCTAGAAGATTAAGCTAGCAATCACTCAAATTCCCTAGTTAGCACAATCATTCATAAACACAATTCATCACCCAACGTAGCAACACAATAATTCAACCAAGGTATAGTTACTATCATTTATAATCACCACATCAACATTTCACCAAAGTAGCATAATAGTTCACCCAAGATATACTCATATTGAATCGATACAGCATCAAACAACACGTAGTGTTATATCTACTCTAAGCATGGGTCAGATCCACTTACTTAAGCTTAGTAATAGTGCAAAATCCTAAACTTCACGACATGGTCCTTCCTTACTTATCACACTTATGAAAATATGACATAATCTTCAAATCAAGTATAGATCGAACCCGAACTATTATATGCTTTCATTTTCACGTTTTTAAACTTCATTTGATCATATCTTACTCATTTCTCATCCGATTTCAGTAAATTTTATATCGTCATGATCATTTTTTTTAGTATTATTATTAAAAAAAAAAAAAAGATTGATCAATATTTTCAAAAACCCAAAAATACCCTTTCATACTACGGCTTAATCGTACGCTACCCTAATTCCGAAATTGACCCAAGTAAGCTTTAGTACTAAACTAAAAATTGTAAAAATTATACTTTTCAAACTTGTCCAACAACACTTATTATACCCCAAAGTGTTCATTTGACACAGATTTAATAAACATTCTAATAGTACTAGTTATTATATTACATATTAAGCTAATACATAAGCTTATACTAGGAAAATATGTAATAAATAGTATATGAGCTCGATTACTTTCATGAAAAATCCTATGGACTTGCAAAACTATATAGTTTAATTATTAACCATAAATTATACTAAACTAGCTATTATAATTTTTACAAAAATAGTGGTTTTAGCTCGAAATTACGAAAAATTAATGAAAATAAATAAATTTGCAAGTGAGATAAAAATTAAATTTTCCAAATGTAATCATAAAGATCTAAAAGTCTAAACATGTAGGACTCATTCATTAATTTCATCAAAAATAATTATTTTAATAATTTAGTAAAACTAGCAATTTTATTCAAAATAATTATAAAAAAATAGAAAAACATGCTTAATTTTGAAAATTTTTGTTACCACAATTAAATATATATATTAGGTGTATGACATGCAAAAATTGGGCTTGAAACAACATCATCTAATATTTATAAAAATTAAATTTTTTTTTGCTCAAACAGGACATTTTCTTAAGGACCTTATATTTTCAATAATTATTTCACTAAAATAAAATTACTACATTAATCTACAGATAAAATAACTTCAAAAAAACTAAGTTTCATAACTAAATAACCTCATTTGATATTTTTAGAAAAATTTCAAAGTTTTGGCCAAAAATTTAGTTCACTTAAACCAGCTACCTCTAGCCACCAACCTTGTTGGAACACCTCCACTGATGGTGCTTTCCTTGACCTCAAATGGCTACCATAACTGAACATTAATAGCCTATTGAACCGGCCTGATCAGATTCCGTACCCTGTTTTTAATCTAACTTTCTTATTTTTTTTTAATTTGTTTCGAAAATTTCTAGAGTGTTTTTATTATATTTTCAAACTTTCAAAATGTTGTTTTTGAAGTTTAGAAGCCCTATTTATATTTTCCAAATGGATAAGAATTTATAAAAGTTGAACATATGGCTTACATATGTCATTTTTATGGATTTTCAATGCATGAATTGTTATTTCCTCATTTCTTTGCTTTTGACTCATCATACAAATTAATCCTAAGTTGCCACATAGGTATGATGACTGATCCTTGCTTTTTTTTATTAATTTTCCAATTTTTTATATTAATTTACCTTATTTTAATAATAATTTCTCATTATATATGTATATTTAATACAAATAATGCATATTCTATATTAATACATCTATATTACATATAATTCAACTTTATTTATTAGTTTTGTAAGTTAAATAACTTATCTTTAGTATCTTGTTATATCTAAAAGCTCGAATTTTACTATTGTTGGTTTTATAGATAAATTAACGTTTTTCTCAAATTATTATTTTTATATAGCTTATTTTAAGAAATTGACTTTACTTAAATTATTTTGTCTAACTTTTTTAACTTTACTATAAAGTTTGACATAAAATAGATATTATAGCCCAGCACCCTAAATTTATTGGCTTAGATACTAGAGTTATTGAACTAATTGGAAAAACCCGGGATATTATACATATCCTTTATTTTGGTTCAAATTCTAATGGAAAAGTTTATGGACAAAACTATATATTTAAGTTTATATCATTAATAACTCAAAATGAGTTGAAACATTTGGTTCTTTTCAATTTATTGCTTTTTTCAAACAAAATAATAGAAAAAAAGATTTAGTTTCAACTTTGTTTATTATTCTTTCGTGAATATTAAATTATAAATTAAGAACTTTCATTGAAAAAGAACTCAACTTCTTTATTTCTTTATTTCCATCATGTATTTCAAGCATTTTATAACTATTATAAGCACATCTACGGTTTTCTGAAGCTATTTTATATAGGTGGTAGAAATGTACATTTTTATGTTTCAACTTTATGTTCCGATTCTACAAGCACTCTAAAGATTTTACGTAGAATCACAAGTTTGACAACCTTATTGAGAAGGACAAAGTGAGGCTTACCGCCATAGAGTTCACTGGGTATGCTTACATGTGGGGGAAGAAATTGCAATTGATGCAAAGAAGGGGTGGAAGACCAAGTGTGAGGACATGAGGAGAAATGAAGATAGTCATCTAAGGTAGGTTCATTCGTGATTCCTATTATTGAGATACTTTTGCTAAGTTGCAGGAGTTGAGATAAGGGAATCCATTTGTTGATGAATATATACAAGAATTCCAAATGCTAATGATTAGGTGTGAAGTAGATGAACATGAGGCCTAAACTGTTTCTAGGTTCATTAGTAGTCTAAGACATGAACTCAAAGACATCGTTGATCTGCGATTCTTTCATACCTACGAAGAAGCTATCAAACTTGCCTAACAAGTTGAAAGACAAAGAAAAAGCCGACCTTATTAAGCAACATCTTCCTGATCTATTCAATGTATACGACTTGTTAAAGGGAGTAGTAAGAAGCCTAGTAGGTTAGTGCTAGGAAAGAGGAAGGATATATGTTGTAAGTAGAAGGAGTAAGGTTAGAATAAGGAGGGAAAGAAAAGGGATTTGAAAAAGGGTGAATTTCAAGAAGAAAAATAAGTGAACAAAGTGCTTTAAATGCAAAGGTTTTGGACATATGGCAAATTAGCATATGAATCAATGAACTATGGTAATTAAGGGTGAAGTCCCAATCTTTGAAGTGTACAGTATTGATGAAGAAGTTAGTGAAGCTGCAGAAGAAATGGGAAAGGGAGTGAAGATAAAGATTGCAAGAGATTAAATTTATCTAAAGGAAGGGAACTTGCTAACATTGGTTGACCATTGAACTCCAAGTGTGGAACATATCAATAAGATAAATAACGAGAGAATTTGTTCTATATTACTTGTAAGATAAGAGATCAACTATGTGCTATCATTACTAATAGCGGTAGTTGTACGAATGTTCCATCTATGAGACTAGTTAAATAGTTAAATTTGTAGACCTCTCTATACCTTAAGCTGTACAAACTACATCAGCTAGATGAGAAAGGGTCATTGCATGTTAGAAAACAAGTGTTGTTACCAATTTCTATTAGAAGTTGTAAGGACAAGATATTGTGTGATGTGCAGCCAATGTATGCTTCCCATATTCTACTTGGCCGCCATTGGTTGTTTAATAGAGTTGTACATGAGGGCTATAATCCACAAATTTAAGAAAGATGGCTAATATGTTACACTTTTCTCCATGATGCCAAGCTAAGTTAGTAGTATGCAATCCTAGTTGAGTCAATGAATTAAGAAGGCAGTAGTAATGAGTTGATCTGAATTGAGAAAGACTATGAAGTTTGATGAGCCAACCTTTTTGCTAATACAAAGACATCTAGAACTATGAAAGCAAATTGATCCACCTAAAGATGTTAAGAAATTGTTAGATGAGTTTGCTAACCTATCCCCCAAAGAGTTGCCAAAGGGATTACCACTGAATTGAGGAACAAGGCATGGCATTGAGTTGCAACTAGGCGCCGCCTTGCCAAATTAACCAGCTTATCAGATGAATCTAGGGCAAGTTTTTAAGTAGTAGAGGCAAGCGAATGAATTGATTAATGATCGCCTCTAAATAGAGCTTCCGAGTTTTACAAATTAAATTCCCATATTCTATCCTTAACTCGGTTCAACAAGCAAGTATACCTATTGTTTTATAGCATTGATGAGTATAGGGTCGTCTTCGCTAGGAAAAAGATTCAAACACTAGTACTTATTATTCTTCCCATTATCTAGTAATCCAATTTATCAAATGATTAATTATTAAGACTCTAAATTATTGACTAAACTTTATTAATCCACAAACTAATGCCACTAACACAATGGTTACAAAAACAATTACTAACAATACACTTAACATGTAGATTTGCTTCACCACTTAGCATAATATTACCAAAATACTTTTTTTTCTAATACCTGTTATCTGTGGGTAATTAAAGTATGTAAGCATTCTTCTCAAAACTACTTACTTCTAATCTTAATTGTATCTATTGGAATCTCTTCCTAACTAACAACCAACTCAGATTGCATTAATGTCATGTTAATGTATCGATTCCCTTAAGGATACAACAACTTTCCTAATAATATATCTATCATTGGAGTAAGTTGTTTCGATATACTAGATCTGTTCAATAGAGTTGTCTCTCAACATATTCTATCAAAATCCATCCTAATTCAATGTCGTGCACTATACCATACTTAGAGTCATTAAGTGCAATTCATCAAAATTAACATTTATCAAGAAACTACTATTTCATGCACTTGATCATACTAAGTGATGTAGCAAGTCCTAATGTATTAATTACACATGATGAAATAACGAAGTATATTAATACAATACAGAGATAACAATGAAATTAACATGAGACAAGTAAGAAATACAATCCCATCTGAAATTTACTGTAGAAATCTTTACTATGTACAAACAATGAATCCCATTGTCCCTCTCGAGTCATTACAAGAAATGTATGATACAACACTTAAACAAAAACTATTGTAAATGAGAACACAATTGTATAGATGCAGATGATTAGGTGTTCGTTTGTGAATTGATGTTCTCAATATATTCTTTTCTCCACAAGTTGCAATATATTTATATTCTTTCCATCAAAGGACTCAAATCTACCTCTTTAAGGCATTACTTGATGTTTCTCATATACTAGTTCACGTGAATAGGTTAAAAAGAACAATTGTACCCCTTCCATCACATTTACAACTCAAGGAGTAATTGTCTCAAAAAAAAATTCTATACTTGATGGGAATCAGCCTCCGACTTATCTTAAGCCGACGCCGACCCTCCGGAAGAAGATGCCGACCTATTCAAACCCAAGGTTGAACAGCTTTTGTCGAAGGTGAACAAATGATAAAATATTTGGCACTATCTTGATAGACTAGTGATGACTGACTTTAGAACTAGACAATTATAGGCTGACCTCCCTTATGTCTTGACTAGGCATTATGCGACGTCAGGAGCTCCCCCTCGACCTAGACATCTAACGGCCGACTCCATCCAGTTCAAACTTACTCCTCCCTAGACATGCCGATTGACTGCATGTCGAGTTTTGTAAAATATACAGTTTTTTATTCTTCTATATGTTTTCCTTCATTTAATTTCTAGGCTCGATTCTTTAGAGTTTAAGGCCTTGTATATTATTTATAGTTTTGTCATTAAGGTTTAGGACTTGCTATAAATAGCAATATTTGTACTAAAAGTGATAGACACATACAAATATAGAGACAAATATATATATATATATATATAAAGAGAGAGAGAGAGAGAGAGAGAGAGAGTAAAACTTTCCTCTTTCAAGCAAAGTTATACTTAAGCTAGTAGAGCTTGCAATTACCGAATTATTGAGTATTGATTGCTCTCTTTAATCTCTCTCGTGTTCTTATCAATCTTATTTTTAAGATTGTGGTGAACCCCTTCATTTGAACCAGTTAGTAAGTTATACCTAACCCTCATTTGAATCTCGAGCAACGTTTAGTGTTTATGAGTTATATCGAACTCTATTTCATGCTTAAACCCCTGATTGTGTTTGCATCTTGGTGAGTTGTATCCATTCATATTCAACATCAAAAACCTTCTTGTTCTTCATACCTATTCTTCTTTTGGAATCCCAAATGTCCATTCTAAGTTCTTGACCTGCCGCTGTTTCTTTGATCTTTGTCAATACTAATCACGACCATAATGCATGTTGTGAACTCCTTGTCATTTAATTACCTCTCATCACGCTAGTGATTAAGGGTATGATCAGTGCTGGTCTTTTCATTTCTTCTTTGTTATGCCCATGATTGAGTAAATCTTGATACTACTTTAGTGTTTTCTTCTCCTTATGGCCGTGATTATCCTAAAAGTTATTGTTCTTGTGCAGATTTCATCCCCTTGCTCATGATTTATCTGAAATCAATATTTTATACAATTAAGTATCAAAACTTAAGAATTAAATTATAATTATGATCAATTCTATGCTTAAACATGTCTTGAAAGTGTAAAGTAATTTACACTTATCAATCGACAAAGGATACATACATGAAAGCATGAGTTCTTATGCTATACCTACACTATTAGTACCTATGAAGGATGGTAGTTAGAGGATGTACATGGACAGTCGAGTAATTAATAAGATTACTATCAAGTATTGATATCCAATTCGAGAGAATTACAACAGAGGAGATCAATGCTTAGGGATAAGTTCAAATAGGAGATCAACATTTCAAAAAGTTTAAATATAAGATCAATGTTTCAAAAAGTTCAAATAGGAGATCAACATTTCAAAAAATGGTTTAAATAGTTTTATGGATTGACTATTATGAATCCCTTTGCTTAAACTACTTTGTCAAACATTAATCCCTTATTTGAATTTTTCAAAATATTGATATCTTATTTAAACTTTTTGAAACATTGATCCTCTATTTAAACTTATCCCTAAATATTGATCCCCCCCGGTTGTAATTTATATGTGTTTTCAAAGATTGATCTAAATTCTAGATATCATCAAATTCGCATGAAAGAAGGCAATGAATGGGAGATAACCTTCAAAACCAAGCATGAATTGCATGAGTACCTTATTGTGAACCCTACTTTTAGCGGGCCTATGATTTGACTAAGAGTATTTCTAGAATGTTCCTAAGGATTAATTAAACTAAGAACTTAAGTTTACAATTAGAAACAAACTTATTTTTCCAATTCGAAAGCCTATTATCGACAAAACCCAAACTTGAAAAAAACTACAAACTTTAAAGTCACCCAAAAACCCTAAACCCTAAAACAATTAAGGAATTTCAACCTTAAGCAACTAATCAATAATTTAATTTGAATAATTTCATTCAACTTTAGAAAATTTCATAATTTTATAAGAATTGAATCATAATTTACAAAACAATTCAAGAAGTAAATCCTAAAATAATTTTCTATAAGACAATGCTCTTATCTTTATGCCTAAGTCTTACATATAAATAAGTAGACCAACTAATCACCTTAGATGACTTATCAATTGAAAGTTGGAATCATTTATCAATTGATAACTTATCAAAATCTACTGATAAGATACTTTTCTTATCACCCCTTCACTTATACTACATATAGACAAATTATCATAAGATTTCACATACTTAACTTTAATAAATAAGACAAAACAATTCCATGCCCAAAAGGACACTATATGGCTGGTTGTACAAGCTAGAAAATTGGGGCCATACTCTTGTCTTTCATCCATAAATCACTTTATCTTACACTCCACTATTCACCCTTTAATGCTTACATCATCAATAGCTGCAATTGTTAACTTTTGTATATGCTACAAGACAACAAAATCAAGCTTCTTAAACACACAATCACCCCATTCCCAATCAACCACTCTTTCATCATTTTCTCTCACTTTCAATTTCATTTTCACTTCCTTTTCTCTCACTTTGAAAACAACACAAAGGAGAAAACAACCATACCCTACAAATCCTTCACTTTGCCACCACTTTCAAGCACACCTACACTCATGGTACACTCAACTCCGTCTTGTGTCTTTCTTTTCCAACATTTGAAGCTTCTTTAAGACCCTTAGAACACTCCCCAAACTCCACTTCAAAGGACCACAACTTAGGTTTCAAAAAGGGTACAAGAAGGAGGAAGTAAGATAAAGAGCATAAGTAGAAACTTAGTGTATAATCTCCATACTTTTGCTTTGTGGACGAGTAAGTGTTTCTTTGTGTTAGTAGGTTAGTATTCATGTTAGGAGATTATGATTTCTCTAAGATATGAGTATGATCATAAGTTGGTATAACATCAAAGACCACCCTAAGAAACAAACTCATGAAACCCTTACACGAAGTTGCAATTTGAGCATATAAAGTTGGTGTTTTGTAAAGATACTTGTTTAATACTTTAAATAAAAGATTTTAAGTCGAGAGAATCCTGAAATGAGAACTTGAATGGAAAAGAAACATGCTGGACGTGAAGATTCAAAGATCATTTGGGTGTTGATTTTACTTCTATTAAGTTAAACATACTCAAATCTAGACTTAGGTTAAGAAAAAATCCATCATATGAAGTTTTATGAGGAAACAAACTTTGTAAGACATGAACTATGATATGGAAGTTGTAACAATATGAGATTTACTATTTTCATGAAAAATATGAGTCAAATAATCCCCTAATGGAAAATAATTCAAGCTAAGATTTGAATACAAGTAACTTAGGTTCGTGATTTAATACCTAAACTTAAGAAAATGATGAAACAAGTTGGAAAACCAAGTCGGAAGTTCTCATATTCAAACCAACCAAATCTAGAACATCCTTAAAAGATACTTAAAAAAATGATAAAAGTAAGTAAACAAAGTGAAAAGACCAACTAAGGCAAGTATGATAAGTATATTAAGCTTAAAACTCAAAACCGAGCTTAAAACTTCCAAAACGGGCCTCATACAATAAGTTGAACCACCCACTTCTGACTAGCAACTTAACGCATTAATAAGAGTTGTTTTAAGACTCTCAAGAAACCCACAAGTCACTCCCTAAGCCTAAGAAAGTGGTTAAATTTGAGTCGAACAAAAAATAAGCCTATTTAACAACTTAAGCCCACTTAAGAGCTTAAGAAGTGGTTGTTAGCCTTAGGAGTGTAAATTAAAGTTGTAAATCTAACCTCAAGGAGTATTTTGAGCTTAGAAAGAAATCTTAAGGCCAAGCTCAAAGGATTTCCCAAGTTACCAAAAAGCCCATTAACTAAACAAAGCCCAAAAGCACTCTAAATCATAAGGATCGCTACTGTTCTAACCTATGGACAAATTTACGTGCCTCATCTTGAAAATCCAACCTTACTATGTTAAAGTACACTAAAAAACAATAAAGATTGACTATAAAGATCATAAAAATTGGATATAAAATGAAAAAGTTATACGCGATTGAATTTTTAAGTAAAATCAGGAAAAATACGAAAACTAGTCAAGAGTATAACTTAAAGGATTTTAGCTTAGTTTCCTAAGTTTTATTTCAATTCCTTACAGTATTATAATTTCAATGACTAGGGGACCCTGCGTTCAGAGATGACTTGCCCTTAAACTACTTTGACTGACCCACATGATGAAGCGAGTGAATTCCTGATGACTCTTTACTTAATTTTGCTTATAGAATAAATGTACCTAAACTTATATATATAAATTTGGACGCTTGTAAGATATGGGAAATGCATGTGTATGAATTTGTGAACTAAATGCTACGGCTTGTTAATTATATAATAATGGGAATTATTGCGATAATTTATACGTGCGATTATATGGAATGAAATTGTCTAATCACCTTGAAAATCAGGTTAACCACTTATACGATTAAGAAATTAAATGGATCATGCATTCCCCATAATTGCATTTGGATAATACTGACTACCGCTTCACGTAGAAGATGGGAAGAGACTCGCAGGAGGAGGGCCTCCTACAAGATTGGGTACTAGCTATGTCATCATTTTATTGAGTTTTTGTCCTAAGCTGATAGGCTTACTAGGCACTGGGAGACTCCAACCATCAGTGAGGGGCTATGTTTTGTGGCTTTTGCTGAGGGCGTGTGTTTGTGGATTACGGAGGTCACCACACTGTTAGACTTGAGATTTTAAAAATATGATTTGTTATTCGTTAAAGAAAGTATATACATATATATATAGATATAGTTTTTTTTATTTAAGCACAATAGTATAAATGAAATAAAACCCAAGGTCTAGAATCCGGATTTTGGTTTGGGTCGGTTAATTATCTCATTACCCTGACTATAGGGGGTATAATTCTGAGTCGTATACAGTTCCTAGGTTACTGTATGCGTTGTTTGGTATACTGATTGTTCATGTATTCATATGATTGTGTATCTATTAAATTTCTGCCATGCGATATTGATGAGGATATTTATCTCACTAAGCTTAAGCTTACACCTCGATAAATTCCTTTTGTTGCAGGAAAACCTCTTCGTTAATCCGAGCTAAGGCATACTCGTAGTGAGTGTCGTGTAGAGACGAGTTAGAGTAATCAAAGAGCATAGAGGAGATTTTGTAAAAACTTTTGTAGATAGTTATTTACTTTTATTTTATTCATAACATAGTTTAAAGTTTATGATGCAATTCTTATTATGAACTGTATTTGTTTGTAATATTCTTTTGATGTGGAGCTTACGAGTCCACATGTTTATCTAGTTAATTTACACTATAGAAGTTAATTTTAGTTAAATTGCTCTATATTACTTATCGATTGGCTTAGTAGTAACATTAGTGGAAGGAGCCTTGTGTATCGTATAAAAGGCCTACGATCAACAAAGGGGTTGATAATAGACCTTTATACGGTATAGGCTACTTACCATGACAACGGTATCGTTAGGTCATAATACTCATGATATCATTTGGTTTATCTAACGTATTAAGCACATTTATGAGGCTAATGAATCATGTTTTGAGGAATCAAATGGGGAGATTCACTGTAGTATATTTTGATGACATTTTGGTATACAATCCTAATCCACTGACATGTGGATCATCTTCGAGCTATGTTTGAAGTATTGATGATTAAGAAGTTGTTTGGGAACTTGAAAGAAGTGTTTTCTCTACTAAGATGAGGTTTTATTTTTAGGATATATAGTTAGTGGTGGAGGCCTAAGAGTAGACAAGGAGATGATGTAAGCTATTATAGAATGGCCTACTTTGACCTCACGTTCTAATGTTAGAAGTTTCCATGGCTTTGCTTCTTTTTATCACAAGTTCATTAAAAAATTTAGTTTTATTGTTGCACCTCTTACCTAGCTCACGAAGACAAATGTTGAAATTAGATAGGGAAGTAAGGAGTAACAAAGCTTTGTCGAGCTGAAGAAGAGATTGACTTTAGCCTTGGTTTTTTTGCTACTTGATTTCAGTGAAGTGTTTGAGTTGGAGTGTGATGCTTCTGATATAAGAATTGAAGTAATGTTAATGTAAGCTACCAAGTTATCACCTATTTCAACAAAAAGCTTAAAGGTTCAACAATGAACTATTCTATCTACAAGAAGGAGTTGTATGCACTTATCAAGGCTATGCAAACTTAGCAACATTGCTTATTTTTTAAGGAGTTTGTTGTCTATTCCAACCATTGGACTTTGAGATACCTAATGCCACCTAGTTGTCAAACTGACAAATGAAGTAGGTAGAATTTCTCAAGGTATTCCCCTTCGTGAAGAAGGGAAAAATGAATGTAATTGTTGATGCCCTATCTAAGCGGCATGCACTACTTTCTAACCTATAAGTAAGATTGATGGAATTTTATTGACATCAAATTTTCGTTTCGATACATGGGTACCTGCAAAACAACAAATAGCTACAGGGGCCATCGAAGGATGCTTTGACACTACCACTCTGATGCCTAAGTCTACCCTCTTGTCATATGAGTAAAATTGTAGAATGATAATGAGAGTGAAAGAATAAGGAGAGGTCTCCTTACCTAGGGTCTTGTTTGGAATTTATAGTAGGTAACTAGATATGTGTATTCGAATGGGACATAAGAGTTGGGCTTTAAGATTACTAATTTAGGCCTTTAGCCTATTTTACTAAAAAATGCGATCAACCCTTACCCCTTACTCTCTTTGATGATAAGTTCGGCAAAGAGAGTATCCAGAGAGTTTAATTTTATTAAAGCTCTATAAAAATTTGTAATCTAAGGCTAGAATACTTGAAGAGGCAAAAGTTGAGAGTGGTCGGAGCATTTGGAGATGTTGGAACACCTAAAATAGTGAGAGCCTGAAGAGGTTGAAGTGCCTGAAAGGGTGAAGGCTTAAATAGGCTGGTGAGCCTAAAAAGGAAAGGGAAGCATGTAGGCCATTCAAGCGAGGCATGATCTATGCTAAATAAAGTTGTAAGATAGGCTAATTGGGTTTTAGCCTGTAATATATAGGACTTTAGGCTTATTCACTTGTTGTTCATGCAAGTTATAGGACTTAGAGTATTTTACCCATCATCGCTTAATGACTTAGAGTTTTCAAGTAGCTCATTGTCTATTTATTAGATAGAGCAATTAAATTTATACTAGCTTGTCATCTGTAGTATGCAAGACTTAAAGCTATTGAGGAATTGCCTGTTAGTAAATTATATTTACATAGGCTTAGAATGAGGGGCGTTTCTTTAACCTTGATTTATCTTTAACTTCTCACACTCATCTTAAAAGAGAGTAAGAATGAACTTATTAGGAATTGAATGAATAATCAGGAATTTAGGTAGAATTCTAATACAAAACCCAGAAATTGAATATGAATATCAACAACAGAATAGCATAAAGCTTGAAGACACATATCTTGAAAAAATAAATAGCCAACAAATTGCAATCAGATATACTTAATTTTTTTTTAGAGTTAAGTGGCTGGATAGACATACAATCCGAAAATAACTATACTTTCAGAATATCATTATGAAATTGGGCCATGTCATTCGCCTGCATGATAGACACATAGTATACCGATGACCTAGATATCTACACTTGTCTTCAATGTCTGCTTCTTCTGAAACGTGCACGGGTAAGTAGGGACAAGCAATCTTTGACCGACAGAGAGCTCAGTCCTATGCCGTGGTGGTTTATGACGGTGTATAGCTTAAATTTGTTGTACCGTTATTAGTAACTCAAATGCATTTCCACTAGAACCACTCAAACCTAAGTTGTTGGCTTCCAACTGCTAATCAATGGTTGTGCATGTGTCGACATGCATGGGAGAGCAGCTCGGAGTTAGATTGGAATGTGTGGCTTCGCACATCTGTTCTGTAGATCGATCCTTGTGGCGGCTCCGGCCACAAGGGCAGATTAGATTGGAAAGTGGGGCTATTGTCAAACATCATCAACTTATAATGCGTTGCTGCTGTGAGCTCGACTTTGATGCCCCTAAAGTCCTTGTCGTCACCTGAATACCTGCGCTTGGATGGATCTTAACTGGAGCAGGGGATGCTTCTTGGCTTATAACTTCGGTAACTATGGCCGAGAATCGCAGCTGCTATTCAACTTGATTTTAAATACCCCAAGCTTGATCATATTTTTGCTTGCAAGCTTTCAAGAATAAGTTTCTCAACAACTGACACGGAATGACTTGATCATCGTGTACTTCAACCATGGGTTGCTCTCGGCTTGTTATTTGATGGCAGCACGAATTGATTTGAGAAAGAGATAGGATCAGTGGAGTAAACAGCTTAGATCGAACCGTGGGTTGGTGGAGCTCGGTCAGTGCTTGCATGTGGGAGAGTTATTCAGATTTTTATGAAGCTCGGACTGTATTTGTCGAGCTCGGACATGATTAAGCATAATGAGATGCTCCTCTGTTGTTTGTGAAAATCCACCGTTGGCATCTCCATGGGAAGCTTGGTTTGGACTATAGTAATTAGCTTAGCACGGATTTTTTGGCAGTCCACTTTAGGTCGGTGTTGAGGTTGGCGTGGTAATCTTTACGGACAAATCAGCTGCTCGGTTACTAACGTTCTGCTACTCAGTTTAGATTTCGCTCCGAGTTATCTCATCTTGGAGCCCAAATTCGATAATGCATGGAATTCAGTTCAAATGCTGGCATGGGTGGACAGCTCGGACTCCTTGCACCATCTCGGGATTGGCAGCTATTGATGGTTAGCTCCGAGCTCGGTTGTTATGAATAGTTCGTAAAGAAGAAAGTTGAGCTTGGAAGTGAAAGTGTTGACGGCTCTTAGGATGTGGATAGAACAAGTCGGCATTGATGCTTAGTTTGGCCAACAGATTATGCGACTGCCTTAAATAGTTCGGATGACAGTGGTTCAGCATTGTTGCATAGTTGCCGTAGATTTGATGCAACTGTTTACTGTATATAGTTGGAGTTTTTTGTTAAATAAATAGCTAGCTCGGATTTGCAGCAATTTCAAGAAGCTTGGATTCGTGTTTCAGTAAGTAGCTCGGACAACTCGAGTGTGAACTCAAGCTCATATCAAAAGCTCATCTCTCGGTGTATGCGGCTCGACAATTTGAGTTTGTGACAGCTACCGGTCAGTTCATGTAAAGTTGAGCTTGATAAGTAACTAGAGGTACTAGAAAGAGCTTGGCAAGTGTGGGTAAAGTGAACTGTAGCTCATGTTAACTAAGGGGATTGAAGGTAATGCCCAAATGATCAGCCTCCACTCGATGAAGAAATATAATTGAAATTAAAGAATGAAGCAGATAGATCAGAATCTTTTAGCCGTTTATCTCATCAGTGAAATGTGAGTGGTTAAGGCACTTAGTGCTTTAAGAACCATTTACTTAGCTCTGGTTAATCATATCACGCGCAAAGAAGAACTCAAACTTATGAAATGTAATTGCTCGGCATTTTGAGCTATTGAAGCTCGGTACTTTCCTGTAAGGTCGGCTTAGGAGTGTTAGGCATGTAATAGCTTGGCATGGATTTAATCACTCAGCAATTCTGCTAATTATTCCGCAATTTGGAGCTTTGTCTGCTATGGAATGATCTTGGATAGAATTGTAGAACTCAGATTCCGTTGTTCACACGTGTGGATACTAGACGCAATCAGCTGCAGTTCATAAAAAACTTCAAACAAAGTGTTACTTGGCAAGTAGATGGATAGTTACTCGATATAGAGCTTTAGTCCATTATTAGGCTGGTTGGACATTTGCTGCTGCATCGTCGTAGATCTGGTCGGCAAGAATTGAGAATAGTTCAACTTGGATTCCTTCCAGCTGCTCAAAAATGCTCGACTAATAGGATAAGAGGCCACTGCACTATTGTTGTAGCTTGGCAACGAACTCGGATTGCTGTGTTGCGGTAGATTACCAGCCGAGCAATCATACACTTTTGAAGTGTAGCTCGAAAATTTCCTTGACCAACGACAGCACAGATGACTGTGGAGCTTGGGTTGGCTTATATGCTTCGATGAGTTGTATATCAACTCTGGTCGTCGTTTTGGAGTACTCTGTCATGTCGTCTATTTCTGGTTTGCTTCTGCTCAAAAGTGCGACTCGACTCGTTTTTGTTCTGGTCAAGCATTGTTGTGTTTGAAGGAACTCGACTTTTGGTTCTAGTCAGTACTTGATTTGTAGGAGCGATTAATAGCTCGGCATCTAGGATTGCAGTAGCTTGGGACGCACGGTACAGATTGCCAACATAAAGGAAGCTTGGAAAATCATACGACACCTATCAATTAGCTCAACGCGACCCTACTTTATTATTGGTTAAAATGGATAACGCAAGGCTCGGCAACTCTTGGCCATTACAAGGAGTCACTTTGAGCTCGGCAAAAAGCTATCAAGCTGAGAAGCTCGGAAAAAGGCTATTACAGCTCAACTCCTTTGGTGAATCTTGCTTGAAGCTTAACAATTAATAGCATGTTGGCCTTCTGGGATAAATGCTGGGCTCGTCATGTAAGTGGAGTTATGCTAGGAGTAGCTATACTGCCACTGTCCATAATAGGATATGATCGGACCTTGTTGTCCAGAGAAGAGAGCGCTCGACAATTTCACTTCATTGCATTAGTATAAAGCTGTTGTTCAGCATATTGCTCTCATTGTTGTGAGTTGCTTAATAGTACAACTCAGCCTCGGATATTGCCGATCTGAACTCAGCTCGGCCATGGACTGTTCTCGACCAAAAAGTGCTCGACAATGAGCTTAAAAATTGTGGTTGCTGGTTGGCTTAAAGTAGCTTGGAGCCTGGGGTTTAGCGTACAAGTCCGAACTTTGTCCTATTATTAAGACACATTGTTGCACACCAGATTTATTGTAGCATGAAGTCATCTCCTATACAATTTTCAAGATCTACAAAGCAATTCCTCGGATATCAACAATAGAAGGAATGACACTGGCCTATATCACCCTTCATTTTGCGAACAAATCACCATAAACAGGACATGAATTAGAAAGCAAGTCATTCTCTCATTTGAGTAAACTTCAAACATTTCGTTAACGATCCATCACTTAGAAATAAGCATTCCATTGCCAGTACGGTTCAGTCTAGTTGCTCAAAAAATAAGAAATAATAAGAAAAAGTGAACAGCACAAATCTGCCATGCGTGCGAGTTGAATTCGACATGAACTGACATCACCTGGTAATCATGCACAGCAATAAGTGTATGAGCGTGTGTGGCGTTGAATAACGAAACCTTTCATCTAGTACAAACCAACACAACCAATTTGCATAGTTAGAGAAAACCAGGCTGTGCATGGAGTTGTTGTTCTGAACTAGGCGGCAACGGTTATGAACCATAGAGAGACAAAGTTGCGAGTACTCGAGCATGAGGGAGAGACGGTTACGAATCAGTTGGTCGACAAAATTGCGGTTCCTAAACTTTCAAGAGAGGAAATCGACATGGTCCTTTTCTTCCAACTGCATACATCGTTGCCCATGTGCTTTGATATGGTTTCGTCCAAAGATAAATGTCAGATATGATAAGGACTATCATGATATCTAGAATAATCAACCGCGAGACGAAATGCTATCCCCTTCCTTTGGATATCCCCTAGACTAGATCCAGTACAATGGTTATCAATAGGGTATGATTGTTATGCCGTAGAAAAAAGACCTTTGGCTTCTTTCTAGCATTTTCTTGAAATTCCTCTAAGATGCCTTCACATGCAGAAACACATAACTCCATTTCTAGAATATATCCATTCATCCAAATCAATTTCATAGTTTTAGGAATTGGTTCAAAAGTTGTTGATTTCTATAAACAGTGCTAATTGTTGGCATAAAATTTTTGTTTCGGTATGCAAGTACCTTCAAAACAATAAACGGCTATAGGGACTAACGGAGAGTGCTCCAATATAACTATTTTGATGCATAAATCAATCATTTTATCATAAGAGTAAAATTGTAGAATGATAATGAGAACGAAAGAATGAGAAGAGTTCCGCCTACCTGAGGGTTTTATTTGGTATTTATAGTAGGTGGTTAGATATTTATACTTGGATAGACCCTAAGAATTAGGCTCGAGTCTTAATATTACTGATTCATGCCTTCAACCTATTTTATTAAAAAATGTTATCAATAGGAGACACTAGTAGAGGTATGTAAGTAGGTTAAACGAACCAATCAAGTTAGGCCCAACTCACTTTGGCCTATGGGTTAAACAAGTTGAACTCATTTGACCCACTTTTTAAACAAGGAAAAAAGTCTCAACCCTAACCTGTTTAAAAAGTGAGCTAAACGGATTGGCCCACGAGCCAAATGCATAAATAGGTTAAATGGGCTAACCTAAACTGGCTCATTATGCCATGTGAGTTAAATGGGCTAGCTTTATTTAGCCTACTTTTAAATTGGTCAAAAAAGCTTAGCCTAAACCTATTTTAAAAGTAGGTTAAACGAGTCAGCCCGCTAGCCAAAGCCTACTTGCACACCATTAGTCACTAGTATCAAAGAGCAATACTCACAAGATCAGCATTTTGGGCCGATTTATGCTTAATGCATCAAAGGAAGGACACTAGATGATTACTTTATTGAAGATCACTATCTCTTTCGGGCTAGCAAATTGTGTATTTTAACTTGCTCAATTCATGTCTTAGTCATCATAGAAGCCAATGATGGAGGTTTGATAGGCCATTTCAGAGAATCGAGGTTTTACTAGCCAAAGATGATTAAGGATGTAAATTGGGTTATTTAAAGATGTGTGGCCTGCAAAGAAGCCAAGTGCCGAGCTTAGCAAAGGAGGGCAATGCCTTTGCCTATATTGACCTAAGTATGGATTTTGTTCTTTGTTTGCCAAGGACAATACATAGAAAGGATGCCATCATGGTTTTGGCTGAACAATTCAACAAAATGGCGCATTTTGTGCCTTGCCAGAAAACTAACGATGCTTCGACTACTTCTCTTTTGTTTTTGTAAGAAATCGTAAAGCTTCATGGAATTCCAAGGAATATTGTGTCTAATAGAGACCTAAAATTTGCTAAGTCATTTCTAAAAGACTTTGTAGCATTGACTAAGAACCAAACTACTATTCAGCACATCATGCCATCCTTAGATTGATAGTAAAATAAAGATCATCGACAAGACATTTCATTCACTACTCTAGGCAACTATTAGAAGGAACTAGGCTTATTGGGATATTTGCTTATTAATTGTTGAATTTGCTTACAACTAATCTATTCATAGTATGATTGGCAAGACCTAATTCTAAATAGTTTACGATTTCAACCTAGAGCTGCCTCTTGATCAAACACCCACACCTTGTGCTGAACAAGAGGATCTAAAAGCTAAGAAATGAGCTAAGCCCTACAATAGATTTACCAGAGAGTCACTAAGCAATTGACTGAAGTAGCCGAAAGACTTGAGCGAGGAAGTTAAGGTAGGAAGGATAGGAAGTTGTTCCAACCTAGTGGTCTTGTATGGCAATACCTTAGCAAAGAGAGGTTCCTAAGTAAGAGAAAGAGTAAGCTATCACCCTGAATTGAGGGAACTTTCCATGTACTATAAAAGATAAAGGACAATGTCTACAAACTTGAGCACCTTAAAGGGCATAAAGTCTCTTATGTCTTCAACATTGCTGACTTAAGCCCATAAATGTTAAGGAAGACACCCCTTACAAAGCACCCCAAGGATATGATCCCAAATACTAAACAATCTAAAGGGAATGATGGGGATTAGCTTATAGACTAATCACCCGCTGCTGAGCAAAAGGGTTAGCTAAAATAGTCTATTGAATTCTTAACCATTGCCTATCTTCAAAAGAAGCCAACCCTATTGAGCTGCTTTGATATGGCCATGCTCTTAAGCTAACATAAGTTTAGCCACCTCTCCATACAAGGTCAAGTTGAGCTACCCATAAGCTTAGCTTTGGTTATGTTGACCTATCTTAGAGACTGCTCTCTACCTTAAGTCCATGCTAACTAATGGGGTGTCTACCGATTGATTAAGCAAGTGCACCTATCAAGTATAGTATAGAGGGCTTCTAGAGTCTAGGGTTGTTGATTTCATGAGGACTAAATACTTACTCACTGGCATTAAATTACTTTAATTAAAATGGATTGAAATAGTGATGATAAATTGAATGAAATTAATGAAATAGAAATTAGGTAAGAATTAAGACTATGAGGGCAAGAATTGAACAAAACCTAATTGACCATGAATGATGATATCTATATTCTAAACACCAAGAGATTAACATGTAGTAGCCTTAGGTTTCTAATGAGTTTCTTATTCTCATTACCAAAGGAGTTCAATTGCTAATTTAATAGGAATTGCTTCTCTATTAAATTATAGTTCTAATTACTGCCCACCTAAATTGCTTCTAAAGTAGAACTCCATTGAATAGCATTAAGAATAGGAATTCCACAACAAGAAACAAGAAATGAATTTTAATTTTGAAAGAAATCGATAACTTATCTCTAAGCTTATAACAAATCTTTTCAATTACAATGGATCTATTTATGTGTTGGCCTCATGACTTCAAAACATAATATTGAATAATTAAGTTGAGACTCTGGAAGTAATAACTTAATCCAAACAAAACACATAATTAAATTAATAAGAATAAGAGAATTTCAATAAAATAATAAAAATCAACATATGTTATATGTTACATTGATGGTTGTAGGCTTAGATATCGCTACTTTTACAACATGAAAATAATAAAGTAACATGCTTTCATTTTGATGTGTGCACCCCATTTAATATCAGACGCGCGTGTGGCATGTGCCTTACACGTAACTAGCGCCCCTTCTTCTCCTTCCCATTTTGATTTTTTAGTTTTCCAGTTTTCTTCCTCTTCTAGTATGCTTCACTTAGGGTGATTTTTTACCCTATTTACTACACGATTTCACCAAATTAATAGTGAAATCATGTAGTCTACTTAGCATACTTTGAATTAAGACCCATTTTTCATCCAAATTCAGTTAAATTAGAAATTAAGATGGCTCCAAAAATGAGAAGAAAAAAAAATCCAGCATCCCCATTCATGGCCAATTTTTCCATTAATGGCCTCTCTAAGCTCATTCAAGTCTTGATTCATATAAATAGGGGTCAAGAAACATACAAGAGAACACAATACAAGATTAGAAACGCTTTAGGTAAGTAAATCGAAACTTTCTCTCTCTAACCCGATCCCTTTCTCTCTCTAGGATAGCCACCTACATGGCTATTTTCGATGAAAACTACCATTACCATCTAAATCTTTGCATCTAAAAACCCTAGGTAAGATACTTCGATTCAATTCCTTGAGATAATCTGAGTTGTACGAGCCGATTGGAGCCAACCGAAGCCGACCAAGTTGACCCAAGCCGACCGTGAGTCGACCAAGCCAACCTAAGCCACCCGAGCTGACCTAGTCTGCAATTTTTTTTTAATATTATTATTTTTTTATTTATTATTTATTTATCCTTTTATTCATATATTTGTAAAAAAATGAAAAAAAAAAGAAGAGAAGAAAGAAGGAAGAAGAAGAAAAAAAAAAGAGAAGAAAAATAAGAAAAAGAAAAAGAAAAGAAAAGGAAAGAAAAGGGGAATCTTTTATTTACTTATAGAAATAGATAAATAAAGAAATAAATAAACAAGGTAACAAAAAAAAATAAATGAGTTAGTGAATAAATGAATTCATTTTAAAACTTAGAAAAAATTAGGTTCTCCAAAAATAAAAATAAATGGACTTTTTTTCCCTAAATTAGGACTATTTTAGAGTTTTCAAAAATAAAACATTGATTAGGAAAATTTCCTTAAATAAATCGAACTAGGTAAATAGGTAAACTTAACCTTCTTCAGAATTAAAATCTATTAACCCACTAAAGTTTTATAAAAAATGAACTACGGAAGTCTGGTCCCAAATAAGGGGTATGTAGGTATTCATACGTAAGTACATGGTGACTTAAAATATAAAAATTTTTATTTTTTCTATCTTTGTAAATATTTATGTAAGTTAATTAAATTATTTGCTTATGATATGATTAGTTGTTTAGAAATTAAAAAAGGTATATCTGAAAAAGCAAAGTTAAAATTGGAAAGTTAAACAAGTGGTATCCGTTTAGGGTTTAATAAATATGCACCTAGATCTAAATCTTGTGTTTTAGAAAACTGTTTTGAAAACCAATTTTAATGATAAACCAATAGCTAAGTTATAACCAACCCATCCAATTAATTATAACTTAACTCTTTTTCCCAACTCCAGTCAAATGGTAACTCCAAGGCATTTTTCATAATACAAAAAAATCAATTTTCTTTGAACCTTAATTGAGGATCAGTATTAAATAGGTAACAATTTAATACCGGTTGATTTAAAGAAGACTTAATTTATAAAGAGCTGGGAGGATAAAAAACTAAGCTCGACAGCTTAATGACACCACTAGAGATGTCAGGAAGGCTAACCACTTAAAAATATTCCGAAATTAAAATCATTTTTGAAATTACCCATGTTGTTTAGTTACTTGTTTATTTATTTATTTATTTATTCATTTGTTTATTTGTTATTGACTTCGGTATATATTTGTTTTAATTAGCATATTTATTTTGCAAATAGCATACACCAGGACATGCAAGTGGGTTCATCTATTGCATCTAAGATGCAAGGTAAATGCAGTCAAACCTAAGCTGTCTTAGGAACCTTTGAGGGGGCCTATTGTGTAAGTTTTGGGTGTTATGGGGTAACTACCGTTCGAAGCCAATTAAGCTACCCTACTTAAGCTCATTGTAACCAGTGAAAGTGTTTTATAAGAACAAGTGAGGTTGTAGACTTTAAGGATCTTTTAGAACCTACCTTAATTATCTATACTCTCTTTAGAACTTAAGTTAATACACTAACCTTAAGAAATTGCAACCCTACTAATCAAGTTTTTGAAAATTATAGTATGATTGCAACTTATGGAGTAATGTATTAACCCAAACAACCTTAACATCTGCATATTTTCATTTTTTTTTTGTTACATTGATGATTGATTCTTGTCCATAAAATGTATAAACTTAGGATGACAAACAACCAAGTAAATGATCAGGCAAATGATAGGCCACTATACATCTCTAGGATTCATAAACAGATGCTAAAAGATGAGATTGCCTACTTAAAGGAAAAGCTCGAATGTTCTGAAGCTCACAAATGAGCCTCAAGTTCCCTTTTAGCACAGGTCATTGGGGATACTTATGAGATGATAAAGGACCTTAAGGCTCATATACGAGACTTAATGTAAGGTTTTTTTGAATTCATAAATCTTAGAATAAAAATCAAGTTTAAGAATAATTGTTAGATTCTCTGCCTTTGTTTTTGTATTATGATCTTTTTCAAGATAATAAAGTTCTCTTCAGTTCATTATTCATCATTCTTTAACATTCTTGTCTTTGTAAATAGTCTTTCAATAAATATTTATCTAACCACTATTCCTTCTCATTTAAGGAAATATAAATAAAATCTATAGACTTGTAAATAGCACCTTAAAAAATCACTATTCTTATTTGTAAATAATTTTTCTTATTTTTTGTGCAATAAAACTTTATCTTTCTCTCTCTCAAAAAAATTAAAAAAGAAAAAGAAAAAGAAAAAGAAAAAAAATTGAAAAAATGAAAATAAAAAGAAAAGTTGCTGATGGCTATAAATCCTTATAGGCTCAAGAAGCCAACATGAGCCTAAGCCTTTAGCCTGCTCAAGTAACCAGCCCTTGGTTTCCAACCCACACAAGGCCCTTCAATTTATTAAGGAAGCCAACACAAGCCCCTTAGCCCATTCAACCCAAACATCGGTCCCTTAGCCCATTCAATCTAAAACACCAACCTTAAGCCCATTTAGCCATTTAACCCAAATACAAATCACTTGGCTAGGTAATCAATCTAAACACTAACCTTGGGCTTATTTAGGTAACTCATCTAAACACAAGCCACTTGGCTAAGCAGCTAATCCGAAGATGAACTATGACCCATTGAGGCAATAGACCTGAGCACATTCCTCATCCCCTAAAAGTAACTAAGCCAAGCCAGAACCCTTGGTCTATTTAGAAAGCTAAGCCCAATCATAAATCAAGCCAAAATGCAAAGTTAAATACTAGGGTATGATTTGAGAAACCAGGGGGCAAAGCTAATCTTCACTCTAGGAAAATAAATATAGATTCCTCCTTAAGAAATTGGTAACTCACTTTTGAATAGTTTAGAATGAAAAGAGGCAAACTATATCTTACATATTAACTTGAAACACTTTGAGAATTGAGCGACATAATGGTGAGGATACTTAGGACTCATTCCTTAAAGGAGGTCTACTTTGAATGTGATACGTAGATTAAAGTGAAGTAAGGCATTCATTTCTAAATCTTAAACACAATCATCTGTTATTCACCCTATTGGACCTATTTGGAGAATTTTCAAATTTAAACCCTATCAAGAACCACTACACAATGGGGCAATTTAGAGGTTAGGGTCATGGATTAGAAGATAAAGGTAAAATTGGTTTATACTTACTTAAGTAACGTTAATTCAAAAATCATTTTTATTTTGATAAATTATTTTTCATTGAAATGAAGAAGAGCCAAATCCTTTTTGAACGCCTTAAGCTTATATATACCTTACTTCGAGCCCATACAATAAAGATCCATAGATTTAAGGCCCTGAATCACTTAAAAGGCAAAAACTTAACAATGGAGAAAATCATTCTTAGGGCCAAAAGAAAAGAAAGAATAATAATAGATAGTAGGGGCAAAATAATGATAGTAAAAAAAAAAAGAAAAGAGAAAATAAAGAAAAAGGGGTCGGAGAATTAGGCCCGAGTGTAAGACGAAACCCTCAAGAGATATATCATATCCTAGTAAGGGCAGTAAAACCGAATCAAAAAGCAAGGAATCCAAGCCTAAAAAGCCTTAAGAAAAGCAAAGCCCTAAATCACATTCTAAAGCCTAAAAGCCTAAGCCTCTCTTACCCATATCGAATCACATAAGGCCTTCCTACCTACATTACCACCCTTATACAGTAAAAGCTCTTATGATCTTGAAAGATAATCTATCTTTAATAAAGGTTGTTTTTGAAACTAGGGCAAGCATACTTCTAATATTTCCCTAAGGTTCTTGACTTATACACTCGAGATAAATAAAATATTTCTTTCAAAATAGGCCTCCTCATTAGTCCCTTCTAAAACCCTTGGACCAAAAGCCTAAATTCATAATGTTGAACTAGAAAAGACTCGATAGATTGATCTAGGCGTATCACTTATAAAATGGACTGTAATTTTTAGAACTGAAGTCGAAAGTGAAATCTGCACTGAAAGCTAGCAAGGAAGACCTCTTTGACTAAACTAATTATGGGTTACCTTTTTCTTAAGAAAGAAATGTCTTGAAATCATTAGAGACATATAAGAAAGCCCTAGGGTTAACGGCATTGAGAAACTCCACATGATTACCTAAGATAAGGGGTTATAAGATAGTTTCTTAAATAAGAATTTATATTTGTTGGCAAATTTTTCAAAAAAGAAAAGAAAAGAGAAAAAGGAAAAAGAGGAGAGAGAGAAAGTAAAGACTTGTCACAAGATTTTAGTCTAATCCATGTCAACTCGAGTAGCTAAGCTTTCAATTCATCTGTTTCTTTTTTAAGGTGGTCACTTTTTTTAAAAAGAAATTAACCTTAGTAGTCTAGATCTTTTTTTTTCTTTTTACAATTTCTTAACTCTTTTTCAAATCAAGGGGCCTATCACTAACACATTTTTCACAAATGGTTTTTCAACAATTTCTCTGTAAATACTTTTCCAAGTCAAGAAGTTTTTTAAAACTAGTTACTTTCCTTAATTTCCTAACTTTACTTTTTTTATCCTTCATCAACTTTTCCTTAGGGTTCGAGCTAGCTCTTAGAGTACCGTCTCCTTTTCTATTCTTTTTAAGGATTCAACTAGCCTTTAGGGTGCTATCCCATCTTTTATTTTTAAGGTTCTAACCAACCTTAAGGGCACTATCTTGTCTTTCATTCTTAGGGTTCTAGCTAGCTCTTAGAGCGCTAATATACTCCTTTATTCTTTTTAAAATTCAAGCCAACTCTTAGAGCACCGTCCCCTTTTCTATTTTTTTATGGGATTTAGTTAGCCTTTAAGGTGCTATCCTGTCTTTTATTTTTAGGGTTCCAAGGTACTATCTTGTTTTTCATTCTTAGGGTTCTAGTTAGCTCTTAGAGCACTAATCCACTCCTTTATTCTTTTTAGGATTCAAGCTAGCTCTTAAAGCGCCATCCCCTTTTCTATGCTTTTTAGGGATTCAGCTAGCCTTTAGGGCACTATCCTCTCTTTTATTTTTAGGGTTCTAGCCAACCTTTATAGCGTTATCTCATCTTTTATTCTTAAGGTTCTAGCCAGCTCTTAGAGTGTTAACCCACTCCTTTATTCTTTTCAAGGTTTTAGCCAGCCTTTAAGGTACTATCCCATCTTTCATTCTTAGGGTTCTAGCCAGCTCTTAAAGTGTTGACCTATTCCTTTATTCTTTTCAAGGTTCCAGCCAGCCTCTAAGGTGCTGTCTCATCTTCCTTAAAGGTTCTAACTAGCTCTTAGAGTGCTGGCTTACTATTTTTTTAACGATTTAGCCAGCTTTTAGGGTGCTATACCATCTTTCATTAAGGTTCTAGTCAGCTCTTAAAGCGCTATCTCTTCTTTCTTTTAATCTTTTATAAAGTGTTAGTTAGCTTCTAGAACGTTGTCTCCTCTTCTTTTTAGGGTTCAAGCTAGCTCTTAAAGCATTTTCCCCTCTTCTATTCTTTTAGGGCTTTAGCCTGCCTTTAGGGCATTGCCTCGTCTTGCTAAGGTTCAAGCAAACTTTCAAAACATTACCCCTTCATTCATCATTTTCTCTTAAGTGAGCCTAAAGGGCACTTCCTTTCATCCCTAATTTGCTTTAGTGAGCCTATAGGGCAGTTCTCCTCTTCAACCTCTCTTGACAAGCCCGTCAGGTGCTTTCTTTCACCAATGTCTCTCAAGCAAGCCCATAGGGAGCTTCTCCTCATCAAATCCTCTTAGCGAGCCCAAAGGGCATTTCCTTTTATCATCAATTCCTTTTAACAAGCCCATAAGGCACTTTCTTTTACCAATTCCTCTCATGCAAGCCCAAAGGGTGTTTTCTCTCATCATTGATTTCATATGGGGTTACTAGTCTACCAAAGATCCTCCCGCCTAAGCTAGTCAGCTTAAAGGAGCCCTACAAGGTTTATCTTAAATCGATCCTAACTTAAGGTTGCTAGTCCTTTAAAGGAGCACCTACCTTGGTTAGTCAGCTCATTGGGGGTAAGACCAAGTTTGCTCATTCAGTTCAAGGTCTCAGCTAGCTCTCAGAGCGCTTTGCCCAGCTTAGTTAGTCAGTTTATTAGGGCATGACCAAGTTTTCTCATTCATTTTAGGGTCATAACTAGCTCTAAGAGCACTTTACTTATCTTGGTTAATCAGCTCATTAGGGTACAACCAAGTTTTCTTATTTCAGTTTAGGGTCTTAGCCAACTCTAGGAGCACTTTGCCCCCTTTGGTTAGTCAACTCATTAGGGTATAACCAAGTTTTCTCATTTAGTTTAGGGTCTTAGCTAACTCTAGAAACGCTTTGCCTACCTTGATTAGTCAGCTCATTGGGATACAACTAAGTCTTCTCATTCAGTTTAGAGTCTTAGCCAGTTTAAGGAGCGTTTTACCCACCTTAGTTAGTCAACTCATTGGGGCATGACCAAGTTTCCTCATTCAATCTAGGGTCTTAACCAGTTCTAAGACCACTCTACTCGTCTTAGTTAGTCAGCTCATTAGGGTACGACCAAGCTCTCTTATTCTTCCAAGGTCTTAGCTAGCTCTAAGAGCGCTTTGCCTACCTTGGTTAGTCAACTCATTGGGGTACGACCAAGTTCTCTTATTCTTTTAGGGTTTTAGCTAGCTCTAGGAGCACTTTGCCTACCTTGGTTAATCAGCTCATTGGGGCACAATCAAGTTTTCTCATTTTAGTTTAGGGTGTTAGTTAGCTCTAAGAGCGCTTTACCCACTTTGGTTAGTCAACCCATTAGGGCACGACCAAGTTTTCTCATTTATTTTAGGGTTTTAGCTAACTTTAGGAGCGCTTTTGCCTACCTTAGTTAGTCAACTTATTGGGTTACGACTAAGTCTTCTCATTCAGTTTAGAGTCTTAGCCAACTTAAAGAGCGCTTTACTCATTTGGTTAGTCAGCTTATTAGGGTACGGCTAAGTTTTCTCATTCAGTTTAGGGTCTTAGCCAACTTTAGGAGCACTTTAGTTACCTTGGTTAGTCAGCTCATTAAGGCTTGACCAAGTTTTCTCATTCAATTTAAGGTCTTAACTAGGTCTAGGAGTACCTTGCCTACCTTGGTTAGTCAGCTCATTAAGGTACGATTAAGTTTTCCTATCTAGTTTAGGATCTTAGCTAGCTCTAGGAGCATTTTACCCATCTTGGTTAGTTAGCTCATTGGGGCACAAACAAGTTTTCTAATTCTTTTTAAGGCCTTAGCTAGCTCAATGAGCATTTCACTCGTTTCAGCCAGCTCTTCGAATGCCACCCCTCTTCACCAAATCCCTAATGGATAGGCCCTAGGATAGTTAGCTAGCTAGTTGTAGCACTTTTTAAGACCAAATCCACCCTTAGAGCAAAAATAGTGTCTCTTTTATCTTTGTAGTAAAGTTTTGCTCAAACTTTACTATCAAGAGAAGTAACTGTAAACATCTCATTTTTGCCTTCTTCTTTTCATTATTTTTCAAAATTTTTAGAATAAGTTAAAAGATCCTAAATTAGGAAAAAATACAAAAAAAAATTAATAAAAGATTTAGGAAAAAAAAAGTAGTAGAAAATTTAAGAAATAAAAGAAATAGAAAATTTAGAAAGAAAGCCAAAAAAAAAAAGAAATTTAGAGAAAAAAAATAAGAAAAATAAGAAAAAAAACCTAAATAATAATAAGAAAAAAATTTTTAAGGAGTGCTAGGATTCTAGCTTTATTTATTTATTTTTATTTTTTAGTTTTTAAGTAAATAAATTTATTTTTAAAAAAAGAGGGGGCTGGGTTGAACCAAGTTTTAATAAAACCTAATCCATTTAAATTTGGACCAAGTAAGGCTTAAGGCCCTGCGTATGTTGCTAGGTAGGGGTAGGGGGCATGCCGTGCGCTCCCCATTTAATTTCAGAAATATGCATACAATGCACACAGGTGTGGGGGCACGTAGCACATGCCTTGCATGTGACCAGCGCCCCTCCAGGCATGTGCTACATACCCCTCCTTCTCATTCCTGTTTCGATTTTCCAGTTTTGTTACTTTTCTAGTGTGCTTCATTTAAGGTGATTTTGACCTCATTTACTATATGATTTCATCGAATTAATGGTGAAATCATGTAGTCTTCTTAGCATACTTTGAATTGAGACTCATTTTTCGTCTAAATTTAATCAAATTCAATATTAAATCGACTCCAAAAATGAGAAAAGAAAATTTAGCATCCCCATTCGTGGTCGATTTCTCCATTATTAGCCTATCCAAGCTTGTTTAAGTTTTGATTAGTATAAATAGGGGTTAGGAAACACATAAGTGGACACAACACAAGTATAAAAATGCTTTAGGTAAGCAAATTGAAGCTTGAAGCCTAATGCCTTTCTTCTCTAGGATAGCCATCTCCACGACTGTTTTCGATGAAAGCCACCACCACCAATGGAATCCTCGCATCCAAAGACCTTAGGTAAGATACTTTTATTCAACTTCCTGAGATGATCTGAGCCGTATGAGCCGACCAAAGCTAATTGAAGCAAATCGGAGCCAACCGAAGCCGACTAAGTTAACTCGAGTCGACCAAGCCAACCCGAGCCAACTTAAGCCAACCCAGTTTGCAATTTTTTTTAATATTTTTTTTTTATTTATTTATTTATCCTTTTATTCATGTATTTGTAAAATTTAAAAAAAAAAAAAGAAGATAAGAAAGAAGGAAGAAGAAGAAAAACAAGAAAAAGAAAAGGAAAAGAAAAGAAAAGGGGAATCTTGTATTTACTTATAAAAATAGATAAAAAAAAAAGAAATAAATAAGGACCATAGTTTCGGATCGAGACCCCAAGTTCATGAGACACTTTTAAAGGATACTTTGGAGGCAATTAGGAACTAAGTTATTGTACAGCACGTCCTACCACCTATAGATCGATGGGTAGACCGAAGTTGTCAACCGAACTATGGGAACTTTGTTACGAGTTGCTATCAGACGACACATGGCCGATTGGGATCTGTGTTTGCCAATTATTGAATTCGCCTACAATCAGACCACCTACAACTTTATAAGTATGTCTCCATTCGAAGTTGCCTATGGGTTCAACCTCGAGCTTCCATTAGACTTAGCACCCTAACCAAGAACTGATGATGATGACCGGCCAACCGTCGATAAAGTTGAAGTCATCAAAACCATGCATTAAAAGGTTATAAAGCAATTGGGTCAAGCTGCTATTAACCTTGAGAAGCAAAGCCAAGGACAGAAGAAGAGAGATTTTTTACCAAGTGATTTGGTCTGGATACACCTTAGCAAGGAACAATTCCTAAACTTGAGGAGGAGCAAGTTATCTCCTAGAGCCAACGGACCTTTTAAGGTACTTAAAAAGATTAACTGTAACACCTATAAGATTAAATTACGTAAAGGATATGGAGTCTCAAACTCTTTTAACATTGCCAACCTCCAACCTTACACTCCTGACGATGAGCAAATTGGACATAAACCAAATTTGATCTCAAATCTCAAACAACCCAAAAGGGATCATAAGGATTAAGGACCGATTACATGCTCTCAAGCCCAAAGGCTCTCTCAAGTGACCCATCGAATTGTTCAAGGTAAGCTAAGCGCTGAGGAGCAGTGCTTGCCCCAGTCTGATCTTCCAAGCTACTTTGCTCTCCATGTCATCTAAGATGTTACCGAGGTTATCAACTAATACGTCGAACCAAGCCCTTTACTAAACCATAGTCTCAGTGCCAAATCTGAATACAACGATCCCCATTATTATCGATGCCAATCAGAAGTATCAAGAGCCGACCATCCGAAGCCAACCCCATGTGAACCGTCCTTGAACCAACCATTATCTAGCGCCTTCAAACACCAAACAGGCCTGAACCAAGGTCTATCCCTACCCGAACCACAATATTATTAGAATCACCGTAAAAATGCGCACACAGCCTTTTCTTAAAATCCATACTATCCTTTCTGACAAAGGACATCTGCGTTCCTTTTTTTGCATGATTTTATATATTTCCTTGTAAATTATTCTCTTTTGTTTTTAGCAAATAAGGACCATGCTTTTGTAACTTTTGTAACTTAGGATTTACCCTAACGGGATGATATAAATACCATTATACTGTAAAAGTTAACATCATTAGAATATAGAGAATATACTGAACTTTTTTCACTCTCGAGCTAAGTGTCCCTCTTACTCTTAAGCTACTCTTACTCTTGAGCTACTCTTATCTAGCCCATTTGAGTATGAACTAGTGGCAAGTGACCTCCAGTTATACTTGTGCATCATATCAAGTGTGACTTGAGCTCTTATGAGGCGTTGGTGCGTCATATCCTTCGTCGGTACACAAGAACCCTTGCTTAATCTTCAACTATCATTTATTTTTCAAGCCATCATACAACTTAGATCCACCCATTTGGTTACGCGTGATATTGGGTTTGTGTGTTTACCTACGAGTCCGTATCAGTATGACTTTATTATAGACTTGTAATAATTTGCATAGTATTATGCAGTAGTTAGTTCAATAACTTTATACTACTATAATCTTATGAGACAATGAGTTTTGTACAATAGCTGTAATATATTATAAATCTTGTGTTATATTACTATGCTATGGTATTATCTTTATCTACATACCCTTGGGTAAATGATCATAACAATAGCCTTCTATGTCGTATAAAGAGTCGTCAATTAGAAAGGAACCAATCTACAGTTTTTTGTATGATATACAGTGCCTACCACAATTAGGCCACCTTCAGATCATGACAGCTAAATTCTCTCTCCTTTCTTATCTTTGGTTTCTAAATCAAATTCTTGAAGTAGTAAGATCCATCGAATTGGTCTTGGTTTGGCATCTACCTTATTTAATAAGTATCGAAGAGCAAAATGGTCTATATGAACAATAACTTTAAAAAAGAATAGATATGACCTAAATTTATCAAAGGCAATGACAATTGCAAGTAATTCTTTCCCAATGGTAGTGCAATTTTCCTGAGCTTCAATGAGTGTTTTGTTAAGGAAGTATATTGGTTAGAAGTGTTCTTCTTGTCTTTATCCTAAAACCTCTCCTCTTATATAGTCACCTGCATCACACATGAGTTCATATGGTAGGGGCTAGTCTGGTGTTACCATTATGGGAGCATGTGTCACTTGGTCTTTAAGGATGTTGAATGGTTCCATTTGAATAAACAAATGGGGCATCTTTCTCTAGAAGTTTGGTCAAGAGTCTTTCAATTTTAGAGAAGTCCTTAATGAACTTTTTGTAAAATCTTGCATGTCCTAAAAAACTTTGCATTACCTTGATTAAGGATGGAGGTGGTGATCACACTCATTTAGCATATGTGTTTTAGGGTATATCTACATGATTTTATCTATTGATCATGTTAGTTTTGTAGCGATTTGGAGCTTAATTTATTAACATTTCATTTGTAGGAGTTTTAGAAGCATTTGATGAATTTTTGGAGATTTTTATGAAGTTTTAGAGCTTAATTGAAGAAATGCATTGATTAGGTGATTAAAGTAAAGAAACTCAGGTAAGAATTGATGTCCAAAAAGGACCACGTATAGCCATCGATACCTCTCGTCAAGAATTTCCATTAGAGTAGAAGAATTTGCATGAGAAGCATAAGACCATGGTTAGCCTCCATAGTTGTAATCTTAGGGTATGGTAATGTCATGATTTTTGAACCTTCTATTTTCGACAAGTTTTCTTTGTAAACCTAAGTCTAGTCCTTATAAATAGGTGTTTAGGTTTACGCTCTAAAGAGAGACCCCTTTAAGAAGAGCTTATAAGGTAAAAATTATATGGAGGTTTCTCTCTTTTATTCCTTCTTCTTTCTTTTGACTATTATGTCATAAATTTGTTTATTCTTAGTAAATCGTTATTGGACCCTAGCTTCTAATGTGACTATCAATGTTTTCTTAATTCAATCTAAGATTTTGCATTTTGTGATCTAGTTGTATTAGATTGTATTCTTCTTTAATTCAATTTACTAGTAGTTGGATCAATGTATGAGTCTACTATAGAGTTCACAAGATCTTATAGTATAACTAACTGATACAATTGGAGGAAACTGACTTAATTAAACATTTAGCTTTTTGGTTTCTTTGGATTAGGGAAACTTAATAAAGGGATTCAAGGTCAAAATGCTATCTTGAGATACTCTATTGCAGAACCGATTTAGGTAAAGTATACTTCGAGTTAAGAATTAATTAGAGGCGTGAGTCCGATCAGCTCATAATAGGAATCTTTGCAGTGTAAAATTGCAATTAAGGTTGAAAAGTTACATAGAATTAGGTAGTAAATAGCATAAGATGTACTAAGGATTATGCATTCCTCTAAATTTCGTTAATTCCATCGTTAATTTTGTTATTTTAATTAATTAAATTATTATTATTTATTCCAATAATTTTACTTTATTTGTTCCTGTTATTGTTCTTCATTTTATTGAATACTTAATTATACTTTTAATTGTAAAGTTAGAGAATTGGAGAATTGTACTTTAAAACTACAAATAATTTAGGGTTTACTCGTTTTCATGGTTCCCTGTAGGATTGACAACTTAAGCTTAAATCCATGTTATAATATAACTTGACTTGATGCACTTGCTTAACACCGCCCTATGCACGTATCAAGTTTTTGGTGAAACTAATCAAGATATTAGCAAAACTAATCAAGATATTAGCAAAACTTAGTTTTTCCAATTAATTTAACATGCTTATTGTTGACTAATGATTTTCGTTCAATTGCATGAATACCTATAGCACGAGAAAATGGCTACGAGAGGTGCTAGAGGGTATTTCGACGTAATCACTCTGATACTTAAGTCAGCCTTCTTGTTATGAGAATACACTTGTAGCATAATAAGAAGAGTAGGAGAGAACGAAGGAGAGAGTCCCTTAACCTGGAGGTCTTGTTTGGTATTTATTGAAAGTCAATGGAAATTGTGCCCGTATTAGATTATTGGACTGGGCTTAAGTATTGGACCAGTTAATATAAGCCCATATAATAGTTATAAAAAAATAATTATCAATACTTATTCCCCACTCTCTTTAGTGACAAGGTCAAAAAAGAAAGTATCTAGGGTGGTTGATTTTGTATGATTTTTAGAAAAGTTTGTAATCCAAGCCTAAAGAGATTGCAATGCCTAAGGAGGCTACAACACTTGAGGAGGCGAGGGCCTGAAGAGGTCGATATACTTAAAAAGGTTAGAGGCCTAAAGAGGGCAATATGCCCAAAAAAAAGCATGCAAGTCATCCAAGCTGAGCATGACTTATGTTAAGTAAAGCCGTAAAATAAGCTAGTTAGCCTCTAGTCTATTAAAGTATAGGACTTTGCTTACTTACTCATTGTCCATATTAGTCGTAGGACTTAGAGCTATTAAGGAGTAGCCCGTTAGCTAATTGTACTTACGTGGGCTTAGGATAAAGGGCATTTCTTCCTCAATATGTCTCAACATATATCCTCAAATAGAGATAGAAATAAGCTTACTAAAAATTGGAACAAATTATCACAAGCACTAAGCAGTTGATACTTTTATTATCAGGTTCGTTGGAGCTCGAGTCACATATCAACATATTGATATAACTTAATAGAGAGTTCTCGAAAGCGAATGCAAATGTGAATGCTAATAATATGTTAACTCAAGCATGATATAGAACACTTATCTCGAAGAATAAATAATAGCTCAGACTCTATTGTCCAAGCGTAGCTCGATGTTGAGATTAGAAAGAGCTGAGATTTGCTCTATTCAACATTGTTCGAATGAGCAACATAAGCCAGCATTAGGCCATAAGCAGTCTCTGATAGAGATGACTAATCTATCGTTGTAGAATCTCCATGCAAGGAGCATGTACCAAATTGCAAAAAGAGGGTACCTGTGGAAATTTTGCTTTACTTGCATTGTACTCTATGAAGAATGTTGGGGGCCCCTCCATTGGAAATTTTAGATGACCATATGCTTGCAATCACAATAGCTGTCATTCCCCCAGAGCAAAGGGTGCTGAGAACCAGACAAAACTAAAGTGGGAGTGGTACAGTGAAAAATAATATTGATTAAGACCAAGCCCATAAAGGCATCGAATTGCTCGAAAATTTGAGGACTCAAGGGGATTGAATTCAAAAATTACAAATAAATGCTATCAAATTGCCAGTCTTTAGTCTTCTAGCGGAAAACACTAAGCTTTGCTCGACCTTTCAGAACACACTATTCAATTGCAGCTCTCATGTGAGGAGGCCACTCGATCATGCTTAAGCGCGGTCAAGCGAGTTGCTGTAAGCTCGACGTGTGCGTATCTACGGGCCGTGTAAACTTGATTTCATTTATCGAATGTTGAATCGTGCAATCTCGATCGTAAAGGAGTTCGAACAATGACCTTTCCTGTAAATGGAGCTCAACACGCATTAGGGAAGCTTGAAAATTTAGCTCGGTATTGTTGTCTTAGTGAGGCTCTAGTATACAGCTCGGTATTACTATAATGTACACCTTGAAAACTTGGCTAAAAAATTTTTTTAAGTCTCCAAGTTGACATCTATGCTTAGGATTGCTCGGCTATATGCAATTCCTCAGCCTTGGCAGCTTGGAAATTAATTTCCTCACAACAGCTACGCCTGCACTTCTTTATCAAAAGCCACTATGAATATCTCAACACACCCAACGACATAAATACAACACCACCGCATAATAACTGAAGCTACGGCAGTTCAAGTCTTTAACACTGAAAGACACGACTCTTGGCGTATGTAGATTTAAAACTACATCGAATATCGAGCTTAGCATTTCTTAGTTGCTTTTATGCTTGGCTTGATTTTTGCTTAGAGATCGCAAGATGTCGAGAATACAAAGCCTGTTCAAGCCAAGAGCCATACTAGTGGATTTCAATTTGAAGGGGAGAAGCGTAATTGCTCTAAACAATTAGAACTGCTATGGATTGTGCTTGTCTCTATCGATTGTTGTTAGAGTTAGAGCTCAATAATCAGAGTTCTTTGAATTTAGTTGCTCAGCATGTAAATTGTTCGGCTTCTGTATTGGTCAGCAAAGCTTGGTCTTTGGCTCGGCATTTTAACTCGGCATCTACTATTCCATATCAGCACCTCACTCACCGACTAGCTTGTGCACAGCTCCAACTTACTGCATATTGCTCTTCAATGAGATTGGAGTTGGTAGGCATCACTTGGTTAGTTCAAACGGTCGAACATGAGCTTGGCACTTATCTAATATGCCTTGGCGAACAACTTGTCTTTTAATTCCTGCTGATAGTTGGATCTCGACATGATAAGAATTGCTATTGTAAAGGTCTCAAGTACTAGTTGCTTGTACTCAGATTCGCTTGGATAACCGTAGTTCAGATTGATAACTTAGATAAATTGTTGTGGCTTGGTATGGCCGCTCTTCTCTCACTTAGCCATCAGCTTGGTAACTTGGTACGGCTTGAACATGCTCGGCTTCTCAGCTGTTGTCATAGGTCAGCAGCATTTACTTGGCAAGGAGATGGACAATTACTCGACCTAAAGGAGTTCGAAACTATGTGGTCTTGACTTAAAGAGATCGGCACTTACTACAAAGGTCGGACCATTGGAACTTCATGCACTTGAAATTTTGCGCTATTGATGTTCCTCATTTGGTCAGTACCCATGTGCATGCAAGACTCGGATGAAGCATAATAATTGAAGCTTGGCTCGTTTAAGCACATCCCAACTCGGTGTCAACCAAATATCCAAATATAAGAGAGGCAGCTCATTTAGTCGAGCCACTGGCGGTGCAAAATGTATGTATAAGGAGCTCGGCATTTCGAGCTACTAAAGCTTGGAGAAAACTAGAGCTCGGTGAGTGGAGATGGTGGGTCAGCCGTTCGATCATGAGACACGAAGCCTAGAAAAATAACCTTGGCTTAATTTGTTGTTGAGCACAGTAGTACGGCACAAGTTGAGCTACTCGGCATGGTGGAGTTTTCTAGCGTTGCTATATTATTCCTCTACATAAAGGATGCTCGGCTAATGTATGATCAAAGGACCTAATTCTCGTCAATAGAAACTCAGTAGACACAAGTAGGAGGTTACTTCAGCATGAATTATTCTTACTGCTACCCCCCTCCCCCACTCGGATTTAGTTATTTATCGAATTGATTGCCGCAGTAGAGTTGTAAGTCAGGAAGTGTCTAGTTCGGCTTGAAGTTTCTTAGCAACTTTCTATATGTAAGACAACTAACTTGGAAAGATCGACCACGAAAGAGCTCAGCTGTGTAAAACTTGGAGTAGCCGAAAAAAAAGAAATCAAGTCGGCTTCATCCCTTGACTTTTCCTAAATCAGTTTGGCGCTTAAGTGTATGCAAAACTCCATTCAGTCGGGTGTTAATTGGGGTTGCTCATGGTATTAATTGGAGTTAGGTCCAGATAAGGAAAGAATAATCCGAGTGTCTAAGATAGAGTGTAAGCCTTTTGTAAATTCAACGGCCCTTACTCGGAGACAGTTTTACTTTTCACAAGCAGTTATATGTTAATTCAAATGATGGTGGCGGTTACATGGCAGTTGTCAACTTTCACCATAAAAGCAAGTCTTGAAAAAATGCAGAAAAGGAAAAGAAATCCATCCATAATAATTAGGAAGGATAACAATATCATCTTTCGACAACCTTTACGCATGAATAAAGTAGAAATCACCAAGATATTTACCTTTTTCATGGACATGCTAAAAGAAGCAAGTCATGAACAAACTGATATTACTCCTCTAACTTCAAACAACACATGCCACCTTTATCCTCTTATCCTAGTGATAGGAATCAGCCTGCAACTATTTTGAAGCCAAGGCCTAGCAATTGCCAAACAGTTGAGAGGGGGAAAGGCAAACACTTGGCATCAAGCTTATCATCTGCTAAGAGGCCGCGAGAGCACATTGTCGAGAGTTAGAGGCCTAAGATCTACTCAGCACGGCACGGAGAGACTAGTGCCGACTAATTCTAGGAGTTGACAATTTTGGGCCAATCTTTCGAGTGTCTTGGCCAAATACTGCAAGACTTTAGAGACTCCTACCTAAACCCAGACATCTAATTACCAACCCCAACCAATTCAAATCCTTCTCTTTCTGACATAGGCCAAATGACTGCATGTCGCCCTTTTCTATTAAATGCACAATTTTGTATTCTTGTACATGTTATCTTTATTTTATTTCTAAGTCATTCTTTTGGGTTTAAGGCTTTGTACATTATTTACATTTTTACCACTAAGGTTTGAAAACTTGCTATAAATAGCAACATTTGTAATTAGAAGACAAAATTACGAAGTGAAGAATATACCCACACTTAGAACTTTCCTCTTTTTGAGCAAAATCATTCTCAAGCTCTTAGAGTTAGCATTGTCGGATTATTGAGTGTTGACTAACTCTTTAATCTTTCTTGCGTTTTTATCGATCTTGTTCTTAAGATTGTGGCGAACCCCTTCATTTAAGCGAGTTAATGCGTTACATCTAACCTCTCATTTAAAAACTGAGTGACATTTAGTGATCATGGTTATATCAAACCCTATTTTAAGCTCAACCCCTGATTGTGTTTGTATCTTAGTGCGTGATATCTTATACATTCACCGTCAAAACCCTCTCATTTTACTTCATGTTTTCACTACTACAACGTCTTGGTATCAAAGCTTTGGAGAGACATGCATATTAATGTTCTTTAAAGTTTGATTCATGGTTTGAACATTTCTATTAATCATCATTCTATAGTATAATATGTTGTTCGTGTTCTTAGTAGTCGTGGTATTGTACTCTTTGTACCAGGTTATTGAATCAAGTAGTAGTAAATTTCTAGGTTACTGTTAGTTGCATTCTATTGTAGTAGTATTTGTGGAATTATCTTAGTGGTAGTTCCAAGTCAAGTATAGTTGAGTGTATTACATGTTTGTTAAATTTTCTCTCTAGAATTTATTGTACAAACTACAATGTTGGAAGATAGTGTCAATAATAGTGGAGACAATTCTTATAGGAGCTTGAAGAGATGTGTTGATAACTTGGAATATCAAATTTAGAATCTCACTAACTCTATCCAGGAGCTTACTAGTTTAGTTAGAGGCTATAGATGTATCAGCCGAGGTGAAAGATAGGAACGAACACCTACCAGTAAAAGTGGCTCCAATGAGCTTAATAACAATGAGTGACAGTTGAGAAGAGCTGTTAAGCTAAGAAGAAGAGAGAACTAACCTAAGCCAAGAAGAAGCAATGATAGAAATGTTGATGCCAAGAACCCAGGAGCCCAAAGAAGAGAGCTGAGGTTGAGAAGAGATGTGGCCAAATAGAACTCCAATAGAAGTGGCTGATCCGAGGTGAACCGAGCAACTTGGAATGCATAGGATTAACCTTAAGCACATGGCCGAGGGCTTGACAACATCAAGCTCAAGCTGCCAAACTTTAATGGTGGTAGCCGACCTAAAGAGTTCCTTAACTAAGTTCCTCAAGTATAGAAGTTATTTGAGTGCTAGGAGTGTGATAACAGAACTAAGGTCAAGCTAGCCTCGTTAGCCCTTACTGAATATGCAAGTCTTTGGTGGGATAAATTAGTCGCCAAGCGAGATGTCAAAGGAGAAGAGCTAATGTGAACTTGGAGGCTTATGAAGAGGTTGATGAATCAGCGCTTTATGTAAACCTACTTCAAGCAAGAGATGCTCCATGCTTTCCAGTACCTAAGACAGAGTTGAAACACTATCGAGGAGTACTTACAAGAGTTTGAGACCTTAATGATGAGATGTGAGATTGCCAAGCCACAAGATGGCACCATTGCTAAGTTTCTAAGTAGACTCCGAGACTACATTACAAACATAATTGAATTACAGTTGTTTAACTCATTAGATGAGCTAATCAATTTAGCATTGAGAGTAAAAAGATAGAAGAGAAGAAGGCATCAAAGGCCGACTAACCGACCTCAACAAATTAGCCTTGAGCTTAAGACATATGTCGAAAGAAGGCTAGAGAAGAAGATAGAGAAAGGTGAGTTTAGCTAACCCGATCAAGTTGAGACAAAGAAGGCCGAGAAAGAAAAAACACACAAGGCCCGAAAAGTGAAGTGCTTCAAATGCTTAGGCTATGGGCATATTGTGTTCCAATGTCCGAATAAGAGGATTATGGTCTTAAAAGGCGAAGGACCCAATGCTCAAGTAGAAAATCAGAGTGACAAGAGTTCAAAAGACGAGTTGATAGAAGAAAATGTCTACGTTGAAAATCTGGATGAACTCGTAGCCATGATGAACAAGTGAGTTGACTTAAATGCAGATCTTGAATAAAGGGAAAATTTATTTCATATGCAGTGTCTAGTGAACAAGAAGACCTGTTCCATAGTTATTGATGGAGGTAGCTACACCAACATTGTTTCTGCTGAATTAGTAAAAAAGATGAAATTGTTAACCTACCTATACCCCCTACCTTATGGCTTGAAGTAGTTTAATGACAAGGGTATGGTCCATGTACATAAAAGAGCTCGGATAACTTTCATGGCAAGATAGTATGAGGACAAGATTGACATCGATGTGGTCCCTATGAACGCTACAAATTTACTTCTTGGCCAACCTTAAGAGTATGACCAGAAAGTGATCCATAATGGCTTCCTCAATACTTATACAGTTCAAAAGGATGAAAAGAACTATTATTTGACCCCCATGAGCGTTAAGGAAATCCAAAGACACTCAGTACCTAGAGTGAAGAGAAAGGGTAAGAGAAGTTTGTTTGGCATTCAAGCCTATGTTCATTGTTTAAAGTCAAGGACGACATTCTTTCAACCCCGCAACAATGATAAGAATCAGCATGCGATTATCTTGAAGCTAAGGCTAAACAGTTTGTACTGAGGCCTAGCAGTTGCCAAACGGTCGAAAGGGAGAAAGGCAAATACTCAACATCTGGCCTATCGTCTATCGAGAGGCTGAGAGAGCACATTGCTAAAAGTTAAAGGCCTAAGATCCACTCGGTACAGCACGGAGAGATTAGTGTCGACTAATCCTAGGACTCAACAATTATGGGCCAACCTTTTAGGTGTCTCGGCCAAACACTACAAAACTTAAAGGACACCTACCTAAACCCGGACATCCAATTACCGACTTCGACCAGTTCGAATCTTGCTCCTTCCGGCATAGGCTAAATGATTGCATGCCAACCACTTCTATTAAGCGCACAGTTTTGTATTCTTATACATGTTATCTTTATTTTATTTATAAGCCCATTTTTTAGGGTTTAAGGCCTTGTATATTATTTACATTTTTATCACTAGGGTTTTAGGACTTGTTATAAATAGCAATATTGGTAATTAAAAGACAAAATTATGAAGTGAAGAATATACCTACACTTGAAACTTTCCTCTTTTCGAGTAAAGTCATTCTTGAGCTCTTAGAGCTAGCATTACTGAATTATTGAGTGTTGACTAACTCTTTAATCTTTCTTACATTCTTATCAATCTTGTTCCCAAGATTGTGGCAGACCCCTTCATTTGAGCGAGTTAGTGCATTACATCTAACCTTTAATTTGAAAATCGAGTGACATTTAGTGATCGTGAGTTGTATTGAACCCTATTTTGAGCTCAACCCCTGATTGTATTTATAATGCGTGATAATCATATATATTCACCGTCAAAACACTCTCATTTTACTTCATGTTCTTCATACCACTTGTAAACCCTTAAATTTTTCAATCTGGCTTCTGAAGTAGACTTAAGTATGTTGGATAATCTAAGAATTGATAGAGTTAATGAAAGTGAAAACCCTGAAATAACTAATCAATCGCGTATAAAATTTTTCTACCCTAAATGTATGTAAACACTAAAGATTTCATTCAAAAGTAATAAAAACCCTAAAACTATAACCTTAAAGATATACAAGCACTAATTCATCATAATTTACCCTAAAACCCTAATTAATAATATAACCCTTGTATTTTGCTAAATCATTAGTGAAAGATTAGAGATAACTTTTAATTATGCATACATATTTAGAATCCTTAAATAATCCCTTAGAAACTAAGATATTGTATCATAGGTTACATTCATCTTCTAAGAATATAATTATGTTAGTATTACATAGAGTTAAGGGTTTAGTTGATGCTTAAGTTATATGTAGTGAACATTAATATCCTAAATGACACTTATCATCTTAATTATACTAAGTAGTTTACCAAATGGTGTATATAGGATATAAATACCTAAAGTAAGATCTTATCATCTATTTTTACTAATCAATTTACCAAATGTCTCATTTCGTTTCATTTTCATAATTTTTCTCTTAATTTTCCTTAATTACTACATTATGTATACTAAATGGCATATGCTTTTGGAAAGTTGACCAAATCAATATATATTGACCAAGGTCAAAAGGTTAACTAAGTCAACACGTAGAAAAGTCAACAAAATATTACTTTCACTTTAGAAAATATCCATTCCTTCTAATGATTTCTTTTCTTTTAGCTTTTTTCTTCCTTTTCCTTTTCCATTTTGCCATCCACTCCTTTTTCCTTCTAGACCCCACTTTCTTCTTCTTTTCAAACATAAAACAAAACAAAAATCAAGCCCTTACCCCACCTTCATAACTATAACCTCCCCTTTCCCTTTCACTTTCCTAATTTTTCCAAAGTTGCATCCATATTTCAAGAGCAAACTAAGGTATGTTATTATGTATTGCTTCATATTATTTACTAGTTAGGTGAAGAGGTAGATTAGTTAGAGTAATTAGAGTAGTTTATGTGTTGTGTACATCTATGTCGAAGAAAGCTTAGAGCTTCAATCTTTATGTATAGAAAAGTAGGAATCTTTATAAAGTGGAAAAAGATGCATGTGTATATGTCTTTAAATATGTGTACATAAGGGTATACTAAAGAAATACAAGTATAAAGACCTTTGTACATAAGTATTTATTATGTATATAACCTAAACTAAGACATATACTAACTATACATACCTATACCATGTTAAATACACCCTTGAAACACAAAAATAATGAAATTTGAGAAGCTTTCTTAAGAGGAATTTTAGGCATACGAAAATACATATAAAAATACGAATGTCACCGTATGTGTATACAGGTATATGTATAAGTATAAATACGGTATAAGTATCAGTATATGTATATGTATGAGTATACTAGTATACATACAAGTAGAGTAAAGGTATAAGTATACTTTATATATGTAGAAATGTACATAAGATATATAAGTATGAGGTAAGGCTTATGTAAGCAAAGGATGATGTAAGCAATGATGTAATCACGTGATGACATAAGCCATGATATAAGCATGAGTTTATAGAATAAAAAATAAGAAGAGTACATAAGAATTAGGTACATGAATTAGTAAACCCTAATATACTTCATAAATTGGATTAAACTTAATTAAGTACATGAATTAGTAATATCAAGATAAAATTTCCTAAGTGTAAGAATCTAATAGCTAATTAAATCATTAAGCCCTAAAATAGGATATAAATATAAGTAATAAGAATAATTAAGCTTCCCTAATTAAAAATTTCAATAAGTTTGGCCCATATCATAAAATACAGGTTTTAATGTCCAAAACAAACATCACCATATGAATGTACGCTTGAAAACGATGAAAAACAACTATAAATTCATAAATATCAGAAATAGAACGAAAAAGTTACATACAATTAGTGATAAAGTTTAATCGGATAAAAATTGATAGTAATCTAAATAGAATTAGGTAAATAAATATCTAGAATTGCTAGTTAATTCAATTACTCACTAGCGTTATTATATCATAATGATCAGGTGATCTCGAGGTGGGCAAAGATCTCCCAATTGATTACTACAACTAAAGCTAATCGTCATGGCTAAGTGAGTATTTACCCTATAATTCCATGCTTGTATGTGATTATAGATAGTGGATCTAAATGCTATTGTTAATTGACTGTTGTGTGGGGTCGAGAAATGCTTGTGTATGTTATTATATGCTGAGTTGTGAATTTACCTTAAATATAAATAATACTTTGTTTGTTGCATGGTAGTATAGAAAATGGTTATGTGTACTATTGAATAGTCACATCATAATTGGACTTAATTATACTTGGCTCATAAAAAGAAACCAGTACATGCATTGCATAGACACAATTCCGACCGTCACAACACACAGAGATAAAGAGAGGCCATTTAAGGGTTGTTATTATTAATTTATTGGTTTTGTACAGTACACTTGTACAAAATGACCTTACCCTGACCCGTGGGAATACTAAGCATTGGAGGCATCAACCGCTTGGCTAAGGATTGAGTTTAGAGGCCTTCATTTAGGGGTGAGTGTGGACTATGGGGGCCTACTCACGATTATACTAGAACTTTGTTTTTATGAAAATAAAAGATTTATTCGATTTAAGTACGGAACATGGAGTTCCGTAGTAAAGTAAGTTTTAGTATAATGCCCGGATCTGATTAGTGCCATATATACTCCAACCCTAACTTTGGAGAGCGTTAAATTTGAGTTATGTATATGGACTAGTTAACTATACATATTGTTTAGCATTCTATTTGATCATTCATTCATATGCGTAAATATAATGTATTTATGACTTGCCTATGGTGTGCTTTTGGGTTTTGCTCACTAAGTTTAGGCTTACACTCCCTTAAACTTTTGCTGTAGGATAACTTGTTCGTAGAGGCTGGCTGAGGAATACCACAGGTTAACTTGGAGACTTAGGCAAGAGCAAGCCATCTAGTGTATCAAGAGAACAGATTATGTAGACTCTTACTTATGTACTTTTGCTTTATCAGTAATATAGACCTAGATGTAATAAATTACTGTGTATTGTAAACTTTGTAGTTCAAATTTTATATAAATATGTTTGTATGATGATATCATATGGATCTATATGTTCTTGAGAAACTAATGGCTTGAGAAATTAGTGGTTGTAGAGCCTTGTATATTGTGTGAAGAGTTCATGATTGGAAGGGTAACCAATTAGGGGTTCTTCGTACAGTATACGACGCCTGCTACGACTAAGCCATCCTTAATTCATGACACCACTTGAACCCTAAACACCCATTCTAGGTTCCGACCAATTATCGCAACACCTAGGCCATATCCACAACTTACATGGGTCAAATTTGAAATCAACAATCGGTCACCAATAAAAGTTCTCCTTTATAGATGACAAAAGTGCATAACTTAGAGGAATTGCCAAAAGTCGTGATGATGTTCATAAATGCATGCAAGATATGATTGCATGTAATTAGACTAATGTGATATATTTTATTTCTTCACAATATACAAATTCATAGTCCCTTGTTAAACTATGAAAAAGTTAGACTACTAATGGAGAAGAAATCAAGACCAAAGATAATCAACAGATTTAGAAAAACTGATAACAGATAAGTATCGACAAATTCCAAAACTTCGAAAATCCATTTAAAAATGAATTCCCACAAATGGTACCAAATGTTGACTGATGATTTTTGTTCCAATGCATGTATACCTATAGCATGAGAAAACAGTTACAAGGGCCACTGAAGGGTGCTCCAACATGACCACTACATTGCTTAAGTCAACCCCCTTATCATGAGAGTAAACTTATAGCATAATAGGAAGGGTGAGATAGAATGAAGGAGAAGGTTTCCTTACTTAGGGGTCTTTTCTGGTATTTATAGTAAGTCAATGAAAATTGTACCTAGATTAAATTATTGGATTGGGCTTAAGTATTAGGTAAGTTAATATAAGCCCGCATAATAGTTATCAAAAAATGCCTATCAACACTTGCAACATATCCATCCTATAGTTTCTTTTGGTATTTTTTTTTTATTGGCTTACTTCTAACTTTAGATTATTTCAGTTTATGACTAGGAATAGCAGTAAAAGTCTTGTTAAATTTGATCTAGAAATTGAAAGGACTTCTAGCTACTTATGTAGGAGAGTACGTGAAGCAGTAGATCTAATTAATCAAGGTTCATCACTTCAACTTAAGGAAGAGCTAGAAGAAGAAATTGAAAACATGGTAGTGAACAACAATGATGCTAACAAAACCCTGATGGACTTTGCTAAGCCTAAGGCGATTGGAGCTAAGTCTAGTATCATTAGACTAAGCAATGGCTTAATTCACTTCCTAAAGGATCAATTGCCACTTGGGAAGAATTAGCTGAAAAATTTCTAAGGAAATATTCTCCACTAAGCATAATTGCAAAATTTAGGAACGACGTATCATCCTATGCCCCCATTGATGGTGAGACACTATATGATACCTAAGAGAGATTTAAGGAGGTGCTCAAGTGTTACCTACACCATTGGTTACCTCCATGGATATATTTTCATAGTTTTACAACGATCTCAATTTTCCTACTTAGTAGATGATCAATAACACAGTTGGAGGCATATATATGCTAAGGCATCAGATGAAGTCTAAAAGCTTAACTACATGACCAAGAATAATTCATAGTAGGATAATGTAATAGTCAAGGTTAAGGTAACTCGAATATTTGAAGAAGATTCAATCATTGCATTGATAGCTCAAGTTAAGAGTTTAAGTAAGAAAACTGAAGAGGTGATGAAATTGGTAAATGTAGTGCAAGAAGTGCTGATAGCAGAATTCTTAACAACATTGCTCAGCACCTCGACTATTAAGCTGTTAACTAATGCTATTTTCTATTTAAGGCCTTTATGGCTCAACTAATCTAATGGGCATAAAGGCTCATCCTATTAATAAACTTAAATTTGAAAAGTGGCATAGATAGTTGCAACCTGGCACGACCTTATTACATAATCACCTACTACTTCTATTCTTTAGGCATGTGCTTAATTAAGGAGTTAACACATAGTCTATGACCAATGATTACCCATTATTATAGACATCTAATATGTAGCTATAAATAAGGGAAAGAAAGCATTGTAAGGACTTTCTTACGCTCTTTAACACTTTACCTACTTATTCACTTATTTTCCTTAAATACTCTCTTAGGCATCAAAGTGGCTACGTTAGACTAGCCCCAACACCACCTTAGCCTTTTGCTTACACTTTTGCAACATTAAGTAGGTAAAATGGATTGATAGGCATTTTTTGCTTACACTTTCGAATATGGGTTGATATGATTTTGATATGACGGACTAAGACCGATCAAAACAAAAATAATATGTTTAAGTAATGTTGGAGCATTCGAATATGGTCAGATGAAATGGGTTGACTTTATTATTGCAAGTTAGTTGAGAATGATTTTCTTACCTTTCTTTGGGTCAAGTATATTCGTTCATCGGTTTCCTAAATAGTAATAAATTTTGTTTAGTGTTTCTTGTCCTGAAAGTTTTGTTTTGATTTATTTGCTTGAGGATAAGCAAATGCTTAAGTGTGGGGAAATTTGATAACTCTGATTTTAAACATATTTCATATGATGATTTTATAGTATTTTCCTTACATTTTTTGTTTTCTTTAAAGAAAATGATACTTAATTGAGTAAAATGTTGATTTCAAGGTTTGAACGCGTTCTAGGATCAAAAACGAAGAAAAGGAATTAAGTTTCACTCAAATCGGAGTTCAAACGAAGAAGTTATGAAGTTTTAAAGTTATGCAGAAAATTTTGCCTTAGTGCAGAAAGTTACACGACCTGGAGACACGGCCATGTCCCAGGGCGTGTCTGGTGACGAAAATAGAATCCTTATAATACATATATAAAAGGATATCTTAGGGTTTAAAAGGAGAGGGAGACATTACAGAAACGGAGAGACACAAGAGACGAGAGAAGACTTGAGGAGAACATTAATCAAGAGGCGAGAACAACATCAACTTCAAGATTAGAGAGATTGTTCATCAATTAAAGGGATTTTCCATGTTTTATTTTATGTTTTTGATGGAACTCATTTTTAGATTCATTATGATAGCTTAGAATTCGAGTATTTAGGATTATAGAACCTAGGGTTTCATGTAACCCTTGGATTGAATTGTAATTTCAATAAAGTTTCTATCTTTTCTTGATTCAATTATGTTGTTTAATTGTGGATTGATAATTCTAGAGTGTCAATATATGATATTATGCATATTGATTGAGAAATTGTATGTGTAATTAGATCTTAGCATAATTGAAGAGAATTACATGTATACTTAGAGATAAGATATGTGTTTCTTCTGAAAAGTTGATTGTTTGTGTGGGAATTCATTATACATTAATGCAATTCTAAGTTATATTACTAAGTGAAGAGATTCCGGTAAATAATTTAGGATTAGGGTTAATATGCTTGAGAAAAATATTAGCTTTAATTGTGAATCCCTCCGGTCAAGAATAATAGAAACTAAACTGAATATATTTTAAAAGGTCACATGTTAAACACTAAGGGAAGTAATTCCTAAATACGTTATTAATTTTTTGAAGTTGTTCATAGTTTTATTGCTTTCTAATTTACTTAATCAAGTCTCATAATTAGTTTAGTTTGTTAATTTTAGTATTTTTAATTTATTCAATTTATCACAATTTTCAGGTTAGATAATAAAGCTAAGGTTAATATTAGTACTCAAAATCTCTAAAGGATCGACTCGGACTCACATCCGCTATATTAAAATTAATAGGTGCACTTACCTCGTATCATATGCTATTTCATTCTTATGTCTTACTTCATCCTCTTTACTACTTAGAAGGAGAAAAGGTTAGGTTATGTGTTGTGTAAATATATATATATGTTGATCTAGGCTTAAAGTTGCAATCTTTACATGTTGAAGTGTAGAACTCATGGTGAAGAAGAAGAAGGATATGCATGTGCATATGTCCTTAAGTATATGTATAAAAGGATATGCTAGAAGAATACATGTATAAATACCTTTGTACATAAGTATACAATATATACATAATCTAAAATAAGGTATATACTAACTATACATACATATACCATGTCAAATATACCCTTAAAATACAAAAAGAATGAAATTGTGAAGCTTTCTTAAGGGGGTAGGTAAGGCATACGAAAATACGTATAAAAATACGTATGCCACTGTATGTGTATATGGGTATATGTATTAGTATATGTATAAGTACATAAGTATACATATTAGTATGTTATGAGTGTAGGTAGGTATATAACATATGTATATGTATAAGTACTTAATGACATATATATTTACATGTAATAAATGGATTACATAAGCCATGACTTCATCAAAAAGATTACATGAGCCATGACATAAGCATAAGCTTGTAAAAGAATAGATTATAAGATGACATAAGAATATAACGTATATATGTATACATGTACTTAGGAGTCGAAGATCCTTTAAACCCTAATACACCTCTTAGATTGAATTAAACTTAATCAAGTATGTGAATTTGTAGCACTAATATAAAATTTCCTAAGTATAAGAATCAAATAGCTAATTCAATCATTAAATCCTAAACTAGGGCATAAACATAAGCAATAAGAATAATTAAACTTCAAGAAGATAAAATTTCAATAAATTTAGCCCATATTGTAAGACACGGGTCTTAACGTCCAAAATGGACATTACCATGTGAACGTACGTCCGAAAACAATGAAAAACGACTATAAATTCGTAAATATTGAAAATAAAATGAAAAAGTTACGTACGATTAGCAATTAGGTTTAATCGAATAAGGGCTAATAGTAATCTAAGTAGAATTAGGTAAATAGATATCTAGAACCATTAGTTGAGTCAACTACTTATTATCCTTATTATCTCGTAATGATCAGGTGATCCCGACGAGGGCGAGGATCTCCCGATCGGTTATTACGACTAGAGCAAGTCGTCATAGTCAAGTGAGTACTCCCGATGACTCTATACTTGTTTGTGCTTGTAGTTAGTGCACTTAAATTGAATATCAATAACTTGATGCATAGGGTTTTCGGGATATGCGTGTGCTTAATATTGCTTGATTGTTGTGAGAAATATTGCTAAATACAATAATTGATGATTTGATGGTATGATTGATTTTTATAGGATTTGGATGGTTTGCTGATATTGATTGGTCGCCTCATAATCTGACCTAATTATATTTGGCTTATCTTAAATCAAAGGGGTCATGCATTATCCATGCATCGCATTACTTATTCTGGCCATCACTTCACGCGGTTGGTAATGAAAGGCCTTGGAGGGATGGATTCCCATATGATTTGATTAGTACCGTGCAGGAGCATGGGTACAACAAGACCCTACCCTTGGCTCGCGGGTTCTATTGGCACCGGAGACGCTAACCGTGGGTGGCTGGGGGTCGCGTCTAGAGACCACCACTATAGGGTGTGAGTGTGGACTACGGGGGCCACCTCACTGCTAGGTTTGGGACTTTGTGAACTATTGGATTTTTGGAAATGGAAATGTGTTTTTGTGAAATACGGAATTCAAAGTTATGGGTAAAAACCCAGGTGCTAGAGCCTGGTCGTGATTGGTGCCCATGAATCTCCAACCCTTATCTCGAAGGGCGTTAAAATCCGATATTATATGCAGTACCGGTCAACTGCATATATTGTTTGGCATTCTGTGTATACATGCATTCATATGGTTGTAATAATTTGTTTGATAACTTGTTTGCCAGTACGGTATGAGGGATAGCTCACTAAGCTCTTGTAGCTTATTCCTCAATAGTCTTTCTTTTGCAAGTTTACATACGATGGGATTGGGATAAGTCTCGAGTGTTGAGTGTCAGATGAAGATATGTACATTAGTGTTAGAATTAGTTAAGATCTCTATAGGTAATACATAAACACTCTTTGTAGAAAATATTCACATGTTGGAATTTAATATAATTTAATTCTTCCTATAGTTTTATAAAGTTGGCATATCTTGTCCTATTATTTAGTAGGAGATACCGATTCTCTGCGGTTCTGAGGAACTGTGGGATATCGGACATCCATAGTTATTTATAATTATATATTATGTCATGTTATAATAAATTAATTACTTGAAAATCATTAATTTTAGTGATTTATTATTTAGAGTCTTGTAATCTCTAACTTGCAAGACGGTTTTCATATCATGGGTGCACACATGTTATGAAAATTTTAGGTAATCCTACTAGGCTCCCTTTAGGGTCCTGACAATATCAAAGTTAATATCATTCCCCTCTTCAAAGGCTAGATCAACTTATTAAGGATAGGGAAATAGTTAAGTCGTAGTTTGCAAATTGATCAAACAATATATTTAAGGAATAAGGAGAAAACCTTCTCATATAACTAAATTCTATCGACAAGATTTTTAAGTTCGAATTTTTGTCATTTTCTCCTTAAGTCAACTTTATTAACTTGTTAAGTTCTTATTGTAAACCCACAGTAGTTGAACCCTAACTCAAGTCCGAGTGTTCTTAATTGTATAATAAGTTGATAAGGCTAGTAATAATAACAAAAAAAAAAATTAAATTACGAAGTTTAATAAATCAAATATAATACCGATAACAAAACCCTAAAAATAGATTGAAACCCTAAATCGCATATTAAAACCCTAAAACTAGTTTACGAACCATTAATTAAAATTGAATCCGAAATTGCTCAAAACCCTAAAATCATAAACATAAACCTATAAAATAGTTAAATATTACTCAATAATGATATAATCATAATCAAATACAATTTTTTACCAAATTGCCTATTTGCACGAAATTTTAACAAATCGCCACAATAATTTATAAAAATTACAAATGTAACAGGTATCAATTAAATTGATAAAATTTCAAAAAAAATTTAAAAATTAATTTATGAGAAAAATTGTTATAATTTATATTATTCAAAAAATTACATATATTTATTATTAATTTTTATTTTCCTTCTCTTTCATTTCCAATTTATCTCTTTTCTTTCTTTCCTTTCTCACTTCAATTCCACGTCCTACACAAAACCAAAACCAAAATCTGCAAAATAAAATCTCAATTTGCAGCCTACGTAATGAATTACAAATGCCAAGTGTTGATTGATTAAAGAAACAAAAATCTTGAAATGATTATCTAAGATTGTAGCTTATAATTTAAGCTATTACACACGTAAAATAAAAAGGAAAAACATCTAGAAACACATTTAGGAAACAAAACCGTAAAGAAAAGAAACCTGGAAGCTTAAAACCGTAAGCAAAGAAGGAAGAAAAAGAAAGAAGAAAAAGAAGGAAGAAAAAGGAAAAGGAAAAGAAGAAGAAGGAATTAAGATAAATAGGTAAGTAAATTTATTATTTTTGTATAGATGTATGTTATAAAGTATATACATGTATAAATATAGTATTTGTATAGTATTTTCTATAAATATAACATTGTTAATACATGTATATGTACATAAATACATAAATTGAGTAGTATATGTATGTATAAGGCTAGGTATACATAGGTATATTATACATGTATATACATAGGTATATTATACGTAAGAATATGTNGTAATAGCTTAAATTATAAGCTACAATCTTAGATAATCATTTCAAGAATTTTGTTTCTTTAGTTAATCAACACTCGGCATTTGTAATTCATCGCGTAGGCTGCAAATTGAGATTTTATTTTGCTAATTTTGGCTTTGGTTTTGCGCAGGACGTGGAATTGAAGTGAGAAAGGAAAGAAAGAAAAGAGATAAATTGGAAATCAAAGAGAAGGAAAATAAAAATTAATAATAAATATATGTAATTTTTCGAATAATATAAATTATAACAATTTTCCTCGTAAATTAATTTTTAAATTTTTGTGAAATTTTATTAATTTAATTGGTACCAATTACAATTGTAATTTTTATAAGTTATTGTGGCGATTTCGTTAAAATTTCGTGCAAATAGGCAATTTGGTCGAAAATTGTATTCAACTATGATTATATCACTATTGAGTAATATTTAATATTTTATTGGTTTATGTTTATGATTTTAGGGTTTCGAGCAATTTCGGATTCAATTTTGTTTAATGGTACGTAAACTAGTTTTAGTATTTTAGTATGCGATTTAGGATTTCGATCTATTCCTAGGGTTTTGTTATCGGTATTATATTTGATTTATTAAACTTTGTAATTTTTTTTTGTTTTTGTTATTGTTACTAACCTTATTGACTTATTGTATAGTTAAGAACACTTGGACTTGAGTTAGGGTTCAACTACTGTTTTTCCTAGGGTTTACATTTCCCCCCCCTTCAAATAAGTTTTGTCCTCAAAACTTGAGATGCATACCTAGTTCTACAAATATGTGTGGATATCTCTTCTTTACTTCATCTTTTGCTTCCCAATTAGCTGATTCTCATTCATGGTTTCTCCATAATACCTTGACATAACAAATCTGTTTATTCCTCAATTGCTGTACTTTTCTGTCTATAATCTTCATTGGGTGTTCTTCGTATGTCAAGTTTTCTTGTAGTCTTATTGGTTCCAATGCAACGATACTATCGGGATCGGAAATGTGTTTCCTCAAGACTGACACATGGAAAACATTATGAATTTCCAATAGATTAGGTGGCAATGCTAATCGATAAGCCAAATTCCCAACTCATTCTAAAATCTCAAATGGGCCTATATATCTTGGACTCAATTTTCCTTGGGCTTTAACACGATGAATACTCTTGATCAGTTTTACTCATAAATACACATGTTCTCCTACTTGGAATTCCAATTCCCTTCTTTTCAAATCAGCCCAGCTCTTTTGTCTATCTTGGGATTCTTTCATCTTTTGTTTGATCACCATGATTTTATTCGCTATTTCCTAAATCAGATCGGGTTCTATTACAGCTTTCTCTACATAATCCTAGAATAATGGAGATCGGCACTTCCTTCCATATAAAGCTTCATAAGGTGGCATGTGTATGGTCTAGTGATAACTGTTATTATAAGCGAATTCAACCAAAGGCAAATGTGTATCCCAACTTCCTTTAAACTCTATAATACATGCCCTTAGCATATCTTCCAAAGTCTGAATAGTTCTTTCGGTCTATCCATCTGTTTGGGGGTGATATGCTGTGCTGAATTGTAGCTTCGTTCCCATCACCTTCTGTAAACTTTCCCAAAATTTTGATACAAATCTTAGATCTCTATCCGATACAATTCCTTCTGGGACACCATGTAGTCTTACTATCTCCTTGATATATATCCTTGCCAATTTCTCTAAAGAAAAGGTCTTATTAATTGGCAAAAAGTGAGCTGATTTGGTAAGTCGATCAACGATTACCTAAATCGCATCAAAACCAGTAGCTGTCTTTGGTAAACCACTTACGAAATCCATAGATATCTGATCCCATTTCCACTCTGGAACAGATAAGGGTTGTAGTAATCCTCCTGGTTGTTGATGTTCGGCTTTCACTCTTTGATAAGTTTCACACTTAGGTACAAAATTAGCCATGTCTTGTTTCATTCCATTCCACCAGAAATTCTTTTTCAGATCTTGGTACATCTTCGTTCCTCCTGGATGTACAGTATAGCCTAAATAATGAGATTTACTTAAAATTTATTTTCGAAGCTCCTCATCATTAGGTACACACAATCAGTTATTCATGTGAAGTGTATCCTATTCATCCATTCGAAAATCAGTGTATTTCCCACTTCCCATTTCTTTTTTGATTCGATCAAATACAACATCGCCTTGTTGTGCGGTTCTAATTCTTTGCATCAATGTTAGCTCTATCACTAAATTTGATAATTCAATATTTTCTGCATGCCATGAAAACTCCAAATTTAACTTTTCAAACTCTTTTATGAGTTCCCTCTTATTAGTCAAAAGAGAAGCAACTTCACCATAATTCTTCTTGCTTAATGCATCAGCAACCGCATTTACTTTGCCTGGGCAGTAGTTAATTCCCAAATCATAGTCTTTGATCAACTCAAGCCATCTTCTTTGTCTCATATTCAAGTCCTTTTGAGTAAACAAATACTTAAGGCTCTTATGATCAGTAAAAATCTCACATCTTTGTCCATATAGATAGTGTCGCCACAACTTCAATGCAAACACTATAGTCGCAAGTTCTAAATCATGAGCTGGATAATTTTGCTCATGTGGTCTTAACTGTCTCGAAGCATATGCAATCACTCTCCCGCTTTGCATAAGTACACATCCTAATCCGTTTTTAGAAGCATCACTATATACAGTGAAAGGCTCTTTATCATTTGGCAATACAAGGATTGGGGCAGATATTAATCTTTTTTTCAACTCTTGAAAACTCTTTTCTTGTTTTTCACTCCACTCAAATTTTACATTCTTTTGTGTCAATTGGGTAAGTGATCTCGAAATCTTTGAGAAGTCTTTAACAAACTTCCTATAATACCCAACCAATCCAAGAAAACTTCAAATCTCAATAACCGTCTCTAGTCTTTTCCATTCCACTATAGCCTTAATCTTTTCAGGATTAACTGATATACCATCTCCTGTTATGACATATCCAAGAAAAGATATTTCCTTCAACTAAAAATCTCACTTAGACAACTTTGCATATAATTTATGTTCTCATAAAGTTTGCAACACCATTCTCAAATGTTCTTTATGTTGCTTAGATGTAGTAGAATATACTAAAATATCATCGATGAACACAATCATACACTTATCCAATAAAGGTCTGAACACACGATTCATTAGGTCCGTGAATGCAGCAAGGGCATTTGTCAGTCCAAAAGCCATCACCATAGATTCATAGTGACCATATATCGTCTGAAACGCTGTCTTCGGAACATCCTCCAACTTAATTCTCAGTTGATGATAGCCTGACCTTAAATCAATCCTAGAAAAGACACTTGCACCTTGCAATTGATCAAACAAATCATCAATTCTCGGAAGTGGATGTTTGTTCTTAATGGTCACCTTATTTAACTCTCTGTAATCAATACAAAGCTTAAGTGATCCATCCTTCTTCTTAACAAACAATACCGGTGCTCTCCAAGGTGAAACACTTGGCCTTATAAAGCCTTGATCCAATAATTCTTGTAATTACTTTTTCAGCTCTTGTAATTCAATTAGAGCCATTCTATATGGAGCTTTAGATATCGGCTCAGTCCCTGGAATTAAATCAATAACAAAGTTGATCTCTCTTTTCGGTGGTAATCCAGGTAATTCATTTGGAAATACATCTGAAAATTCATTCACCACTAAAATTTCTTCTACATTTGACTTTTGAGATTCAGTATCCAAAGCATTTAACTAACTAACATCTGTGATCAACTCTAAAGTACTTAGCTTTGGTACTCTTGCTACTACATAATTCCCTTGAAATATAGCTTTATTTCCTCTTGAAGCCTCAAACAACACTTGCTTTTCTTTACAGTCGACAGTAGCTTTCATACTTGCCATCTAATTCATTCCTAATATGGCATCACACTTATCCATATCTAAAATAATCATATCTACTTTACTGTCAAAGTTTTGGATCTTCAAAGGACACTCTTTCACCATTTCTCTTGTAATTACTACACTTCCAGTAGGTGTTCTCACTCTTAAACTCGAATATGTAGTAGTTGCAACTAAACTAGTTTGCCTCACTACTCCTAGAGCTATGAAACAATGTGTAGCTCCCGTATCAAATAAAGTATAAACTGAATATCCAACTACATCGATATTCCTTGAATCACAAAATTTTTAAGTCTTATTCTTATGTTATAGCTTTATAAGTTTTCATTTACCACTTCTATTTACTTATTATTATTCAATACTTCATATACTATTCATAATAATTAAAGCAATTTAACAATGAGAATTTAAGATACATACCAGCTATTAGCTCGTGATCCACAAATTCTTTAGTTCCTTCGGGTACTTCCAAATCTTCTTCTACATAGTCCTCATAACTCCAATTACCTTCCAAATTATATATTCTAGCGGCATTTGCTGCACTTGGACGTATATTTCCCACATTTGGTCCTCCAATCGTTCTTCTAATGGTAAAACGTCCAACAGCTGGTGGTGGCTTGGTAACTTAAGCATTTGCAGTGGTACGTTGTGGACAAGTAGTAGAATAATGTCCAACTTTGTTGCAGATGAAATAAGTAACAACATTCTTTTTAGGGCAATTTGTTACTCGATGTGAGCTTTCACCACAATAAAAGCATTTCTCTTGTAATTGGGGACAATCTCTAGGGTAATGAGTCTCTTTACACTTCCAGCACTTCAGTAGTTTATTACTCTTTCTTTGAAATCTCTCGGGTAGTCTTACAAATCTTCTTATCTTGTTACTATTACTTCCACCAGGCCCTTCAAAAGGTCTCTTTCCAAATACACTTATCTAATGTTTTCCTGTATCCTCACTTTACCTCTTTGCACTATCTAGTACTCATGCTTTTTCCACCATATCAGGAAAGTTTCTTGGTTCAAACTCCATAATTCTTCTTCTCATATCAACATCAAATCCTTTGGAAAAGGTTTGCATCTTCAATCTATCACTCGTTTGATATTCAGGTGGTGTAAATTGCAACAACCTATTAAATTCTGCTTCGTACTGTTCCACAGTACGCGTCCCTTTCGTAATATCCAACAAATCTTCACTATACTTCAATCTTAAACTTCCAGGAAAATAATACTCCAGGAATTCATGTTAGAAAACTTCCCAAGTTATTGGTCCTCTCAAATTCCTCTGTTTTGATTTTCGTGCTCTCATTTTCAACAAATATGTACCATAGATAAGCCTGAGATGTGGTGCAATCTTGAATGCCTCAAATGATCTTTCAATCTGATGTAACCAATCTTCTGCTTTATCAAGTCTACTGGCTACACCCTCAAAATATTTGTTACACCGTATAAATTCTGGCAAAAGGCTACGCTGTTGCCTGAGATCCATAGGTGCTTGGGGGCATCTCTCCTGCTGGTATAACTGGTGGTGGTGGAGGTAAAGGAATTTCCGGGTCTACTACGGGAGGTGGTGCTTGTATCGGTGGTACTGGCTCTTAAGTTAGATATGTTCTTAATAATTCATTCTGCGCGTGGATAGCCGCGAGAATTTCATCTGTTCTATCCGGGGCCTTCCCGGTTATCTTCCTTGTACAAGTTGTTCCCTTTCCTAAGCAGGTTGGGCTTGCTCATCCGGTTGCCGTCTTCTGCGTTTAACTTGACTATGAAATCCATTACCAATTTTCAACTATTTAATTATAATGATCAACTTATTCCAAATAATTATAAAAACCATTAATATTAAATGAAGATAACACACATGTATATACTCATAACAATACTAACAAAGGCTGTAATCTTTCATTTTTGATCAATATGGTGAGGTTACATCCATGTAGTGATCACTTCTAACGAGTAAAACTCTACTGACATATATACAGACTAAATCAAAATACAGAGTTTTCAAAGTACAAAAGAGCTCTCATAATATATAAGCCCTCACCATACATAAAGCTCTTGAGTACATCAAAACCCTCAAAATACATAATAACCTCACTACATGAAAACTCTAAAAAATGATCAGTCATGATCTTAATATATACAACAAAAGAAGCATGCATGATCACTCCGATATTAACGGCCAAAACAAAAATACAACCTAGTCATCCTAAACATCTCTCAATGTCAAGTAGAAGGTCCTGCAGCTGTATCCTCTTCCTATCTACATCTGGGAAAAGTCGATCCAATACTGGAATATATACCGGACTCCTCACTAAGGGTCTGTTGAGCCCACTCTCTCGGTAGCCAAAAATTCAATGGATTCGGTGTGATGGTAAGTATATCAGATGAGTTACCACCTACCAAAAACTATAGTTGGAAGTTTAGGGTCCACCTGATAGTACTCGAACTCGTCACCTAGGGGTATCTGTTGTAACGGCTCAGCCTATATGATAGGGGTATCCAATGGTAAACCAAGTCTATCAAATTCGAACCTCGGCTGTGGTACAAGAACATCGATACCATAGGTATAATCATACCACGGCTCCCTGCTAGTCTCGATATCAGCCATAGCTCTAGCTTGATCCTGAGCAATAATAGAAAGATGGTTGGTACGGTAGTCCACAGCTAGAGCAATCCCATGTCCAACTATCCTACTATGGCCAAAGGATGGTTGGTGGTCATGGAAGAGAATCGGCATCAACTAAAAATATAATCTCCTGAGTATGGTCTGTACTGTCCTCCGACTCTAAGTAATAGATCATCTTCTCATCAGTAGGAAAACGACCAACTGAGGTAAAGATCCAATAAATCCTCCTGTCGATCCAATAAGGGCTCAGTCTTCGGTACCAGGCAGATAGTATCTCACCAACATTACGAGGTCAGCTTACTAGTGCTAAGTCCTCGTAAGCAATCCGGAGTCGATGTCGGTAAGCTCGTAGACTCTCTCCCTTTCGGAGACGGAACAAAGTGAAAGATGTCTGTAGCTCTAACTCAGTCCTCTAAATCAATAAGGCATAAAGTTACTTTTACAATTTCTTTATCATAGCTTTTAGTATGTAAATTAAAGCATAAACACTTAACTCGGTTCTACACCTCTCAATCTTCCCAGGTAAGGTATCCTATTGTCTAGGATTAGGTTTTATTTAACTTAGTTTGAGTCATACTCTGATACCACCTAATTGTCACGACCCGAGGGGGCTAGTCGTGGTAGTCGTCGTATACCGTACAAAGGATTGCAGATTGAATTCCCTTACAATCGACGACCCTTTTATACAATACATAAGGCTACAGCTATTACTAACTACCAAGAGTGCGTAAGCTTAAGCAATATCATTTCATGATAAATAATAATATTATAAAAACATAACACATAGTCTATTTACATAAAAATTTACAGATATAGAGTCTAAAACGTGTCTAAAGTCTAACTAATATAAAAATTACATATTCAAATCTATAATTAATCAAAAGTACTCTTCGTCCTCATCCAGCTCCTATACTGACCCTATGTAGAAAACTAACCTCAGGCATGCGGCGGCTCGACTCCACAAAGAGATCGACCTGCGAAAGAAGACTATAAGGGTATAAGCTAACTAGCTTAGTGAGATAGTTTCCTTCAACCATACAATAATCAAGTTTATACAACAATTAAGTTCAACCAAATGAATGCATAAACAAGCAATATGCCAAACAAATACATGCAGGTGACCAGGTACTACATGTAACTTAGATTTAACATCCTCCGAAATTAGGGTTGGAGATTCATCGGAACAGTTAGATCCGGGTATCATATTAGAACTTATTTCATAACGAAACTCCGTGTTTCGTATTTAAAATGTAACGGTACATCCATTACTAATCTTATTAAAATGAGTTCTACATATGATTGTGAGTAGGTTCACATAGCCCTCACTCATCCCTAAACAAAGGCCTCTGGACTTGACCCTTAGCCAAGCGGTTAGCACGTCCAACGCCTAGTCATCTCGCAGGCTAGGGTAAGGTCATATTGCATGTGTGCACCGTACGAAATCAATAACAATCAATAATCAACCCACGTATGGCCTCTCGCTACCTTTGTATAATGTGATTACTCGGAATTAGTTATGCAGTGCATAATTTATGCGTTATCCAAGTTAACTTTTTCTAATCGAATAAAAAGTTAAGTCATATTTAATCAATGATCATTCCAAATCACAAACAATTAATCTAGTGAATCTACCATGCAACAAACATTATATTATTGAAATTTAAAGTAGATTCACTATTAACAACAATTATCATACACAAGCATAAGCCAACCCCATACACATTCATTTATAAATCATAATTTAGATTCACCAATTACAAGCATAAACAAGTATAGAATCATAAGGAAAAACTCACTTAGTCATAACTAGCTTAAGGGTTGTAATAGTCTAGGGGCAACTCAGGGTTGATATTAAAGTTACCTGAGAATAATGAACATTTTGTAAGTTTGGGAATTTACAGCTAACTAGTGTTATAATTTGTAAGGTTTACTTTACTTAGTTACGTGAAATTGTCGATTCAAGCGTATTTTCTCATAACGAGGTTTATTTTGGACGTTGTGACTCGTAATTTAAATTGTGATATAAAAATATCACAAAAATTATTATTTTAAGTTTAAAAATTATAAAATATTGATTTTCGCTTTTTCTTAACATATTTATGATTTAATAATTATTTAAATCATNTAAAAATATTAAATATATGATTTAAATAATTATTAAATCATAAATATGTTAAGAAAAAGCGCAAATCAATATTTTATAATTTTTAAACTTAAAATAATAATTTTTGTGATATTTTTATATCACAATTTAAACTACGAGTCACAACGTCCAAAACGGACCTCGTTACGAGAAAATACACTTGAAAACGATCAAAATAAACTATATGTTCATAATGATCCGAGTTAAAACGAAAAAGTTATATGCGATTCGATAAAAAGCTCGAATCGACAATTTCACGTAACTAAGTGAAGTAAACCTTACAAATTATAACATTAGTTAGCTGTAAATTCCCAAACTTACAAAATGTTCATTATTTTCAGGTGACTTTGATATCGATCCTGAGTTGCCCTTAGACTACTAAGACCCCTTAGTTAGCCATGGTTGAGTGAGTTTTTCCTTATGATTCCATACTTATTTGTGCTTGTAATTAGTGAATCTAAATTATGATTTATAAATGAATGTGTATGGGTTTAGGTTATGCTTGTGCATGATAATTGTTATTAATGGTGAATCTACTTTAAATTTCAATAATATAATGTTTGTTGCATAGTAGATTCACTAGATTAATTGTTTGTGATTTGGAATGATCACTGATTAAATATGACTTCACTTTTTATTCGACTAGAAAAAGTTAACTTTGATCACGCATAAATCATGCACTGCATAACTAATTCCAGGCAGTCGCATTATACGAAGGTAGCGAGAGGCCATACATGGGTTGATTATTGATTGTTATTGATTTCGTACGGTGCACACATACGATATGACCTTACCCTAGCCTGCAGGATGACTAGGCGTTAGAGGCGCCAACCACCTGGCTAAGGGTCGAATCTAGAGGCCTTCGTTTAGGGGTGAGTGAGGGCTGCGTGAACCTACTCACAATCATATGTAGAACTCATTTTGATAAGGTTAGTAATGGATATACGTTACATTTTAAATACGAAATGCGAAGTTTCGTTATGAAATAAGTTCTAATATGATACCCAGATCTAACTGTTCCGATGAATCTCCAACCCTAACTTCGGAGGGCATTAAATCTGAGTTGCATACTGTACCTGGTCACCTGCATGTATTTGTTTAGCATACTGCTTGTTCATGCATTCATTTGGTTGAACTTAATTGTTGTATAAACTTGATTGCTGTATGGTTGAGGGAAACTATCTCACTAAGTTAGTTAACTTATACCCTTGTAGTCTTCTTTCGTAAGCCGATCTCTTTGTGGAGTTGGGTCGCTGCATGCCCAAGGTTAGTTTTCTACACGGGGTCAGTATGAGAGCTGGATGAGGACGGAGAGTACTTTTGATTAATTATAGATTTAAATATGTAATTTTTATATTAGTTAGACTTTAGACACATTTCAGACTCTGTATCTGTAAAGTTTTATGTAAATAGACTATGTGTTATGTTTTTATAATATTATTATTTATCATGAAATAATATTGCTTAAGCTTGTGCACTCTTAGTAGTTTGTAGTAGTTGTAGCCTTATGTATCGTATAAAAGGGTCATTGATTGTAAGGGAATTCAATCTGCAATCCTTTGTACGGTATACGGCGACTGCCACAACTAGCCCCCTCAGGTCATGACACTTATGGTCTAATTGGTACAAAGATTATTCTCCCTCAAGGATAGAATAAGATCTAATGTTTCTTCCCTCTCTGTGTTATATGGTTAGCAAAGGAGAAAAGAAATTATATTATGTTCGACTCACCACTTCACAAAAAGTTCATTTATGAAAAAAAATGTTGGATAGATGCCTTCAAACATAAACTAGAACCTACTAAATAATGTCAAAAAAGAAATCGAAAATTAGATTTGAATGGGTGGAGCAAATCAAACTTGAGCCATTAGCTTATGGTTTTCTAAAAAAGTGACACTATTAGAAAAAGTGACTAAAGAAATTGGATTAGAAGACTATCTTTTTAAAACTATATGGTCTCTTATAAGGGTTTCTTAAAATAATGAAACAACTTTTATTTAAAATTTCCTCTACTAGTTAATAAAAAGTTTCCCCTTTTTGAAAAATAGCTAGAAAATAAGTATAATGGTGATGTTGAGATCACTATTAGTAATCTTCTGGTGGTCTAACAATTGTATGCAATAGTATACCTATAAGAAAGCCCCTTATAATAGTATTAGTGAGGGCTCTTCAATGCATAAGTTAGCAAGAAGGGAAAGAAAGCAACTATTTTTTTAGTGTTTTGTAAGGTATAAGGAGAGCTTGGGATTAGACTTATAGCTCCATGCCCTATTTATGTGGCATAGAGCATATTTGCGTAACACATGGCAAACTAGGATTAGTTTCTATATGGATTTTGTAGGGAGGCGTACGCAGTATGGAAGGGGATAACATCTTTATTCTAATTTGTAGCTTTGGGAAAGGTGCTTGTCACATTAACATAGGTAATTGTCACAACTAAGGCGGCTAGGCATTTAGGTTGTATTGTAGACTGTTAGGCAACATTTAATGAGGAGAGATAAGAAACCAATAGAGTAGCCATGGCATTATGGTCCTCAATTCGTATGCGGAGCACCTAGCATAAAGTCGGGGCTAAGGTCTATTTGGTTTATCGAATATGGATATAGCTACCTCAAGGACTATGGGGTCCTTAGGGTCTCAAGTGCCAAGGAGTTAGTGCTCGAGGATGTTTACTCCTTAGCATCAAGGCGATGAAGAAAGTGGTTAATTTTAAGCTTTAAAGGTTGAGGCTTGAGCTGTAATTAGGTGATCCCAAGGAAGTAAGTGGTGGGTTTGAGTTCATCAACTGAAGAAATGACATTGTTGAGTACTTGCTCATACAACATGATAGTTGATTTGACCATCGTGACTATTTAGATGTCAAAGCCCATCATTGGCGCTCTATAGGGTGTATATAAATTCTCAAGCATATATGGGGTCTACTTTAGCAATCTACACACTAGGTGAATTTGAGATGTTGAGTATTGGATGATGACTTATGGATGGCTATGGTTGGATGGCAAGAGGCGATGATCTGTACACCTTCCCCATCTATTTAAGGGTTTTAGGAGATGGCTGATTTCTTCATCTCGTTTTACCCTAAACTAAAACTCTATTGAAATTTATCTAAGAAACTTCTTTGACTTTTATCCAACTTCAAGCACTAAAAAACACACTTCATTTCTCATAACAAACATAAAAAATGGCTAACTAGAGGAGATTTGAAGGTAATGACTCATTAAACTCTATCTTTACCATAGTTAGATAGATCCTATGGGGAGATAGTCCCCCTACCCAAGAAAAAAAGAAGAAGAAGAAGAAGGTGACAGCTACGAGCGATAGTGGCATGTGGTTGTAGGAGATGTGAAGGATGGCTGCTCAATTGAAGCCACGAGACAAGTATGACCCAAACAACATATAGAAGGATCCCGTGGCTACTCTCAATGAGTAGTGTCGAGCTTGGTTTTTCACCATCCCAATTCTTTTTATAAAATTAAGTCTTCTCTAAATCAATTAATACTAAACTCTACTCGTTTAATATTGACCCTCGACTAAGGTTTAAAGAAGATCATTTTTTTCAACTTAAAAAGATTTGGAGTCGCCACCCGACTAAAGTCGTGAAAAGGGGGTAAGTTATAACTAATTGGGTGGATTGGTTATAACTTAGCTATCAGTCTATCAATTAAAAAACCAAATTATAAATACAGTTTTTAAAAACTAGAGATTTGGATTTGAGAGTTAATTTATTAAACCCTAAACAGGTACCACTTTTAACTTTCCGAATTTAACTTTGATTTTCAAATATACCCTTTTTAATTTCTAAAAAACATCTAATTATGATGCATGCGACTAAATTGATTAATTTACATAAAGATCTAAAAATGGAAAAAATAAAACTTTCCATATTTTAAGTCACTCTGTACTTGCGTACGGGTGCCTACATACTCGCTATTCGGGATCAGATTTCCGTAGTTTGTTTAATTAAAAATATAGCGGGTTGATTGATTTTAACTTTGGAAAAATTGCCGATTTTACGTTTTAACCCATTTTGAGTTGATTTGAGAAAAGATTATAAGAGGTTCTAAGTTAGATTTTATTTTTTGAAATTTTAAATGATTCTAATTTGGAAATTGATTTATTTATTTTCATTTATTTTTAAAAACTCAATTTTTCTAAGTGTCAAAACGATTTTTTTTACTAACCTATTTATTTATTTTAATTATTTTTTATACTTATTCTATCTATTTCTACAAATAAATAGACTACTTCTTTTCTCTTTTTTTTTTTCTTTTTTCTTCTCTTTCTTTTTTTTTCATTCTTTTTCCTTTTTTTTTCTTTTTCTCATTTATAACATTTACAAATAAATAAATGAATAAATAAATAAAAAAGAAAAAAGAAAAATTAGGTTAGCTTAGATTGACTCGAACGGCTCGGATCAGCTCACTTCGGCTTGGGTCGACTCAATCGGCTCACTTCAGCTTAGATCAGCTCGGTTGGCTCACTACAGCTTGGATCGGCTCGATTGGCTTGAGTTGGCTCACTTCGGCTTGGATCAGCTTACTTCAATTTCGATCGGCTCACTTCAGCTTGGAGTTGGCTCGGTTGACTTGAGAAATTCGATGGTGGTGATTTTTGTAAAAACACCATAGGGAATGCTATCCTAGAGAGAGAGGAATCTTTGATTTTTGTTTTTCTAAGGTGTTTCGAAGTTTTTGTTGTGTTTTGAAAATGAAGAATAGACCTCTATTTATAGGTGTTACGGTCGAGTTAAAGATGGAAAAAATTAAATGCAATATAATTTTCTTCCATTTTTTGATTAGACGAACCTAGACAATATGTGGTGCCAAATACATAGCTGCACATATATGAATGTGTCAGAGTGTATTAGAGTGTTTCTACCATACTTAGAAGTGAGTTGGCAAATGACGTGGCAACAACGTAGCCCGTGATGTGGCAATGACATGGCGATAAAGTGAGAAAAGAAAATAAAATGTATATTTTGCACCTTCTATGGATTGAACCCAGGATCTCCAAGTCATATGCAATATCAAGTTCAGATGCTTATCCAGCTGAACTATTGGTTTTTTCTTATTCATATATGTAATTAATTGCACATATAGACCAAGTTAACTTGAGCTAAATTCAAATCTAAGCCTAAACCCAACAGCATTTTATTCAAAACTAATGAAATTGAAATTAAAATTAAAATTATATTCTAATTAAACAACCTAAAAAATTTATTATTTTCTAAATACCCTATTTTATTTCTTATTTTTTTGTACTTTTTCCTATTTTCCTATTTTTTTATACTTTTCTAGAATTCTTTTTTTTTTTTTCTAAATTTCTTCATTTTTTTGGGGCTTTCTTTAATTTTTTATTTTTTTTTTAACTTTTTCTAATTTAGGACCCTATAACCTAATTTGAAAAATAGGGGGGGGGCAAAAATTAGGTGTCTACAAGTAGGAAGGATTAAGGCGTAAATAAGGTGCTATATAAGTACAATGAAGAGGATTAGAGCAAGGTGTGTATAGAAGTAAGGGATAACATATAAAGTTGAGAAATAGAGAGGCCCAAGCTTTGATAGAGGGTATGTAACCTCGAGAGCCTGAGGTTGTTCTATTTATATTGGAAGCCTATCTAGTCGGGGCTTTAATTACCATTCTTAGAGTTTCAACTAGAAGTTTTTAATTACTTCAAGGTTTTCTTAGGGTCCTTGCATTCGAACCTGTAAGGGCAATTGCTTGAGTTCGAAGTAGTTTTCATCTACTACTTACAAAGGCCAACTACTCAACTATTTTGACATTTCTTCCAACTCAAGCCAAGCCAAGATGATTCGTATTGTTCTACAGGCTCAAGTCTAAGATTAAAAGGTAAAAGGATAGGTTCATTCAAGTTCAGTCAAAGCAAGATTTACCCTTCCCCACCGGTTGGAAGAAGTTAATAAGGACATCCTCGATTAAGTTAGTAGGTCTTGAGGATGATGACGTGAAGGGAGAGCTCCTTGACATAGCATATTAGTAAGGGATTAGTTTCTACATTAGGAACATGGTCAGCTATTACCTCCATAAGAAGATGTTGTTCAGCCAAGAGATAAGTATTGACTAGGTGTGTAGCGAAGGAGGGTAGCCAGGAGTTCACCCTCTAAATGTCATTGTTGGTAGGGGAGCTTGCTACTCATCTTTGATAGGTTTGATCTTTTGTTTTAATTGCTTTATTTTGTTGCTAAATTCCTTTGTGTATTTGTAGCTCTTCAACTTTGCAAGGACAACTTCAAACATACCTTCACGACATTTAAGGAGAAGAAGCTTCCTAAAAAGGTCCTCCCTCATCCCCCCTAACCCTTCGATGAGTGGAGACTCTATCAACATGAAGAGTCAACACTAGTATGTTAATCTCAATCAATGCTTCATTGATTGCCTACCTCAGGTGGAACTGAACTCCATAGGCACTTAGTTCCAACAAATACTTAATCATATAGCCTAAGGCATCAGGATTCTACAAGATGGTCTATAGTAGCTAATCGATGAGGACAACGATGAGATGGGCTTAGAAATATAACCATAGCTTCTTTGCAGCTATCACTATTGCCAAAGCGAATTTCTCAACTCAAGTATATATGGTCTCTAGGCCCTACAATATCTGACTAACATAGTGGACCAGCTTATGCTCTTGTCCATCTACTCGGACGAACACAGAAGATAGTGTTCAATCAACAATTTCTAGGTACAAATAAAGCTCTTCCCATAGGGATTAGCTTGGAGAGGATAGATGAGCTCTCTAAGATCTACTTGAGCTTATTAAATGCAACCTAGCATTGTTTGGTCTAGTTGAACTCGAATGGGTTCTTTAGTAGCTTAAAGAACTTAAAACACTTGTTAGCACATTAGAACACGAAACAGTTGAGCGCGGTAACCTTATCAATAAGCCATTGGCCTTCCTTAATGGTTCGGAGGGCCTTCATGTTAAGAACAACATATATCTTGTTTGGATTAGCCTCAATGCCATACTCCATGACCATGAACCCGAGGAACTTGCCCAAGGCCAACCTAAAGATGAACTTTTTGAGGTTGAGTTTCATCTAATATTTGGGAAGAATATTAAACATCTCATGCAAGTCCTCGATGTTGATGGCCTATTCCTTGCTCTTGATGATCATGTCGTCAATGTAGACCTTGACATTTTGTCTAAGCTGTAGCTTAAAGATAGTTGTCACTAACCTCTAATATGTTGCCCTGGCATTCTTAAGGTCGAAGGGCATGACTTTATGGTAGTATATGCTAAATTCAGTGACAAACAATGTATTCACTTAGTCTTTAGGAGGCTACGCATATCTGATTATAGCTTGAGCAGGCAAACATGAAGCTGAGCATTATGTAGCTTGGTGTCAAATCAACAAGTTAGTCAATCTTAGGGTAAGGAAAGTTGTAATGCCTAACCTTCCAAGCATCTACTTAAAAGTTTTTCTCGAAATATTGGTGCCTTTAGACGGTTTATTACTACCATCTCTAAGTTAAGGATAAGGCAACAATTTGTATCCGACTTACTATTTCACTTCATATAATATTTGATTTCAAATCACTCTCTATTCAACAAAATGAATAATAGTGAAAGTTTTACAAAAGTGACCCTTACTCAAAGTATCACAATCATAAAATCTTATACTATACTTAATTGCATTACCAAGCCTATGTACCACATTTGTAATCTTGATGTTGAGATTCACATAAAACACGTTAAAACTTCTTAAAGTTCTATGTTCTAGTACTTAAGTCAAACCTTGCAACCGCTTGGTCTTACTCATGAAAATCAACTTCACTAACTACTCTAAAGGCTTCTTGCTTGTATCAAGTGATGTTCCTTCTAAATTTTTTCCTTAACTTGAGGATAAGACAACCAACTACTATGAGCCAAGTGAGAGTGGATAAACAAACAAAATACAAGTAATATTATATCATAGCCACATAACAAGTTATCAGTTTAATCACAATATTCTTTAATCCAGCCAAGCCTTGCAAACATAACAAGCCTATGCCATGCTTATGTACATGACATGCATCAATATTGATATCCTCCTAGTTAGCCAAGCAACTCATCTGGTTGGTTGACTTCAATCGAGCATTTGGATACAAACCAAAGTCCAAGAACATAGTAATGCAACAAAGAGTTGCTAAAACTTAACCTAACAAAAACCACGTAAAGTGGTTAGAAAATACAACATATAGTTGGCCTAATGAATACAATGCAATTTCTATATGCTTGAAAACCTAACTTTTATAATTTAAGTCATTTTCTTGATAAACCTCACTTTTCTTATAAAGTTCAGCCTAGCAAAATTTCAGTTTCACAAAACTTAACTGATAGGTCCTTTTCATGTCATGTTATGAATGCATCAGGTCCATACCAAGTGGTATCTAGTAATTTCAAGCAAGCTTACTCATTACTTATTAAGTAGCCTTTTCTTTGTTTCATTGCCATTTCTAAGATCTCAGTATCGGGTTCACTTAAATAAACACCTTAGGAGATAGGGTTAGTCCTAAAATCTTATTCCAAGTTAGCTTAAAGCCTAATAATATTACATAAACAACAAGCTACATAACCATAGCAATAAAGCCCAATATTAGAACATCATTTAGTCACTGGCAATCATAAAAAAAGCTTTACATAACTCGTTAAGTTGCACATCATACTCACAACCAAGCCAAAACATCACAAAGCATGCAAGGTTAAGAGTAAACATAAGTCTACTCGAGGCACACACAAATATCCACTTACCTAGGTTTGTTGAACACTCTAACACAACTCACTAACATGAGCTTCCTCCTTGACTACTTCACCTAATAAGGATAAATACTACTAAGGTCAACTATAGATCATGTGTATGTATATATTTTAGCTTGTTATTAACTTGTTGATTTCAAGTTTATTTTGTTAAGTAAATAGTTGCCCCATACTACCTTTAACTTAGTATGTGACTTAGACTCCAATTTAGCTTATGAATTATTCTCTAAATTACCCTCTAATTTAGGCTAACTTCAAAATTTCTAAATGAATGCTATCTGACTTATATCTTCAGTTTTACCAATTAGAAATCTCAAGTATTTTACTTGACTCAGTCTTTGAGCATAACTTATATAAGAACCCTTAAGTGTAGCCTCTGTATTTTTCTCTAATTTAACCTATAATTTGATCAAATTACTACATTTATCTATAATATTCCTACTTCTCTATCAATCCTAGTTAAGACCATTAATAAGCATATCACATACAATAGAAACTTGGACTGCCCTCACTATGGTGTCAATTATGCAAATTACCTTATTTATCATATTTGGCAAAATATACACAAATAATAGGAAATTAGTTAATAATTAACATCTATACTCAATTAAATCCATAAAAAAAATATATTATACTTAGAAAATTATACTTGTTAAGCTCTAGCCATGAAAAATACCATATTGATAATACGTAATATTTTCAAAAGTAATACCTTAATTTTGCTAAAAATTAGCTAAAATTACATAAAATATTAAATAAAATTACAAGGCCTAAAATGAATACTTTCAAAATTATCACTAAGCTCCAAAAATCATTACAACCTAGATTCATTAAGAAATTTAATTAAAAACCTATTATTTTTTCAATATGAAAAATAAGGCAAATTTGACCAAATAATCTTAATAAATAAAAAACGTATAGTTTATCAAAAACCATTTTTATATAAATTAAATATATCATATGAGGAATATGAACACAAAGAATTAGATCAAAATAACATCATTTTCTATTTTTAAAAATTATTGTAAAATTCATTGGAACAAGGTAGTTTCCTAGGAAACCCATATAAGCACTTCTAATTTCAAAATTATGGTTAGATATTCTGATTCTACACATAAAAATACCTAGGAAAGCCAAGTTCTATAGTTTTTTAATATCATTTGATATTTCTAGTAAAAATAGAAACTTATAAATGGAAATTCGTAGGTTGTCGGTTCTCTAGTTACTAAATCTTCATCGCCTGTCGAAAATCCCTCTTCCAATGTCAAACTTCAAGTCCCAAATGTTCACTATGTGACGTCTTCATCTTCTATCTTTTATGATTTTTTTTAAGCCCTAAATCTCCATAGATAGAGACCCTATCCGATTATTAAATCATCCATATTTTCTTTAATTTTTTTTTTTTAAACTTTGTTTCTCACTCAATCTAAAATTTTTGAGAGGATTTCCTATGTTTCTAACATTGCATAATGCCTAAAGTTTCACCCAAAGTCCTTCTTTATAAGCAATGGGTCGGTGGAATTTTTATTTTTTTTCTTTTTATTTCCCTTTCCATGTGTCATTCCTTTACTTAACTGGGTGTAACATAAGCATATTTTATTTAACACTCACCATATAACAATCCTAATGTTTGGGAAATCATGCCACTCCAAATTCCAAGTTTCACAAGTGGATTTTATATTTTTTTTTTTACAATTTTTTAATAATTTAATACAATTTTTATCAATTATTTAGCATATTTATTAATATATATGCATATTAAGCATGTAACATGTATAATGTATGACTATATAATTACACTATGTGCTATTTGACTCTATAATAATATTTTTATAAGTCAAATAATTTATCTCTAAGGGTCATCACCTTTCGAGGCTTAAATTTTGAGTTCTCAATAATTATCGAACGATCTTAATAAAAGTAAGTTTTATTGAAATTAAATATTATATACACTTCATTTCAAAAAATTGACCTTATTAGGACTCTTCTTCTAAGTTTTGTGACCTCATATTGAAATTTGATTCAATTCAGTATTTCCCAAAAGCCTTGGTTTGTACCAAATGCCCTAATTCATACCAATATCAAGCAGGTAAGATCTTGTCACATAGCTAAACTTACTTCTCAAACTTCTCTTGATAAGTTTATTTCATTGTTTCCCTTACTATACTTTCTAGATTTCACATATAGTGAAGATAACCCACTATTCTGAGTCTCGGGTAGTAAGCTCAAGATTGGGGTTTTACGTATCACCTACCTTACAAAAAGTTTCATCCCCGAAACTTCTATAATCTAAATACTTAAGCTCAAACCTAATATTTCACTTTCACTATGTAACTCTAATTTCCACATCACATCACAATCATCAACTATTGTTAAGGGTGAAATTCTTTTATACCTGTAAACCCCGCGAATTTAGTTTTCTAAGTATAGAAACAAACGTCTAAATTGTAGATAATTTCTCGAACTCAAAAGAGCCAGTGAGATTTAAAACCAATAAAAATCTCAATCCAAAACCTAAAGTGGATACGAAGAACCTTAAATCATCAATTGAATCCCTAACTACATACGAAAACCCTAAAACCTCGAACCTTATCAAAACCCTAAGATAATAATCGAAAATTTAATCGCGTAAGAATATATGAAACCCTAAATGTGTAAAAACATTAGAGATAGTGCCTTAAAGTAATAAGAACCCTAAAACCATAACTTTAAGGATATAAAAGCACTAATTCACCATAATTTACCTTAAAACCCTAAGTGATAATATATCCTCTATATTTTGCCATTTCATCAATAAACGACTGAAGATAACTCTCAATCATACATAAACATTTAGAATGCTTAAATGATCCCTTAGAAACTAAGATAATGAATCATAGATTACATTTATGTCTTAAGTATATGATTAGGATAGTCTCACTTAGAGTTAGGGTTATAGTTGAAGATTAGGTTACATGTAGTGAACTTTAATACCCAAATTAGTACTTTTTGCATTTGTTATCCAAAGAGGTTTATCAAATGAGATATATAAGTTATAAAGACCTAAAGTAAGACCTTATCAACTATGTTTGCTAATCAATTCATTAAATACCTCCTTTCCTCTCATTTCCTTCATTTTTCCCTTAATTTCCCTTAATCTCTACATTATGTACACAAAATTACCTAAGCTTAAGGAGAGTTGACCAAGGTCAAAATGTTGACCAAGTCAACACATGTTGACTAAAGTCAATACTTTGAAAAGTCAACAAAAGACTTAAGAGATAAAGAAAATATGTCTTCCTTAATGATGGCTTTTTTTTTCTTTCATTTTGATTTTTTTTTCCCTTCTCCTTTCTTCTCAATTGCCGTCCACTTATTCTTTATTGTGGCCCCACCATTTGCCTTCTTCCATAATCAACACAAGACAAAAGAAACAAAACAAAAACAACTCCCTCTTGCCATGAGTATCTTCTTCCTCTTTTACTTTCACAATTTCATTTTTGTCTCCATAACTCCAACACAATTAAAGGTATGTATCTAAGTTACTTTATCTTGTTTTATCTTCTTCATTAGTTAGTTAATTAGATAGATTAGATAAGTAATTATGTGTTTAGTTTTGTCTTGAAGAAGAGGGAGCAAAGTTCTCATCTTTAAGTGTAGAAATCTAGGAATTATGAAAAAGAAGAAAGGAAAACATGAATATGTGCTCAAAGAATGTGTACATGAGGTAAACCGAAAAGAAGGGAACCATGAGGAGCATGGTACATGAGTATTTTCCATGTACATAACCTAAATTAAAACAAAACCTAACCATACATACTTATACTACACTAATTTCACACTTAAGAACACAAAAGCATGGAATTAGGAAGCTTTTCTTAAGGAAAAGCTTAGGCATACGAATTTTAGTATAAAAATACGTATCCAACCGTATAGGTATATGAGTATGTATACATGGATAAATACGGTATAAACCTAAGTAGATGTATAAGTATATGTATGTATAAGGCATATGTACATAAATATAAGTATAAGGCATATGTACATAAGTATAAGTAAAGGACAAATGTACATAAGACATGTACATATGACATAAGCATAAGGTAATGCTTATGTAATTAAATGATGAGGTAAGTGATGAGGTAAGCATATGATGACATAAGCCATGACATAAGCAAATGATGACATAAGCAAATGATGATGTAAGCATGACATAAGCATAGATTATAAACTAAGAAAAGAAGAAGAGTGTATCATAATTAGGATCCTAAATTAGTAAACCCTAATACACTTTCTAAATTGAATCATACTTAATTAAGTACATGAATTAGTAATAGTAAAGTAAAATCCTCTAAGTATAAGGATTTAAGGGTTAACTAACTCATTAAGTATAAATAAAAGATATAAATATAAGTAATAAGAGCAATTAAGTTTTCATAGTTAAAATTTCTCTAAATTTAGTTCATATCGTAAAACACAAGTCTTAACGTCCAAAACAGATATCACTGTGTGAACGTGTGTCCGAAAACGATGAAAAACGACTATAAGTTTGCAAATATCGGAATCAGAACAAAAAAATTACAAAATACATAAAGGAAGCCTCATACCTTACTAATATAAGAAAATAGCTACTATTAATCTCATGGAGCATGGTAGCCCTATACATACTATACTCGGGTTATATTAGAGGAAACTAGATAAACGATAATAGACTTTTAGTTGACTAAGGAGTCTGAATTCTCAAAACACTTATAAGGTTTACCATTTTGATTTAGGCGTTCGATATCGAGTCTTGGAAACCTTAAAGGCTTGGAGAATGAGCAATAATCCAGGTGAGCGAATTCTGATGACTTGCTACTTGCTACTTGCTTGTGCGTGTTATTTGTATGATGTTTTGTTGTTTGCTATTACTTGAATGTTTGAATGACTGTTCTGTTTGTATGCCATCATCTGTGTGATCACCTTTTTAAGTTGATAAATATAAATGTCTGACCCAAATAACCGGTTCTACTCGTCGCATGTCTATGACTTGTTAAAGGTATGAATGGAGAGTGCTAGCCTTGCAAATATCTTAAGAAAAGTATTTTTGGCAAAAGCTTTTCTATCCTTAAACAAATTTTTGCATGATCGCTGTAAGGGCTTGTGGAGCCATAAATAGTATTTTTAACGTTAAGGCAAAGCTAGCATGGGTTCTCCACTTGATAGCGAGAGGACTCGCTTTATTGTGCCTGAAAGGCCTTGGTTATTTTTGGTTACGAGAGGACTCGCATGTTTGTGCTTGAGGGGCCTTGGAGGGTGGATAGTTCTAGTTCGGACTCCCCCTATTTGGATTGAAACTCTTTTCTCGGCTAGGGTAATAGTCGAGTTTTGCCTAGTGGGGTGGTGCCCCTAGGTAGCCTCTATGGGTAAGCTGAGGTGTCCTGTGCGGGTAAGTACATGAGATAATCGAAGTGTGAACGACGTAATTTTATACCTTCCATAGTTCCAGACTCCTATGGATGTGTTGTTTGCATTCATCATGCTTGCATTCATTATATATGTAAATAGCTTGCTTGCATGTGTGATAATAATGTGTGAAAACTTGCTTGATCGGTAGTGGTGAGGAACGAACTCACTGAGCTGTTTTATGCTCATTCCCCCTTAGTTTTCTTTGTAGGTTTACATACGATGGGATTGGGATGTGTCTCGAGTGCTGAGGGCGAGATGAAGATATGTATATTAGTGTTAGGTTTAGTTGAGATCTTTATAGGTGATACATAAATACTCTTGTAGAAAATATTCACATGTTAGAATTTAATATAATTTAATTCTACCTGCAGTTTTATAATGTTGGTAATCCTGTCTTATTATTTGGTAGGGGATACCGATTCTCTGCGGTTCTGAGGAACTGTGGGATATCGAACATCCATAGTTATTTATAATTATATCTTATGTCATGTTATAATAAATTATTTACTTGAAAATCACTAATCTTAGTGATTTATTATTTAGGGTCTTGCAATCTCTGACTTGCAAGACGGTTTTCATATCATGGGTGCACACATGTTATGAAAATTTTAGGTAATCCTACTAGGCCCCCTTTAGGGTCCTGACAATACCGACCTTTGTATCCTTAACCTCAAATTTACCAACTCGGGAGACTCTCTTCTTGAACTTATGAGTCTGAATGCTTTTGTTTATCTTATGCTTTAATTCATAAGGTGCACCCTTAATATAATTGGTTCTAAAAATCCCTTGTTTCATCTTCTATTATTCTAAATTATCCTCTACTTCTCTTATTCTTCACTCTTATTCTAGTTCAAGTCGATCTTTTGTTGTAACTAGTATATCACCATTACTATGTTATGTTCTTTTCTAGATACCATGATCATCACATTGATCTATAATTTACCCTTCATCACTATCTAATACTCATCTCATATCAAAGCTAGCATGCTTTTATACCAACTCGTATCATTATCTAAACTAATACTTCTACTTAGTCCTTATTTTGTTCTTTTAGTTCTAGCATTAGTTGGTTCCTATCAAGGTCTATATCCATCCCCTTCTATGTTCCATTATCCTCTCTATAACTTTACTCAACACATCTTTTCACTTAATCTCTACTATCTATTTACGTTCAAGTGCCAATTTCACTAAGATAGGTCATTTTCTCACATCTACAAATCATATATTACAATCATCGTGCTACTATCATAATTAAGGACTTAGGAACTTCTTATAGTTAACACATATATCAACAAGAATAAGTTTGGCAAATCGGAACTTTCTATTGGCTTATACTTCAAAGAGACAGAGAATGACTCAAACCAAGTGGATTTAACTTGATTGGATGGAAATTAACACAACTGTTGATGAGCAAGACTCATAAAGATACTAAACACTTTTGTAGATGATAACTGACATTATGTGACTAGATTAACAACAAAGATAGGAGACTTGTCGTGGAAAACATAAGAATCATGGAAGACATGAGTCTTAACAAGAGCATCATGAAAGTCATAGATTTATCATCATCTTCTTGCTTACCACATGTACTAATGTACATGAAGAATATGCTCTCATAGTGTGATAGTTATATCCCTTAATTGATTCATACACTTTGTCATTATCTAACCTCTCTACCTCATTATTAACTATTACCTCATGAGCTACAATTTCATTTTGTACAAGGTTAGCCTTTAGATTAGGCTCTGATTAATTCTCTAATAAAGGTTTTGATTCATTGTCAAAATTAGCTCCGAATTGACCACCTTTGATATTTCATGTCATTTCATTCATCTCAATAATAGCTATAGCCTACACAACTACAACATGTATATCCTCACTAGGATCTCCTTCTAATGTCTACTTTTGGATTCTCCTCTTCAAGTTCCTTTTCTTCTGGATCTTCCCCTACATTACCCTTTAGTTTACCCTCAACAAACTCATGATTACTCTGCACAATAGATTGAGTGTCATCTTGAGGTTCTACAAGGTACTAGTCATCCTATAGTGCTTCAAGTGCTATTGGTTGAGGTTGATCTTCTACAAACTAACCTAGCTACCCTACTTAATTTCACACATGTTATTGTCATATAATCCTTTATACGCATGATTTCCTTATCTTAAGTCATACTTCATTCTTTTTCTCCTTGGTTCTAATATGTATACATACCCAAATCTTTTGACAATTTCCTTTGAGACTTAAGTTCCCATGAATTTTCGGTGGTTTCCTTCTTAATACCCACTTAAATTCATCAAGTTCCTAAGCACTTCTCCCAAATCTTTTCATCAAAGTTTACTTCAATTCATATTGCTCCACAATACATCTTGTTCCTTCCTTGAAAGCAACTTGATCCATGTACCTAATTATGCCTTATTCCTTATCCTCATCCTTGCTTCAATCCATCAAATTAACATAAAAGTCTTAATACTCCCATCTAACACAATTCATATCCTTTCTAGTTGCAAGCTGTGATACTCTAAGGCCTGTTTAACATGACAATACTATTATGCCACCCTATAAAATCTCGTCTTCTAAGCGTTAGCTTAAAACATTTTCTTAAATTTTTTATGCTTGAAGACGGTTTCTTACTACTACTCTTAAGTTAGAGATAACGCAAAAATATGTATCTAACTTGCTATTCCACTTCATATAACTTTTGATTCCAAATCACTCTTTATTCAACATAAAGTTTTACAAAAATGAGTCGTTCTTAAAGTATCACAACTATAACATCTTATACTATCATTAATTCCATTACAAAGCTTATGTATCACATTTACAATCTCGAGGTTAAGATCTACTTTCCGGAACTTAAGTCAAACCTTGCAACCTACTCGATCCTGCTCATGAAAATCTACTTCACTAAATGCTCCTAAGCCTTCTCACTTGTGCTAGGTGACGTTCCTTCTAAAATTCTTCATTAACCTAAGGATAAGACAGCTTATCCCCTTAACTATTGTGAGTTGAGTGATAGTGGATAAACAAACAGAATATAAGCAGTATCATATCATAGCCACACAATAATTTATCAGTTTAATAACAATATTCTTTAGTCTAGCCAAGCAATGTAAATGCAACAAGTGCATGCCATACTTATGTATATAACATGCATTAGTACCAATATCTTAGGTAGCCTAGCAACTCATCTGGTTGGTTGACTTCAAGCAAGCATCTAGACACAAACCAAAGTCCAAGAACCCAACAAAGCAATAAAGAGTTGTCGAAACTCAACCTAGCAAAAACCACATAAAGTGATTAGAAAATCTAACAAATAGTTAGCCTTGCAAATACAACGTAATTTCTATATGCTCGAGAACCTAACTTTTATAAATCAAGTCGTTTACTTGATAAATCTAACATTTTTAATATTAAACTTAGCTTAACAAAATCTCAATTTTACAAAAATTAATCTACATGTCATTTTCATGCTATGCCATGAATAGATCGGGTCACATACCAAGCAATACCTAGCAATTTCAAGCTAACCTACTCATTACTTATTAGCCTAACCTTTACTTTGTTTCATTGTCATTTCTATGACCTCAGTATTAGGTTCACTTAAGTAAAGCCTAGTAAACACCACATAAACAATAAGCCACATAACCATAACAACAAAATCCAATATCAGAACATCATTCGGTCACTAGCAGTTATAAAAAAAGCTCCATATAACTCATAAAGCAACACATCAAACTCACAACTAAGCTTAGCTAAGCTAAAACATCACAAAGCATGCAAGGTTATGAATAGACATAAGTCTACGTGAGGCATACATAAATGTCCACTTACCTGGGTCTGTTGAATGCTCTAACACTACTCATTAACATGAGTTTCCTCCTTAGCTATTTCACCTAATGAGGATAAATACTACCAAGGTCAACTACGGATCACACGTATCTATATATTTTAGCTTGTTATTAACTTGTTGACTTTAAGTTTGTTTTGTTAAGTGAATAGTTGCTCCAAATTGCCTCTGACTTAGTTCGAGACACAAACTTCGATTAAGCTTTTAAATTATTCCTTGAATTACCCTCTGATTCAAGCTAACTTCAAAATTCCGAAATGATTGCTATTTGACTAATATCTTTAGCTTTACTAACTAATAATCTCAAGTATTTTATTTGACTCAGTCTCTAAGCCTAACTTATACAAGAACCTTTAAGTGTAGCCTTTGATTTTTTTTTCTCTAATTTAACCTTTAATTCAATCACATTACTACATTTATTTGTAATATTCCTACTTCCTAGTCAATCCCAGTTAAGACAAGTAATAAGCATATCATATCCAAAATTTACTAAGACTCCCCTTGCTATAGTGTCAATTATGCAAATTATGTTATTTATCATATTCGGTAAAATATACATAGATAATAGGAAATTACTTAATAATTAGTAACTATACTCAATTAGATCCATGAAAAATATATTATGCTCGAAAAGTTATACTTGTTAAGCTTTGGTCATGAAAAATACCATATTGACATAATATATAATATTTCCAAAAATACTAGTTTTAGCTTAATTTTGCCAAAAATTAGGTAAATAATTAAATAAAATATAAGACCTGAATTGAATACTTCCAAAATCATAAATAAACTCTAGAAACCATTGCAAACCAAATAAATTTAATTAAAAACCTATTAGTTCTTCAATATGAAAAAAAGTGCAAATTTGATAAGATAATTTTAATAATTACTAAATGTATATTTTATCAAAAAATATTTTTATGAAAATTAAATATATCATATGAAGAATATGCACACCAAAAATTAGCTTAAAATAACATTGTTTACTATTTTTAAAAATTATTGCAAAATTCGTTGGAATAGGGAATTTCTTAAGGAACCTATATAAGCACTTTTAATTTTGAAAGTCTAGGTTGATATTCTTACTCTACACTTAAAAATACATAAGAAAATCAAGTTTCATAATTTTTAAACATCATTTGATATTTTTAGTAAAAATAAAAACTTACTAGCTCCTCCTTCACGAATCTAGCTTTGAGCAGCTTTTGCACATCTTACTCAATGGCAGCTTGTCTCTCTAGTGTGACTTTTGTTTAATAAGCCGCATACTAGGTCTACTAAAAGGTGGCACGTTGCCTCGTGGATATCATGTCAGGCATCTCCTCGGGAGAGGATGTAATGACATCGATGTTGGGTCGAAGGAAAGTGACAAGCTGGTCCCTATACTTGGTGGATAACAAAATCCTTATCTAAATGCTCTTTTGAGGCTATTCTCAAGTTGTATAACTTCAATCTTCTCCATAAGCTCTTCTTACGAGTTGTGAGTTTCCTACGACCCTAATTCAATATGTAGTCCTAGTCATGAGTGATGTCCTTTAAGTACAGTAATCTAGAAAGCTTCTGGTTACCTCTAGCTACATCAACTCTCATAGTCATTGGGAACTTCACCTTTAAGCATCATTGATCGATGCACATGTCGAATTTGTTCTAACTTGGTCTCTTTAGTATGGTACTGTATAGGGACCAATGATTAACAATAATGAAGTCTATCAATTGTAAAGCAACATACTCATTGTTGCCTAGCTAAACAAAGAGTGTAATAATGCCCTTGGCTGGCATAGACCTACAGTCGAAGCCAGCCGAACTCTCTTTGTAAGGTCATAAAGGCTCCTCCAATTTATTCTTCATTTACTCATAAGCATAGTAGAATTAGATGTCTACCGAGCTTCCATTGTCAATGAACTTCTTTAGGATGTTGAAGTTGGTTGTCTTAATATTGATCACCAAAGAATCAATGTGTGGGTCCTCTACACCTCCTCTATCCTCAATCGAGAAGGAGATAGTGGTGTTGATCTTCACTTCTTTTCTTGGATAGAGAGGACCTTGTGTTGTGCATCGAAAAGGAAGGTGATATCCCATAGCCTTAGTCCTTTGATTATACTGTAGACCTATCCTCTCCTACCTTAACACTGCTGGTCATCGCGGTTGTACTGCTATTGCTTTTCGTTAGTTCAGTAGTATTAGGATGGTTGCTAAACTTGGTTTCTCTAATTAGTGATAAGGTAGTCGATGTGGTCTTTGCATACAAGGCCTTCAACCACATTCTTCAAGTGGCGGCACTCATTGGTGTTATGCTTACAAACGTTATGATAGTTACATAATTTATACAATTCCATAATTTTTGGAGCCTCCTTAACCTGAGGAGGCTTTGAGAGTTGACGTATACCTTGTATAGAACTTTCCTAAGAGGTCGGTTGAAACAAGTGTAGTTGGAGCATTTAGTCAATTTTTGCTTCTACCTCTCTCTGTAATCTCTCCTAGAGGAGGATGGCCTATCCTCTATTTGGCTAAGGCAGTCCTTTATTGAGGAACTTCTATGGTGGCTACCGCTCTCTAGCTTAGCCTAGATGACATCTTTTTAGGCAACATACTTCTTCGCTGTTTGCATGAACCTATTCAGAATTTCTAAATGGTTGATGGCAATGGCTTCGAAGAACTTACTCTTAAGGTCCAATCTATTGATGATGGCCTAAAGAGAAACCCTATCGTAATCCTTGACACTTGGAGTTTAGCTCGATTGAAGCACTTTAAGAAGACCCTAAGCACTTCAGTTGGCCTTCACTTAACATTGTAAAGGGTTAAGGAGTCCCTACATAGCACCTTACTATTGAGAAAGTGCTGTTGGAACCTAACTATGAGCTCTTAAAAGGAGCTAATCAAGCCATCTTACAGTTGAGGTTAAACTATAACATTGCTGCCTTTGTCAATACTCGAAAATTCCTTGCACATTATGGCATCAAAGAAGTTGTGTTGGCTTATTATAGTATGGAAATGCATCAGGTGGTTGTTAGTGTTACCTAAGCCATCATAGTGTTCAGATGTAAGAGCTAGACACCTTGTAAAGGGTCTCCTCGATGATGACTAGGACAAAGGGGCTATTGCTTGTGCTCAGCCTTGATAGTCGAGCTAAGGACTCGGCTTGCTTCTGATCGCACATGCTAGAAGCATGGCAAATGTACTCATCCAACTTTTGCAAATTCATCTCCTTGAGTGATTTTTGAGATCTGCTTGGGAAGAGTTCCCTTTGCACCTTACTAGTGCCTAACTACTCACTCAGCATGTGTGCCTTACCATAACTGATGTTCAACTTATCGCAGAGGTCCTCAAGAGGATGGTGATTAAGGTGAGGATGCTCAATTAGAGAGCACCTACTCTATCTGCTTCACTTATTGGACGAGCTAGTAGAGGGATTCTCATGGTGAACCTTGCCTTAGGATTTTTGCAAGGACATGATTTCTTTTTACAAGGTGGCGTTTTGTTATGGGTTTTCTAATTTGCCTCTATCATTTGATGAAACATCACCTTACATTAGTCTAACTCCTAAGGTTATGTAGTCGTTTGCGGTAGTGGTACTGGTGGCCAACCACCATCACCATGGTGGAATGTTTGAAGGTTTGCATTTTTACTGCTAACTATGATTAATGAGTTTACAGAAATGGTAGGTGCCAAACAGTGATACTGAGATCACTATTAGTAGTCCAATAGTCGTATGCAACTATAGATCTACAAGAAAGCCCCTCACAGTAGTGCCAAGAATAGCCCTCTAATGCTTAAGTTAGTAAGAAGGGAAAGAAATAGAGTGTTTATATTGTTTTATAAGTGTAAAGAGAGCTTGCGATTCAATCTTTGTACCTGTAGCTCCATGCCCTATTTATGTGGCATGGAGCTTACTTATTAGGACACATGGCAAACTAAGATTGGTTCATATGGGATTAGTTCATATTTGATTAGGGTAGGGAAGCGTGAGTAATATAGGAGGGGACATCGCCTTTTTGCTAGTTGATGGCATTATGGAAAGGTGCTTATCACATCAACATGGGCAGTTGTCACAACTAGGGTGACTAGGCATCTAGGTTGTATTTTAGACTATTAGGCAGCATTTAATGAGGAGAGAAAAAGAAACCAGTAAAGCAACCATGGCATTAAGGTCCTCAGGTCGTATGTTGAGCACCTAGCATGAGCTTGAGGCTAAGGTCCAAGTTATCTATCAGGCTTATGTTTGGCTACCTTAAGGATTATGGGATCCTTGGCGTCTTAGGTGCTGAGGAGTCAAGCACATGAGGAAGTTAACAAAACCCTCCGAAGTCCTCATTTGGTTAGGGTTGGAGGAGTGCTTGAGGTTAGCTCGAGAATGATGTACTAACATTGGATAGGTTGGGCAATAAATTCCTTCAACATGATTGGGATGACATGCTCTGAGGCTTCGAGTAGGTAATTAGACTTATATTGGAGTTGATTGGCTGAGGGAGTTGAATAAGTCAGTTTATTGAGGAGGGTTGAGCTGTCAAATTAGAGGGTTGTTTAAGGGAATCTGAGCAGGTCGAAATACAAGCATGGGCCTTTAGAGTTTGGGCTTGGAAAGGCCTATCTACGTACAAGATACATAAAAGTTGAAAAAATAAAAAGAAAAATAGTGACTAAAAAGCAAATAATTAAAGCAAGTAAAAAATATAACTTTTTCTTTACTTTTTGTTTTCTTTTTAAGAGAGGAAGATTTCTCCTCTTTCCTTAGCAAACATAGAATGTTAGTAAATTTGATATAAAGAATGCAAAAAAATTAGAAAAGACAAGTAATCACAAAAACAAACAAGAAATGAAATTATTTTATAATTTTTATGCTTCTTAAATTTTTTTATGATTTTGGAGGGAAATCACTTTTTCCTTTTTTAGACCACTTTAAAAATGTCTACATATTCGTTAATCAAAATCTAACCACTATAGTTCTCTATTTTTGAAAACTTCAATTTGTTATTCTATTTTCAAAACCATTTCACTTTATATTTGTTTTCACTTTTACATTTCTATTTTTTCTTATGAAAATCCTTAAAGCACTAAATTTGTGTTTCCTTTTGGAAAACATGTAAGAAAGGACCTAATTTTAAAAAGGCCATCTTCTTTTTTCTAGGAAAACATTCTAAGTAATAAAAACACATATTTTTAGAAAAACCATTTTTTATTTTTGAAAAGCTTAAAAGTATACAAAAAGAAAAATAATTTGTTAATGATAAACATTAATATCAAGCGAAACCAAAGGCAAAAATACCAAAAAATTATGTAATAAAAATATTAAGAATGCATAAACTTATAAAAACATGAAAACACTGCTAATTTTGATTAGAAATGCTAAATTAAGTATAATCTTATTTATAATCATGACATCCAAATGGTTTAATAATATGAAAAATGTTAATGGATGAAGTTATTAAAGCATGATTACTAAGTACCATGCAAAAGATAATTTATTAATCCCTAAAACTACTAAGATAATCAAGACTATTGTAATCTAGTGGTGTCAACATTGATCTCCCATTAAGATAAATTAGGTTTAAAACTCTCCTCACCTATGTTGAAACATAGTTGTAAAAAATAAAAGGAAAAAAACTACTAAGATAACCCTAAAACATAAAAAATTAATAAAATATTGAAAATTGATTAACAAAGCATTAAAATAACATAATTTTTATTGAATTGTAACATTTTTGTAAATTTTTGCATATAGGAAAATTATACACCATGGGATGAAACTTTAAATGATTATGATGTTTATCTCTATTTTATGTATTTAAAAGTTTCATCCTTTATTTAAATTATTTAACATGACATTTACCCTATATTTTATGTATTTAAAAGTTTTATACTTTATTTAAACTTAAGTCCAAATGTTTATCATGATGTGTTTCCTTTAACATATTGCTTAACTAGATAGAAGTAATAATATTATTTTATTGAATCAATTTTTATAAGCCAATTATATGTATGTGGCTAATTAATAGTGAAAAGAGAAGTATAACTATCTCGTATAACCATTTAACATTATATATGTCACGTGTGTATCTCGCATATTTTGTGGGAAAAGAAGAAGGAAATTCTACTCCATTTAACACGCCCTAAGATATTGGCAGAAAAAAGGCGCTCTAAGATCTAGCAGAAGAAAGAATTTAGTAATGAATAGAATACTTTTGCGATCTGGTAACATACTAATTTAATTATGACGAACGCAAGACACGATACCAGCAAAAGGACAAATGAGTTACTGAAACTACAACCTCAAATTGCATAGACGTCTCCGCCAACAGTTTCAACCATTCACTACCTACCAAGCTACCAGTCTACTACCAGAACCGTACATTTTCATTCTTCTGGCTCACCTTTATTCCGCGGCATCCCATCCCTGTCTGCTTTCTTTTCATCCCTTATAACCACCATCCATACATTACCAAGAATTTAATCTGCTTGGTTTTGTTTATCAAGCCATCAAGGGATGAATCCGTATATCGTCGGCATCTTCGTTCCTCTTCTGTGCACCCTTCTGATCCAGAACTCAAGAAAAGGGAGAAAACGGGGATTGCCTGTTGATGTTGGTGGTGAACCCGGGTATGCGATTCGTAATCGCCGGTTCGCATTTCCACTTACTTCAGCATGGCAAGGAGTCTCAACTCTTGCGGAGCTTTTTGAGCGGGCCTGCAAGCTGCATTCCAATAAGCCGTTGCTTGGAACTAGAAAATTGATATCAAGCGAAATCGATGTAGCAGCAGATGGGAGGAGATTCGAGAAACTTCATTTGGGAGAGTATGAGTGGCTTACTTACAGGAAGACATTCGAAGCCGCATGCAACTTTGCCTCTGGTTTAGCAAAACTGGGGCATAAAAGAGGAGAACGGGCGGCTATCTTTGCTGACACTAGAGAAGAATGGTTTATTGCATTGCAGGCTTGTTTTAGGAGGAACGTCGCTGTGGTTACCATATATGCCTCTTTGGGTGAGGAAGCTCTCTGTTACTCACTGAACGAGACCGAGGTAACCACAGTCATTTGTGGGAACAAAGAATTGAAGAAGCTCGTGGATATAAGTGGACAACTTGATACCGTGGAGCGTGTCATTTTTATGGAAGATCAGATACCTTCTCATGTCTCATTGATTGAACAGAGCAGCCATGGCTGGATTGTCAATTCATATGCAGACGTTGAAAAACTTGGGCGAGAGAACCCTGCCGCTGCGGATTTACCACTTCCTAACGATGTTGCTGTCATAATGTATACTAGTGGAAGCACCGGACTTCCAAAGGGTGTAATGATGACACACGTGAATGTACTGGCTACTGTTTCTGCAGTCATGACAATTGTTCCTGGCCTGGAAGGCAATGATGTGTATCTCGCTTACCTGCCCTTGGCACACATCCTCGAATTGGCAGCTGAGAACATTATAGCTGCTGTTGGAAGTGCAATTGGGTATGGATCTCCCTTGACTCTTACAGACACATCTAACAAGATTAAAAAGGGAACAAAAGGAGATGCGACTGTGCTGTCACCAACTGTGATGGCAGCTGTGCCAGCAATTCTTGATCGCGTACGAGATGGTGTGCGCAAGAAGGTAGATGCAAAGGGTGGATTATCAAAGAAGCTATTTGATATAGCATATAATCGTAGGTTGTCTGCAATAAATGGCAACTGGTTTGGTGCCTGGGGTCTAGAGATGGTTCTGTGGAACTTTCTTGTATTTAGAAAGGTCCAGGCAGTATTGGGTGGCCGAATCCGGTTCATTCTATCCGGTGGTGCTCCTCTTTCGGCTGATACCCAAAGATTTATTAATATATGTCTTTGTGCCCCAATTGGGCAAGGTTATGGCCTTACCGAGACTTGTGCTGGTGGAACATTTTCTGAATTCGATGATGCATCTGTTGGTCGTGTTGGTGCTCCACTTCCTTGCTCCTTCATCAAGTTGATAGATTGGCCAGAAGGTGGATATCTCACCACCGACTCACCAATGCCGCGAGGGGAGATTGTAATTGGTGGCCCAAATGTTACGCTCGGATATTTCAAAAATGAAGCGAAGACAAGGGAAGTGTACAAGGTTGATGAAAGAGGGATGAGGTGGTTCTACACTGGTGACATAGGGCAGTTTCATCCCGATGGTTGTCTTGAGATTGTTGATCGTAAAAAGGACATAGTTAAACTTCACCATGGAGAATATGTCTCTCTCGGAAAGGTGGAAGCTGCCCTGATTGTGAGCCCCTACGTTGACAACATCATGATACATGCGGATCCTTTCCACGGTTACTCTGTCGCTCTGGTTGCTGCGTCACAGCCCTCATTGGAGAATTGGGCTTCAAAGCAAGGGATCGCATTCACCGATTTGACGCAATTCTGTGAGAAAGAAGAGACGGTGAAGGAAGTGCATTCTTCACTTGTGAAGGCAGCCAAGCAGGCAAAGTTAGAGAAGTTTGAGATTCCTGCAAAGATCAAATTGCTTCCCGATCCATGGACTCCTGAAACAGGCCTGGTCACAGCAGCTCTAAAGTTGAAGAGAGAAAATATCAGAAAGGCTTTCTCGGAAGAACTCTCCAAATTATATGCCGCATAGTGTATGTCCTGGATAAATGTAATGTAGGAGTCACTTAGCCTTTGGATTTCTCAATATTGTTTTGTCAAATTTTATATTCACTTATTCAGTTTATGGTACTGCCCCTCTCAGAACAATTGATTCTGTTTCACATGGTCACCCAAAATACATTTTCTTAATTCCACCTATATTTGTATCCGTCTTTCATTTTATCTTAAATTAATTAATATAATTTTTTTTAGGTGTTAGAAAGAATCCATTTTGGTATATGTGATATATAAAGGTATGTTCTAAGGGTTCAAAATTGTGGAAGTGGAGATTATGTTGTACAAAAGCAATCTTTCATACCCTACGTGGTTTTGAGGCATCCTATAAATTTCCAAGCATTTGCTTTGAATAATCGTCAGAAGGATTTTCTTCGGTTGCCCTTGATAGCTGCCTTTATGACATTGTATAATGATTAAAAATACCATTTTTTTTTTAATTTTTTATAGCCTTTTAACCACCCAAATATTTCGAAAAGAACGTAGGGATAATTCTTCATAAATTTTACTAATATGAGGATTTTATAAATGAATGGAAGGAGAGTATTTCTTATCCAAAAGAATTATTACTCTACAAGTTGTGTAACTGGGAAGGAAAAAATTGTGCAGTAAAAATGAACTCCTCTTTTCCTTGCTTGATTAGCCAAAATATCAGCTGATTTGTTGCCTTCTCTAAAAATATGCGCAACTGGGACTTGTAGACAACTCATGAGAGTATGAATCTTCTTGCTTTGTAAAGCACATCTCATCTAGGTTGAATTTTGCTATTTAACCAATTAACAACTGAAGAGCAATCAAGTTCAATGACAATATTGTGCAGATGTACCAAAGGCATTTTGCTAAGCCAATCTCCACTCCTCGTAGTTCGTATGTTTCTACTATTTTAGATGAAAATTTTGAATAGTTGAGCACCACAGGCAAAGAACATTCATCGAGCTGAATCTCTAAGTAAACCCACTGCCGCTGCTGTCGTAGCTGCCAAACTACCATCAGCATTCAATTCTGATTTACCTGAAGGTGGACAAATCCAATGAACCCAGCTTGTTGGCTAGGAAGCTACAGATATGTTGTTTGAATGAGCAAAGGTTATAGCTGTTTAAAGTCAAGTTGAAAGCCATATATTGATTTGCGTCCGATGCCATATATTTGCTGTAGGATCTGAAGAACAAACCCAGCCTCCATGCTTCATTTTCAAACGAGCCTTCCATAATTACCATAATAAGACTGCCGAAACAACTGTAGACTATGCATTTTGCCCTTGGTTTAGTAGACGAAACAAGAAGCTACTGCAAATTGCTGTTCAAGTTGACTGGAGGGAGCTTGGTTTTTGCTGGTCATTGGTTCCAAATAAAAGGAGTAAATTCATGATCAAAGAAGAAAAGATTATGAAGGTTGAATGTCCTACTTCGAGGGTATAGTAACACTATCCATAGTGAAGATTTGCTTCTAATCAAGTACACGAAATGAGCATTAGGATTCACAGTAGTATGATGAATGTGAGGGAAAGTGAGGAAGATATGAGGTCTAAAAATGTGTTAACTTATTGAATTAATTTAGTGTACAACACGGTTAAACTATTTATACTGGATAATATACACGTGACAATAAACTAACCATCTAACCGTACATAACAAACACTAACTAATTGTAACAAACACTAACTCTATAATTGCTCAAAACAAACTTAGTATATACATTTCCATAGCCCAACTTGAAACATAACCTATGTAGATGCGTAGAATTCAAGGGTTTGGTGAAGACATTTGCAACTTGGAAGGAAGATGGAACATAGACAAGCTATAAGAAACTGGATGAAACATGATCTTGAATAAAATGAGCTTCAATGTCAATGTATTTTGTTCGAGCATGGAAACAAGGATTATGTGTAATGACCAATGCAAACTTGTTATCACGAGCCAATTGAATAGGAAGATTAATAGAAAAACCAAGATCTCTTAAGATATATGAGACCCACAACAACTCCTTTGTAGTAACCCCCAAACTCCAATATTTCGCCTTAGTTGTGGAAGTAGCAACAGTAGGTTACTTCTTTGTTTTCCAAGCAACCAAAGCATCATAATGAACACACAATAACCCCACAAGGATAATCTATCAATAGTATTGGAACCCTAATTAGAATTAGAATATGCCTTTAGCATAACAGAATTGGTAGCAAGATAGAACAAACCATAACCGATGGATCCTTTTAGATAGTACAATAAATAAAGGAGTGCATCTAGATGAGGTTTGTGTGGCTGAGCCAAAAATTAGCTAAGGTGATGGACAACATAACTAACATTAGGACGAGTTAAAGAAATATAAAGCAACTTGCCAACAATCTTACGATAAAATGTAGAATCTATCAAAAGTTCACCAGAATATGCATCAAGGAGTAAATGTAGTTGCATAGAAAAAGAGGTTGGCTTTGCTCTAGTAAGAACAACTTTTTAGAGAACATCTATAATGAATTTTCTTTGATGAACAAACAAACCACAATCCGTTTTGCACAACTTAAGATCAAGAAAAAAATGAGCTGTACCAAGGCCCTTAAATGTGAATTTTTCATCCAGAGAATGTTTAATAGAAGAAATAAAGTCAGTAGCTAATCCTATAATATGCATGTCATTAACATAAAGAAGGATGAAAGCACAAACATTGTCAGCTTAATATGTGAATAAGGAAACACCATGTGTAGATTGAGAAAATCCCAATGAAACAAGAAATTTGGAATTTTCCAAATTCCATTGTCGTGAGGCTTGTTTCAAGCCATACAAAGAATGTTTCAATTTGCACACTTGATGAGAAGAGGCTTTATCATAGCCTTGAGGTAGAATAATGTAGATTTCCTCATCCAAATGCTCGTGTAAAAAGGCATTGTTAACATTTACTTGAAAAATAGGCTAAGATGAAGGAGTAGCCAATGCTAAGAGTATTCGAACTGTGCCTATCCTAGCAACAGGGGAGAATGTATCATGGAAATCCTCTCCTTCAACTTAAGTAAATCCCTTTGCAACTAAACATGCTTTATAACATTCAACTATCCCATCTAGTCTATACTTAACCTTAAATACCCATTTAGATCCAATTGCCTTTTTTCTTTTAGGTAAAGTAGCTAAATCCCAAGTATTGTTACTTTTTAATGTAGCAAGCTCATTTTGCATAGTTAACTGCCACTCTTTAGACTTAAATGCTTCCAAGTAACTACTAAGTTCTTATACAGTAAACACCTTAAGAAGTGATGCCATAAACTCAGAGGGGTAAGTAAGAAATAGTGATGAAGTAAACATAGGATCAGAGGATAAAAATTTAGATAAAACAACTTGATCAGAAATGTTATCAAAGGTTGTAATTAAAGTTTAGGTAGAATGAATAAAGTCCTAAAACCATTGTAAGCTACATCTTATTCTATCTGAACGGCTCAATTGTGCATGTGACTTTCAAAGGAAGGGGTAGAAATTAGATAAAATGAAGATTGATCAGTAGAAGAATGAATTGGATCAACAAGAGTATCCTGGCTTGTAGATGGTGTAAACAAAGAACCCTAATTAGTTAAAGATCAACCAACAATTGAAGGATGAACAAAAGATGTGGACAAAGGAAGATTAGACTCAAAACTTATTTGTAAAGGAACAAGGTTATCATTAGAATGTGTAGTTATGTATAGATTTTCCATATCCTTGAAAGGACACTTTGTTTCATAGAATATTACATCACGAGAGATAAGAATTTGATGACTCTAAAGATCATAGACACGATAACCTTTTTGAATAGAAGAGTAGCCAAGAAAAATACACTTAAGTGCCTTGGACACAAATTTGTGCTTAGGAATAGGATTGGTAGCCACATAACATAAATACCCCATGACTCTAAGATGGTCATACGAAGGAACATGACCAAACAACTTTTCATATGGTGTTTTCCACCCCAACAATGCTGTAAGCATGTGATTAAATAGGTTGCTGTAAGAATACATTCCCTACAAAACTTTCTAGGTAAGTAAGCATGAAGAGATAAAGCTCTTGCTGTCTTTATCAAATGACAATGTTTTATTTCTACCCGACCATTTTGCTATGGAGTATAAGTAGTGGTCTTTTGATGAACAATGCTTAATTTGAAAACAAGGACCGACAATGAGAAGACAAGAATTCTGACCCATTATCACTTCGGACAAATTTTGGGATTGTAGAAAAATGATTGTGTATATAGGTAAGAAAGTTAGAAAGAATAGAAGGCACTTGACTCTTATGATGAAGTAAAAAAAGTCTAAGTAAACCTAGTGTAATCATCAACAATTGTGAAGAAGTAACGTACACTAATAATGGAAGCTTTTTTATATGGGCCCCAAACACCCATATGCAATAGTTCAAAAGCAACAGATGAGACACGATCCCTTCTATTAAAGGATAGTCTATGAAACTTTGCTTCATGGAAAGCATTAAGAAAGAAATCATGAAAATGAAAATGCTTACTAGTGTCCAAATGTTTAAGTTTGGGCAATGAACTATGACCCAACCTAGAATGAAACAAATCAAGAGAAATAGTAGAAGAATTGTAAGATGATAAAGGTATATTTTATTCATATTTTAATGACCGAATTAGAGAGAACTATTATTGATTTTATAGAAATCATTAAGAATTAGTACTTAAGTATTTTCATTTAGGCATTTTAGGTATTAAAGGATTCAGAGTGGAAATACGGTTAATTTAGAGGAATTTTATGCAAACGAAGAAGTTGAAGTGAGCCACGGCACCATTAGAATTGAAGACCGCTGGCCTACACTAAATACCAACAGCTTTAGAGGCTATGTTGTCGACCTTGGAAGCTATACCACCGATCTTTATGAAAAAAATGCCTTATAAAAGCTAACCTTAGTTTTCTCTATAAATAGTCATAAGTTTCATAATTTAAGGGAAATTTACATCTTCTTTAGAGTTAGATAGTCTTAGAATAGTTAGTATATAGTTCTTGAAGAATTCTTCTGTAGAATTGCTTGGATCATTAAGAAGATTTCGCTTTTGCTGTAGACATCAAAATTTGAAGTTGCAATTGAAGTTTACTCTTTCAGATTACAGAATTGGTGACATCTATTTTATTTATATTTATGCAATTCTATAATTTATTCTTACTTTCAATTATGAACATCTTTGTATTGTATTTTCGTTTCAAATAGTAATTGTATTTTCGTTTCAAATTCTATGGCTGGCTAATTTTATTTGTGGGAATTGATGAAACCCTAGGTAGCAAATATGAGAATTGTATTCATGTTATAGGATTGATAGATATATGGATGATTCATGATTGTAATTTCTATGATTTCAATTATAGTTGTCTAATTGATTATAATTGTTAGAAACCCTAGTGATACGAGAGTTGATATAGGGTTTGTTAGAAATTCTTGATTAATTTGATTGATTAATATGAAAGCAACGTTAATTGAATTAATTAGAAATTATCTAAAGATTAATGCGATGTTTGGCAATTGATTATTCACTAAGACGTTAGGGATAATTGATTTATGACATTATACAATCATAGTATCGGGAGATATATGATTGTAATTTAGAGTTCACTATTAATTGGAGATGTAAGAGTTGATTGATTAATTAGAGGTTTAAGTCCTTAAGTTTTAAGGCATAATAATTTCACTTGAATGACCATATAGCTATTAATCTATATAACATAATAACAATTTGATTTGCATAATCTAGGGTGGATTTTGTTTTCCCACCATTCTCAATTGATTTCTTAGTTTTAGATATCTTATAGTTATTTTCTTTTCGATAGTTTTAGTATAATTATTAGATTAGTTAATTTACTTTTGATTGCCTGAATATTGATAAGAACTAGCATAGGATTAATAATTTCTTAGTCCTCGAGGGATCGACAACTTTACTTGCTCTGTATTACTTGATTTCAACCTAGTATACTTGTTGGAGTATTCACAATTTTTTCGTTTATCTATATAGTTTAAGTGAATCACAAGACATGTTTGATGAAGAAACAAAAACAGAACATGGTAAATTGTCAGTCATAGCACTGGATTCATGATTCTTGTCCACTTAAAGAACATATAGCCTACAAATAGCTCTAGCAATGGCCACAACATTATTAGTACTTTGGTCTTGTATGATATAAGTATTAGAATCAAAACAAGCAGTCAAATGATTATCTTTAACAAGGCTTTGCATAGAAAGGAGATTGTGTGCAAAACTTGGTATTAGGTAAAAATTGTGCAGAACAAGTGAGGAATTCAAAGATACTAAACCTGCTTGAGTAACAACATGCTCTTTCCCATCAAGCAATTTAACATGAATTGGTAAAAACCATCATGTAACAATGTGTGATGAGGGGTCATGTGGTTTGTGGCACTAGTGTCTACTATCCAAGAATTCAAATAGCTACTTAGAACATTAAAGCAAAAGAGATTGGAATGTAACATACCTGTACAGGTCACATTCCTACACCGTGTTTAACACTACCTTACATGTGTCCAATTTAGTCTATGTACATGCTTAGATCTTATAGTTTCTTACCACTTCCCTTCCATGAAGTCCACATAAAAGCTACTGTAAAGTAGTCTAAGCCAATAGCTAGCGACCAGCCATAAGTCATCACTTACTAATTTACTCGACCATTTCACTTGAATAAGGACATCATTTGTCCACCACACAAGGAATTGGCATATCTCAACCCATTTCTTAGCTATTCTTATTTATTCAAACACAACACAAGGAATATTTTTCATTGACAAGATTTTCGTAATAGTTTATGGTGGCTTAATGGCTGCTTGAGGCCCACTACCAAGTACCACCCTCACAATAATAGGTCTTCACTAATGCTGATTTACATCTTATCAGCCCCATAAGAAGGCCAACACTAGAATCGACTTTCTTCCCTTTCCTACTATCCTTTGGTGGTTTCCTTTTTGGACTCTCTTGAATCTTTCCACTTTTTCTTTTTTAATTGAATTTCCTTTGTTTCTTGATTCTAGTCTGAGTGACCACATGGGGTCTCAAACTAATAGCATACTAATATAATCAACAATGTTATGAACAAGTGATTTAGATGGAGGATTAGGTGTTGGTGAGCATAAAGGCAAGGAAATGGTAATGTCTTTAAGAATTAATGGACGAAGTTAAGCAAGTCAAGTGGGGGAAGTAGAGACTTTAGTTGAACTCGCAAATTGAGACGAGCCTATGTTGGCATTGGATACTTCCACAAAGTAGTCATCAAGGTTGGAAGAAGAGCTAGCACAAAGAAGCTAAGTGAAGATTTCCATTAGCGGTGTTACACCCAAACACTGTCATAGATCAGGCATCTATAGGCATGTAAACAAAATAGAATGAAAGGAAATAGATAAAATCTCTCCATTGAGATATTTATTTTTTCCACTATAAGCAAGTTAGGATGCAATGGTGTTGCAGTAAAAGGAAAATAAATTTTTCGATCTCAACGCATTGTACAAAATTGACTAATGATTATGGAAGGAAAAATGGTGAATGTACATGTTCATAGGCTTCTGCATGGTATGCCCATCTAAGAATTGGCAGTTATAAACTCAATGAACCATTTAATAAAAATTGAAGCCCTGTCCTGGTGCCTTATAGAACGTCATGCGCACGATGCTGATCCCCAATGATTTCACTGACAATATGGCACTTAAGACACAGAAATTTAAGGGCAATTAGTTGCTCATTCAGTCATCTTTTTCGGACTTCAGCTGACTGCTGCTACTTACGGTCACCACATTATAGCAGCGGCCGCAAAGGCTCGGATGTTCTAAGAAGGAACCCACTTGATGTGAATATATCCAACATCTTCCGCATTTTGAACCTTCTGCTCTTGACACACCGACCCAAACCTTCTTGCCTTGAATCTCACATTCCCCGGCATGGGGAATATTTGCAATCTCATTTTCTAGATATGGAAGAACCACAACCTGGATATGCCAGCTAACTTAGTCGTATTCTTACATAAACTCAGAGGAGTAATGAGTATAAACAAGATCATGAGTACAAAATCATTCAAAATGAAAATGCTCTCAGCAATTTTTCTGCCATAATGACGTCAAATATCAAATTTGTGACGGTTGCACACATATCTAATGCTTTCAAGTGAGGTGATGAAAGCAAATAGCTTAGGAGCGGACCATATAACTGCGAATTCTAAATCCCATGGCCAACAGAATTTAGTGACAGGACGACAAATTGATATTTACTTATGATCATCGGGTCAAAGTAAAGAGCATCATAGAACAAATGTAATGCACTCCTTCCACCATATCACACGAATAATTGCTACTATTTAGAGATGAGTATAGTTCAGTTTGATATGGTTTACCTCTTCTTTTAAATTGAACTTAATGTAATGGTTTGTTTTTTTTTTTTTTTTAAATTGAACCTAATTATACGGTTCGATTCATAAATTTTTCGAACCTAATTAAAACTAATTTGGTTTGGTTTGGTTTGATTAATGGTTTGAACCATTTGTGTTAAATTTTTACTAAATATTTTTATTTTAAAAAAATATGAAATTTCAAATGGAATTTACTCAACTTAATTTTAATAATTGATACAAAATTATGATAAAAAATAATAAAATATAAAAAATTTGATGAAATTTATGAATATTGATAGAAAAAAATATAGAAAAGTACAAAATAATTGCATAATTTTTTTTATTTAACTAAACAATATGGTTCAGTTCAGTTTGTTTTTTTGAATCAAATCGCGAACTGTTTATACATAACTGAACTAAATCGCAAATCAAACGGTTCATAAAAAAACCGATTTTTCGATTTGATTTAGTTTACGATTTAATCCTAGGTTCATGGTTTTTTTGCCCAACCCTACTATTACTAGAGTTGATTAAGTTTAATAAGCCATCTCATCTACCAATCCTAAATAAAAGTCAAAGTAATTCATTAAATATTTCTTTAGTAAGAAGCCCGTTCCTTAGTAAGAAGTCCATTTTAATTTAAAGACAATTGTTTGATCTTTAGCCCAAAATGAAAAAAAAAAAAAAAAAGGAATTGAGAGGTAATACACTTGTTTATTAACTTACTATGAGTTGCACTTAAAGAAGAGGTTAAGTTACTTGAGATGTGATACATATTTGATGCAAATTGCCTATATTTGTAAATCCTGTAAATTTAATCTTTTGAGTATAGAGTTGAACTTGAATATTGTAGATAATTTTCCTAAATCAATAGAACTAATAAATTTAAAAATGATTAAAATTTTAAATTTGAAACCTAAAACAAATATGAAAAACAATGATATACTATTCAAAACCCTAATCGTATACAAAAACTCTAAACCTTATATACACGTAAATATAAGAATTGAAACCTAAGCTTAATAAAAATCCTGAAACCTAAGCTTATAAATTTACTCTAATAGTAATAAAGCCTTAATTCATTATAGTTACTGATAGATATGTATAATCACGTAAAATCTTTAATGAATAAATAGATATGTATATAGATTAATAAGATTAAAAATATTATCTTATGATTATTTGTGACTTATATGTATATATATGTGTGTGTATGTTAGTTTTACATTAATTTAATTTTACTACATATTTTATGTTTATGTATTACATAGTATACATTAATTTTACATCATATATTTTCTTCCATAATTGCATCATATTTCATTATGAACATTATCTAAAGGTTGGAAACACTCATTAATCAATTATATACAAGTACCATATTTTCAAAAAAAAAAAAAGATTAATGAGTATAAATATATATATATATATATATATGTAGGTTGGATGTGAACATCACAAGGAACATGGAAATGACTTTTCTATTATTTATTTATTTTAGGATGCAATATATATATCGATATTATAAATTGGTAAAAATGAAAAAAAAAATTGAACAAAATAAGAAAGTTGTAACTTGGACCAATAAGAAACTGTCATGTTAGCTTTTCCTAATTTTTCAAATTAAACGAAAAATGAAAAAAAATAATAGTAAAAAATTAATTAGAAAATTAGAAATATAAGAAAAAGTAATACAATTAGTAAGTTAAGCCTAAAATAGTGAAACAAATAAATTGCTACAAAATGGACCAAAAATAAAAACATTTAGAAAAGAGAAAAATTCAAACATTATTTAAGTCTATTACAAATTTTTTTTTAAAATAAAGTCATTAAGAAAAGTAAAAAATGATAATTAAAAACAATTGGGTCAAAAATAAATAAATTCGTAACACTCTAAGCCCATAATAGAAAATGCGAGTTTCAACCTCTAGAAGGACCTCACTACATGAAAATATGTTTGAAAATTATGAAAACCGACTATAAGATCATGAAAATTGAAGTTAAAATAAAAAGTTATACGCGACTAAAGATTTAAAATAAACTGAGAAAAATATGTATGATAATTAAGTTATTTAGCTTTATATACTAATAATGAGAACTATAACTTAACTAGTATATTTATGGAGACTACTAACTTTGCAAATTTTTGAAAAAATTATTTTTGGAAACATTTTCCCAATCTTAAATAGATTTTTATATGATTTCTATAAGTGTTCGTAATACTCGTTGATGATATTTAAACCGTTGAGGTAAAGTTAGCGTAGGATCTCCGATTGAATAATAGCGAAAAGACTTGTATCATTATGCCCATATGGCCTTAGATTAGATTTACATATGTTGAGCTCATGGGCCTTGGATATGATCTGTTAATATGGATAGCTTTAGTTGGGGTCCACCTATTTAGATTGGTATTTCTTTCTTGATTAGCATAATAGTTGAGTTTTATTTGGAGAGATAGTGCGTATAAGCAACTTCATGCAGGTAAAGTGAGATTCCTCATGTGAGTAAATATGGGGGGATAATCGATGTATTGATAACGTAAATCTATACATTTTATAGTTCCAGAGTTCTATCGATGTATTACTTGTATTTACTATGTATACATTCATTTTGTATATAGATAAACTTGCATATATGCTAATAATGTTTAATAACTTACTTGAACATTAGCGGTGAGGAATGAACTCACTTAGCTATGGTTGACGTATTCCCTCATAACTTCTTTTGTAGGTCCATTTGAGCTGGGATTGAGATAAACTCGAGTGCAAAGCACGAATCCAAGTTATGCAAGAGAAAGTTAGATTTAATTGGGAAACATATAGTAAGCATAGGAGCACCTAATGTGAAATATATTTATATGTTAAGGTTTTATATAATTTAGTATTTCTTATAATTTATAAAATTAACTTACCGTGTCTTATTATTTGGTAAGGAATACCATTTCTCTACGGTTTTAATGGACTATGGAATATTTGATATCTATAATTATTTATATTTTACATTAAATTAATAAATTAGAAAATTAGGAACTTTAATGATTAATTAATTAGACTCTTATAATTTTTTATTTGCAAGACGGTTTTCGTATCATAAATATATACGTGATATAAAAATTTTAGATAATCCTACTAAATCTCTCTTAAGGTCCGATAGGATCATTGGTAGCTATAGTCATTTCAAGTAATCTGGAGACTAGATTTACATTAGAGGTATAGAGATAAACCTTTGCATCCAAGCTGAAACCAATCAAATTTTCACTACGAGCTATCTGGGGAACTTTATTCACCTTAGTTCTTAGTTGGGTAACATAATTAGCATTAGAGATACATCATTCAGTGAGTTTCAGGGAAAAAGCATTTGATAAAATTTTGGAAAAAAAGAAACTATGATGAATTACGACTATGAATGGTAATGAAAAGGAGACTTCTAACCAAAGAAATATAAATTTTTAATGATACTTCATTTGCTATGTAAAATTTTTGCTGAATTAGCTCGCCATTAACTAGATTTCGCAAGCGTAACAGCACTTATGTACAGAAACTGAATTTTTGCTAAATTTTCCCACCGTAAACAAAAATTCCTATGTAAAAAGTTTTATATAAAGGAATCCATTGATTAGACATTCCTTTGGTAAATAAATCCCATAGTTTTATGAAAATAGACTAGGAAAAGAAATTATAGTGCCAATTAATTTAAGGCCGAATAGATCTCTCTCTCTCTCTCTCTTTTTAGAGAATAAAATTGGACACTCCAATGTGATATTTAGTAAAGGCAAACTAAAACAAAGGGAAAAATATTGCATGAAGAGTAGGTATTTCCCCTAATCTACTCGTGTCTTGTAGAACCATTAGAGTGAACAACCTAGATATACACAACATGAGGAGAAAGAAGACATGGAGGATAGAAATAAATACCTCAAGAATTTTTCCCCAATAATAATAATAATCTTCAGGAGATATAACAAGCCATCTTTCATTTGTTGCTGGCCATCTCGCATCAAATACAAATTTGGCCATGGAGCCATCTTCTAAAATATCCTTAAAAGGAAGATTCTGCCAGACATCCTCGGCCAAGTAAGGCAGAATGGGTGTAAGTAACCTTGTAATAGAAAGAAGGCGCTCTGCAAGTACAGTTTGACAAGTTTTCCGAGTGAAACTCCTTGTGCCTCGGTAATAATCAAGACAACAATTTGATGGCCAGCACTAATAAACTATGTAAAAACCGGTTGACGAACAACACACACAAGCTTGCATATTTGAGCGTTGAATGACCTCCTTTCTTTAATTAGTATAATATCTTCCTAATAACTAGCCTAGCTAGGATTAAACGGGGGAATAGCATATATAGAAAATCTTACTTTTTCTTTCTCAAAAAAGGATTTCAGTAATTTGCAACTATTGTGAAATTTTTGAAAGGTCTATTTGGGATCCGTAGAAAGCACACATTAAGTAAAGGATAAACAATTAAGGATGCAAGTACTTCAAGAGAGTTGCAAGTGAAAAACACAAGAATAAATTGCAACCTCTCCAACATCTTAGAAATAAGTGCTATATGATAAATATAATAATCCACAATAAAATAACTTGAGTTCAGCAATTAATGGTTACTTGCATCAAATTAGTCATGTAGAAAGAATTGTAAACCTAGAAGCGGAACGCCTAAACTTGGCACTTCCAAATAGGGTTTAATCACTCCAATCTCAGAAGAAGTCTTCAAGGAAATCACTATATATTTTCCTTCTCCAACAAAATGAATGCCTCGACTTGGTACTTCCAACTAGGGTTTGATCACTCCAATTCTAGAGGAGCCCTTCAAAGAAATCACTATATATTTTCCTTCTCTAGCAAAACGACTATCCCCCTACCTTTTTTTGCCTCTTATTTTATTTTATTTTATTATTTCATTTACTCCCACTAGCCAATGATCGTCAATTTCCCATTCCAACCTTTCCTTTTTTTTTTTTTAATTTCGATTAATCCCACTAACCAATGATTGTCCATCTCCCACTACAATTACATCTATACCCTTTTATTCATTGGTTATTTACTGGTTATTTACAAAACTACCCCTAAAGAAAAAAGAACTTTACTCCATGCAACAATGCACTAGACATACACTACAACATAACTACACATGCAATAAACATACCCTTTGGGAAATGGCTTATAAATCCTTGCATATGATGCAACGCCCCCTTTCTAAAGATTGTCTTTGTCCCAAGGACAAATTTGGGAAATAAAAGTTGAAACTCCTCAACCTTAACTTAAGAATTATCTGTTGAACATCCTTTCGATCTCACCAACACTTGTGAGATCTCCATCCCATCACGAACCATAAAACACCTCCCTAAAATTTGAGAAGGATAACGTACCTTAGAAACATCATCCATAAATAAATTGTCAGGTAAATCATGAGAAATGGGAAAACAACCATGTGATTTCTTAACAAGGGACACATAGAAAACTGGGTGCACTCGACATCCATGAAGCAATTTCAACTTGTATACAACTTTGCCAATACAGTCTTTAATTTGAGAAGGCCCAAGATATTTAGGCTTCAACTTAGAAGACATTTTCACTTAAATATGAGCGTTAAAAGAAGCTCAAAGTCACAAGAATACCAAATCTCCAACCAAATATTCCACATCACGCCTTTGTTTGTTGGCTTGAGAACTAAGTTGTAATTATGCTTGCACTAAATTAGCCCTTAATTTCAAAAATGTCATGAAAGCATAAAGCATATCTCATAGAAGGATTAACAACCTAATTGGCTAAGAAAATGGGTACCAAGGGAGGAACTTGCCCATATATAATCTCAAAATGTATCATGCTTACTGAAGAATGATAAGATGTATTATATGAAAACTTTGCTCAAGCAAGCTAAGAAGACCATGTTACAAGGTAATCAAAAGTAAAGCAAAGCAAATAACACTCTAAACTTCTACTAAAATTTTCAATTTAGCCATTCATCTCAAGGTGATAAGGCATGCTAAAATGCAAGCGGTCCACTAGAGTACAAACAATTATCACCAAAAGCTACTAACAAATCTCCTAAAATAAGGATGACATGGATTCACGATTAAGACTTTCCAGTGTCCACATTCGCAGGGTTCATCGAAACTTCTGGAATATAACATGATCAAAATAATATTGATTCTTTGACTTCAGTATCGAGCATAACCAAACTTCGAAACCGAGGGATAACGGAAACTCCTAAAAGCAACGATCACTCGGATTCTTCCTTCAGGATGTTATGATCTGTCATCTTATTCATTAGAAGTTTTAGATGAATCCTAGGTATGCAGACAAATAATTAACTGATTTAACCATTTTGAAAATGTAAAATTTCTATTCCGAAGAGCATCGTGACTCCCAAATAGCATATGCTTCTTTCTTGAACAACAAATGCTCAAGTCGGATGACCTACGTTTCCAACAAGATGGACAACTTGGTTTTACTATCGACATAGCCGAGGTTCGTAATTTAATGACTCAAATGAACTTGTTGAAAAAGGTTAGACCATAAAATGTCGAATTAGTTGATTCTATAACTGAGGATGACTAAATTTAAAAATCAGGAGGAAACAACGACACTTAAAATGCAATAGCTTATCTCGAGAAGAGTCGAGGTTTCAAGATGAATAAACAAATCTCCTAAAATAAGGATGACATGGATTCACGATTAAGACTTTCCAGTGTCCACATTCGCAAGGTTCATCGGACCTTCTGGAATATAATATGATCTAAATAATATTGATTCTTTGATTTCAGTATCGAGCATAACCAAACATCGAAACCGAGGCATAACGAGAACTCCTAAAAGCAAGGATCACTCTGATTCTTCCTTCAGGATGTTATCATCTGTCATCTTATTCATAAGAAGTACTAGAAGAATCCTAGGCATGCAAACAAATGATTACCAGATTTAACGATTTGGAAAATGCAAAATTCCTATTTCGAAGAGCATCGTGGCTCCCAAATAGCATATGCTTCGTCCTTGAACAATGAATGCTCACGTCGGATGACCTACGTTTCCAACAAGATGGACAACTTGGTTTTACTATCGAGATAGCCGAGGTTCGTAATTTAATGACTCAAATGCACTTGCTGAAAAAGGTTAGACCATAAAATGTCGAATTATTTGATTCTATGACCGAGGATAACTAAATTTCCAAATCAGGAGGAAACAACGACGCTTAAAATGCAATAGCTTCTCTTGAAAAGAGCCGAGGTTTCAAGATGAATAAACAAATCTCCTAAAATAAGGATGACATGGATTCACGATTGAGAGTATCCAGTGTCCACATTCATATGGTTCATCGGAACATCTGCAAAATCATTTGATTCAAATAAGATTGATTCTTTGATTTCAGTATCGAGCATAACCAAACTTCGAAACCGAGGCATAACGAAAACTCCTAAAAGCAACGATCACTCGGATTCTTCCTTCAGGATGTTATGATCCGTCAACTAATTCATTAGAAGTATTAGATGAATCCTAGGTACGCAGACAAATGAATACCTGATTTAACGATATTAAAAATGCAAAATTCCTATTCCGAAGAGCATCGTGGCTCCCAAATAGCATATCCTTCGTTCTTGAATAACAAATGCTCACGTCGGATGACCTACGTTTCCAACAAGATGGACAACTTCAATTTACTATCGAGATAGCCGAGGGTCGTAATTTAAATACTCAAATGAACATTTTGAAAAAGGTTAGACCACAAAAAGTCGACTTACTTGATTCTACGGACGAGGATGACTAAATTTCCAAATCAGGAGGAAACAACGACGCTTAAAATGTAATAGCTTCTCTCGAGAAGAGCTGAGGTTTCAAGAAGAATAAACAAATCTCCTAAAATAAGGATGACATGGATTCACAATTGAGAGTATCGAATGTCCACATTCGCATGGTTCATCGGAACATCTGGAATATCATTTGATCTAAATAAGATTGATTCTTTGATTTCAGTATCGAGCATAACCAAACTTCGAAACCGAGCCATAACGAAAAATCCTCAAAGCAACGATTACTCGGATTCTTCCTTGAGGATGTTATGATCCGTCATCTTATTCATTAGAAGTATTAGATGAATCCTAGGTATGTAAACAAATGATTACCTGATTTAACGATTTTGAAAATGCAAAATTCCTATTCCGAAGAGCATCGTGGCTCCCAAATGGCATATGCTTCGTTCTCGAACAACGAATGCTCACGTCGGATGACCTACGTATCCAACAAGATAGACAACTTCGATTTACTATCGAGATAGCCGAGGGTCGTAATTTAAATACTCAAATGAACTTTTTGAAAAAGGTTAGACCATAAAAAGTCAAATTACTTAATTATACGGACGAGGATGACTAAATTTCCAAATCAGGGGGAAACAACGATGCTTAAAATGCAATAGCTTCTCTCGAGAAGAGCCGAGGTTTCAAGATGAATAAACAAATCTCCTAAAATAAGGATTACATGGATTCACGATTGAGAGTATCCAGTGTTCACATTCGCATGGTCCATCGGAACATCTGGATTATCATTTGATCTAAATAAGATTGATTCTTTGATTTCAATATCGAGCATAACCAAACTTCGAAACCGAGGCATAACGAAAACTCCTAAAAGCAACGATCACTCGGATTCTTCCTTCAGGATATAAAGATCCGTCATCTTATTCATTAGAACTACTAGGCGAATCCTGGGTACGCAAACAAATAATTACCTGATTTAACGATTTTGAAAATGCAAAATTCCTATTCCGAAGAGCATCGTGGCTCCCAAATAGCATATGCTTCGTTCTTGAACAACGAATGCTCAAGTCGGATGACCTGCGTTTTCAACAAGATGGACAACTTGGTTTTACTATCGACATAGCCGAGGTTCGTAATTTAATGACTCAAATGAACTTGTTGAAAAAGGTTAAACCATAAAATGTCGAATTAGTTGATTCTATGACTGGGGATGACTAAATTTCAAAATCAGGAGAAAACAAAGATGCTTAAAATGCAATAGCTTCTCTCGAGAAGAGCCGAGTTTTCAAGATGAATAAACAAATCTCCTAAAATAAGGATGACATGGATTCACGATTAAGACTTCCCAGTGTCCACATTCGCAGGGTTCATCGGAACTTCTGGAATATAATATGATCAAAATAATATTGATTCTTTGACTTCAATATCGAGCATAACCAACCTTCGAAACCGAAGCATAACGAAATCTCCTAAAAGCAACGATCACTCGGATTCTTCCTTCAGGATGTTATGATCCGTCATCTTATTCATTAGAAGTATTAGATGAATCTTAGGTATGCAGACAAACTATTACCTGATTTAACCATTTTGAAAATGCAAAATTCCTATTTCGAAGAGCATCGTGGCTACCAAATAGCAAATGCTTCGTTCTTGAGCAACAAATGCTCACGTCGAATGACCTACGTTTCTAACAAGATGGACAACTTGGTTTTACTATCGAGATAGCCGAGGTTCGTAATTTAATGACTCAAATGCACTTGCTGAAAAAGGTTAGACCATAAAATGTCGAATTACTTGATTCTAAGACCGAGGATGACTAAATTTCAAAATCAGGAGGAAACAACGATGCTTAAAATGCAATAGCTTCTCTCGAAAAGAGCCGAGGTTTCAAGATGAATAAACAAATCTCCTAAAATAAGGATGACATGGATTCACGATTGAGAGTATCCAGTGTCCACATTTGCAGGGTTCATCGGAACATCTGGAATATCATTTGATCTAAATAAGATTGATTCTTTGATTTCAGTATCGAGCATAACCAAACTTCGAAACCAAGGCATAACGAAAACTCCTAAAAGCAACGATCACTCGGATTCTTCCTTCTGGATGTTATGATCCGTCACCTTATTCATTAGAAATATTAGATGAATACTAGGTACGTAGACAAATGATTACCTGATTTAACGATTTTGAAAATGCAAAATTCCTATTCCGAAGAGCATTGTGGCTCCCAAATAGCATATGCTTTGTTCTTGAACAACGAATGCTCACGTCGGATGACCTACATTTCCAACGAGATGGACAACTTCGATTTACTATCGAGATAGCCGAGGGTCGTAATTTAAATACTCAAATGAACTTTTTGAAAAAGGTTAGACCATAAAAAGTTGAATTACTTGATTCTACGAACGAAGATGACTAAATTTCCAACTTAGGAGGAAACAACGATGCTTAAAATGGAATAGCTTCTCTCGAGAAGAGCCGAGGTTTCCAAATGAATAAACAAATCTCCTAAAATAAGGATGACATGGATTTCACGATTGAGAGTATCTAGTGTCCACATTCGCATGGTCCATTGGAACATCTGGAATATCATTTGATCTAAATAAGATCGATTCTTTAATTTCGATATCGAGCATAACCAAACATCGAAGCCGAAGTATAACGAAAACTCCTAAAAGCAACGATCACTCGGATTATTCCTTCAGGATGTTATGATCCGTCATCTTATTCATAAGAAGTATTAGAAGAATCCTAGGTACGCAGACAAATGATTATATAATTTAACGATTTTGAAAATGCAAATTCCTATTCCGAAGAGCATTGCGGCTCCCAAATAGCATATGCTTTGTTCTTGAACAACGAATGCTCAAGTCGGATGACCTACGTTTCCAAGAAGATGGACAAATTGGTTTTACCATCAAGATAGCCGAGGTGCGTAATTTAATGACACAAATGAACTTGTTGAAAAAGGTTAGACCAAAAAAGGTCAAATTACTTCATTCTACGACCGAGGATGACTAAATTTCCAAATCAGGAGGAAACAACAATGCTTAAAATGCAATAGCTTCTCTCGAGAAGAATCGATGTTTCAAGATAAATAAACTAATCTCCTCAAGTCAGGATGACATGGATTCACGATTGAGAGTATCCAGTGTCAACATTCACATGGTTCATCGGAACTTCTGGAATATAATTTGATCTAAATAAAATTGATTCTGTGATTTCAGTTTCGAGCATAACCAATCTTCGAAATCGAGGCATAACGAAAACTCCTAAAAGCAACGATCACTCGGATTCTTCCTTCACGATGTAAAGATCCGTCATCTTATTCATTAGAAGTATTAGATGAATCTTAGGTACGCAGATAAATAATTGCCTGATTTAACGATTTTAAAATGCAAAATTCCTATTCCGAAAAGCATCGTGGCTCCCAAATAGCATATGCTTTGTTCCTGAACAACAAATGCTCAAGTCGGATGACCTACGTTTCCAACAAGATGGACAAATTGGTTTTACCATCAAGATAGCCGAGGTGCGTAATTTAATGACACAAATGAACTTGTTGAAAAAGGTTAGACCAAAAAAGGTCAAATTACTTCATTCTACAACCGAGGATGACTAAATTTCCAAATTAAGAGGAAACAACGACGCTTAAAATGCAATAGCTTCTCTCGAGAAGAATCGATGTTTCAAGATAAATAAACTAATCTCCTCAACTCAGGATGACATGGATTCATGATTGAGAGTAACCAGTGTCCACACTTGCATGGTTCATCGGAACATCTGGATTATCATTTGATCTAAATAAGATTGATTCTTTGATTTCAATATCGAGCATAACCAAACTTCGAAACCGAGGCGTAACGAAAACTCCTAAAAGCAACGATCACTCAGATTCTTCCTTTAGGATGTTATGATCCGTCATCTTATTCATATGAAGTATTAGAAGAATCCTAGGTACGTAGACAAATGATTATCTGATTTAACGATTTTGAAAATGCAAATTCCAATTCCGAAGAGCATCATGGCTCCCAAATAGCATATGCTTCGTTCTTGAACTACGAATTCTCACGTCGGATGACCTACGTTTCCAACAAGTTGGACAACTTGGTTTTACTATCGCAATAGCCGAGGTTCGTAATTTAACGAATCAAATGAACTAGTAGAAAAAGGTTAGACCATAAAAAGTTGAATTACATAATTCTACAGACAAGGATGACTGAATTTCTAAATCAGGAGGAAACAACGACGCTTAAAATGCAATAGCTTCCCTCGAGAAGAGCCGAGGTTTCAAGATGAATAAACAAATCTCCTAAAATAAGGATGACATGGATTCACGATTGAGAGTTTCCGGTGTTCACATTCGCAGGGTTCATCGGAACATCTGGAATATCATTTGATGTAAATAAGTTTGATTCTTTGATTTCAATATCGAGCATAACCAAACTTCGAAACCGAGGCATAACGAAAACTCCTAAAAGCAACGATCACCCGGATTCTTCCTTTAGGATGTAAAGATCCGTCATCTTATACATTAGAAGTATTAGATAAATCCTAGGTACGCAGACAAATGATTACCTGATTTAACGATTTTAAAATGCAAAATTCCTATTCCGAAGAGCATCGTGGCTCCCAAATAGCATATGCTTCGTTCTTGATCAACGAATGCTCACGACAGATGACCTACCTTTTCAACAAGATGGACAAATTGGTTTTACCACCGAGATAGCCGAGGTTCGTAATTTAATGACTCAAATGAACTTGCTGAAAAAGGTTAGACCATAAAAGGTCTAATTACTTGATTCAATGACCGAGGATGTCTAAATTTCGAAATCAGGAGGAAACAACGACGTTTAAAAAGCAATAGCTTCTCTTGAGAAGAATCGATGTTTTGAGATAAATAACCTAATCTCCTCAAATCAGGATGACATGGATTCACAATTGAGAGTATCCAGTGTCCACATTCGCATGATTCATCGGAACATATGGAATATCATTTGATCTAAATAAGATTGATTCATTGATTTCAGTATCGAGCATAAGCAAACTTCGAAACCGAGGCATAACGAAAACTCCTAAAAGCAACGATCACTCGGATTCTTCCTTCAGGATGTTATGATCCGTCATCTTATTCATATGAAGTATTAGAAGAATCCCAGGTACGCAAACAAATGATTACCTGATTTAACGATTTTCAAAATGCAAATTCCTATTCTGAAGAGCATCGTGGCTCCCAAATAGCATATGCTTCGTTCTTGAACAACGAATGCTCAGGTCGGATGACCTACGTTTCCAACAAGATGGATAACTTGGTTTTACTATCGAGATAGCCGAGGTTCGTAATTTAACGAATCAAATGAACTTGTAGAAAAAGGTTAGACCATAAAAAGTCGAATTAGTTGATTCTATAGACGAAGATTACTGAATTTCCAAATCAGGAGGAAACAACGACACTTAAAATGCAATAGCTTCTCTCGAGAAGAGCTATGGTTTCAAGATAAATAAACAAATCTACTAAAATAAGGATGACATGGATTCACAATTGAGAGTTTCCATTGTCCACATTCGCAGGGTTTATCGGAACATCTAGAATATCATTTGATCTAAATAAGATTGATTCTTTGAGTTCAATATCGAGCATAACCAAACTTCGAAACCAAGGCATAACGAAAACTCTTAAAAGCAACGATCACTCGAATTCTTCCTTCACGATGTAAAGATCCGTCATCTTATTCATTAGAAGTATTAGATGAATCCTAGGTACGTAGACAAATGATTGCCTGATTTAACGATTTTAAAATGCAAAATTCCTATTCCGAAGAGCATCGTGGCTCCCAAATAGCATATGCTTTGTTCTTGAACAACGAATGCTCAAGTCGGATGACCAACGTTTCCAACAAGATGGACAAATTGCTTTTACCATCGAGATAACCGAAGTTCGTAATTTAATAACTCAAATGAACTTGTTGAAAATGGTTAGACCATAAAAGGTCAAATTACTTCATTCTACGACCGAGGATGACTAAATTTCCAAAACAGGAGGAAACAACGATGCTTAAAATGCAATAGCCTGTCACGAGAAGACCCGAGGTTTCAAGATAAATAAACAAATCTCGTACAAAAAGGATGAGATGGATTCACGATTGAGAGTTTCCAGTTTCCACATTTGTAGGGTTCATCGGAACTTCTGGAATTTAATTTGATCTAAATAATATTGATTCTTTGATTTCAATATCGAGCAAAACCAAACTTCGTAACCGAGGCATAACGAAAACTCCTAAAACCAACGATCATTCGGATTCTTCCTTCATGATGTTATGATCCGTCATCTTATTCATAAGAAGTATTAGATGAATCCTAGGTACGCAGACAAATGATTACTTGATTTAACGATTTTGA